>CM021772.1:7795596-7953618 GCA_011076525.1 Nettapus auritus
TCTCTGAATAAAAATGTGTGTTTTCAGCATATTCACAAATCTACAGCAAAAGCTTGGACAAACTTTTATGTTACTATCTCATCCTTCCCTGAAATCCTGAAATTGCAATAGTATCTAGGTGACTAAAATAGCCTGTGCTGTCTGCAGTGTGTCATGTGTCCTGGTCCATACAATTATGAGTAATATATATGTTGTTAAAACAAATTTTGGAAACAAAACTTTTTAAGAAATTTATTTCATTTCTTTCTGAAGACTGCGGTCTGTATTGCCTCAGGTATTTATGTTATCTGAAGATTATTTTCTTGTTGTCTCTGTTGTTGCCAAAAGGCCTCAAAAGAATGAAAAGGTGCTTCTGAACAATAGGAGGGAGATTCTGTAGGGGCATCACAGACTTACTTTAGAGATATTAAATGTTCTAATGATATTTTTACTTCATGCAAGTGAAACAAAAAAGAAAATAAAGTGATTTTGCATTGCTTATGACAGGCATAAAATTGTAACCTTAACCTAAACCTGGAAATCCTTATATCAATTTCAATGGATTTTGAATTAAGTCCTAAGGAAACATTTGTTCCATTAGTAGTTAATAATAGACATACATACATTTCAAAAGGTTCCTTCTTCTCAATTCAGAGACTCAGATCTTACCACCATGTGTCTGTTATTCTATAACAGTAAAAATATATAAATTTGGCAGAGATTCCAAGCTGAATGACATAATGTTATAAATACATTCTCACTCTCAGGTAACACAGAAATCAATTAATTCTTAAACAATCCTTTAGCATGCAACATACAAAGTGAAATAGCAATTTTACAGAGAAACAGAAATTTAGCCCCATTTCTCTGTGATAAGTTTCAAGTACTTTGAAATTATATTAATGTCTGGTAAATATCACCGTACTGACAACAAAAAAAATGCGCTATTTTATATCCTTGAGAGAATTCTTTGTAAGTACACACTAATGTCAGGGTGGGGATAGAGGAGACTGGAATGAAGGAGGAAAGATAAAGGGCAGAGAAGCAGGGTGTTGTTTTTGTTCTTGTCCTTCTTTCTTTCTCAGTACCCAAATCTATTTTAACTGTCGATAAATTAACTTTTCCCAAGCTGAGTCTGTTTTGCCCGCAGTAATACCTAAACCTTTAACTCAACCTGTGAGCTTTTTCACCCTTCTTTTCCCATACTCTTGTACATACTCTGGCACAATGTTAATATAAGGGAAATGTTTTTGTTCTCTGTATCCCCATAGGAGCTTACTTGAAGAATTTGGCCAAATTACTATTCTGAGACCGACACTGTAAAGTATATATGCTATGTTCATAATACAATGGAAATAAACAGCAAAGAGACCTCATTTGTTCCGAAATTATTTTAACTTTATAACTACAGAGATAGAAAGGCAATATATTCCTGGATCTTTCATGCACAAGCATTTATTTAATTATAATTAAAATGTTTCTACTGTTGCCAAAAGAGCAAATTAGCACTAACCAAGGATTCAGCAGCTTTTTGACAGACTACATTTGTGAAAGAAAACCAGCAAAATTAGAAAAGATCCAACAAAAATACTCAAGAGCCTTTTAGAAGATGCACAGTCATGCCATAAAATGTATTAAGTGGATCAGATGTGGTAACTGAGGGTGTTACAATGCTAAAGCAAAAAGAAAGACTCACAAACACCCACCTGCCTGTGTCTGTGTAGAGTTAAAAATAAATCTGATCAAACCTGGTCAAATGCAGGTCTATTTTTTATGTTCCTGCTAACTGATAATCCCACCTGCCCTGTGACTGACTATGCAGTAAGTAATTTCCATCACAGAGCTCAGGAAATGAAATGTAATATAGAAATGAAAGAATTTATAACTTAAACTCCCAATTTTGTTGCACCTATGCTAGCCACATTAATTTCTTCTTTATCAAGCAAAAATAGAATCCAATCGTTTAAGTTCTCATAAAGAACAAAGAAAATTTGCCTAGATTTGTTTCACTAGAATTTAGATCTTTAAAATTTGACATTCTACAGTAATTCAAGGAAGACTTGGAAATAAAGTTTGGAGGAAGGGTGTTTGAAACCTCTCAATGCCAATAAAGTTCTCTCAACTCCACTGAGGTCATATGAAACATTCTGTAGGTTTACTCTAACTTGGCCTGGCTCAGCTGTTATTTTTTACCAATTCTTATATTTTGCATCTCCATAGAAGAGGTTTGCCAGCAGCTGCATATATAGCTATTGTACAGCATAAACTGGTATAGTACATAGGAAAATTATTCATTTAAATAGGTCTATTAATCATTAAAGTTTGTCATTTCACACATAAAATGGGCTTGTATTCATTTTTTGTGTGTGTGAAGTAGGCATTTTAAAATCTTTCACTGTCAAACAGGCTAGTTACACAGCTAGTGCAATCTTTAATGCTATTTATTTATCAAACTTAATGTGATAGGATCCCTTGACATAGTACACTGACGAAGAAGTGAGGTTCGCATTCAGAATGCTGAAATAAAGTAAACATCTAGTAGCAGATATTCTTTACACTTCCTGTAATGCACAAATATATGTAGTGGCTCAATGTGCAATAATTTCTACAGCAACCCATAGATTTTGTAAAATGCAATGGAAAAGCTTGCTGTAAGACCTGTTAATCACTGAAAAGTGATATTGCAAGCTGCAGCTGTGGTCCACTGATTCACAGATGGGGTTATAAAATACTGACAGATGATTCTTAGTTGTTGCCATATAAGAAGTATTAGCAACTCCTGGATTTAGGTAAAATGATGTATTATATATCATAACTAAGAGACTGGTTTGTGAAAACAATTCCCACCTGCAGTGGTATGTAACTGCTCGTGGTCTCCAGAGGAAACAAGATCTTTTTCAGTTCATACCGCAATAAAAAGCAAACCCACTATAATTCTCAAGATATATGTTTTTAAGGGAAAGAATAAAAAGCATTACAAATCTCTGCTACCAGTATAGCAAAACTTGCAAAGTTTTGTGTGATAAATGTTTTATGTAGGCTATATGTGTGAGATTTAAAATAGTAATTCTTGTACATTTCAGATGCAATTACTATGTACTACAGCACATGAGCAATAACCATTTACCCACTGTTAATTACATTACTTTTGACAATCACTTGTCTCCACCTGCTTCTTCAAAATAAGTTGTTTGTCCAACACCTTTCTTTCCCAAGCCCAACGCATCCTGTCTCATAACATGAGAATTGTTAATCAAGTCCAAGATGCTGAAGTAAGCTATTTTCTAAGGTATATGTCTCTAAGAAATGTCATTTACAAGGGGGAGATTTTTTATTTTTCAATCCTAACTCTAATGGAAAGCCAAAATAAAAAAGAAAGCTTTGCAGAATGACTACAATACATTGCAACACATTTAATTCATCAGATGGAGGGAAAAAAAAAAAAAAAGGAAAGAAAAAAAAAAGTATTTATCTTCTCTGCTTTTCTGTAGTAACTCTCCCATGAAGTATCAATAGAAAAATAAAATCAGCCTAAAAACTCCACTATCCGTAGTAAATGCCAGTACTAAAGGTTCATACTACTCCTACCTCTTCCTCAACTACTACAGACTACAAGTTACTATCAGGCCAACAACATGCATGTTCATGATCCCATTTATGTCCTTCAAATTCAAGACAAGGTTTTTTAAAAGAGCCAGATGGAAAATTCAGCGGTAGCCTATAGATGAAATAAGAGGGGAAAAAAAGCAGCTGTGAGCCTGAAGCAGAAGAGCATAAATACAGTCTCCACTGGGTGTGAAGTTATAAGCTCTGGTTCTTTTCCTCTTTTCCTTCATTTAGAATCATTAAAGTTGGAAAAGACTTTCAAGATCACCTGGTCCAACCATCACCCTACTACTACTGTCACCCATTTCTTTCTATATAGCTCAAAATTGCAATGTAGCAAAGTCTTGCTCATTATAAAATCACAAGAAATTTTGACAGCATATATGCTAAAGCATCATGACTAGAACAAAGTACATGTTACTGTGTTTTTGGTTATTTTTTTTTATTATTTTTTTTAAGAATCAGAGACATATGAAAGAATCCAAATGAAAAAAATATTTCAAATGTGTGGTGTGCTTCCAGTGAAAATGTCTCCCAATAGAAATACAGTAGAAATACTGAACTAACTGCAAATCAACAAGGTTTCATTTACCCCCCCCCCAAAAAAAATGATGGCAGATAATTCTGAATAACAAATTTGGCTTGAAAGTTTTGAGGAAAAAAAAAAGGGGGGGGGGGGGGGAGGGGAGCAGGAAGGTAATGAGATCATAATGTCCTTCAGGAAAACAGAAAGAGGTTTTTAAATCCTCAAGGTCTTTGCATCTTCTCTTTATCTAAGCATATTAGTGCTCACAACAGAAGTCTTTTGAAAGTCGTGAACTTCCTTTGGCAGCCTTTATGCAACCCCACTCACAATAAGAACTCGTGCTTTGTCTCTCTCCAAACCCTAACCCTAATTAAAACCATAAGCCTTACATGAAACTCCATCTAAGTCTCTCAGGATGTAGCGCTCACAAAAGAAAAGTTCTGGGAGACCTGAACTTCCTTTGGCAGCCTTTATGCAACCCTAATGGGAGGTGCTTAAATTTATATTCAAATACTCACATCAATGACTTTTTTTTTTTTTTTTTCCAATATCTACATTATGTTAAACTGTATTCTTCATCTAAAAACCATCTAATTTTAATGGGTAGCAATCATTGTCACTGCATTACCTGCATTGCCAATAATTTTGAATGAGTAAATATCTGTTAACATAAGAGACGGAGAACCATTATGAAAGATCAGGTATATATTTCTATAATTTAGTCAGTAAAAATATAACAGCACTTTAAAAAAGATTCCCATTAAATATAGGAGCAGATAATAAGATACCAGGAATATTGTGAATAAAATTTCAATTGTCTCCAATCTGTTCTTTTTCATGAGGTGATTTATTTGGAAGCCTACATCTGACAAATAATACAGCCTAGAAGCTCATATTTTGGTTGGGATAAATTAATGAAAAATCACATGGTAGTTTTAGAAATATGTGTATTCCCGCTCACAATAAAGGCTTTATCCTATCATCACAGGACACCTGTTGTCAGTTATAGAACAGTGGAATAGATAGGCTCACTTCATGTACATGACTGTTAGAAATTGCTGGTAAAGACTCATAAAAACACATCGATTTTTTTTTAAGAAACAAACCCACCAAGCAACTGAAAAATCAATCTGAAACATTCTTTTCCATCTTATTAGTCATTTGGCTTAATGTGGACTTTTAAGGAGAAAAGTGGGAGAATTAAAGGTAGAAAATATTAAAGCTTCCAGAAATAGCATGTAAAGAACTTAGAGAAAATATTCTGAAGTTCTAAAACAAGAACAAAACAAGAAAAACAAACAAAACTGCTTCTAAAAGTTTTGTATTTTGGATTTCTGTTCTTTAGGTTAGCTCTCTTTTCCCAAGTCTGTCTCTCTCTTCTGCACACTAAAAAATAACTTTTAACAAGCGTACTGCTGAAGCACAAAGTCTTATAAAGTCCCACTTTATTTCAGACCTTTACAAAATATATGAAGAAATCTGAGTGGATCATAAATATGTATAAAACTATAATTTGCTTCCTTTTGAAACATACTCTATATCAAAAATATATTTGATATAACTGAGTACTTTGGGTGTAAAGGTCAGCAGAAGCGTATACTGGCAAATGAAAAATTTGTCATTCCAAAATTACAGAGTATAATTCAAGACATCAATCATTAAAAGAAAAGAGATGTATTCAGTTGTCTGCTGGTTGTTTTGATTTTATTTCACTGCAGAGATGGCCAGGAATACCAAAAGATGATACCTGTTTACCATGGTGAACCAAGCACATTCACCTTATAGAGCAGTTAAAGTAAAGAACAGAAACACCCCAAGAAAGAAGATAAGCAGTACTGAAATGAGAGTATGTTCTCAGCAGCTACCACTACTGTAGCAGCAGATACGTTGTATATGAGCCTATTATCTACATTGCTATAGGCAGTAATAGTCTGATTAAATAAAATTCTTTTTTAAAGCTAGGAAAAGTTAAAAAGTAAAACTGAAAAAAAAATACTTTCTGCCTTGGATCTTGGATCTGCTAATGAGAGTGCAAGAAGCTGATAGACTAAAATCAGAATACTGAAAATTAGGCTTAGATGTAGACAGTAATGAGGAAATGTACTGTTCTCCTTATCATGACATTTGATCTCCTTAAAAAAGGAATTTCAGTAAGGAATTGTGACATGAAATGGATGAGAATACACTGAAAGAAGTGTATTGCAGCCTTTCTGCTTTCCTTTTCTTCCACTGTTTCTTTAGCTTCCAGGTTAATTAAAGTAAAATTTTAATTCCCAGAAATGTTCCGTATTTCAGATGTTTGAGATATCTGTTCTTCTTATTGTAAATGATCTTAAAATAAATACAAAAACAAGAAAGCAAAAGTACAGCCAGATAACATTTTGATACAACACCTTGGTAGGCAGCCAAGATTTGACATTGGAGAGTCTGAATCTCTTTCACTGAGGACTTACTCAATGGGAGGTCAATATTAATCATGTTGACCTTATGGACCCATCGATTCTGAAAAACCATTGTTAAAATATTTGAGAATTCTTGTTTTGTTACTAGGCAGGCTTGCATATTATCTTTGAGTACAGTTATTAAATACATGTATTACAAATGCATAATTGAACAGTTTGGTTTCTGGGAAGCATAGTTACAAACATTCAAAAACTCAGAAGTGGCCTTGGCCATCAGTGCCACCTGAGCCTCTAAAGCAGCTAAAGATCTACAAATGACAGCGTATATTGCAAAAATTAAATCCCCAGCTATCACATTATTCTTTAAATTGTTCTTTAACTCACAAAGCATCTTCCTTCTAGTTGGATTTCAACTGATTTCATGTTTTGTCTGATCAGAAAAATAAATTGGTAAATATTAAAAATTCCATCATTTGATGAAAATGAGAATAAAAATTGTATCATTAGCAAACTACACGCACCACTGTTGGTGTGCCCTTATGCAAAGTATTACAACACAAATTGCATTACTTTTCTGGTTTGCGGTATTTTTCTACAGTTTTCACTAATATACATTCTGAAGTCATTATAACGCTTCTGGGGAAAGGACAGGAACACACATTCCCTACCAGGCTGAACTTACACCATCAGCAGTAATATATATGGATAATTTCTTGTATGTGATAAATGACCCTAAATAACCTCCAGTGAATAATTCTGTCTTCTACAGTTAGCAGGCTTCATAGTCCCTGTGTATTTGTCGTTACTCGTGACTGTTTTGGCACCTTTGATAGACAGCTGTTAGCAAACTTTATTGGCCAAATTCATTGTATTGTTCTAATTATTTCTCAATGAAAGCATAGACAAATTTTCAACTGAATAACCATTTTAGACAATAAAATATACCTTTTTGTGTAAATGCATCTTTAATTTTCAGGTAATCAGATGTTGCTCTTGTCAAATTACAAAATATTGAAAAACGTTTCTTTTCCTCTTCATATTATTATGAAATGCCATCATTCACTGTTCCCAAATATATATATATTTTCTTTTTCACAGAACTCAGGAAAAATATTACACCCAAGTAGAAGATATGAGACATAAAAATTAAAAGTAATCATGCGATCACAAACCCATACATCCAGTCTAGTCATAGTAGAGCAGCAGGAAATATATTTCTCTGACTTTTTAATTTCATCAGTGCACAGACTTGGAACAATTTTTACATGATCAAAATCAAAAGTCATGTCATGCTGAAATCTTTGTCTGAGTCTCAAGGATATGTCTAATTATATTAGACTATCTAAATATTTACTTGCTGTCAAGACATTGGATATAATCATAATATTAAATAACTTTTCAGAATGCTGGAAAAACAGTACTAAAGCAACTCACTGAAGTTTAATTATGTTTCTGTCAAAATGCTTTAACTGAATCAAGGATGACTAAAATCCCATATGAATGACTAACTCTTTTTAACTTATTCATTAAGTACAGAAGCTAGAATACTAGAGCACAACTTCCAGTTGGATATTATTTTTGCTGTTCACTTTTTTATATAATATAATGGAACTTCTGTGTTCAAGTACATCACTAGGAAATAATGTTATTGTGTGTGTGGTTTTTTTTTTTTTTTTATGTTCAGAAATTGAGACAATTTTAGTAAAATAGTTAAATGCTGGATCTGAACGTAGATTAAAATAAGCAGAGGTATGAGCTAGGAACAGCCTCTTTTCCCCTGCTAACGAACTGGAGTTCATCGGTGCTGGTTACGTTACATGAAGGGCTGGACATTCCCAGCACTAGGAGACACAGAAAACTAATGCCTAGGATAGTTACGAGTATATAAAGGAAAAGGGCACTGAGATACTCCAAGGTGAAAACCAAGAGGAAAAAATGACAGATAATCTGACCCTTGTGTTGATCTTGACCCAAAACGTTTTCACACAGGAAGAGCGTTCCTGAAGGTGAGCAGTCAGCCATCACTGTTAGGAGCAAATGACAAAGACCTACCTGTATGAAATACCAATGAGAAATCAGTCTCCCACAGTATTTTTCAGGCCCTGCTCCCTTTTCCATTCTGGTTAGAGGAGTGTGTCCACCACATCCTCTCAGCATCACCTTTTGGGCAAATCACCCCATTATTCGGCGGCGAGGGTAAGGGGCAGGACAAAATGCAGGAGTGGAGTGAGCTGTTAAACTCACATCCTCGGTGCAACCAGGGAAAGTAAACAGGAATCCAAGCCCACTGGGGGAAGAGAATAATTAGCAGACAACTTACATCACAGACTTTGGAAGTAGACAAATTTAAGAAGGAAATATTCTCCTAGGAGGGCTAGGGAAAGAGGCTTACTATAATAACATGAACTAACAAGGGCAAGTTGTGCCAGACTATATGAATACATTCTTCCTCTCCACAAAACTACAATCTCCTCCAAAGGAAAGGGTATATATGCTTAAAACAGAGCTATAATCCAAAGAATAAATATATTTTTTTAAAAAGATGCCAAATTGTATATTTCCTAATTCACAATCTCTGTGAAGATATATTTAATCAGATTATAATACTATTAATCATAGTGACATAGTTAAATTAAACAAGCAAACAAAAAACATGGTCTTAATTATACAAAAATATTCTATTAAGGAGTACTGCAAACCAATGCATACCAATAGGTATTTTAAGAAAAAACAATATTTACTCTAATTTTATGGAAAAATAGATCAGAATCTTTTATATTGTACCATGAATAGCAGTGACAGAAACACATCTGATTATTTCTTCTTTTCCTTCTGTCTGTTACCTCCATCTGCTCCTTATTTCTCCTGGAGTTTCAGAAAATACGAATTTCTATATTCTCCACAGGGGGAGAAAAAAAAAAAAAACTAGCCAGGACAACCAATCCTACACGTGCCATCTAAGAAGAAATTTTGTCACCATATCTTTATAGGTAATGACTAATACCTTTATTTCTTTATCTTTTGAGATATTTAATTATATTTTGTTAAATTCTCAGTTTCATAACAGCAAATGAAGTTTGCCCTTGTATTCAAAACATTTTTTTTTAAAAAAAAGAAAAGAATGAATGGGAGTTTTTCATTTAATAAGCAATGCTGATTTATTTTGGTTTGTTTTCCATTTGTTTATTTAATGTTGCTGTGATTAAAAGGAGGGAAAGGGGGGGGTTAAAATGTTTTATTGAAGGACCTATTCAGCAGATGGGAATTTAGTTATGCAGGAAAGTTTTCTTAGTTATGTATTTTTTGCACTATAATTGTTTTTGCTATTTGCAAATTTGCTATATCAGTACTTCTCAGTGAACATGCAGTCTGTGAATCCCCGCACTGCAGTTGATAGACAGCCATTATTAGCCAGAGTTAAAAGATTTGCATGATCACTGTGCAGTTTTTTCTCAGCAATACTATTAATATGCAAATTTATATACTCCAATTCACCACCATAATCTTTTTGCTTTGATTGGCTCTTCCACTCAAAAATTTCAAGATGTGTCCAGCAACAAAGACATATCTCAGCTTCTCATTTCTTGTTAAAAGAGTAATAAACTCCAAGGTCAAATCCAGGAGAGTATAATTACCTCATTAACTGAAAACACCCTCGAGTTATCATTTTAATAGTATTAGGAGAGGAAAGGCTCTGACCTGTAACAGCAAGTGGCTTTAGTTCACATTTCTGTTTCAGCTAGCCAATACTGACTGTAGGCTCTAAATGCCTCAGCACAAGCCAGAAGTTTATTTCTGACCAAGAAAACTGTTCTGTGGCTTGATCAGACTGTATTCAAGTCATGGGTAAAAGCTGACTGACTTGGCTGATTTGGAGAAATTTCCTTGAAGAATACTCACTGTACTGGCTTAGCACTTTCTTATTAAGTATTTAATCCTCATTATGCAGCAGCATGCCTCACCACTGGTACATACTAATGAAAGTTTCATCCAAAGCATTTCGCATTTCTGTATTTCAAAAAATTGACAACACATCACATTTTTCATTCTTGGGTTATGATGTGCTGCAGTCAGCACAGCCATTCATGAACATCAGTTCTTCGCTTTGGTGCAGACTGGCTATTTTGGGGGCACAAGCCTGCATTGGCTCATGTTTGAGGGTCTCACAACTTCCTGATGGTCTTTACACCATACGCTGGTAAAAGCTGCAAACATTTCAACTGTTGTAAATTTATTATGAAAACTGTACAAACCAGTCCATTTAGGATTCAAAGAGCAAATCAGTACTCCCAAAACAACCTCCTCAAGCCCCTCTAAAGCCCCTACACTGCAGCAGCCCTCTTTTTGAGCTGCTTTGCGCACTCCTGAGCAGAGATAAGCCAAGAGGCTGCTCAGAGGCCTGGTTGCCCACTGCACTGAGGGCTGCAGCATTTGGTGCAAGGTGGATAACAGAGTTGCTTGCAAGTCAGCTTGCTTGAAACAGGTCCTTTGACGTATATTCCTAAATTGCTCAGGCACCATTACATGTTAATTTCATCAAAGACATATAGGTCAATTCAACAGCATTTAGAATTGCAATTAAGTACTGCATGGATATAATGCTGCAGATAGGATGACTGTACACTCTCTTCCTGTTTACTGTTATTTATTCCCACCTTGTT
This sequence comes from Nettapus auritus, assembly GCA_011076525.1. Classification (NCBI taxonomy): domain Eukaryota; kingdom Metazoa; phylum Chordata; class Aves; order Anseriformes; family Anatidae; genus Nettapus; species Nettapus auritus. The sequence goes on from CM021772.1 coordinate 7,806,771, forward strand.
TCACAAATCACTGTACATTAATGTGTTTCTGTACTCACGATAACCTCAGATATTAACCCATCTACCATTAGAAAAAGGGAAAAGTTGAAAAATCTCTGCTTTCTATATATTTGCATATTATTAAATATGAAGTGTTCATTACTGGGCCGATCTATTTTGATGACATTTGGGAAAAGCCAATAACAACACTAACATTTGAATACATTTCAGCCTGGCACTTAAATTTGATTTTAACATCTACAAATCTTTAACAGTTAGTGTTAAAGACGTATAAATCCCATAAAATCTCATTTAGATGAGAAACCACTGGGTTCACAAAATCCATTATGAGCCGTAATGGTGATGCACTGTTCAGTTAGGACAAATTGACTAATCCAGCATTTGGGTGTGTTTTGTTGCTCATTTCTTGATTTAAATAAACCATGTTAGAGATGTTACCATGTGTACAGTTCTGCTCATAAAACTGTAGGCTGCAATAGGAAATACTTGATATAAAGATTGTAAATAGCAATTCATCAGCTCAGAGTACCAAACTGTTAGACTCTGCTGCTGTCTTGGATTTATTTCATAATTAAAAGGAACTTATGCATTTCTTTATTGTGATCAGAGAGTAAAATACAGAAAGGCCTTCCAAATGAAGATAAAGTTTAATCAACAATTACATCAAATATATGGAGAAAGTCTTTGGGTAATACAAAAATAAGGAAATAGGTAACTAAGCAATTACCTATGCAAATTCATTGAAACAAATGGCACATTTTCTACTTCCAAAACATTTTATTGCAGTAGATTTAGGGAAGGATAAAATGCCTTCCTTCCTCCCTTAAGCCCCACTTTGATTAGGACTGTGTTTGCTTCCCACAATATCATTTGTAAGGACAGTCTATGACTAAAAGATCAACAATCTTTCTGTGGTCTAGTTCTATTCCTCGTTCTTCTATTCTTTTTTCATTTTGTCTGGTAGCATTAATTTAGTCAGTCTTCTCCAAATAGATGCAAGAAAATATGAAGCAATCAAAGAGAAGTCTCTTAGGTAACGTTTTGTATACTTCTGATGCTCCTCACATATATATACACGAAAAAGTTACTCTGACATTGACTGACCCTTTATCTGTCCCAAGAAACCATCCTGCTCTCCCTGCGCAGAGGAAAGGAATCACAGCTGCTGTAACAATAAGGAGAGTCTAAGCCTTGTGACTGCAAATAAGTATGATTTGCTGCTTATTGACAGCTTCATAAAATTCAGTGATTGCACTGGATATGTCAATTACTGTCAATTAACGACATTCTACAGCATGTTGCCATTCTTCACTTCCTGTGTCTTTCATCTGGGGATTCTAAACAATTCAAAATAATAATTAAACATTTATCTGTGGAGTAGTAGTTTCTATGGGAGTCAGTTATAGCCCAGGCTTTTAAGAGAGGAAATCACAAGATATTACTCACTAGACAATAGTCAAAATTTGTCAAAAATTACAGCAAACTAATATTTAGAAAAGACCTATTTCTTCTACTTAAGGCACAACTATGATGTCTCTAATAGGCATAGACAAACTTCTGAAAGAAACCATTGAATATAGTGAAAGGAAGTCAATTCAGGTTTTTCAGACGCATGGAATAAAGTAACCTGCAATTAACTCCACATTGCTTCATTCTTGCATAGCTTTTCCAATGATCTTCTAAAAGAAGACCCGCTCTCTCTGCTTTTCATCAGCCCGCCTTTTCAATAGTTCTAAGTTTTTACTTACATGGTGATTACAGACACATCTATAGAGCTGTCTGCACATGATGACAGCAGTGACAACCAGCCTCAAACGGTCATGGATCTTTATGTTGGCTGCTGCTAAAATATGTAGTTCTGCAAGTAGGGAAGTTTGTCACCCTCTTATTGACACAAGACATATCCATCAGTTGTCATCTGCTAATAACTTTAAATGATTTTAGTTTGTAAGCAGTTGAAGAAATAAATTATCTTCTTGTGGAAGATTATTAGCCAAGAAGAATATTAGCCAAGAATTGGTTCAGTGCTGGTTCTCCTCTCCCCTCCTTGGCAGGAGCCAGGAAGTGGGCAATATGCTGGTCCAGTCCTGGGCTGAAGGCAATGTCAGAGGCCAAGTATTCTGAAGGCAACTGACCAGCAAAGAAAGCAAGCTCAGTACTGGCAAGAACACTTGAGCTGAGTAAGAGAGATTATATTTTTATTTTGTTGTGAAATTCTCAGGCTTCAAATTATCACAAATTAAAGTACCAACACTTTTCACATCATTTATATAAATTTGTGTTTTATCCTAGCACAGTTGCCAGTTTTGATCTTCAGTATTGGTACCACCAATTCATTGCCAGATGAATGCCAGATAAATGCTGATGTGATAGCATAGCATATATGTCATCTTCAACATGACAAGCAGGATACTGATTTACTAGCATCAACTAATTTGGAAAAAAAATAAATAACAGCTACACTAACAGCAGTAGTTATATTTCCTTTTACAGCAAAAACAAAAGTCAATTTTTATTTTCTCATGGTAGCCAATGATCCACAGGAATATATATATATATTTTTAACTATCACAAAGTTTCTGAGATGACCTTTAGAACACCTCCCCACCCCCAGGTATGGTAAACTACCTCTTATCAGAAAATAAAGACATTTCTCATTCAAAATTAGGAACAATTACATACACAATAAATAAACAATAAAATCCCTAACTGCTATTTTTATGAACTGAAATTGAGAATTTGAAAAAATTCCATTAATATAAACTGTGAGTAGTGTGTATATGTATCTTAAAAATACACAGTGAGTATTTTTGTTTCCATGAGGCTGCTTGACACCCACAGAGATAACTTCCTAAAATAACTGAGCAGACTGTGCACTTTTCCTTCCTTACCCAAAGAACTGGTAGAGAATTCTTGCCGCTACTTAAAATACTGCAAATGTGAATTTTAATGATGCTTTATTTTCCTTCTCAGCATAAGCACCATCTTCAGCTGTTGTACCCAGTAACTGATTAGGCATCATCTATCAAAGGCTGGCAGCCTACTGCTGAGTAATAACAGAAATCACTACTACAGGCTAGTTCCAAATCCAAACTTTTACTTAGATTGCTATAAGCTTACTCTTAATAGGAAAAAAGATGTATTTAGTGATTAGTAATTTTAATTTTAATCAGACAATAAGAAACAAATGTGAACAAACCCAAGAAACTAAGCTGTAAATGACTCCAGACAGAAGGTAACACCGGGATGGTGGAAGAGCTGCTGTAATATATGTAATACATGATCTCAAATACAGGCTCACAATAGGCTGTTAGCATACCTCTTCATAGCTTTTTTGACTTCTATCAAAGAACACCAACAGCGAACACCTTCCTTGTTACACAGACCCAGCAGTTAAGAGCGGTACAGGGAATTGTCTCTGCTGGAAGGCATCTCTGCCTGCTGTCAAGCTTCATTTCTGCACCTCCTGGCTAACTCTTCAGTCTAGCTCAGTGGTTCCCAAACTAGCAGTTTTGACCCCAAGGGAGACCACAGCAGTTAAAACAGGGTCATAAGGCAAATAACCACGTCTTTCACAATCAGAAGTGTAAAACTACTGCTACATTTCTCCTTTTTATTGATCCACTACTGTTCAGTGACAAAGACATCACAGTCTTTTCACACTTTAGGCTGTTTTGTGATGGGCCATTTCAGATCCATCATAAGTACACTTCCAAGAGATTCCTTCCCCTTATTACTTTTTGCTAAAGCAGTCAACAAGAAATTACCCAGTCTTCTTTTCTTTTTTCTTTTCTTTTTTTTTTTTTCTTAATTTTTTTCATGCTTGCCAAAAAGTTAATTAGGAACAAAACTTAAACACTTAAAAGCTCAATGGTATACTTTTAATTCAACTTTAAAAATGAAGATATTCCAGAAAATAAGCATCCGTTATTTGTATACCTCTTCTACCTTTCTACTTTAAACATTTTCCTCCCCTTTGCGTTTCATGTACTATATGACTGGCCCATTTAGAACAGTCAGATGCTTCAAGAAAATATCCTACTCACCTTCTATTAGACGTTACTTGTTTATGATAGAAAAAAGAAATGGGTCTATTTGCTGCACATCTGCCTCTTCCTTCTCTCTTTTCTTTCTAGTCAGTCTTGTTCTGTACTACATAGCCACCTGCAGCTACTTGAAGTTTTAAGTGTTCTCATTAATTTTACTGTATTAAACGTATATATTAAATGCATGCATCTAAATATGCACAGTCATAAGCATAATGAAGTGCTTTTTTGAAAACTAAGCTTTCAGGATGTGTACAGATCTGGGCCTATTTTATCCAGCAGTTATTACTCATTCCACTTTAGGCAGAGATCCTAAGTACTTTCATACTGACAAACAACTCTAGCTGCTCAGAAAATTATTCTCAGCTGCAGAGGGCACAACATTGGATTCTGGTGCTGCAAGTCTATTTTGCTTTTTAATCGTATTCTTATTTACAGAAGTACCAGACGTGCAGATAAGAAATTCCCAAATTGTGCCTACATGTGCACACCTTTTCCCTTGAGACCATGGCAAAAATGTCACAAGATTCAGGGCTTCAGGATGAAGCTCTTCATTTAGAGTTCAATCAATTTAAGCTCTTAAAATAAAAGACATCAGAAAAGTGTCAGCTACTCATTCACTGAAGGAAACCATTTCAGCAATTATTCATTACGAGCTTAATGGAAACATATTAAGCAATCAGACATGTTTAATCCAGGACTGCTGAGAAATGATGAGGAAAAAGGAGTCCCTGCAACAACATACATAGCTCAAGCTTACATACAGTGATGAAAAGCTGTCTGCAAAGCAATAGGGAGGCAACAGCTGAAGACGCTTGCAACTCCTGTTTATAGCTATTTTGAAAACATTTTTCTTCCTGGTGCTGAAGAGGAAGAGTCTCAAGAATCTTTTTTTCCTTGATCATGGACAGAATTTGTTCACTGCTATGAATACTTGCCCACAGAGAAACAAACAGATGTTATGCTCAAAAATAAGATACAATATAAAAGAGTTCTTTAATGTCAATTTATGTTGTTCAATCCAAAGCAGATTAAAAAAAAAAAAAAGCCACAGCCCTGCAAAAGAATTATTTCTGAGACGACCCTCCTAGCGACCTCTTTCTGGAACTGTGAACCTTGATACGAAGTCTGATGTGACTTTGAAAAGCGACTTCACTCCTCTCCCTGTCATTCCTGCAGTTTTCTGTAGTTAGTAAGCTCTGTTTCTGAATCTCTATACTATCCCATACTTCCACCTTGATTGTCAATAATTCCTGATTAATATCTGTACTTTGGTCTTTTCTCTTTTTTTTCTTTTTGTCCAGAATGGCACTAGCTGATAAGAAATCATTCCAGTTTTGAAAGGTATAAATGCTAAGTGCATAAGGTGAAATATAGTTGTTGAAATCTGAAATGAGAAGGAAACTTCACTAGAGATTTCTCAGTTTTAAAGAACTAGCATTTTAACCTTAATAATCCAGCACAAGTAACCACAGTGTCTGTGGACCTCATTATTGAATAACCCAAGCATTAACCAGAGTTACTTTTCTACCTCAAAAAGAGAAAACAGTCTGATGTGATTTAGATTGATTTGGTTGTAGCAGTACAGCATTTTTATTTTTTTTTTAAGTTACTCCAATTCTATTAAGACATGAATTACTTAATTCTAGTAAGAATTAAAAATGTATGAAATAACAATATGAAAAAGGTAGATTGTCAAAGGCTTGTTTGAGAAGCATATTCATTCACTGCTACAATGGAAAATCCATCTTTGTTGTGGAAGTTAGCAGCAATAAGGTATGACAAGATTAATGAAAATATTCAAGTCCCTATTCCCAAACATGCCTGGCAGAAACATGTTCTGTCTTTCCTAGTGATAGTGCATCTATCAACTCTCAGAACAATTTGTCTTTGAAGATTTCATTTGCTATTCTCTTCAAGGACAGTGCCAGTCTCTTCCAGAAAGTCCAAAATTTATTCCAGAAAACTTTTTTTTTTTTTTTCCTATAAATTTTGCATTGGTATGAATTTTCCTCATCCTTACAAAGATTTTTCATGAGACTGAGTCACACAAATTACTATTTAAATTAAAACAAATGTCAGAAATGGTCCTGAATATTAATCAACAATAAGTCTTACAGATGTCATTTAAAAACTAGAAAGATTAAAGAAATTAAAAGAAAAAGGCCGCATATTTTCTTAGGACTGATTTGTTACTGACACTTATTACTTCCTTACCTGATTTATCATTACATTTCTCCTACATGGCCTTTTGCAGTTCTGCTTAAAAGCCCAAACTTTATGGGGCTTTTATTCCAGTAACAAAAATCTTTGGAAGAATCACCAAAGGCAAAATAAACACCAAGTCTTCCATATATGAAGATATATTTTTTTATTTTTTTTTTTTATTTTTTTTTTTTTATTTTTTTTTTTATAATCGCAGTAAGAGAGAGATACAGTTCCTGAGAAAAGAAGTATGCTTATTTTCACCTTCCTTTTCAGTTTTTTAGGGTTGTGGAAACTTTTGAATCCATTTCCCTCTCTTTCCTCCCCTTAAGTCAACTGCTTCTCCTTGGTAATACACACCAGAGTCCTAAACACTTAATGCCACTATCCTAAAGTTTTCCAGCTGACACGGAAATTTATTTTTCTCCCAGCATGAGACTGAATTCAAATCGGTATCTTCTGCATATGACAAAAGCAGCATATGGATTGATGCTATAACAGAACCTATTGAACATTGATGCTATAACAGAATCTATTGAACATTACAGGTTTCTCCTGATTTAGGTATTAGTTATGCACATAATGGGATTAACTGCAAAAGACCTAAAGTGGAGACTTCATTCTTATACAAATTCTCTTTCCCAACTGGTACAAACTTGATCACATATGCTGTTGGAGAATATTTTTCACGCTCAGGTTTTATATACTGAGAAAATTTTAGACAGGAAATACTTCACAGCATAAGCTTTACAAGGGTTTTCAGCCTCCCAAATTAAACCCTAGGTGCTGGCTTACAAAGGGGGCAGAAAAAGTGGCATTTCAGCTAAACCCTTTATATGAAACAAATTAAACAATTGAATTTACAGAACAGGATTTCCAGGTTACTACTAGACAAAAGCATAACATTCTTTCTACCCTTTAAAAATCTCACAACTTAAATGCTGCCAAGACTACAGATGAAAACACAGAATCTTTACAACAAACATGAGAGGATTTAAAATAGAAGCAACAAACATCACCTTGGCTTCTCATTTTAAATAATATCCATATTTATGAGAATTATTCTGAGTGATTTATGCTAGAGATGTTTTTTTCTAACTCTCCATCTCCAGCTATAACACTGTATTATTGTAACGGAAGACATGATACCACTGAATAGACAATTTACTCAGTCTGCAAGAGATTTTATCAAACTAGGTATTTTCTTGTAACCTATATTGTTAGCCCAACACAGGGAAGAAAAAAAATTAAAAAAAAAAAAAGAAGAAGAAGAAAAGAATTTATTGCTATTTCATCTCTATTGCATCATATCTTCAAAAATAAGAACATCATCATCCTATTAAAGTGCTTTGCTCCTATAGGGCATTAGTCTCCTCCTTCAGTGACTGCAAAACCAAGGAAAAATTAAAGTAGTAAGACTTTTTTAAAATATTTTAATCTCTTGTTTAATTATGTAAATTTCAATAACATCATGATTTTAGAAATATATCTCTTCCTGCAAAAGTGACTGAACTTACAGTTATACATACCTAATGTAATTTATTATTTATTTTTTTTTTAATTTTCACAGATTTTAGTAATCTTATGTTTGCATGATTACATTTTAAGGGTAAGATTTATGGTAGGATTTTAAGGGTCATTTATGTATCTTTTCATATATAACGGAAAACCTATTATTTAAACAAATATGAGGTAATTTTATTGAAACTTTCTTTTCTAAAGTGGATAGAAGTCAACGCACCTGCTTTTTAACTCCTCATTTCAGTATTTATTTTTAACTTGAGAAAAATAATTGTAATTGAAATAAAGCTGTGTCAAAAATACATCAGTAATAAGATTGTATAACTGAAAACAAACTCCTCCATTCCCCCACCATACATTAATGTAAATGTCTCACAGCATTCTTGTACCAAATTAGAAAGGTATGGACTTTTAGGCAGGTGGAAAAACTGCCTGGATTTGGGAGCACCAAGAGCAGCTATCAGCACAGCTGGCAGCTGTGGCATTGCTCAGAATTTAACACTTGACAGTGATGCAACAATCTGGATGATGGGAAATCATTCTCCCTTGTTCTCCCCATAATGTATAGACACCATTTATTACCAGGAAGACTCTTGCCTACCTTAAGCAAGCATAGAATCTTATATAAGGCAATGTCCACTTGAGTGACAGAGTAATCACTGTTAGATGAAAGGATTTCAGCTAATCCTAATTCAATACTTCTCATTCCAGTTTAGAGCATCATTCTTTAAAATAATATTCTAGGGAAAAATCCTAAATGCCAGTTGCCAGTCAGTAAAGTATTGCCCCCCTGAAACTGCAATTCATATGGATCTTTCTACAGCTTTTTTTCACTAATCTTGTCAAAATAGTATCTGCCACTACAGTGGCCTAAGAGGAATTATTTTATTTACTATGAATGGAATCCAGTTCAAAACCCAAATCATATCAGTGTATCTCAATCAAGATGTAATTCAACCCACCTGAATAAATTCCCCTAAGGTTGAAGCATCATAACAAAATTGATCGCTTTGTCTTAATGGGAACAATCTGGCAGATGCCAGATTTTTTCTTTTCTCATGACACTTGAACAGCATATGCCCAGTAAGAAACAAACTTATGTCAAAAATAATGACAAGCTCTAGCCTATAGGGTTTATTTCTGAAATTATATATATTGAGGGCATCAGATGAGAATAATTTGCAGAAGTATATATGTTATGAGTTATTTTAAACAAACAAAACCTTCAAGCAAGTAGTTAAGTCTATATGTAGTCCATATTTCTTTACAAGTTTAATACCTGTGAAAAAGCAAGCATTCTTCTTTGAAGAACGACTAATGAATAGATGAGAAAATCTAATTTAAATCTAACTTTAAGGATGGAAACAGTATCTAATCCATTCTAAAATTAAAAGTCATTTTTTGTTCTCTTTGGTGATTGTATCTTCTGAATTTCTAAATGGAAAATACTCAAAGCATTAGACAGAACGATAGAAGAATTTAGATTAGAAGGGGCTTGTGGAGATCATCCTGTGCAGCCTCTTGTCAAAGCAGGGTTAACTTCAAAGTTGATGAAAGATTAATTCACTGCTATTGCTGAAAGTTCTTGTGATCATTACCACATCTTGTTCTTGATGATTTAAGTAAATCCAATTTCTTTTGTATTGGCACTGAGCAAGGAATAGACATATGGGGTAGGGGTAACGTGCCTCAGCTGATAACCTGTAACTTGGTTGGGGTCATGTGAATATATCAGAAGCTTCATCTCTGCACCAGAAAATGGTGTCATGTATGGCAATAACAAAGTTGTAAATTGAACAAATATTTATCAGCGCTCCACCATACTGGCCAGAAGTGACATTTGGCAAATTGAAGCCTGTTTGCTACATAACTTCTGGAAAAAAGGCTAGCAATAAATAACATCAAGAAAACATGAGGCGTAAGAACAGGTTAACTTTAAGTTTTGCTTTAGAGCACCTTCAAGACTAAGAAGGCCTTTTTAGATAACAAGCACTATGTTACACTGTTGAAGTCAGAAAGACAATGATTTTATGCCTGAGTTCATTAAGTGCATTACACATGGAGGCAAGAGGAAGAATCTGCAGGACTGTGCTGACGTATGAGAGTGGATGAAAATTCTGACTTGAATTTACTTTCATTGATTGCAGAATAGCAAACCCAATTACCTGAGAGAGTTACAGGTTTAAAAGAAAGAAAAGAGCTTACACAGAAATATTTCTCAGTATAGGAAAAAAGAAAGATTGCACTGTGAAACACTGTACAAAAGGGCAGGATCTGAATGTAGCTCTGAGTCAAAGGTATCTTTACCATTTAGATAGGTGGATATTGGCAGGAGAGGCAGGTAAACAAAGTGAGAAGAACAACAACAACAAAATAACAGTAACCTTGAGAAAAATGGAAGACTAACATTGCAATAACAAGTTCAAGTTTGATTTCATTCAAAATTCTCTGCCTTAGAAAATACATCATTAAATCACAAAAAGGTCTTAAAAATGAGAAAAGAACGCAAGAAAAGGTATTCATTTTTTTAAACAATAACAAACAAACAATAACAACAACAAACAGATCCTATAAAAATGATCAATGCGAGATCAGAGGACAAATGTAAAAATAGTAATATAAAGAAAAGAAAGAAGATGATGACCTAAGATGACTTCATTCTATTCACTACTGTTAGAAACTTTGTTAAATAATGGAGACTGTGGAAGATAACCAGAGATTGCTGAGGAATGAAACAAGATTCAATCATAGCAGATAAGCAGCCAACATAAAGGAACAAGGCAAAAATACATAGTAAACAATAATGCAAATGGAAACAAGCCACTTTGACAGTGGGTAGTTGGCAGTGACAACTGAATTAAGAGGTGGCCTGACATAGAAATTACTTAAGAAATGTTCAACAATTCAATCACAGAATGAGAAACATATGCACTGTTCACATTTACCAAATGAAATTTGAAGAATGAGATTCACTTCAAACTGCAAGGCCCTGTTGTAGAGCAGCTGTAAGGCTGTAAAATTGATATGCAGAGATTATCCTTGTTTCTGGAAATGTAGCTCCTAATATAAATTCTCTTAAAAGTTCAATAAAACTAGGTAGGCTCTGCTATACCAATTTCTATGTCAAATTTTGTACAATAAAAATTATAGGTTAAAAATTAAGTTTGACACAAGATTATTCTTATCTGATGCAACTTTCTGCAAGGGCAAGAAGTCAGAGAAAGATAACATATAGAAATAATGTTTAGCAAGAACTCTATTGGGTGTTGTTGTCTCAACAACAACATGAACTCATCCCAAGTAAAATCTTTAAAGATTAACAATGTAAAGAGTTCTCCATGCCTTATCTTTTTCATATCACCAACCCAGCAATTCTGCTTCTTCATAGTTTTCTCAAAATGATCCATTCCCTTTCAAGTACAGATTTAGATATATAAACTTTCTGCAGAATGCCAACTTAGGAAAGCTGTAATCCTAGATCAATGATTTTCTTACATAAAACTGTTTTTGTTTGTTTTTTGTTTTTTTGTTTGTTTGTTTTTAAACCAAAGTTGCGTTCAATGTAGCTTCCAGCCCTCTCATTTGAGAGCATTTAATCACTGCTCTTTGGGAGAAGTGTACCTATATAGAAGGCCAGCATTGTCCATGTTCAACTTTTAAGTCATCAGTGACCTTTAAAGAAAGATTTTATGAGGAAATAATTATTGTTCTCTTTTCATTGGGGTGATTTCACCCAAGCGAGCTAACCAAGGAGCCTTGAGAGAGAATTGAGGATTGACTCTAATTATTCAGAATTCTATTTCTGGAGGCAAAACCTAACTCTTACAAAAGAGCCAGACTGAAAAATTTGAGAAAATTTGATCGTTTGTGATAAAACAGTCCATTTTTCTAACTTGCTTTTTCATTATGTTTTATTTTGAGGCCCGTTAATATATTACTGCATTTATTTTTTCTATCATAAATGTGACTGTAAGGAAGAAATATTAGAACTGGCATATAGATCTATCTTTCTAAGGATGTCTCCTCATGTTCAATAATTGCTACTAGAACAGATCTTCTAGTAGGGTGATAATGTTTTGCAGTTTTGCTCTTACACATTTCCTGTTCCCTCTCTGATTCAGTGGTAGCTCTCTTACAGAATTTTTCTTATGTAAGTACCACCTATGCCATACTGGTTCCTCAAAATTCTTTATATGGAAAGTCATATGGCAAAAAACACTATATACATAAGATTAACTAGATAGTCTCAAAATAGTTTCCTGTATACTCTGGGGACTTCTAGTTCTATATGCTCATATTCTGCTGTTCCAAATCATTTTTAATGCATAAACTGAGAAGAAAAAGCTGTTTAGAGTTCATCTACAGAGAGCACATGGCCAGTAAGCTATGTGTGCGTGTGTTCGGCTTCTATTCTCCTGATATTATGCATGCACCACGTGTTAAGAATGCAAGTACTTCAATTAACTTGTTCTTAGGTAAACCATGGAAAATTTATTCCAGCAATACTGGAAGAACTGAATGCTGAACTGACCCAGTCTGGATGTGATCCTAATGTTCTTTCTGGACTTTATTCTAAATAGCTGAATAGTAAATAATAGCTTAGATATTTTAAGTAGATTTAGGTACATGACTCACTAATATTCATAGAATTCAGTCAACTAAATCCACAAATGGCAGCTTAAAAATATTAGTATTAAACAAAGCTGAATGTTATATATGTAGAAGACTATAAAACCAATCATGTTTCTCTTTTTCCTTACTTCTCATAAGGCTATGCACTGCTTCAGAATGCTTTGAAGCTGCAACCTGAGTGGGAAGGACTGTTCCAAGTAATCCTGACTACTGAAACGACAGTAGGAATGGCTGAGAAAGGATGGACTCATACCTTGGAACATCGCCCAACGCCAGGACTTTTCAACTATGATGGAGAGAGGCTTGGTTACTCCATCAGCCAGTTCCCTCAGGAAAGTAGAAGCTTGAGAAAAGCAGGTTGAGCAGTGTGAGAACATTAAAACAAAAATCACAAGTTCTCAAAACATAAGAAAAGAGAAATTAAAGGGCTGGGGAAAAAAAAAAAAAAAGAAAAAAAAAAGAAAAAAGAAAAAAGAAAAAAATGTACATATATGGTGTAAGGGACCGTCGAGTAGCTTGTGAACCTGTAGTACTCAGCCAATGAGGAAACAGGGGAGGTGATCAGGCATCGGGTAATAGGGAATAAAAGGTTATGATTTGTTTACTAAAATGTGCTCCTGAGTGACAGGATGCCTGCCATTGCAATCACGAATAAAATAAGCTTCACAGAAGATCCTGTCTGAAGAAAATTTTTTGAGATTTTTCTCACAAGGGTTACTCAGAGCTGCAATTCAGATCTCAGGACCAATAACAAGTAGGGTCTGTTCTTCCAAACGCTCTTTGTTCTAATGTCCTCAAACAATTACAGTATGCAAATATTTTTCTTAACTACATTTGCTTTATACAGCTATAAGAGGGGTTTGCCATGTTTGACTTCATTAAGTGATACAGGATGTCTCAAGACATTTAACAAAGTCAGTTAATGAAATAACTAGCATATGCTAATAAGAGCAAAGCTCACTCTACCTAATACTACGACAGAATAGAATTAAAAGGTTCAAGGAAACATATATTATTGTATATTTTCTGTGTGTCAGAGATTCTTCCCCACCCCCCCAACAAATAAACTGATACATCCTTCAATAGCCCTTAGACTTCTGTGCTACTTCTTTACTAGTTTATTTTGCCAAATATCTCCCAAAATATCTTGCCAAATGTCAACCTGAGATTTTGATAAGGTCCATCATGTTCAATAGTTTTGTGTTTAATTTCCTCTCTTGTTTATATACTTTATCAGGCAAACTGATTATTTCCATGGCATTCTCCACTCTAGAAAGAATGCCACCTTTCTATCTCTAATATCTCTTGATGTGCCAATGACACCTGCATTTATTTTACTTCTCCTTTCACAGGATTTTGAAGGATAGTACAGTCAGCTGAATTTATGCCTCAGTTCTCAAGACATAGGGTGAAAATACAATAAGCATGACTTAGACTCAAGGAAAAACAAAGCAGGACAGAAGAGGTATACCTTCTACATGTCATCATTTCTTATGTAACTCAGGTTCGTAAGTAGAAATCTTGCTGAAAAATACAGAATATCTTTCTACAGTAGTGCGTATTGTGCCTGACTACAAGCAAAATGGTCTCTCCAGCCCTTTTAAAACATGCTGATGTCATTCTTCTCCTTCCTGTGTTTTGGACATCAGCATTACAAAGACGTAAGGACTCTGCAACAGATCAGTGAAAATTTTTCTACATAATCATACTATATCTAACCAACAGTAACTGGTAAAGAGTCTGTAAAGGTCCTCATCATCCATGTCTTTGAAAACTTCTATTCTTCTTCAGACTATCCAACAACGAAATACTTAGTGGTGTGATTTGTTCACTTTCATCTTCTTCATGTTTTGAAGTAGAGCATTGGTCTGTGTTTACACATCCCCTTATAGATAATGTTGTAAAATCTAAGGAAGACACCTAAGCAGAAGTTTTAAGTGTACACAGCACAAAACAAGCACAAGTGTTAGATAAGAACATAGAACAAGCCACAAATGCTGTTTATGTAGTATTTTAATTTGAACTGGAAAAAAAAAAATAATAATTGTGGTCTAGAATAAGCAAAAAAAAAAAAAAAAAATCTGAAAAGAAGACACTGAAAACATTAAAGAACTCCTAAAGAAATTTCTAAAAATGTAAGGCAAACAACTAAGCCAAAGTTTGTAGGTTATTACAAAATATTATTTTTTATTATTTTTTTTTTTTTGAGATTGATCACACAGTTTAAATATTAATGTTTTTAATGAGTGCAAGCACTTTTCTTCATTAAATATACTATGTGATGCCACTGACCTTAGTGGAAATTTAAAACAAATATACATAAACCTTTTTCAGTTAGACCTCGAGCAACCTTTATTTTTTGTGATGCAGTCATACACCAATATTTCTGCCTCTGCTGAGGATTAATTCAATTATAAATATGGCAAACAAACTGGAAGCACAAAGAATGAGTAGCATAATAAAAAAGGCCTCAGTATCCTCACCTGTGTCCAGAAGACAATATGGTTTATAAGCTTCTGATCAGGGATTTTGAACAAAGAGCTGAGAAACAGATGGTGAAGCAACTCAAGAGCTGCCTCACTGCTCTCTTCCCTGCTGTAGAAACAAACTTGTACACAGTATGACAGCAGACTTGTTCAGGAAAAGAAGAAGGAAAAAAAAATAAAGGGAAAAGTCATTACATATTTTACCACTGCACCACATTACAGTCCTGCAATGCAGAGATTTATATATTACTGTCCACTTCTGAAGCAGTTGTGAAAAGAGCTCATGTATTATTTTTTCCTCTGACCATAAGCAAAGGTACTAAAAATGTGCTAATGCAAGACTTGCAAACTATTTTTAAAGCACTGTTCTTTTAGACAGACAAGAGTCCATGCTTTTTGGATGTGAGTCTGTTCAAACTCAAACTGCCAATAATTGCTAAGTCCAGAATATTCTTCAGTTTTTGGTGTTTTTGTTTTGTTTGGTTTTTGGTTTTATATCTGAATGGCAATCATTGTATACAAATATTTTTTTCATAAACAAAGTCTTTTCAAGATTTACATGAGAGTTTCTCTCACAGCTGTCTGATGTCTTTTTCCAATAAAATCATTTAATCTTTAATGATAAATTGGATGTAATAGTCAAATACATAATCAAGGAAAGAGTTTTATTTTCACTAAATCCATCTGACAGAACAGCAGAAGTCTTAACGCTTTTTTGTTGATTTTTTTTTTTTTTTTGAAGTAAAGAAACAATAAGTTGCATCATACTGATTTCAGCTATCTTTAAACAATGTATTAGTTCCAAATATTCTTTTTCTTCACAGTCCTACTAGCAGGTACTTTACAACAATTCTGCACTAAAGGAACAGAACAAAGAATGCAGAGGTAGATTTTCTGTACATTATATATTTTTCCTCATATCTTAATACATATTCTAACAGCAAAAGTCATCATTGTGAAAATTTGTCAGTATCTAGTTCCCTAGGAACTTCTGTATTTATCTTGAACAAGCTATATGCACATAAATTCGATTAAACTTGCAGCTAACATGAAACCTGAAGACTGTAAGTCTTACCTACAGATCAGCACCTGTAAATTTCATTTATTGCACAGTCAAGCAAATTATTCTGCTTGTTGAGGCAGAATACATTGCTACAACATGGACCAAGAGTACAGCTTCACACTAAATTTAATCCAATCTAATTGTGGGCTACACCCCCAATGGGCAGTTGTAAACTCCTTGCAGATGTCAGACAGATCAGTGGACTGATTTAATGAACATGTAGCCACGTGAGCTCTTGATCATACACACAGGATACAGGTGAGGGGGATATATAGACAGTGATTACCTGCCAGTGGCATGGCCTTTACTGGCCTTAACCTAAATATAATAGCAGATTTTTGCTTTTTCATAAAGGGAATATAAGTTGTTGGGGTTTTTTTGTTTGTTTGTTTGTTTTCTGTGGTGCAGTGCAGTCTGAGCTAAGCAGGAGAACCTTCAGTAATCAAGACTGTAAACAAACAAGGATGAGAAAAGCTGGCAGTCAATGTTTGGAGCTGTCTATTAGAAGCCTGAGGAATTCTTAGCAAATTACAAATATTTAATAGAGAGAGCCTTTGTGTCTCTAGGCCAAAGAAATCAGATAGTATGCATCTACTGTCTGAGTCACCTAAAGCCCAAAGATGTCTCTCATCTCAGTATTCTGACATGCAGAGAGGCATTTACAATATCTTTGGAAATAACCAGTAAGGTTATATCTATAAATCTGGCTGAGGAGTACTCGGTGCAGGTACAGAGAAAATTGTTTTTCTTTTTTTTTTTTTTTTTTTTTTTTTTTTTTTATCTGAACTGAAAAAATGTTTATACAGACTTTTCAGATCTACAAAACATGTTAATGTCCAATGCTGACTGCCATTTCACAGAAATGAAAGCTTTTACTTTATACTGAACAGTACTCTAGCTTGTCCTACAGTAATTTGAAGGCATCTTTCCAAATTACTAGACTTTCTCTTTCAGAAAGTAATATTGTGGAATCAGCTACATCTAAATGCCCAGTTGCTTCCCTCTCTGTCTCTGCAATATGTACTGACCTGCTTACTAGGTCCTCAAAAGGAGTGTGTCTTATTGGAGAAGTCTTCTCACTGGGCTGGAAAGTAATGCCAGATCCTCACAGAGAGGATTAGAAACAAGAGAAGCAAACTGGGAAAGCTGAGACACAAATACCTTGTATACATATTTTCTCATATTTTGGAAAATAAACAGTCCAGTAATACAGGGGAAGAAGTTAGGCACTGTGACAGCCTGGCAGACAAACCAATGTATGGGTGGGCAAAACACTCGCATTAATGTAATACTGGTTTGAAACAGTAGAGAAAAGAGGAGACTGCAAAATCTCCTTTGGGCAGCAGTGTGGTGCTGTATGCCACAGTGCTGCTGCTAAAGAGCACAATCACTAAAGAACCTCCTGTTATCCTATTTAGCTTTTCTTACTTAAAAACTGCTGTTACTGAGCACTTACACAATTTACATTAGTGTTTCCCAGCTTCCAGGGTAGAGGACAACGTCCAGAATTCATTAGCAACTCTATTTCACCTCAATTTAATTTAATATTTGGTATGACAAATCACCATGAAAAAGGTTTGCCATGCTAATGCTTACTATGTTGCACTTTAAACATTTATATTCTCTCTATTAAAAAAAAAGTGTTTTGTTTTTTTTTTCCCCTCCAAATATGAAAAGTGAATTTATATTCAAATGTGCTTTATTAGAAATCAAACCTTTCCTGTAATATGATGAAGCCACACACAGTGAAAGGACATTCCTATAGCAGGAGTTCTCTGGATTAATGGATTAAGCCTTTACTGGCTTTCTCAAACTCAGGGTGTCAAAGAGCCCATCCAGTTTATAAAGATACACTGAGTTAAGTATCCCTTGCTTTTGAAACATTCAACATGGGTTGTAAAACTGGCCTAAGAAGACAACTGTAACCAAGTAGTCAGCTCAGTTCTGGGCTGCACTGCAATCGATACCCTGAAAGGATTTCAGACAAACTCAAGACACATTCTCCAGTTCCAGCAAAACAAAAGTTCATGGTAAAATCCATTACAATCCTGTTCTTTTTCTGTAAGAGAGAAGATGAGGTTTGGGAGATTACAAGAGGTGGGGATCCCAGAATGATCTACAAGTGACCTTTTGGCTCTAACTTACTGACATTGAATAAAATGGATTCTGCTGTGGGCTGGGACCCATGTAGGGAACACAGTTTAGCAGAAGTCCCTTAGACCCCAAGGGACAGAAAAAAAAAACTAATCTCTCTGAAGTCAAAAAGACTATTTCCTCAGCAAAACCAGAAAGCAATGGAGTTTTATCACTGCTTATCATTGCTTCTTTTTTCAAAATAAAGCAAACTACAGCTTGCAAATAAACAGGTACAGATGAAGTGTCTGTCTGCTGTGCTGGAATACCATTAAACATGAACAGAGAGTCACATTCTGATGAACCCTGAAAACATACTTTTACTAAAATTAACATCAGCATTTCTCCAAGATCCTTGTGCTTGATCCTAGAGGTTAATGAAGAAAATGAAGGCACAGTTTTATGGATAAACAAACCAGCATCATGAGAACTAAGCACCAGATTTATGCCTTCTTTTGCCTACCAGACATGTTACAGGACATGTTTCAATATCCTTGAAAGTTCATGAGGTGGAATTGTATCTTTCAGTACACAATTACTTTAAAAAGTTCCTAAGAGCAGCCTACTTCATTTTCTGTAACCAATCCCACTTCTTAAGTATTCACATTTGCAGCATCAAAACTGGGAGAAGGTTTACACAAAATTAACAATTTTATGAAGACCCAAAGCAATGCCTTCAGGAACACCAATGAGTTCAGTGAATTAGCAGATTTACGGTGCTGCTCCACAGGTGAAATCACAACACTGCACAAATTCATAGTAACCCCAGATCTACCCATGATTTATCCTGAATTACTGTGTTTACAGTGTTCTTCAGCTTTGAACATATTTTCATGAGGTAAATAAGTGATTCAAAGTCTATTTAAAAACAATAAAAAGCAGTACCAGTTTTTGCAGTAAACTACTCTTACCTTACACAATGCTATCTATTACTGCTTCTACTTCCTAGAAACATTTAGTTTTATATAAAATGTTCTTTCACGACCATATGCTTGTTTTTAATAAAAAGATTTGTAGTCTTATAAAACTTGAATTATTGCAAGTTTCAATAACAACTTTGCTTAGCAGAGACAGAAGGAATAGACTCTTGTACTGCTACAAGAAGATAAATTTTAGCAGAATTTCAGTATCTATTTAGAGACTGTGTGATGGTGAAGACAGGACTTTTTCAGATCACAGATTCAATTAACTAGTAATGATTAATTATCAGGGCAAGGAATCCAAAGCTTAGTTTGCAATACTCTGATATCCATTAGAAATAATTATGGCAACATTTTATTATACTTCTCAGCCTAAGAAATACTACACTGTATTTAATACTGCTGTTCTGTTCCTTTTAATTAAATCGTATGTACCTGCTTTTTAACATAAAAGATGCTTATTTGTTACTCAAACCAAATAATCCAAGTAATGCCTAAAGTGACTGAAAACTGTAACACTTTCTTAAACCATGAAGGGGCGCTAACTGATCCTTTATTGTAGCAGAAATTTGGACTATGCATGTGAAGTTGAGCAACATCGGTGTCAGTCATGAAATTATTTAAAACATCTGCTATCTAAAAAGTACATGCTAAATCTCCATGCCAACATGTGCAGTGCCATAATATGCATGAATCCAAGGGCAAAACATAACTATCCATATAGTCACTTTTCCCTTGACAGATACACATCGTTCATCTTAATTCCAGGCTGTAATTATATTTCAGTCACCCAAATGGAGGATTGTGTATATGTATACTGGTGCCGTGCATATATACAGATATGTTGCACTAAGGACCTAAGGTTTTTTCCCTTGACAAAGTCATTTCTCTCATTTTTACCATTAAAGGACTTTTAATAAGAACTTTTATAAGGTGCTAGGTACCCATGGAAGGAAGTATTAACTAGAGTCTCTACTGTGAGTTCCAGCCAGTTCATAGTTACTTATTTTTGGGGTCTTCTTCCTACCAAGAGAGGATCAAAATAAGGAATATGTATCTTTTACCTGCAAAATTAAGATTATTATCTTAGTATTGTTTCCTGCACCACTTACTTGTCTACAGTATATAGCTGGATTAGAAAACTCATGCAGGCAGACTGTTTTCTGCCATAGTTTTCCAGGGTGCCAGCCAACTGAGTAACACTCTTAGACTGGGACAATGCTACTTCATTCTAACTTCAGCTCTGCTTTTCAACACTTCGCAATTATACTTCACCATATTCTTATATCCATTATACTATTGTGTCTCAAAGTAAATCCTATCAGTTAATCATCCCACTATAAATCCTGCAACAGCAACATCATGTACTTTAATCAATCTTCTAGAAGAATTTGCTTGTGTTAGTAGTAAAGCCCAAGAGGAGGAAGATACAGCTTAAAGCCATCAGTAGACGCTTTTAATACTTCATGCTAAACTCACCATTGTTATATGGTGCCATGTTGGTAGAAACAGAAGGAAATGAACATTTTTCTTCCTTATTTACTTGATATACAGAGTCTTTTCATAGGTAAAATATCAAGAGAAATATATTGTTGCCATAACAACTACATTAAATAATATTGTGGTTAAAAAGTCCTCCACAAGTGTTTTCAAGTGATAAGCTAATTTAAAAATGTTCACAAAAAGCCCTCAAAAAATAAACTAAGATATGGTGGAATATGAGCCTAATACTACAGAAGTGTTACTATAGTAACCTAAATTGTGAAGTACTATTCATGCAGCATGTCCCTGAACAGATAAATCATCCTCATTAACAGTAAGGTACATCTTTGCAACAAGTTGGTAGAGTAAATAATGTCACAGACTCTCTAGATATACTCATGTCATTACATGTGTTTTTGTCTGAAACAAGATTTTAAAGTAAACAAAAAATAGCAACATCCTGAATATATCCAAAGAATAACAGCTGCATTTAACTACACGCAAATTTGTATCAGTTTTGTGATTAAGTAATAAAACTCCAGAAACTCCAGAGTATGATTCTCAGTATTTTTAACAGGTTGAACTGAATCTCTGAGACATCGCATATCTGATGAAATTTATTCTGTACACTATAATTAATTCATTAATTCCTTAATCTTAATGGTTAAATTCAATGATGTATCAGTCCAACATCTATATTTTGCCTTTGATCATTTGACTAAATAGTATTTCAGGATTTTATTGTGTGAAGTGACAAAAGCAGAACCAACCAGTTTGGCTGTATCTCTTCACTTTCCTTAGGCAAAAACAACTAATTTTCAAATTGAAATATCAGTGATAGCCAAAATCTCTCCTTAATAAATTCATTTCTTAAAACAGACAGCATGAAACAGGCGCCTGCACTATTCGCATAAATTAATTAAACCAGTACTGCTTGAGATCTGTCTCAAATGATTTTTAGACAGATACATAAACAGTCCAGCTTTCAAGGATGCTCCTCAGCAGTTCATCCTCAAATGTTAGCATTGGTTTCTGGATGATGATACTTTTGTAATGTCATACAAAATTAAGTGCATGTACTCAACTTGCCTCAGTCTAATCAATGGTATTATTTTTAGACAAGTTAGACAAAACAGAAAAATATCCTTAAATCTGACATTATTTTGCATGATGAGGTATTAAAATAAATAGTACCCATATGGTTTAAAGACCACTCATAATGCTGTTATAAATTCCATTAGTTTCAAACAGATATTAAGTTAATCACTTGTAATAACAGACATGGGCAACATAAGAAAGAACTTGCATAATAAATTCAATCTAGTAGCAACTGAGGGCAATGCTGCAGCAACTTATGACATACTATCTGATTCTCACATCAGTCCCTGAACAACTGCAGAATGCACATCTCTCCAGGATTATATATCATGGTTTAACTTGGTTATCACACATTTACTAAACCCCAGTTTGAGTGCATGCCCTCAGGCTACAGTAAAATCAGGTTAGTACAACCAAGAATATGTTTTGTTACTTTCCATGGCCAGATGTATTAACAACTAAATATAAGGTCAAGGGGGGTTGTTTCTTTTTTGTTTTGTTTTTCCCTTGAAAATAAAACAACATATTAAATTACAGAATTCAAAGCCAGCATGGATTTTTTTTGTTTGTTTGTTTTTGTTTTTGTATCATCTTTCTCCATTTCACAAAAATAAGACCAGAATGGATCTCTGAGATGTCAGTAGAAAATATGCCAGGCCATTGGATCTACCTGCACAGCTGGCAAATTGTCTACTAGTTATCAATGCTATATTTTATAAGCTGTATTTCTGTACCTGACATTTACAAAAGCAATGTAAGAAATTTGAGAGATGACCAAGTATGCTACTGATAGAAAAATAACCCTTCCCCACAAAACCGTTAATTTTAGATTAGCCCACAGTAGTGGCAAAAGGTCAGAATAATACTGAAGTGATAATTCAGGTGAACAGTAGGAAGAGAGTAACCCACAGTAACAGAAAGCTAGAAAGTAATATACTCAATACATAGACAACTGACAGTTGTAAATCCCAATATCTATTACAGCTGATTTTCTATAACTTCTCAAAGAATGTTACTGACATGTCTTTAATGTCTTTGTTATTGTCTAAAATATAAATTATATTAAGAAAATGCATCCAGGCGTCATAAGTTTGATAAACCAACATTCTCAACTAACTAAACATAACTGTTATTCTGGGCAGCGTCTGTACATTTATTGATTGAAACAAAACAAAACCATTAGTTCTGTTAAACCCTGTTTAGAGGATAATTGGTAAATTATTCCTTTAATAAAAATGCCATTATTTACATAGAACCAGCAGCAAAATCAGAAAAACAAATGTTTTTGCTCTCTCCTTCTCTTGTTTCTGCAATGATTACTATGCAAGCAAGCACTTGTAAAGCTGCTTGTAACATACCTGATGCTCCTGATAAAGAAACAGGAAATAAATAGCCAATGCCCCACCAATTCCTATCCAGCATTATTTGTGAGAAGATGTTTTTGGCAGGATGAAAAAAAAGCTTCAAAGGACATGTAACAGATTATGGAGAAGAAAGAGATAAGGGCAAAAAGGAGGTGGAAAAAGAAAAAAAGAAAAAAAAAAATTTTATTGACTAATCCTAAATGACATCAAATTCACCCTGTATTCAAATGATGATATACAATCTCCTCCCCTTCCCAAAACAGAAATCAACAACTCAAAAAGATATGTCAGATAGATAAACTAATACACCCCCAAAATAAATATTGTGAGAAGAAATATAAAAAGCAAAAGGGTGGAATGGATAAAAATTGTACTTCTGCTATGTATTAGCTGTGTACTCAAGTCACAAAAAGATTATTTATCCTTTCTCTAACAGTATTTTCTTTTTTTTCTCTAAAAAATGATTCATAACACTTTCAGAATGGATAGAATTGATTTTTTTTTTTTCAATTTCTTCCCCAAGAAAACAAAAAGAAACCTAAGGAACTATAGAGAGGACCTATTCAATGTGCATAATCCACCCTCTTCTTTCTGATTTATCCTGATTTTTTAATCCATGAAACTACAGAGAAAATATCTCTGTATTGTACAGATACAGGAGCCAATTTTGTTAAACTTCAGAACAGAAAAGCTATCAGTATTACTGCTCTCAATGTTTTATCCACCACAAGTGTATGCTAAATAAATTAGTTTTGTAAACACACTACTGAGATTTAACATGCAACCATTCATAAATGAGAAGTTAGTTAAGAAAAAAGATTTCTCTTTCTATCAGACAAGTCTTAGGGTCAGTAGAGAAAAGAAAGACACAGGAAGAAGATGAAATGTGAAATTGCATAAATTAAAATTGAAGTTAATGTCACATCTATCTATGACACATCCAAGAGTATTTCTGTGACAGGTAAACCTTCTCTAACATTCCAAAGTTTTTACTTGAATTACTGGAATAATGAATGAAATTAAAAAGCTTAGTAGATAACCCAGTTTATTCTTTGTACAGTGTCAGAAAAGGACTGCAGTTTGCCAGACCTCAAGGTAGCTATTTAGTGGAGCCGTCAGAGGGGCATCATCACCAGGATGTTCTCATTTGTCACTATGGGGTGGAGAGGTCTTGCAATGCAAACAGCTCTGCTGCCATGTCTGCACTCCTTGACTTCTGGGGTCAGTCTTATTCCATAACTTCCACAAAGAGTTGTGGATGAACACAGCCCAGTAACGTCTAACATTCAATCAGTGACACAGGATTCTTTTTCTAATTCTTCTCTACTTAGGTTACACTACACAATCCAATAAATAATCTCTTACCCTCAAACCATCTTTTCATCATCATTCTACATAGTCTGTATACTAGATACAATAACATTTTCTAGTATTATTACCAAATTTTAACAAAACACACTTAATTACTTTGAAGGAAGATTAAAAAAAAAAAAAAAAAAAAAAAAAGAAAAAAGTTTAATTGGGGTTTGGGGGTAAAAGCATAATGTGTCCAGCCAAAGAATGCAAGTTTTACAAGACTTAAAGGTTTAAAATCTCATGAAAGATTTAAAGGTGATGTATTAGAGAGCTAGAGATGTATATAATTTAAGTTATTGTTAGGAAAAAAATAAAATAAAATAATAGGAGTTTTACAAGCTATCTAGAACAAGGGCTGTATTTTGTAGCTTACCCAATACCTATTATTCTATCAGTGATATCAAAATATTCAATGCTGTAAACCACATTTCAAAGTAGAGGAATAAAGACAAAAAAGCTCAGCTGATGTCACATGCTCACTAAACTTCAATCTAACGAGTGATGATAATTGGTGATTCTTTAGCTGTAACACATTTCTCAGATGTTGTTCCCTCTCCCTACCTATGAGACAGTTGCTGCATGTCAAACTCTTCAGAAACTAAATTCTGTTTATTTGCCAGATCTGAATAACACTGACATTTATTCTGCGAGTCTCAGTTTACTCAACACTTTTCTGAAAGATATGGTTAAGCAGTTTTCTTCAAATTTTCATTTTGGAATCCACTGGTATTTTATGTTACAAAGACGTGATGAGTTTGTCCCAGTTTGTTCAAGAAGAGGCTCAAAGTCCTTTTATGTCCATGCACTGCAGAATAATGTGTTTAACAAATCTATAAATCCAAAGTCTTGTAACAACACCAACACACACAAAAAACGAACCTACTATTAAAAAAAAAAAAAAAAAAAATCCATTTAAACAAGTCTTACATAGAAAAAAACATGTAATCCCACCACCGAACACAACATTCAGAGCTACATCTTCTTGTGTATTACCTGTCCAAATGAAATCTATCAGTGTTATTTAATGACTTGCACTGATATAGGAAGAACAGATTTTTTAACAGCATCTTCCAAAAATCTATTAAAAATAGCCCATGAAAGTGATTTAAATCTTCCACCAGGAAAACCATTACAGAACTATCTTCATTGTATACCCTGGTGCTAACAGAACATGTTAATACAATCCCTCCTTTAATGAATTAAAATAGAATTTATTTTTAATTAAAAGATACTGTTCCTCTTCTATGACTATGACTACTGAACCATACCAGTATTAGAACACTTGGTCCTCCCAATCTCAGGAAGGTATGGTATTCTTCACAACAGGTTTGGTCTCTGTCCCTGTTCCCTCCAAACAGACTTAAATGCCTAATTTTTTCCTCATGGTTACCAACAGGAGCAAGTGTTGTTTTACTTCTTAATCCTTTCTATTGGAAAAAAAAGGAAACTAATCTTTCCAGTTAAGGAGGTGAAGCATATAAATCGCTTCCCCCATTCTTCCCAGTAAATACAAATTGTAAATCACATAACTTAAAATCTACTTATATGTTGCATGAGAATTTTGTCTGCAACCCACAAAAACTGGCCATGAAGTCGAAGAGGATTTTACCAGGCTTGGTACTGGAAGAACAAATTACATTTTTGTTGAACATTTTGTGAATCTGTGTATCCTAATTCTTATTTATTCTTCTCTTGTAGTAGTCTTGCAAATGATTTCTAATGGGCCATAAAATTAATTTTTTTAATGTGTAGAGTTTAATTTACTTTGAGATAAGAACATATAGTGGCAAATATGTAAAGCTCATAAATGAAGTGAAAATATATATATCATTAAAAATTATTTAATGAATATAAGAGAAGTGGGGACTAAATGTGATGAGATAGGAAGAAAGGGCTGTATCTACAGCACAAATACTACCGAGAATGGTGTGCATTTCAGATCACTGCTCTGCCCAAGCTCAGTCTATCCACCACTAATTTTCTAGCTTTCACAAATTCTAAGTGACTTTTCTAGCAATTTTTTCTGTTTAGTTGTCTTTTAACACCAGACAATACAAAGTAGCAGAACGGACCCTTCTGTTTCATTTTCTGTAATATGATAAGCAGTTACCTTCCAATTAAAGATAGAACCTTGACCTGAATATTTTGTTGCATTTAAAAAAACAGCACCAGTAAGGACACAATAAACAAAAATAATAAAAAACATTACAAAACTTCTTTGAACAATTTCTATCTGTTTAAAAAATGGCTACCTGACTGTCACTATGAAGAGATTAGTTTTGAATTAATGATTTTCAGAATGCAGATTGGTTATTTAGTAACTGGGAAAAATCTAAATATTGAGAAGAGGCAACGTTACCAGAATCCAGTACAACTAAATATATAGATGGATGACACACACATGTAACAAGAGTAGATGCACTGTATGAAACCCTTATTAAAATAAGCAAAGACAATACCAAAAAATGGCTCAGTTTGGGCATGAATAATCTAGGGACTCCATGTAAAACTTCCTACCACAGTAGTTTTATTGCAGGTAACTCACTTTTGCATGACACAGATTATTGTTTTTGATGAACTTTTCCAGTGCCATTTGCTTTAAGCACAAGATCCTAAATAAACAAGATTAAGTAGACAGCTTAAATACTTCATGTAACTGAGATCCCATTCTTGACCATGTTCTTATTTTCTTTTAAATATATTACTGACAGCAAGAAAGAAGAAGAGAAATCTATGCTGGGTAAAAGTGAAGTCTGCTAGGGTAAATAGGTGTAATTTTATTAAGATAAATGGAGCTGAACCAATTTTCAGCTTCACTGAAGTTTATAGAGCTGAGCAAATAATGCTTCCCTTGTTTTATAAAAGGAGAGAAGAATGTTAGTATTTGGTAAAAAGACCTAATATTAAAATTTAACTATATCGTGATTTCAGAGATGTAATAGAATAGGATTTATTTCCTGAGCATTCTGTGAAGAGCTGGGAGTGTAAGACTTGAAATGTAGATTTATTTTTACGTAGAAATGCTGCTTGATCATTCCCTTCAGCTGATTTTGTTTTGGAAGAGTTAGGCTATAAATTTAAATTCTCTGCAGAAATTCTTTAGGATTTCTGAGAAAATTATCAGTAATACAAGTTGAAAAGAGCATCCTAGTGGAACATGAAGAGGTTCCTAAAATAAATGATTGACTTTCAAATAAAATTAATTGCATTACTGCCTGCTTTCTTACTGGAGGTAACATCAGCTCAATATTTGTTTTCATGACTAAAACAAAAAGTTCTCTACTAATGATAGAGAAAGGAAAAGCATATGTGCTACAAACACAGTCACTTCAAATTACTCAGTGAGCAAATAATTAGATTGTTGCAGATATTATTAGATCTCTTATTTCTCTGGAAGTAGTAGGTCAGTACATTGGAATGGTTATGAAAATAAAACTAATATCCAATATAAAATATGGAATTGGTTTCTTTTACTCTGAATAATGGAAATAAAAAAAAAAAAAAAGTTTCCTATCTATTCATAAGTTTTTAGCAGGAGTTGCAAGTCATTTTGACCACTGACAGTGGTGGTCAACTTGATTACTTGATTAAATGCTGCTACAATTACTCAGACTTTAAGAAAAAAAAAAATAGAAAAAAGTTGTACATGAGCCAGTCTGGTTTTCTTTGCCTTCCTATCACTTCCTCCACAGGCAAACAAATTCAAAAACTCCTTAAGAGACACTCTTTTTTTTTTTTCAGGGGAATTTTAGGTTGGATCTTAGGAAGAACTTCTTTACCGAAAGGGTTGTTAGACATTGGAACGCGCTGCCCAGGGAAGTGGTGGAGTCACCATCCCTGGAGGTCTTTAAAAGACGTTTAGATGTAGAGCTTAGGGATATGGTTTAGTGGGGACTGTTAGTGTTAGGTCAGAGGTTGGACTCGATGATCTTGAGGTCTCTTCCAACCTAGAAATTCTGTGATTCTCTGATTCTTTTTGTTCTACCTTCTAAATGCTTACATATCTAAGCAGTATGATTGCAACAGTTCCCTTACAGAAGAACATGCAAAGGTTGAACGCTCTTTTGCCAGGTACTGCATTTTCCAGTGTCCACTTCATAAGATAAAATACTTTTGGGTAGAAAGGGACCTTAAAGATCATCTAGTTCCAACCCCCTGCCCTGGGCAGGGCCACCTTTCACTAAACAAGGTAACCCAAAGCCCCATCCAACCTGGTCTTGAACCAGAGATGGGGCATCCACAGCTTCTCTGGGCAACCTGGGCCAGTGCCTCACCACTCTCATCATGAAAAATTTCTTCTCAATATCTAATTTGAAATCTACCCTCTTTTAGTTTAAAGCCATTACCACTTGTCCTATCACTACACTCCCTGACAAAGTGTTCCTCTCCAGCTTTCTTGTAGGCTCCCATTAAGATCTGGAAAGCCACAATAAGGTCTTTGCAGAGCCTTCTCTGAAAAGGAGAGGTGCTGCAGCCCTCTGCTCATCCTCACAGCCCTCCTCTAGACTCACTCCAGCAGGTCCATGTCCTTCTTATGGACCCGGAACTGATGCAGTTCTCCAGGTGGGGTATCACAAGAGTGGAACAGAGAGATGGAAGAGGAAGTTTCAGGCCCTCACGCTTTCTCTGTTCCCTGAAAAACTAGAGGCATTAAGGGAGAGATTATGAACATTCCCAACAGCTCCCTAGAGAGCACATGCTAAAGATTAGCAATATCTTCCTTCGCACTCAATTATAGAATTTAGCTAGGAGAGATTTTGAAGGAGCTCTTTAAGCACATACTGCCAAAGTTTTAGGAGGTAATTCTGGGAAGGAAAGATAGAGCTGTAAGTCCCTGCTATTCCTACTTAGTTTTAATTTAGAAATAGATAGTTAATAGAATAGTGAATTCCTCGGCAAATGAATTAAAATCTCTATAATAGAATTCTCTTCACTTAAAATTCCTGCACACATAACAAGAGTCCCTATCTGAAAATGCTGTTTCAGAATGATATATTTAATATGTTAAATTCAAAGTTTAAAAAGGACAGATAATTCCAATTTCATTAAAAACACAAAATTTGAACTGCAACCTAGTAGTTATTCAAACTGTTTCAACTGAAGCATGTTATGCTGATTATAAAAATTGCAATAATATTTTTAAATAAAATTTGTAATTCTAATTATCACTGGCTTTCTGTCAAGTACGGTAATTAGGGAAGTTGTCAATGTCAATCCTATTATTCTTCTTGATAATGAAATTATTTAAACATCAACCAAACATGAATGTTCTATTTTTACTTGGAGAACAGTATTAACATAGAGAGCATAATTACTGTTAAAATCATCGTAGTTTTTAATAAATGGATCTCATCAACCAAAATTTTCTACCTAAATACCTGAATACAGATGTTCACGATTTAAAGTTTAGGGAGAGACGTATGGATATCTTAAGGTAACCTAAAAGTTTCTAGTTAGCTCTTAAGGTACAGAATAGCGAGAAATGGCATAGGAATCCTTGAAGCAAATCTTCTAAAGAAGAAACACATTCTAAGACTAATGATGACTTTAAGTGTTGCTTTAAATGAGACCACAGGTTGCATCAAAATGCTTGGTAAAGGACCGTAACTGAAGGACAAACCATACAACGGTCTTCAGGATTATACTCTATACTCTAACTCCTTGTTACTTTTTGAAGGCTAACTGAAAACAGAAGACAGGCATCACCTCCTTTGCCATCGCACTCCACAAGTGGTATTGTGACAAAGAATATCTGAAATGGCTTTGGTCTCCCTCTTTCAGGGTGAAACATGCAGCTGTTTCCACCTCTATTGAAACAGCAAGGACCTTCCCAGGTGAAGAAGTTGAAAAGCACAGAAAAGTAATGCTACTTTTCTGCTCTAACATCTGGTGATTTGCTGAGTACCATGTTTGTCACTGAAATACTACATTAAGCAGATTAATGAGGTCTATCATATATACATTACAAATGCAAGCATGCACATATATGCAAATATACATTGTTACATGTATGAATATTATGTATAAAGGAAAAGAAAGAAAACAAACGGCCACATGAAAATTCTGGCTTTTTCTACTTGGTAACTTAGCATTCCTGAAGTTGTATGTTATAGAAATACAGTTTGACAAATGTCATGCATATTTGGGTCTTCGATCCTTTGCTAATATCATTTTCAAGTATATTTGGTGTACACAGAGGTGTAATTTGGTCTTTATATGTGCACTGAATACACTAGTTACCATCCACATTATTTTCAGTAAGTTCAATACCTTACAAACAATCTTTCCTCTTTTAATACACTCTAAAGTACATTTAAGGATCACTCCTTCTATACATTACAGTAATAAAAAAATCCACTCTTATCTCTTCTTGCAAAATGTACAAAGTTAAAAAGGAATGAGACAGAAACTTTAGAATAAGAAGAAATTACTTCTTATTCTTCTGAGCCTCTTACTTTAACCATGTATAGTCATGAATTTATTCAACATTTAGAATTATGGACAAATTCAGTAGGTGAGCAGTGCTGGCCTAAGAAATATCTAATTCTTAGAACAGATAAAAGGGGAAAACAAGTTTGTAAATCACTTCAAAATCCATGAACAATAGTTTGAGTTTAGCTTTTCACCATTTTTCTCATACTAAAGGACTTCAACAAAGAGTGAAAACACAATTTATTCAGAAAAAAAATAAAATAATAAAAATAAAACTTGTTTTGGAAGGAAAATTCTGTATTACGTCTGGAGAAATGCTTATTAACAAATACATTAAGATAATTTCACCTAGTATGTTCTAATGATAAGCATAAGGTGAGAAATTCTACTGTTAGATCAATACGCTCTTCCATGTTGTTGGCTTTTCTGCCTGACAACATAAAAGCCCACTATGTGGGGTATTCTCCTTTGGGTTTCTACAAATACTCATAGAGACGCAAGTATGAAATAAAAAGGGAAAAAAATAAGGAAATTTTATTCTTCAAAACTTTCTTCCTTTTTTTTTTTCCCCATTAAGTTAAACATTTAAAGAACTACAATTGAGACACCATACACTACTTAAATTCCTAATCAATTTGCCTACATGGTAGCAGAACTCAAAAGGAGCAACCTCCTAGAAGTACTGTTACTTAAAGGAGAAAGCTGCAGATGACAGGGTCCTTGAATACTTATGATGCTTTGAGGACCTGATTAAGACAGATGCCTGAGCACTATCTGCCCTTTTACAAAAACGGTATATTGAGCTAACCTGAATAGTATGATTAGTATCATTAACACTTTCAACTGGTTTAACATTAAGAAACAAAACTGTTCTAAAATAGAAAATATTCACAGAGGTTTTTATTCAGAGAAGTTTCAGAGGTTTCAGAGCTTATTCCGAGGTTTCAGAAACCTCTCCTGAGAGTAGGTTCCTTACGAAGGTTGGTTTTTGTTTTTGTTTTACCAGGTGTTCACTAAGGAGTCAGATGTCTGACTACATCCAAAAAGAATTAGGAAAAAAACTTTTTTTTTCATTAATGTGTTACAACTTCTACAGCAAATATTATTGACAATTAAGTACATAGTTCTCAAAAGAGCTATGGTAATCATTGAATGATTAAGGTTGGAAAAGACCTTCAATATCATCTGGTTCAACCATCACCCTACTACCAATGTCACCCACTAAGCCATGTCCCTAAGCAACACGTCCAACTTTTCCTGGAACACCCCCAGGGACAATGATGCCATCACAAAACCTGTTCGAATACCTGACTACTCCTTCTGAGAATAAATGTCTCCTAACTTCTAACCTAAGCTTCCCCTGGCACAACTTGGGGCCATTCCCTCTAGTCCTATCACTAGTTACCTGTGAGAAGAGGCCGACCCCCAGCTCCCCATACCTTCCTTTCAGATAGTTGTAGAGAGTAGTAAGGTTTCCCCTGAGCCTCCTCTTCTCCAGACTACATAACTCCAGTTCCCTCAGCTGCTCCTCCTAATACTTGTGTTCCAGACACTTCACCAGCTTTGTAGCCCTTCTCTGGACACATTCCAGGGCCTCGATGACTTTCTTGTAGTGATGGGCCCAAAACTGAACACACTACTCAAGGTGCGGACTCACCAGAACAGAGTACAGGGGAACAATCACCTCCCTTGTCCTGCTGACTACACAATATACATATATACAAAAAATAACAACTTACCTACTGCATCACTGTTTAAGAATCACATCCAATTCTCTTTATCTGTCCTCACTGAGATGTCACTTCAGCTCTAGATGTCTGCAGAAATGCGAGAATCATTCAGAGGACATGACTTGTACTCCAGCACTGGTGATTGGTTGGGAAAGCATTGATTTGGAAAGCTGGAGGTTCACAGAAAGACCTTTAAGGAAACAGAAATAATAATAAAAATATTAAAACTTATGTAGAGGAAATTATATTTCATTTGCCTTAGTACGACTGTTTTACTCTTGCACACATATTCCTTCCTGTGTTTCACCCACTAACCATTTAAAGGCTATAAGCACAAGCAGAAACTTTGAGATCAAAATGTTTTTGCTTGCAACTGGTAAAATTATTCCTCCACACCAAAACTAAATCTCATTCTTCCTCGATGTGACTGTAAGTTATAACCTTTCCTCTTGTCAATTAGAAACCTCTAAGCAAACTGCATTGCAATTTATTACCTTTCTTATTAAAGAACAGCAGGCCTTGGTGTTAATTTTTCGGCATGATCTAGAAAGAAAGTCTAACTTTCTGTACATTTGGTTGGAATGTCTCTAAGCTGAAGAAAATGCAACAAGAACTGCCAAACATTTTTCCCCACAACATGTAGCTGCACAAACCTTGGCCATGTTAGGTTACAGGTCAGAACTCTTACCATTACTAAAGAGAAGGATTTCTTTGCATATCTCACTGAGCAACATCAACAAATTATGACATGCACCAAAGAGTACCTGTCACACTTGATTACAGCACTGGTACCAGAAGGATACCCCTATAAACTAATGATGAGATTCCAGTTTAGAAACACAGCAATTACTATTTTGTTTTATATGTATACTGTGAAACAACAAAGTAAAACAATTATCATTTCATGTAGACATATTTCTGATGTTGATGTAATCCCAGAATCTGCAATTTAGTTTTCAGGAAAGATTGTCTTTAGTAACCTAGTGAATGTACAGTAAAATGTGGGGAAAAGCTGACCTTCTGAAGTTCAGCCATGACTCTTCTTAGCTCTGCCATGAAACAAAGTAGGGGAACATAGAACTTATGATCTTGTATATTATTATGACTTAGAAAACTAATAATATTTTGTCAATAGTTGCTCAGTGAGGAACACAGCCACAGGAGGAAAAGGGCATTAGTTCATCTTTCAGTTAATTAAATATCAAAATATGCATTTGTATGAAATTCCAGTATGTCACGTGAAGTAGACAGCTTATATATTTTAAGGTGGCAGGTCCAGGATGTCCAATGACCTCAAAATATAAACAAAGGAAAATAAAATACATAAGAATAAAAGCAAAGTTCAACATTTTCTAAAGTAAAAGAATGAGTCAATAAAACAATACATACTGCATATGGATTTTAGTTGCTTAGACTAAAACGGCAACATAATAAAAAAAAAAAAAAATGTTATTCTTTCTTGTATTACTGAAGCAAACTGAATTAATAACCAAAAATCTTTCTTTGAAATCATGCTAATAAAGAACTACTTTACCATCAATTTAGATAATAATTTATTTACTCATGAGTTTGTGAACTACAATAATAAAATTCTTCATCAAGACATTTGTACTATTTAAAGGAAAGAAGTACCATAAACATAACACCAGCAACCAAAATCCAAGACGTTACCAGTTTGCCAACTAGTCGATAGTCATAACGATTTTAGAAATACAATGATTCCAGCACCTGTAATATCACCATTTCAATAGCTCATTTAGTGAAAATTGCTATGCTAAGATCTCCATGTCTGAGAATGTATTACCTTAATTTAAAAAAATATACTCAACATTATTTCAATACTATGGGAAAACTGTTTCTTCAAAAAGGTTCAGAGGTACTTTATGGATATATTAAAAAAAATTTTTAAAAGAATACATGTATTTGGAGGAAAAAAAAAAAAAAAAAAAAAAAGGCAAGATTAGACTCATTTTTCAGTTTCTTGAAACTGAATTCAGCTACTATCAATGGCTTGATTTCAGAAGTGCCCTCAAACAAGGAGTTCAATTTAAAAGGTTGCCATCTTGAAAGCAAAAGAAGGTAATGACTCAACAGACTATGAGTGCTTAAAGTGCCTTCTCTTCAGATACCAATTAGGCATACTGTCTCCATATACTTCAGGCAAAAAATGCATCAGTGAAAGTAGTATTTTTGAAAAAATGTATCTGAAATAATGAAAAAGGAGTACAAATGGAACCTGCACTTGCTAAAAAAAAGAAAAAAAAAAAAAAAAAAAAAAAAAGTGCTACCCACACTAAATGCACTACTAAATAATAAATAAATAAATAAATAAAAAGAGCAAGAGAACTACAGCTACCAAAACAGCCCCAAAGGCAAAGGTCTAGACCTTGGCATGTCACTAGTTATAGTATGTATAGCATTTATAGTCTCATTAATCTTTAGATTATTTTTGGATAGATAAGCCTGGTAGCCAGTTTCAAGAGCAACAACAAAAAGGACCCATTGAAGTAATAATTAAAAGACACTAATCACTAAAAATAAGAGCAACATAAGAGAAGTTATCAATTTACTTTTCTAAGAGGAGAAAAAGAGCTGACCCCAACTGACCAAAGGGATATTCGATAGCTCAGCATTAAAAGTTGGTAGAAAGGAGGAAGAGGTGTGAGAAGCTACGTTGTGTTTTTGCAGTAGAGAATTACCTTTCTGTATTCCAAGGTGGTTGTGTAGTCGTAGTAAGGAGAAATGTTAAGTAGGTAAGTGGACAGTAGAAGGCTTCACTGTTCCAAAATATGGTAGAAGCTTGAGAAAACAAGGATGGGCAGTGTGAGAACAGTAAAACAAAGATCACAAGTTCTCAAAACATAAAGAAAGGAGAAATTAAAGGGCTGGGAAAAAAAAAAAAAAAAAAAAAAAAAAAAAATGTAGATCTATGATATAGAGGAGCGTCAAGTAGCTTGTGAACCTGTAGTACTCAGCCAATGAGGAAACAGGAGAGGTGATCAAGCATCGGGTAATAGGGAATGATAAGGTTAATAAAAGGTTATGATTTGTTTACTAAAATGTGCTCCTGATTGACAGGATGCCCACCATTGCAATCACGAATAAAATAGCTTCACAGAAGATCCTGTCTGAAGAAAAATATTTGAGATTTTTGTCACAAGGGTTATTCAGAGTTTTGGCATTTGTCTTCCCAAGTAACTGTTACATGTTAAAGCCCTGCTTTCCTTGGAATAGCTAAACATCTGCCTGCTGATGGAAAGTAGGGAATGAATTCTTTATTTACTTTGCTTGCATGTGCAGATTTTGCTTCACCTGTCAAATTGCTTTTATCTCAGCCCACCAGTTTTCTCACTTTTATCCCTCTGATTCTCTTCCCCAACCCACTGGGGAAGAGAGAGAGCAGCTGTGCGGTACTTAGCTGCCTACCAGGGTTAAACCACAACGGTATGTTAAACGTAAAGAGTATCTTTCAGAATGACTGAAAACGTTAGTGTTATTAAGTAGGAGGTATGTAAACAAACCATCAGTGTAACTGTTATTTTTCACATTGAGAGGAAGTTCTTCCTATACAAATGCCATTTCTATGTTTTTTAACTTCATTTTTTCAAAAAAAAAAAAAATTAATCTTTATGAAAGCCTACTGGATAGCATGGTTTTGTTGATATAACTTTAGAAAACTTTCAATTACATTTTGTATTTCTTATGAATTAATGTCCTGTGACTTGTTTTCATTAACCCCAAGGTAATTTTTTTTCATTACTTGGGTTTCACACTTTCACTTCAGAAATTTTCAGATCTTGCTGTTGTGTTAGTCTTCTTTGTTCTGCCTTTCCACACAAACACACACACACACAAAAAAAAAGCATGCTGAATCTTTGTTGTATTTTAAACACTTGTAACATAGACAAACATTTCAGTTTCTCTGTGTTAGACTCGTACTAAAAGTATTACGGACTACTACCACTTTGTTATAACAATTGCCAGGAATGAAGTTCTCAGTGATCACGCCCAGCTCTCATTACTACACAGACTTAAACGGAATCAATTTCCTTACAAGAAAACTTGGTCCAAAACAATAATAAATATAAAAATAATAGTAGAGAGGAGATTCTAAAGCTGGACGACAATGTGTTTTGGAGGGCAAAACTAATATTTATAATTAAACACATACAGCTTTAACAACAGAGTCTCTAATACTATATCAATTTCTTGGCTTTATAGCTAGATTCAAAACTAAATTGTAAATGTTTCCTCTGCTGTTACCATAAACCATTTTCACCTCATTTTCACTTACTGGAATAATCAGCACTGAGAAGAGCCATTAGTTTCCAAGTTCTTGCAGCTAAATACAGCTTAAGCAGCTTAGCCTCCTATGGCCACAATGAAAAAGAAGCTCCTTCAGGGCAAGCTAGTTTAGCCTCATGTCCTCCAGAGGGTAAATCAGAGTACTTCTCTCTCTCCGTTGACTATCTGAAGTAGCCTACAAGACTACAATCCTGAGCTAGATACCAGTTAGATGTTTAAATAGAGATGACATGAACTGCTCTCTTGCATCCCCAAAAGTGCTTAAATTACTTCTTGTGAGAGAACATGAACAAAAAATAAGGACTTCATCTCTAGTAGCTCCTTTAAACTAACACTCCCAAGAATAAGATAAAAAGGAGCAGTGAGTGTCTCGTGGAAGAAAACAGCTGGAAGATTTTTTGGGTTGGCACAGTTAAGAGAGCAGTTTGTGCTTAGAATTATGACTTCTTCTATAGGCTAAATTTTTTTTTTTTTTAAAAAATTTGCAAAGTTTTTTTTTCCCCCCCCCCCACTTTTTTTTTTTTTTTTTTTTTTTTTTACAAATAATGAACATTTGTCCATTTAAGAACATTAATTTTCCCAATCACTATAAATGAAAAGAATGTATAATACAGACGTATGAGAAGGTTCAACTTATTTACAGCCTCCCCCTTCGTTGTCTTGTTTGTTTACTCACTGCTCTCGTATATTGTTAGTAGAATGAATAGTTGAAGCAAAGCATGACTCAGAAAGCAGCCAAAGATTTTTTTAAAATCTCAGGAATATTGTTATTTTTACAAGACTTATTAAATATTTGAATTTGAAGAACTTGTAATGAACCCCAGGAAAAAAAAGGGGGGGGGCGGGAGAGGGTGGATCTTCCTAAGCAAGGCAGAGCCTTACCTATAACTTATAACTTATTCCAAGTTATGCTTCATATGATGTGTTTTAGGCCATATTTGTTTCTCATTCATTCATCTTTCACGACTGTACTCCTGGAACCAAATTATTTCCAACAGCTCTCTGCATTTTAGACGTCTTTGTGTTCAAATGACCTTTCTCAGCTACTTTGCATCAATCAGTCCTACAGCACAGTGAGCCTAGCAGTTGTTCAAGTGCAGTGTGCTGGTAAAACACAGTAATTTTATGCCATGCACTGCAATTTTCAACTAGTGCCTGTGGTTACATCATGCCTGTGTTACATCAAATACAACTACAGCACACTAGACAATGTTATTGCTAATCAGGTGAGAGATCTGTGGAAGAAAACAACCTTCTGTAATCTTGTGTGAACCCTTAACAGTTTTTATTGTTTACTCGAAGAGGTGATGATCAGTTATGGCTTCTGAACTTGCACCAGCTTAAATTGTAAAGGGAAAGGTGTGATCGCTGAGATGGGTAAACATTCTAGCTTATCCAGAACACCATATGCCTCTTTGCTGAACAAACAGATGCATGGATACTGGAAGGTATTCCAGCTTGGTCTACAAGCCTGTCTGGCCTTCACCAGGGATTCCAGAGAAATCAATCCTTCTTTTAGAAACAAATCAAAATCTTATATCTCAAAATAATCTTGGCAGCATTACCCATTTGTTACCCTTTTCAAAGCAGGTTAGCAAATTGTAGCAGAAAATGGCTCCAGTCCTCAGGCAATGATCAAAGTAATGTTTAGTAGATGGACAATCACTGCATTGCAGCTACCATAGATCAGAAATGGTCACTCTGGTCGCAAGCAAGAATTTTGCTTAAGGCTATGCCTAAATTCACAGTCCATATCTCCAACACAAAATTAATTTTAGAGTAATGGCCCTTGAAATAATGGCGACTGAAATGGGAAGTTAAGTATGGCTTTGGCATGCTTCACAATTCCATACTTTTGTTTTGAAGAAACTGTAATCACAGTCAAAAGATGAACAGCATGATGGACAGAATTATCTCCTGTTCTTGAAAACCAGCTTGGGAACTTTAAAGTTTTTTTAGATGTTAACAACGTGCAGTATCAGATGCAGTATCATTTTTGAAATGAAAGTTCTGATCCCAATTCTGACCTTCTGAAAAAGTATTTAAAACTAATTGTCCTTGCAAATTACACCAAGGAAATTAAAAAATAAATTAACAAATAAATATGCTCTCTCTATGTTCTCTTCAAACATACAGGATGACACCAGAATTTAGGAAACCAAAAAAAGACTGACAATACATCAAATAATTGCCTGGGTAGTTTTTACTCATGGCAGCCATCATTTAATCATCATCAACTGAAGTTTGACACGTTATGGCTGTTGTTGAGCTTGCGTGGATTGTTTATTTATTAGTTTATTTTATTTTTATTTTACTTTAGAGTCCCAGTTACGGGCAGAGGTCTCAAACAGCTTTATGAACTACAGATTTTTTGTGTCAATGAGAGTTGGAGTAGTTTTGCTCACATGCTCTTGTAATAGACATAGCCAGTATTTCTGAAATAAGTTTAAATTACTGTTTTGCTCAGTAGATTGGATAGGTTCCCTAGACATTTTCTTCAAAATTACACTGATCAGCCATTAAATAAGGGAAAGCATTATCAAACATCAAGTTACTTTTATAGTTAATCCAGATATCACACAGAAAAACCTGAAATATTGCTTCACTTTGACCATTTGAAGAAGAAAAGAAAGCCTACCCATGCTCTTGGTGGCTGTTTTTGGTACTTCAGGGCTTTTCCACAATGTATCCACAATCTTTGCTATCCTATTCCCTTCCCATCTCTATCATTGGCTACATTTCTCTTTCCCCTGAACTGTGTCTAGTGCTACTTAGAAATAAATGGATAGCAAATTAAGTGTATTTTAAACCTCTGGCATGCAAGGAAAACTCTTGCGCTACTGCGCAAAGTACACTCACTGTCCAAACAGTCACCTTTTGTCAACAAGTGATGCACAGTTCAACTCATCTGTGCACGATCCTTCTGATCTTTGTCATGCTAAATTAATAACCAAATCCCCACAGACTTTCCTCCAGAGTAACTATTTACCTATACTTTAGAAATAGCCATTTTAATTCTTAAGGTACATAGAATTTTATCAATGGTACCTTAAAATTTAAGAATGTTATATGCAATGTGTGTTCTAATTTGTTCTGTTCACATATTGAATTTCAAGCAGTGAAAATTCTTCCAATATTTACATCCTTTATTATGATGTACAATTATCAAATATTCATAATTTGAAATACTAGAAACTAACTTGATTTAATGATTTATAGCTGCATAAGCATTTCTAGAAAGCACGGTTGCTTAATTACCATTGAAAACGTGCAAAGATATTGCAGTGGATTACAAATAAAATTATAGTTGCTGATTTAAGCAGAGAATTTTATCTTTTTCTTTATATCAATGCCATCAGGACAAAGATTAGAAAAACTGTTAATACATGAGGGATTCAAACTCCCAGCTAGCCAGCATGTGAATCATCATTTCCAAGCTCCACCGAGATGAAAACTGATATACAAACTAAACCTCTAAAAGAACAGAGGTTTCAATTCTACAAATACAGCTTTGGACTTTTTTCCTAACCTTTAGTTTCTCTCTGACCTTCTGTTTGCTGTGCTTCATTGGTCTTCCTCCTTCCAGTCTTCTCCATCCTTTTTCCCCATAGTCTGACATCCTTTTCTGTAACCTTTTGTTCCCCCCTCTTTCTTTTCTTTTGTCCTCTAGGGACAGGGCCCAAGAGAATGCCTTGCAACCCTCTTGAGTGTGCCCGCTGCTTTTAGGTGACAAAGAAGTGAGGCAAGCCACACGTGTGAGGGTCAAAGCAGTCTCAAGCAGTTTCTAATGAGTGTGATCAGTTACCCTTGAGCCTAGGGTAGATGAGCCTTTGTTGCCCCCTGATTAGGGAGGCTCAAGCACCTCTTCAGCCAGTGCTCAGGAGAGGCCAATAGGGGAGCCTGGTCCAGAGTACAGCTAACAGAAGCAGTCAGGGATGCAACAGCCATTTACAAAGGAGGGTGCCAAGAAGGGGGCCCAAAGTTGAATTTGGATCAATGTAGCAGTGTCAGATAGGGTGGTAACGTGCCATGGAGCCATTTTGCCAGCAGCTATCTAGGAGCTTCCTGGAATTCACTGATAACTTCCTTCTCCAGTGGTACATTGGATTTTGTCTGAAAGTGGATGGTGTTGGATTTGGTCAATAAAATGTGAAGGTGTGGCTTTTGTGAAATCATGCTTGGTATGTCAAGCATTGCCTGATCTGAAACTGTAAAAACTTGAAGAAACACGATAGCCTTATTTTATTTTATTTTATTTTTCATATTATTTTCTTTAAAGGAACCCCTTAATTTCTACGTAAAATAGATTTCCACAGACGACTTGAAAAGAAGAAAAATCAGTTCCTACCAGGTGACAAACACCGCAATAAGTTGGGGAAAAAAAAAATAAATAAAAAATCAAAGAGAAAACTTTTACTAGCTACCTTTCTCTCTTTGGAAATTATGAATATGCTAAGTAGCAGCACATGAAAGAGAAGAAAATTAAAAAATATGCTAATATATTGTATGCCTTTTATGATATGGCAGGAAGTATGCAACTTGGATAAATCAAACCACACAACATAATTAAAAACCAAATGTAACGTTCTAAAGATGACTAATAGAAAATGATAAAGAGTTCATAAATAGGAAGTATTAAACACACTAATTAGTACATCGTAAGCTGCAAGAGAGCCGTGTATCTTAAAGCGAAATGTCTGCTCCCCCTCTTCAGGGGGAGGAAATAAACTAATCAACAGAAGCCTATATATGTTGAAAAACAACTTCTGTTCCTTTAATTGCTAATGAAATAGTTGAACTTAAAAGCCTGAGCAAATTAATAATAATCTTCTATTACCAAGTTAACTTTTGTCTTGGATAGTGGCCTGCTTTCAGAAGCTACTTTCAATATCTCTCTTTAAATTACTACCTTATACAGGAGCTCATCCATCCTTAATTCAGGTCAACCTTGCTGATCTTAAAAGAGTCCTCCCAAAGTCACAAAGTAGTTTTGGTTTATTGAGTGGAGGGTTTGTTTTGTTTTTCTCTTGATTAAGGTTTTCCACATCAGTTCAGAGAAGCATTTCCAGTTAAGTTTTTATTAGTGGTGAATCACTTCAGGAAAAAGAGGATTATTCTTAAAGACAACAAGAACACTGAGGCTACTGTAAATTGTCACTGGGGTGTTGCTGTTTTAGACTTCCAAATTAGATTTTATATATATATATTTATATATATATATATATCTCAAGTTTGTTGATTTAAGCATTTGTTCTGCATTTTTTCCACTTGCAGAATATTAAAACAGGAGTGGAATAAAGCATCTGTAAAATATTAAAGCACTTTAATCTACAATAGAAAGTCAAAACCAACAAAATATTATTGAAAGAAAATGAGTCAGAAATAACAAACCAAAAACAACAACAAAATACCAGATATCAAAGAAATAAGCTGAAAACAAAAGAAAACAACCACCTAAAGAGAAGTATGTATGTCATCAAATTTAATTGCTCACTCTCCTCAAGTGTGATGGGGGAGAGAATCAGAAAGGTAAAAGTGTGAGAACTCATGGATTGAGATGTTGAGATAAAGACAGCTTATCAGGTAAAGCAAAAGCCCCACATGCAGAAGCAAAACAGAACAAGGTATCCTTTCACTGCTTCCCATTGGCATGCAGGTGTTCAGCCACTTCCAGCAAAGCAGGGCTGATCACACATAATAGTTTCATGGGAAGGCAAATGCCATCAATCCGAATGTCCCCCTCTTCATCCTTCTTTAATCCAGCTTTTATTGCTGAGCAGGACGCCAAGTGGTGTGGGACATCCCTTTTGCCACTCTGGGTCTGTCCTGGCTCTGTCCCCTCCCAGCTCCTGCCACATCCCCAGCTGGCAGGGCAGCAGGAGAAGCTGGAAAGGCCTTGGCTTTGTGTAACACTGCTCTGCAACAACTGAAACACGAGCGTGTCATCACAACCATTTTCATCAAAAATCCAAAGCACAGCATTGTGTGAGCCTCTATGAAAAACAATAATGATAATAATAACTGTCCCAACAAAAAAAACATAACAGTTCTGGAACCTGTTCTCCTTCTGCATTGTTATGAAACCAAGACACACACAGATCCACATACAGCTCACAACATAAACATGTGCACTGTGTACACACACTACTTATGGAATTGCTCCTGGAAAGCCAAGAGCTTGGTAAGAAATGCAGCTACACCCAGGCTTGAATCTAAAATTAAGACTTGGAGTGTAGGCAGGTTCTGCTAACCTGTGCATCAGCAGCATTTTCTTACTTCATTCAAGAACATTAAAAATTGAGCAATGAAAAATCATCATAAAAACATAAGGTACAAGGAACTGAAGGATTCAATACAGAACATATTGGAACACAAGAAGGAGGGATCCCAAATTAATCCTGGCAAGTTGGTTTAAAATGGACAGTTTAAATTAGGTCTTTAATATGATCATATTTCCTGTTTATATGTTTAGTATTTCTTTTTATGGGATGCTATTTGCAATTATTTAAAGAATATCTACACACGGAGCTGAATATGTTGCTGAACAATTGTGTAATAAAACACAAATTGTAAGTATTTTGCTTAGTCTTAGATTAAGTCTTTCTGACAATCCCTTTGGAGGCAGGAAAAACATTTCTGTAAATTCATTTAAGTCTCCTAAAAGCTTTCTGTTTTATTTAAAGCATATATTAAAGCCTTAAAATATGCAAGGTAAATTTAAATTTATATATATATATATTTTTAACTGTTGGGATTTTTCAAAGATATATTGCCTTTATATAAAGAGCAAGAGAGAGAATAAAAGCCCTGACAAATAAAATACATAAGTAAACTGTTACTCTGTTGTGATATTATTGTTATTATGAAGTAGTAAGTAGAAGTTCTGTAATGAAAAGAGCGAGTATTTCCTTGATAAGGCACTAGTGTGCTGTTTCAAGGGCAGTTGCACTCAGATAACAATTTTAGAAGCTCTCAAGCACATTTGTCTATAAAATTCTTACCAAAAAGGAGCTGTACAACTATGTTCATCATTAACACACAGAAAAATCCACCTTTCTTGTGAATATCAGAGAAGGTGCTTACTCTACCCTGCCAGTTACCACAGAAATGAAGTGCTTGTTTAATGCGAAGCTCTATTTTTCACCCCTTCATCATGACTGCAAAATTCAAATGCAGTTTGGAGAGTGCAAGAAAGTCTGTCTGCTTTCCTTTCTGCCACCACAATTACGACACAATTTAATTAGTGGAAATAAGTCACACCAAATTAAACCAACTGAAATAGTCTATTGTGGAAATAAACACCGTCTGACTATAAATCCATTGTCCAAGTGTCAAACACTGACCATTTGTGCAACACCACATTGTTCCTGTAGGAAACCTGAGTATTATGCTTTTTTGTTGTTTGTTTTAAAACCTGGTTGTTAGCACTGAGTCAACTTCAGGCTACACATAAAGAAG
Organism: Nettapus auritus; assembly: GCA_011076525.1. Classification (NCBI taxonomy): domain Eukaryota; kingdom Metazoa; phylum Chordata; class Aves; order Anseriformes; family Anatidae; genus Nettapus; species Nettapus auritus. The sequence goes on from CM021772.1 coordinate 7,851,002, forward strand.
CCCATTGCTTTACCCACCAGACTGAGATAACACTGCACATGTGAATCTGAATCATAAAAATAAATATGAAAGTGTCACAAAGGGAACACCTGAGAGCTTGGGTTGCAACACCATGACTTACTCGGACTTTAAATGTTTTCATTAGAACACATCCCTTTGCTGTTTAACTCAGCAGCTTGCTTGGGCAGCTGTGCTTGTTCAAACCTTAGAAGACAAGGTTCTGCTTTGTAACCTCCACGGAGCAGGTGGGCAGCCAGAAGGCACATGAGCCTCAACTACTGCCAATTAATTGCCATGTGTGTTCAAGTTAACATAATAGATTTATCTACTGTTTCAGCAGCAATTAAATCCCCCTCGAGGTATCAGCTATGAACCAAAAGAAAACCTTCACAAGCTTAGAAAGCTACTTTACCATTTGACAAAACATTCTGGTTTTGTAAGAATTAAATGCATAAACAAAAAGATATTTACCTGAAAATGAGAGTCAATACAACAGTTTTAATATCACGATACCGAATATTTAATATTTATGCGTGAGTCTTCAAGAATATAACATACAATTATAGTTCCCAGTCCTGTAAGAAATAAAAAGCATCATCCCTGTTTAATCTGATGTTATCCCATGTTTAAGTCTATGAAGCAATATAAACACCTACAAGAAACACATCAGGACAGGAAAGTTAAACCCTGAATTTCATGTAGGTTAAACCCTAGGCAATGGACCAACTTTATAATGAAAAAAAGTATTTATGAATGAAAATGACCTGTGTTAAAACACAGGGGAAGGGAATGGACAGCCTGCCCCCAAAAAAAGATCATGTTAGCCAATACATGACAAAAATCACTTTAAAATACTACTGATTAACCCAGGTGTTTGTCTCCTCACAGAGCTCTCACAGAATAGTGCATGCCATCTACCTACTTTTGTTCTTTAAAGATAACATAATTAAATCAGGTATTGATTCCCTGCCTGCCAAGGTTGATTCATTTCTAATTAATACTGCTACAACAGTGAAGAAGGAAAATGACAAATAAAATAAAAATGTCTGGGCAGTATTCAGACATTTATTTGGATAGTAGCTTTTAAGAAATCAGAAGTGGTCTTTAAAAGGCTGAAGGCAAGGCAGGAATAACTGTTACCTACTATAGAAGTTACCGCATTTCTGGTTTAAGAAAAAAAAAAAAAAAAAAAAAAAAAGGGTGAAGGACTTTCCATCACTATGCTGCCCTATCATTGCTGTGTCGTCTCCAGGGAAGCAGCAGCAGTCCCTATTAATCTGCTGCTTATGGACATTCACACAATTACCCAAGATATATTGTAGAAACCTGTTATGTTTGATATGATGGTATTTCCGTTAAAAACCCAAAGGAAGCCCTGAACATGAATCTTGTCAGTTAAAATCTTGTCAGGTAGGATCACTTTCCCCTGCAGTTTTCACAAGGAAATCCTTGGTTCCTGAGAAGTAGAGCCATGGTGAAAGCCTAGCCATAATACCTTTGTCATTGTTGCTTTTTCTATCCCCAGTTTTCAGTTTAACTGCAATAAACTTTCTGATATTGAAGTGGTCACACGAAAAGCTGTCACTGGAGTTTACTAGAACTTTGATTTCCAAAGTGCAACACAATGAGCATAACTCCATGTTTTTTCAGACAAAAGGTAAGGATTGCAGCGATAGCAGTCACCAAGAAACTAACGATGTGTTTAGGGCTAGTGTTTAGGGCTGGTGCAAATACCATGCAATAAGTAACCAATTCTTTTCAAGCTTAAGTGAAAACTATGAATTTATCTGAAGTTGAAACATTTAACTGTGCCTCTTACAAAAATAACAGTCTCTTGCAAGACGTTATGTGCTTTGTTTATGCCATCACCACAGACTGTTCCTAGGAAATGCTATAAATACTCTGTGAATGCCTTCAGTCGAGGAGGTCCCATGACTGCGCTGCCCTGCCACTGCATCCTCTCCAGGGAAGCATCGGGAGCTACTCACAGATAGAGTATGTGTGAATGAGTGGCTGCTCCCTGACATTGCATCCCACCATCTGGAGCACTCAGCCTACACCTAGATTCACACAGGTAGAAAATTCAGGACTTGCACGTACAGGACAAAGTGACTCTACGAAGCCCCTGCCCACTGCAGCTCCCCACTTGCAGAGTGACAATGATAACCGAACTATTGCAGTGACAGTTCTCCACAAAGAATGGGGCCAGTTGAGATTTTCAGGGCTGAAAGAAGCTATGTGCATTTTCAGCATTTTTGTATTAATATCACCTATACATTCATAAACACAATTTTATTCAGAACCCTGAGTTAGAAAAGTCTGTATAGTGCTTAAATAAACTGCAGTACTTTTACAGCGCAACTCAGGAGCTAGAGTTTGAAGCTTGCCTGCAAATCAACATTGCAGTAAGGTTTTCAAGAACACCTAAAAATGTTTTTTTATTTATCATATTGGGAGATTGGAGATTCTCTGAAGTATTTTAACAGACCTTATCCTTTTTGCTAAATGTATAAAAAAAAGTGTGGATAAAACAGTGCACCTAGTTCTACCATACCCAATACCACAGGGAACTACTGATTTTGGGGTGTTGTAAGGGCTTAAGTTCAATTTCAGAGCACCTGAAAAAAAAATAAAAAAATACAAAGTTTAAAAAATGGAGAGAGTAAACCCTAAAAGCCCAAGCCATAAAATACTTCAGTTCTGTCTAAGAAGGCAGAAAAAGTAGGAATTCATTTTCCCCATAAAGTACTGATTTTATTTCTTTCTGCAATTGAAGCATATATTCACTTGAAAGGTAATGCTGAGGAGACAGTTAAGAAGTTTTAAAAAAATTAAGATGGCTAGTTATAAATCAGATACTCTTTTCCTGTGCAAAATTGTCTGGGGAGTTCTAAAAATTCCAAAAGAAAACAAGACAATGAGATTTTCATTACAAGAAAGTCTACTCCAAAACTTGCCTCAAAATGAACACATCTGCAATGCCCATTTAAGAAAGAGATAAAAATGCTGAAGCAAGAATTAGCTTTCAGACATTTTGCAAACAAGTGGGAAGTTTGGAATCCCTCAAAAACCAGTTCAAAAGGTCCCTGTATTCTAACCAGAAAAGTCAATGAAATTAGCTCAATTTGCAAAACACGAATAAGATTATTTTTCTTTGATGGTAGGTAAAAACATTGTTTCAGAAAACTTTCAAGTACTTTTTGACCAAATCAAAGTGTCTGCTGGAAGATTAATTCTTCCTTCAATTATTGTGACCACTGGCATCTGCTATTCTAACAAAAAGCACTGGAAATAATAAGGACACAACATGTTTCAAACAATTTTTCTAATTTTGCAATCAGAGAGATTACCAAAAAACACCCCATACTGACTGAAAATTCTCATCTTCAATCCATAGCACAAAGTTTCTTGGAGACCATCTGTTCTTTTCTCATAACTGAACCTTCTCTGGGTAACAGTGAAATTCTTCTCAGGACAAGAACATGAAACACGCTTCAAAAGGACCAAGCAGCAAACTCATTTGCTGATGTTGCCTTTGTTTCCGTTTCATATATGTTATCACACTTCCTAGAAAAAGCTGACTTTGTCTAAATACCCTGAAACCACAAAAATAATCCTCTAGAAAAGAAAACCATGTATATTACACAATATACAATTTAGAATTAACATGAATTTGATTAAGGAAAAAAGATCTTTCTTCTCAGTCTTGTGTAGACTTCAAATCCTACCTCCCACATATATTTGCAGTCTCCCCAAAAATTCAGCCCAACAGGTAAATGGATTTAAATGGGCCTTTGGATGCCTACAGCATCATTAAAGTAAAACAATTTGACAGTCAAGGCAAGTGTATGGGAGCTGCACAACATGGCTTCACAGTGGATGAAGATTTTTCTTCAATGCAAGAACTGTGAAGTTAACAGAGGCAAGAAAAATGTGATTAGGAGATAGATTTCTTTGTACAGGTACTTGATTTCACAGCAGTTGGTCTCAGAGGTGCTGAGTAAAACTACACTTGAAATAATATAATCCCTAAAGATCCATACAGAAGTGCTAGGCAGAATGTCTTGAAAGAATGGAAATTGCAATCCTGTTAAATTTGTTTCTCATACACAGAGAGAACATTCTTGGAGCTTAAATCTTTATTACCTTGACAGGATGTGTGACATAGTGAGGTATTTGTTAAACCAGTGACATACTGTAAGGCTCCAGCTCAAATTTATGCCTTTGTCTATGCCTTTGTCTAACCATCACTTAGAAAAAAAAAGCAGGACTGAAGCTACTCTTACCTGATTTTCCTATAGTCTTAATTTTCATAATGTTTTTTTGCCACCAGTGTGGACTCCGGCTTTCTATTTCAGTCTAAATACAATGAAAACATGTTCAATTAGGGTAAAAACAATGCTTCCAATAAACAGCTCCCAAGGCCATTATTAAAGAGAGAGAAAAAAATACAAGCATTGCAAGGAAAGAGGCATTTTTTTCTATAAAACTGAGTTACTTCAAAACAAGATTCTTCACAGATTAGCAAGACAACAACATTTTAAAGCATAAATTTGATTCCATTACAAGTGTGTGAGGGTTCCCCTTCCGTACAATCTCCTTGGAGTTCAAGGGGGCTGAGTATTGGTATAAGAACAGATACTGCCATAGCGGTCCATACTCTTAAAAGGACTGACATGGAGTCAACCTTAAAGCAATGCAAGCTCAACCAGTGCCAAAAACACAGCACACTGCTTTTACTTAATGGGATGCACGTTTTGAGAAAGCCTATGGCTGGAACTCCCAAGTCTGTTTCTGTTTCTATTTTTGACTCTCCAAAGCATGCGAAAAGTTAATTTGATTTCTGTAGTTCTGATACTCTTTTTTTTTGGGGGGGGGGGCCCGGGGGGAGAGTTAAATTTTACACATTTCTGGAAAGCAGATTAAGGTAAGCAAATCAAAAACATTGCTACAAAATCTAAATATTCATTTTGAAAAAAGATATTTAGATTATCTTTGGAGAACTTTCAGAGAAAGGGAAGGCTTTCAATTGTGCTACTGCATTTAATGATTTTTTCCAGCATACATGACTATGAAACACTTGTGCCATTTTGAACTAGCTGTTTGCTGTGCCAGCCTCATACTGGTTGAAAGTTCTCTGCAGAACTATAAACTAAAGTAATCTCACCTAATAATTAGCTTCATTAGTAATACCTTCATTTTGTCTCTTTGAAAGAAATCTAGATTATCCTGAACACTTCAGAGAGTCTTCAGCTGATGAAAATCAGAACTGGAGTGAATGGAAAATTAACACTTCCTTCCTGCTGAGATAGGCTGGTGTGATACTGCTGGTAATTTCTGGGCAAACTATTCAGAGGCTAAGGTCTCATTAATGTATTAAACTGTCATATAAGATACAATATATTTAAAAAGTGAAAAGTAGAGGGTACATAAAATTGAAGGATGGTATACTGCAAAAAGAAAAGCACCCTGTATTTCTAATATTATACTGTTCCGTAGGAATTCAATGTTTCAAATCCTAGTGGTTCTGCAGAGACACTCATTTAACTTGAATGATAAGGGCCTGTTCTTTTGAACAAGTCTTGGACTTTTACAGACTTTACAATATTTGGAAAAAAAAAATAGGAAGTAGAGATTAGGAGCAGAAACCTATGTAGGTCATCGGAAGTTTTAAAAAAGAACACAGTTAAAAGTGACCTCACAGTCATTCTCTAACAGGGAAATAAATATTTCTCATAAAGCATTCTCAGAAAAAAGGTTCAGAGAATTATGGCTCAAGATACTATTAGGTCTTTTACAAGCTTGTTGAATAAATTCACTAAGAAATTCACTAGTACTTCACAAGGTATTTGCTTACTTAACTAGATAAAAACAATATTCAAGGTTTCAATATTTTATTTTATTTTAGAAGTTACCAAGTTTAGAAACCTGTATTGAGATACCAGAATCTATCACTAGATTTTTGTATAAACAAAACGTGAGTTTTCTGAGTGTATGAAACCCAGGAAAATCAACTCACATCTATTCCTGCCAACCTGGTGAGGTAATTAAGTGCTTAAGATTTTGTATTCAGAGACACTAATTTCTGAATATGTATATATTTTTGACTGCTTGCACCACCATGCATTGCTCTGGGAGACAAATAGCTATGCAAAAACCACCAATTCTTGGGAACTACCACACCTGGGAATTATTTTTATTTACAACCTAAATAAGAATTTAACACCTTGCAGAAGGATTTGGGGCTCCTCTAGTGCCTAACAAAAAAAGGCCAGAAATTTTAAATGGTTCCTTTAAGTGGTTCCAGGCCATTCTACAGGCATTGCTGTATAACTGCACTAGTCTGCTAAAACCAGGGAAAATCCTTTAATTAAATGGAACTGAAGACATGATCCTATAGAAAACCTTAGTTTCATCTATAAAGCCATCAATAGTAGTTGGTCTTTCAGAAACAGAATCGTCAACTAAGAGATTAAAGTCAAAGTTTATACTAAGTGAACCCTCTATGCAAATATATCTGGGTTCCCTGATGGGGTTCCATAGTGAAGGAGGTGGCCTAAGAGCACCTTTGCCAATTTAACCACATTCAGCAATGTCCTTTCCATGCAAGTTTCTGCCATGTGTTTTAGCCTCCAGGGCAATCTGCTCAGAAGCATCAAGAAACTGCTATTTCTGATCACAGTAGCACTCCATCTGAAGAGCTTTTATTATTTTTTCATGAGGATGATTACAATCAATAAAGATTCTGCCTTGCAAGGCCATTTACGTAGCAGTGGCAGTGTGTCCCTTGCCACCCACTCTGCCTTGCAGGATCCTCACTGAAAAGATAACACACTCTTTGCAAGGTGTGTGTGACATTTCTAAATGACAAACCCCGAGTTTTTTTCTAATTAACATTTTTTAGTTCCTCCTCACTCACCCCTTCCTCCATACAGTGAGAAATCATCAAGGAGACATATGACAAACCACACAGGAAGTGACTGCCAACATGTTTCAATGTGGATCTGTCAGTTCAGGGTGGAAAATCCTTTCCACATTCTCATGTAGAAAAAATAGTGCACATAAATTAGAGTGCCCCAGTTTCTTTGCAAATGAAGTTCTTTTTAACCACCTTTTGTTTTCCAAATTAGATACTGTTTTTCTCACCAGCACAGAATCATAAACTCAAATGAGATTTTTCAAGCATTTAGTTCAGCAGCTAAATATAAGGATACCGTGTACATTTGATACTACAAAATTATGTGGTTTCTTTTCACTCCCAGCTCTGCCACTTACACAGTGACTGCTGTCACTCTGTAATATAGGCAGCGTATACAATAGGCATACAAATAAAATCTAACCAAAATCTGATCTGACTTGATTGTCATTAGGTTGCATGATACCGTTAAAACACCAGTACCAAAAAGCGATCTGTGCATTAGTGGGATTAAGGCAAACCCTTAATTTTCCTTTAAAATCTTATGTTTTTTTTCATTCTGATCGAACACTGTCCCAGCATGAAGCAGGGATGAGACCAGTAGTGAAAAGATGGCATCTGCCTTGAAGAACGAATATAAGTAAAATAATGCAAGAAGGCAATAAACAAATGCCTCGATTTCAGCTGAGATAGAGTTAATTCTCTTCATTGTTGCTGGTATGGTGCTGTGTTTTGGAGTTAGGATGAGAATAATGCTGATAACACACCAACGTTTTGGTTGTGCTGAGCAGTGTTACACAAAGCCAAGGCCTTTCCAGCTTCTTGCGCTGCCCTGCCAGCTGGGAGGCTGGGGGTGCAGCAGGAGCTGGGAGGGGACAGAGCCAGGACCACTGACACCGACTGGCCGAAGGGATGTCCCACACCACTTGGTGCCCTGCTGAACAATAAAACTAGGGGAGCTGACCGGGGTAGGGTGACTGCTGCTCAGGGACTGGCTGGACTACAGTCAGCAGGTGGCAAGCAATTGCATTGTGCATTACTTGTTTTGTGTATATGTATTTACTATCATTATTTTCTCTTCCTTTTCTGTCCTATTGAACCATCTATCACAACCCGTAAGTTTACCCATTTTTCCCCAGTCCTCTCCCCCATCCCACTGGACTGGGAAGCTTGTTAATGGCTGAGGGGTGCTTACCTGGCTGCCAGATTCAATCACAACAACAAAAGACTGAAATTCAAAATGTCTCTACATAACAATAATATAAACTAACATCTAAACAAAGACAACAATATATTTTGTGTTACAGACATCGAAGCTGCATTCAGTAGGATATCTTTGTTGTGCTGGTTTTGCACCCTAGACATAGTCATCCAGAAACAGGAAGACAATTTCAAGGAGCAGCAAGGGCAGGTTGTTTTGGAAGGAGAAGGGAGCCAGGAGCCCGCAGGCAGAGCTGTGCACTCAGTGACAAAGGCTCAGTCCCACGGGACCCAAGCAAGCCATTCAGGACAGGTCCAGTGATGGTTACCAGGCTGTGCCAGCTATTCAGACTGTCAAGGATGTCTGCAGCGATGGGGCAAGTCTGGGTCAGGATCAGCATCAGGAAGGTACAACACTGGGCACAGACATACCCGCAGCACAGCTCAACCAGAGACCAAGAGCAAGAGCCAGAGCTTAAAAACAGCTCCTGGATGAAGAAGCAGCAGGTCTCTGTAGAGGATCCTCCAGGCCACAAAGCTGTGCCAAACTGAAAATGGCCCAAGCACCCAGGAGGGAGGCTGTGCTCTGAACTTGACAGCCAATGACATTTTGTAGGTAAAGACTTAGTTGGAATCCTAAAGGATGAGTTCCCATTTTTGCTATCAACCTACAGCATAATTCTCAAGCAAGTCTTCACTTGTGTCTCCCCGCTTTCGCTGGCTGTTAAGTCACAGCCTGTCTCACACAGGGACCGCTTACACACTCATCCCCCTGTTCAGATCACCTTGGCAGCAGGTGCTTTACCACAAGCAAAAGCAATACCATCCTTTCCTTCCTTGATAATGGTTGTAAATCTGGAACCAGAAAAGGGTCACATTCAAGAGCGCTACTCAAATTAATAAGATGTAATTCTACCATATGTTCAGAAAAATCCTTATGAATTTAATTACTCTCAGATGAACTTCATGCATCTGAAAGATTTCTAACCTCCAGAAAACGCAGATCATGACCAACTTTAAATAAGGTTTCCAAATTACCAGAGTACAAAAACAAGGTCAGGTCTGTTGTCTGTACAGTTTTTCTTCTCATGGACAGCACAATAAATAAATAAATAGAAACATTAATAAATAAATAAATCTATTTCTGCCCTGAATGTGAAATTACATCTACAAGATAAATTTTCCAGAAAACAAATGACAACAAAACTAGGTATTAAAATAAAAAAGCTTATCTGTAACTACAGCACTATGAACAAAATGTAACATCAATAAGTATTAAAACAGTATTAAATAAGATTCAGTTCACACAGAGCAAATGAACAGTGTTCTTAACAAAACCACTAAAGTGTCTGAGGAGAGGATGCTGCAAAGAATGAATGCTTTCTGTCTTTCTCCAAGTATTCAGCTTTTAGTGTTTTTCCATCTATTCTGAAAGCCAGCAATCACTTGGGAAAATGATGTATTGATGAAATATACAAAAACAGATACTTACACATTTGACTGCTTGGCAGAAGAGGAAAATGATTAAGGAAAATCTCAAGAGGACAAGGTCACAGATGTGAAAAAGTGATCCTGATAGTTTTAGAAGAAATAGCTTTGGCATTTATAATACCCTTTCAAAACCAGAAGCACAGAGTTTAAAACTAATTATGAAAAAGATAAAACTTAGTGGTGATCAAGAAAAAAAAAAAAGGCATGCAGTTGATACATTATCTTTCAGTTCAATATATTATTAGAGGAAAAAATAAAATAAAAGAACAAAAAAGGTCTTAGTTTGAGCCTGTTCTAAAGATGCTGTCTATCAGCTATTTTGATATAGATAACTAAAGGCATCTATTCAATGTGAAACAGAAAAAGACGGCTCTAAATGACTTGTTACCATAGGTATTCTTATATCATTTCAGTCTAACAAGACAGAGCTAGGCAAGACAGACTTTGATTGTGGATTTCAAAGACATCAACATTTACTGGATTTGAAAGAAGCAGAACTTAGGGAATCTCAGCTATGTACTGAGTGGTGGTCAGCACTAGCTCAGCTCCAAAAGTTTTAAATTAGTTTCAAATCTTCTGTACATCATTAAAAAGTGTATCATTTGTAAACGAAACCAAAATATTGGAAAAACAGTTCTACTTTATCATAGATTGTCACAAGGAAGTTATTATTGCTGTTATCATTCCTAAGGGAAGGTACTCATTCTTCCTCTAGTAAGAGATTAAATTATTTAAGTGACATTAGAAAGATGAGAAAGAGAGGAAGTGTGGAAGATGACATTGGATGACCTTTTGAAAAATCAGCTAGTTAGCATGAGGGGGAGAACATCAGAACAAGGTGAAGTCTGGGAGCACTGGGAAACAGTGAACTCAGCTGCAGATTGCCATGGTGGCTGTGGTACAGAGAACCCATGAGAGAGCTGTAACAGAACTCTGCATTTTTATTCAGTGATTTGCTCTCCAAAAAGCACAAGACAAACCCATTTCTTGCAGTTGTTTACCTCTTGATTCATTTTTGAAACTGGAGACCAATATTTTTTGGATACTGAAGTGACCACAAATGGGCTTAGCTGAACTAAACTGGGGGTGCAAATATGAGAGAAAAAAAAAAAAAAAAAAAATTACATCTAAAACACCACTGAGCATCCCCCTTTATCTTACTGTTCTACCAAGTGATCATATAGCAGGTGCTGCATGCCCAGACACAGAGTCTTCTGTATCTGTCTTTCTCACCAAAACAATTTTCTTTCTAGCCTATGATGAAGGTTAAGGAATTCTGAGTGTGAGAGAAGCAGCATTAGCCTGAAGGAAGATTTTGAAAACAGATTATTTTTCTTCTTGAGGGTAGCAAACCTCTAGAAATGTTTTGTTGCTGTCTGGTTAGGCAACGTAATTAAATACTAGTTTGCTCAATATGCAACAAAATATTGCATGCAAAACATTCCTATTTTGCCTGAGAAGAAAGATGAGTTGTTCATTCGAAAATGTTTCCATGTGACATTTTTTAATCCCATGTTAGTGAACAGGTAAACCTGACACTTTTTGAAGATGAGACACTGTATGAACTTCTTACAGTCATCTGCAGTTTCAGTCTCCCAAAAATAGTTCAATGATTCTTGTCACAAGTGTAACAAATTTGGGAAGGAATCCCTGGCTCAGCTTTGTTGGGGGGAACGATGGGACCATACTCTGGTAGGGCAGCAGTGGCACACTATTTCCTGCTGGAGCCCTCAGCTCTCTGTAACATTCAGACTTGCAGCCACACCGAATCAGTCATGTGAAAGCAGGAGTTCATAAACTAGACAGGTGACTTTGGTGACTCTACGATTGGCCCTCATTCATTCTACACCTCTGTTAAAGTTTCATAGATTGGGATCCCATAATGTTCTGAGCCAGGCAATAAAAGCGAGGCACAGAATACCATAATCCAGGATTCTCAGGTACTGAACAGCTGCATTTTTTATTAGCATCAATAACATTGGCACCCAATAATATTGGATATAAATGTTTCCAGCCTAATCCAAATTCTGTCAACTCTCGTGATAAAAATATCTATTGTGATTGGTGCTGCTAGAAAATCAGCCAGTGAAATGCTCTTTAATGCTGAACAATAATTTCCTGTAAAAAAGCAAAGTTTTACTGACAAGGCCTGAGACCTGAAGTTCACAGTCTGGAACAGATTTTCCTTTAGTTTCTACAGGGCTGAAACAAAGCCACCAACAGAAGACACTCAATAGTCAGTCTTGCATACTTCAGTCTTATGATCTGCTTATAAATTCTGGGGTTTTAAAGCAGGATTATTTGTATTTATGCTAGCACAAGTAGTAGTCACAAGGATCACATTAGCTATCAATAAATGAAACAGAAAAACAAGCAAAAAAAATAAACAAAACCCAGGGGGTGAGGAGGAGCACTGAGGTGGAGTATGAGTGCACTTACATATGGTACTGTAGTAGACAGAGGCAGGGACTCCCACGGCTTCCGACAGCAATTTGTTGTTTCCAAAAACAAATAAGTACCCTAGAGAAATCCCTGTGTAGTGGTAGAACACAGGAACTGGTCTGGAAGATAAAGTTATTCTTAAACTACTCTTAGTTCAGTGATTCCACAGATGTTGTTTTCACTTACAAGCCCTTAAGAGATCACCGCTTCCAGATGAATTGCAGTTCTCCAAGTAGGTAGCAGTAGGTTCTGCATCAAAGGATAAACTATGAAAGATTTGCCTGAAAGTAATTCCTGGTATGGTTGTCTTCAGGAATGAGATCCACTAAACATAAGAAAAAAGCTTACTGCAAGCAACTTTCTCTAGCAGCTCACTGCAATAATATTAGACCAGAAAAGGGACAGACTTCCAGATGTGGAAAATATCTACAGAGTCTACTCAGTTTGGTTTTAATGTGGTTAGTCTATAACTCAACAGGAGCAGTATCCTCAAAGAAAAGTAAAAATGTGTGAGTATTTTTAGGTTGTACAGGAAAGTACTTGCTGGAATATGTACCCAGAAGATGTGGAAATTATCAAAGTGGAAATCAGCAAGCTGATCAGGCATGAGGCAGTAGCTGGCTGGAAAGACAGAAGGCTAGAGATGTGGAGATGCTGCAACCACCACCAAAAAAACTGTTCAGTTTTGGGCCCCTCACTACCACTAGGACATGGAGTTGCTTGAGTGAGTCCAGAGAATGGCTACGAAGCTGGTGAAGGGTCTGGAGAACAAGTCTTACGAGGAGCAGCTGGGGGAGCTGGGATTGTTCAGCCTGGAGAAGAGGAGGCTCAGGGGCAACCTTATCGCACTCTACAGGTACCTCAAAGGAGGCTGTAGCAAGGTGGTGGTTGGTCTGTTCTCCCACATGCCTGGTGACAGGACAAGGGGAAATGGTCTAAAGTTGCACCAGGGGAGGTTGAGGTTGGATTTTAGGAAGAAATTCTTTACCGAAAGGGTTGTTAGTCACTGGAATGGGCTGCCCAGGGAAGTGGTGGAGTCCCCATCCCTGGAGGTCTTTAAAAGACGTTTAGATGTAGAGCTTAGGGATATGGTTTAGTGGAGGGCTTGTTAGTGTTAGGTCAGAGGTTGGACTAGGTGATCTTGTAGGTCTCTTCCAACCTAGATGATTCTGTGATTCTGTGAAAATAACTGCTGCAGATGGAGCTTAAAAGCTGTACTTCAGAGTGAGAGTACCATCCCCATGCATTGTAGCAAATAAAGGACAGGCATCAGCTTAAGTTGATGCACATAATTCATATTTCATCTTAGCTCCAGGAAGATAGGAAACAAATATTGACCTACAAGAAGTCAGTGCTTACTTTGGTGGACAATTCACAGAAGGCAATCAGGATCTTTTGAGAGCAAAGCAGCCTTTGGAAATGTTAACATATGCAGCTTGCTTATGATTAATTTTATGCTTATGTCTTATTTTGAAACAGTTAAGATTTCAAAGAGCAAAATTGTTGGTGATCCTGCACAGAGACCACAAGACCTCAGAGAGCTACATCAGTCAGTGCCTTTATGTTTATTTTAATGCAGGTTTTGGACTCATTGCTCTGGGTAAGACTAAGATAGTGTGGCATAAAGACCTACTTGTAAGGGAAAACAACTTGGGTTTCACACCTAGACATATCATAAGCCTATTTGACAGGGTAAAAAGTGAAATGTTTAGTAATACTTGTGTAACAGTCATATAATAACAGTAAAACTAACCTAACAGCAGTCTGCAACTACTTGAAGGAATCAGTTTGCCAGTGGAGGTAATGTATTAGAAGGAACTTCATTTACAGTGAAGAAAAAGATGACAACGCATTACAAACTGTTAAAAATCCCCAAACTTCTCCATCCAGTCTTGTTCTGATGCAAACCGTAATGAAACTAGCCCGATTTTATGAACAGTGTTCTTCCATCAGCTTTGCTTTGATTGTTTCTGATTCATTTTCCACACAGATTATGAAACTTATTGATCTAAATGTAAAAGAAAACTCATGTTACTTGGTCTTATTACTCTACCAGCTGTGGCTAATTGTAACACTCCTTTTCCAAAAAAAAAAAAAAAAAAAGTCTATTTCTCTAAATATCTAATTTTTCACTTCCATGTCCCTACTTGATGGTGCAGCTTTCTGTATTCCGCTCTGACTTTCTCCTCTGCGATCTATAATGTTCTAATGTACAACAAATTTCCATATAATCTTTCAAGTGTTATAACAGCTTGGTATTTTTAAATGGAAGGAAATAGACTCATCTTTTATGGGAGAACAAACAGTGTCCATAGAAACAGATTTAAGTAATTCAGTCCAACCCACAGAAATAGTCTGTAGGTGTCATTCAGGACACTTCCACCTACCTATTACAAATCACAGTCTCTGCTCCATCTGAACTTTCCCATTCAGATCCAAGCCCAGCAATTACCATGAAACTACTGCAGTCATCTGTGCACTGATCCAGATTTCAACCCAAAAGAGCTTGCAGTCCCTGAGGGAAGGGTTAACAGAGTAGAGTCATTCAGACATCAGGCTTGACTTCCATTCAACTCTACAGCAGCAGATATTCACCCTACCATCAAATACATATTTTTGGATCCAAGCAAAACCCACAATTTTTAGCATCATTCCAGTTCTCTGGTCATATATGTATACATGACACACATTTACTACCATAGGCGGCATAGGCCTTGAATAAACATGATTTCCTGTTGGTCACAGTTAAAGGACATTAATGAGTTATGTAGTAAATTGAGTTTACATCAGAAAGTAATGGCCACATACAGTTCAAAGTAGCTAAAAACGTTATTTGTGAAAATATGTGGTTATATTCTTTTTCCTTTAATATTAATACTCAAATTATTTTTGAATAACTAATCTTTCCTAACTCAAACTTTTGGTGTTGCTTTTTAAAATCAGTTTACTAAAAAAAAAAAAAAAACCAACTTTCCTCTCTCCTCTTGCAATGCATTGTGTTGTTTATAGGAGCAGCTGTTGGAACATACTCACTGTGTCTGTCCCCTGGGCAAAATAAAGACTAATCTTACAACAAGTACAGACAGGCTTGAGGGGTCACTTATGCTGGAGGGAGTCATAGTTGGCTTTTCAACTGCAAGACTTCATTTCTACCGTGATGACAAGCTTTTACAAACCTGAGCTTTATATCTTGCCCTCTCCACTTTCTGTGGCTCACACAGTCATTTGTCATAAGCTAACCTAAAAATCACCATTTGTGTAGACTCAGACAGTCAGCAAAGAAACAGAACGACATAGTGCAGGAAAAAGTTTATACATTGTTAAAGAGGTTTAAGAACTTTTTTTTTTTTTTTTTAAAAAAAAAGCTCATTTGCAGAATACACACTTCATTAGTACAGCTAACTATTCAGACATGATGTGGTCTTACACAACACAGTTAAGAAAACCCAGTGATTCAGGCATATTGTAGGTATATTCCTTAGCAAGTAATTCACTCCACCGATATTAATCGGCTCATTATGGAACTGACACACAGCTACATTTTTCAGCATTGATTTCAGTGTAGTTATGCACTTTTCAGGTAGCAGAAAATCCCATCTTTTCCTTCCACCAATTAGTAAAAACTCATTTGAATGTCCACTGAAGACTTACTGAAATTAACCAAAAGACTTTGATCAACTTTGAGTCAGATGCAGCATATGAGATTGAGATACATGAAAGCTCTCACTCCTTTAAACCTAAGACAAACTAAAAACAGCAGACAACATGAAAACCCAGCTTCTCTTTGAAGTCAGTCTGATTCATCAACCCTGGTGGGCAGAAACTTATAAAATTTTCATTTCCTATGCCTTTAAAATTATTTCCTTACTCTATGCAAAAGTCCATTTGCCCTACACAAAACAGAAGGCAAAGAAACAAAGATTTCAAATGCCAAAATCTTAAAGTGTTCTGTTAAGTATGCAGATTTACTAAGTACAATATTCTGCCCTGACATAGACTACTGAAATAGAAAATTATATATTTTAAAAAACAGAGTACTGGAGCAATTATATTAAAATCTTACAGTTTAATAAAGTTACTTGACAAATACTTTTACTTTTTGGAGTGCCTTTCAAATGAAAAAAGTAATCTGTAAAGATGGCTGACTAAAGCAGTAGTCAGAAGTAGCTCATGTAACTCTTAGTATCCTTTTCAGTCTCTCTGTCCGCCTTGTATTCATGTGCCTGAACAAGACCAATGTGTGCAGCTAGTCCATAAAGCTACAATCTGTGACACCATTTACCATAAAAAAGTCTCCAAGAGTATAAATCAACCTGCACACCATTAGTTCCAAGAAGGTTGCACGATTTTAACCTTTTATTTAGAATAAACCGTTGCTAATGGAATGCCATTTTCATCCAAGCCATTCTGTAAACAAACAAGACACCAGGAAATAAGTGGCGTTTAAACAGACTACACAAAAGATTGCATATGAAACTCAGTGTTGATTACTTTCATTCTTCTCTTTAACAAAACACACATTCAAGCATCAAAAAATAAAAAAATAAAAAAAATCTGGAATAGGAGGTAATGCTTGGCTCTGCCAAAAGCTGTTGGCTTCTCAGCTTTGGCTTCAAAATAAAAGACTACTACAGAGAGCTAAATTTATCTCATGTAACCACACTGAAAATGTCTGAGAGTCTGTGACAGAGCAAATTAAGCACTATGAGTTTGCACTGATGCAGGTACAGTGAGGTGGCCATTAGGAGAATACAGCTCTTCTCCAGCCTGAACAAGCTCTGCTCCCTCACCTCCACAATACAGGGCCTCTGCTTCTGCCCCAACCATCTTGGTGGCCCTTTACTGAATCCACTCCAGTCTATCCTTATCTTTGCTGTATTTGGGGACCCAGAATTGGATATGTACCCTATATGCAGTCTGACTGCCAAACAGAGGACACTAAAAATTTCTCTATGTACACCTCCAAATCACAGAATGGTTGAGGGTGGAAGAAAACTCTAGAGGTCATCTGGTCCAACTTCCCTGCTCTAGCAGGGCTACCTAGAGCCAGTTGCCAAGCTCCACATCCAGACAGCCTTTGAGTATCTCCAAGGATGGAAACTCTCCAACTTATCTGGGCAACCTGTTTCAGCGCCTGTTCAACCTCCTAGTAAATAAATACTTCTTGATGTTCAGAAGGAACCTACTGTATTTCTGTTTGTGACCACTGCCTCTCATCCTGGGACTGGACACTAATGAAAGGAGCCTGGTTCTGCCTTCTTTATACCCTCCCACAGGGTATTTAGGTATATTGGATACATTGATAAGATTAGTTCTCTCAACTTACCTTTTCTACAAAAAAGGTATTTTACAATAATAATAATAATAATACCTTCTCAATTAATAACTTTCTCATTCAATGTATCCAATTTACTATGTGTGTTCAGTCTCACTTTCCCATTGTTCTCCTAGTCTTAAATCATGATTTGGGATCATGATTTAAGAGAACTAGTAAGAACTAGTTCTCTTAAGAAGGCAAGGGACTGCCTGGAAAGGCATGGAACTTCTAAGCATCTAGAGTTTGTTTCTGGTCATTCCAATTCAGTACTTCTTTTTCTCAATCTGGAAAATAGTATTCACACATTGTCTTGAGATGCACATATATATCATAATATAAACATCAAGGAAAATTATTCATATTAAAACACATACTACAATCACTACTTTCCTCTTCCCATTTTGTAACTTTTCAGCTCAGAGATTTACTTTGTTCTACGCCAAAACTGACTGATATTAATGAATTAGTGTTTCAGGATATCTGCAGAATTAAATGCAAAGAATGAGTACAGCACATGACCTTCAATAACATCACATCAGCTTAAAAGAGAAGAGACACAAAAACAATTCTAATTTCTCCCTGATTCTTTATTTTCCTGATGACCATGGCCTATGGCCATGAGGTTATTCTGACCGAAGATGTGTGATTGCTGTTTGAGTATCTAGGGTATTGTGCTTTGATCTTAGACATAATAATAAGGGAAATCAACAGTTTCTCCTCTAGCAGTCCTGCTGGATTGCTATGGAGAGAATAATAAATCTAGCCAAGAACAATAGAAAATGCCTTTGTTCATAACCTCGGCAAAGTAACCTGGACCAGTCATTAGAGAAATAGCTATGCATTAATAGAAAATTGCTAAATATTCTGTTGTTCACCAGCAAGCAATCCCCTATAATTATGTCCAAAAAGGAAAAAAAAAAGGGGGGGGGGGACGGGACAATCAATCTGTCTGCCCTTTTTTTGTGTGCTTTACATTTTTGATAGAATCACATACAAACATCCTCAATTTTTACAGTGAAATAAATACAACACCAATGATTTGAGAAGCCATAAATCTGAATCACTGCTGCAGTGACTGAAATTAAATTTCTCCAAAGCTCGCTAAGAAAAATATTGAAGTAAATTCCCTTTAAATGACAGTAATAGCAGCAAGCACTTTGACCTACTTTTCAAAAGAAACATAAAAGTGCTTCAAATAAGGAAGATTCCTAATCTTTTGGAATCCTTTAGAAATCTGAGTTTTTTTTCCATTATAAACCACCCAATATATGAAGCAATTTCTATCCATCTTAAAGGAATACCACTCAAGCATCTAATATCTCTTGAATAACGTCCCCCTTAAAATCATGTGTTTGAGAGTAGTTCTCAAAACTTGTACAGAGCCTCTCTTTCTCTTCCCTTTTACTAAGTGGAGAAGTGATTAATAAAAAGCAATTTATTATACACTGGTTCTTTCAACTTATGAACTGGTGTATTTTTCTGAATCAATTTTGTTCTTACATTTAATAAAACACAGTAACCATAACTACAGGATCAAGCGGATACTGCTAATGTAGAAAGTAATCAGGGAGACTGTTTTGTTTTAGATTAAACACGCTCAGAAGAATATCAGCTTCTAGTGTTCACGTCACCACTAAGCACTTCCAGCTGCTGTGTAGTATCAAAGCAGACTGACCTTGAAACACTGTACTATACTTCCTCCAGGGCATGCTCATTGTCAGGAAAGTGAGCAGTACCATCAAGGGTCAAAAAGAGCATAACAACCTGTAACTTTCTGATACTGAGACTTCTACAGCTGCTGCTGTCCAAGTGATAGCAATGATCAAGAAGAGAAAATGTGGAAGTTTCATTTGTTATTTATATGGGGGGGATTCTCAAGAAACAATTTTTTTATATATAGTTTCTTATTTTTGGAAAGTAGTAACATTAGGAAGGAGGCCTTCATTCCCCAACTGCTCTTATACATTGGTTAATTTCATGCTTCATGACATTTAGCGCCAAATAGTAAAATTGTAGGCAATAATTCAGCCTTGCTGACCAAAAGGCCAACACACAGCAGTAACTTCGGCAGAAGAAGGTATAATAGGATGCCACAAAATCTAAAGGATGGGGGGGAGGAGGGGGGGGGGGATTCAATTCTCCTTTCCAATTCTTGGAAAGATTTAATCTAGAACTCATGCAACTCCTTAAGTGCCTGACCAAACAGAAAATAAGCTTAAAAAAGGAAAAAGGTTCACAAGATTCATTCAGCCTTCTAGGACTAGAGAGGCTATTGGCCTTTCAAAGACCTACTGTTAGCACTTATGTACATATATATGTCCCTTTCTCAGAACACAACACATTTGCATGATTGTCCTGCATATGGCAATCCGCAAATGAAGATTTACTTCAAGACTGTGTTTTAATCTAGATATCGAGGCACGTACACAAACACAGGTAACGTTAATTAGTTCATTTAAATTTAATTGAAATAACATGATCTGGATGCATACTGATAATTCATGGTTAAATACTGTGGTTGAGGTTACTATTTAAAAATATCTTGGGGAGGAAGTCTTCCCCTTCCAATTACTCTGTTTCTGGTAGTTCACTTATCAGCCCAGTCTTCCACTGATGTAGCACCCCACTACCCCACTGACCTAATTGAACTGAGGTTTAGAACCAGTCTCTTCTGGTTCCAGTGATCCCATCTGCACCATTTAGGCCAATAAGTCACAGCAATATTACCAAATAATTGCAGTAATTAGTAAGGCACAGAATTATTTAAAAGTATAGAGAAATTTGTAAAAGGTAAGTATTGTCCCCAGGAGATGTACTTTAACAGTAAGCCACACATATCTACAGAACCAATGGAGAATTGCAATAGGAAAAAAATGGATTTAACTTGCTGTTCTTCTATTGATGTGCTTAATATCAAAGATTATAATCTTTGTCCCCACGTATTTTTCATTGATTATATAGATGAATTATTTTAATTCAGTCTTGCTGCATTATACGTGTGTATTAGGGAAGTAATTATAATGGAAAGTAGATGGCAATAAATGAGGGGGAAAAGGCAAATAATTTTCAGTGTCTATACAGATACTAACCAGAGATGTTTACTTAATTTTATCAAAGCAATATCTCTGGAAATTAAAACTTTAATGAAAGCAATAACTGAAGCATAAGCAAAAGAATATTAAAACTCCAATATAATTTTTCATTATATTAAAGGTTTAAAGCTGTTTTCTTTTTTTAAATTCTACAGTGCATTCAAAGGAAGTTATTAGTTTTTAATATTATTATTCAGTTGTACATACTTGGTGAACAATCTTCACATATAATGTCATTGGGGAGTAATGTGAGCAACAAATTGTAAAAATCCAAAAGTGATCAGTACAGAATATGTGAGAGTACATTAATAACCAGAATGAGACTTTTTGTTATTAATGAGATGCGTCAAAAGCAATGCAGCTGATTCCCACAATAAGAGCATTAAGATTCATTTCATAACTATTAGGAAGTCTCTTTGCAATTTCTCAAATTAAAAACTCTTCATTTCTATAATGAACAATATGACTTATCAATGATTGCAGTTTTCCAAAGGCTAATACCTAGCAATTCGGGATTCACTTCTGACACAGTAGTAGTCCTGGAAGAAATTAGTTATCAAAGAAGAAACAGGAATGCACATTACAATTAACCTTTTTTATTTCCCTTTACTTTGATATGAGTTCATCATTTTAATTTGTAAAAGCATTAGGCTGAATCCCAAAATATAATGAGTCAGAACATTTTACAAGGTAAATGGAGGCTTTGTTTGTTTTTAATTTGCAGCTAACCTACCCTTCTGAGATTCACTGTCATGCTAGAATAGATGCTTAGAGCTCCTCAGTTCCCCTTTGAAGAAAAATCCCAAACTCACATTTCGCAAAAAAGATGCTTGATTTCTAGTAACATCAAATTAACAGTAACTTAAGCTTGATATGTCAATTTACTTTTATATAAAATTCTCTTTTTATTTTTCTGCCTTGGAAAAATAAAATGTGCCCAAAATCTGTAAAAAAAAATAATCTGCAGAACATCATATAAAATATACTTTTAAAAATTTTACCATTGGAGAAAATTACAATACATGTTCAAAGCAGGGGAGGAAAAAAAAAAAAAAAAAGCTGTTATGTCATCCAAACAAAAGGCAAATATGAAGAAAAAAGGTTAAAAAAAATACTGCAAACTCCCGTGAATTACAAATTACCAAGGTGTACTTTGTGCCCTCAAATCAGTTATAGAACATAGCAGTTAATAAACAGGAAAGCATAATACAGTGAGAATTATGGGAAACATAACCCAATATCTGCTAATGATCATCTCCTATAGGATGAAACAACCCCTCTGCCATAATGCCAAAGTCTCTAAAAGAATCATTACAAAGAGCAAATATAAAATGAGAGCTCAGAGAAAATGGGAGGGGAAAAAAAGCTTTATATTTCTCACTTGGGCTGAAAAATTCTACCATTTCTATTTCCAACTACTTACTTCTGATCATACAGATCAATTGGAAATTCACAGCTCTTACTATTTAATTTATTGTCATTGTCCTAAATATAGGTCTTTGTGAAAGAAGTTATACATACATGCCCTGTAACACCAACAAAAGGTATTCTCAGTAGGTTCTGTGCCCTACTTGGCTGCTGTTCTGGATATTGTTAAGACAGGGATTCTCCAGTCTAACTGAGCATGTAATTGGTCTGTTAGTTTTTATATAATTGCTTGTTGCATTTGATTTCTGAGAAAGTTGTAAAGGGATGACAGTTTAATAATGTTAGCTAATTGGGTATTTTTTTATATGACCAATGTAACATAGACCCTTAGACTAAGACTCCAAGACTAATAAGCTGTCTTCGTCAGAAGGTACTTCACCCCCTGTTCAGTGCAGGTGAGGCATCCAATTTCGGGAGACTGCCCAAATAGGGAAAATTTAACATAAAAATCTCAATAGCCAAGATAGTCTCCAAACGTAAGTTAACTCTGTATTCATTACATAAACACTCTGAAGTTAAAGTGTATGTTTCAATAACATTTTATTATTCAAAAGTAAAATTATATTCCACAGATCTAAGACCTATTGTTCAAGGTTTATTAGCAATTAACATTTCAAAACCCACTATGCAAATCTCTCCATAGAAGTCTGTAAGTCTTTGTAAATCTATAAAAGTAAGTGGACATTTGTTCAGCCAAAGAAGCATAATTTTTTAACTATAAAAGAACATAAAGAGAAACTATTAAGAAATAATGCAAAGTTATGCAAAATATATTTTAATCACTATTTCTCATTATAAAGAAATGACTAAGTGATTCAGAACACATTAGTTATAGTCAGTCCATCTAGCACAGCTTTTGTTGATAATTTCTACTCCCAAAAATTGTTGCTACATGATGAAATGAATGCAAAAAGCATCAACCTTAATTCCTAAAAATCTTTCAGGATGTAATCTTACTTATTGAATGTCCTACATGATTTCATTTGTGTTTTAAGAGCAATTACATTTTATATCTTTTCTGACTGATAATCCAGTTTTTTAACTATGCTAAACAATAAGGGCAAAGGACAAATGATTACTCACTTAAGAATCAAGACTGTAAATAAATCTTCATTTTCCTGTAATATTTGTATAAACATACAATGTAATTCATTTGTTTAATGAATTTGCTGGTTTCTACTATCTTATTTTGGGTCAAAGGAAATTAAGACATTCAGATTGTTTATGAGGAAATCCTACCTGCTTTCTCAAAAGGTGGCTGTTAATTTAGAGTGGTGATCGTTTAAATAATAGCATTAAATTAGCCGTGGCAACAGTAACAAATTTTACCTTGTGGCAGTCAAGGCGGTGGTTTATCATGTTTTCAAACAGAATCCATTCTACTTTCACCTAAGATGTAATTAGACGGGCTGTCTGCCTATAAATGGTCAGTATCACTCAATTGACAGTTCTAAGAGATTCTTTGGCATTATAAAAACTTTATAAAGGAAACCATGCTTTTTAAAGCAGTCTGAAAGTAGAAATCTCTTCTGTTGTTTGTTATATAAAAAGAAGAAAAGAAAGAATCTAGTAGCAAAGGAAGAACAATGCATGAAAAGACTAGCCACGAAAAAACATATCAGTGTATAGGTTCATGCAGCACAGCAGCAGTGCAGCGCTGATTTAAGTTCTCATATATTTATTTTCTGATATATATTTATTTTATTTATTTTATATATTTAAATATATAAATATATTTATTTATTTTCTGATAAATCCACACACACCCATAGGCATCCTCTAACACTCCTAGCAGTTTCTGAAGGTTTTGAATCTAGCAGGTTGAATGCAGGTCTACCTTATGTCTCCATAGCTGTGGGAATTCATCAAAATACACTCTCTGCTTGTCCAGAAAAAGGAATTCTTCCCTCTCCCTTGGCCCCCGAAAACGAAAAATGTGGGGTCTTTTGGCTACCAGATCAGTTTGGTATTCACTAAGTTGGAAGGTAAAGATACAGGGGGAAAAATTCACTAAATGTTTGCAAAAGTAGTCTCTTCTAAGTTTAGAAACCTTATAAAAATCTTCAAAAATTTTCAACTCAACATATTTAATAATATAAAGACACCTAAAGATAAATTTTTAATATTGACATTCTTCTCAATCGACAAGGCAGTGAAATACACGGCAGGCAGTTTAGAACAATGATTCTTATTTGTTTCTGAGAATTTAAGTATTTTAAGATACATAGTCTCTAACTGTTTTTGATTATATTAAGGTATCTCTAATCAACAGATGATATTGGGATTGAAGGAATCAAAAAAATCAGCTGGAGACAAACGTGTATGGTAATAGTTAGAAATCAGGTTAAGCATGGATTCATGTATTTGTTGAAAAGGTCAAAGAGAAATAAACACTTGTTACCAATACTGCAGTGTGAATCATTCCTTTGAACTTTGCCTGCCTCTTCTTCATAAATTAAGAAATGTTATATTAATTTTATGCAAGGAAGACATTGAAAAATCATAATTTATTTTTTCAGTCTTTCCAAAACATCCTTCTCCTTGAGATCTTTCATCTCAGAAAGGGAGCGAACATCACAATACTCTCATCATATTTGCTGTGCTTTGCTGTTATGATTTAACATGCTCAAAGCAGTTCCAGACAGTCCAGGATTATAGAAACATTCGAAGTGCACAGTTAAGCATTTCTTAGGCCATCTTACATTTTTAAATCCCACATGAAAATACATTTGATTAAATAAACTTTTAAGTACTTTTGGTGCAAATGTTTAGTGATCTACTACTGAAGCTGCAAGCCAAAGAAGCTTATCACTAATTCCTGAAAGATTTAACACTTATCCTATGGATCTACTTCCTACGGGATGACAATCGCTTACATAAAGTACAGAACTGAAACACACAAAATTTAGTAGACACCAGTGCTCATTTACAATTCTTGGACTGAATCAGAGTTCCCTTTGAAGGAGAGGAGCTACTTGTGAAAAATGTTGGTGTTAAAGAAATCAACTAAAAATTCCATATTAATAAAATTCCTTTTGACTTTTGTCAGCTTTGGACTAAGACTTCAGTTGGACTTGCATTAATAAAAGAGAAAAACCTCTCCAAAACATGAAAACACCTTCATTAACACTAAAATATAGGTCCCAGAAAATGAAAAATTAGATCCGTGAAACTACTGCACTGACTTAGCAGAGATCTGCATGGAATCAAAATACTGATCTACTTGCAGAAAACATTGAGATGCATTAAGTATTTCTAATAAATTCAAAAGGTTGATATTAAAATTTGTTTCCCACTTTGAACGAACATCTTTGAATCAAATCATCATCAGCATAATTCTTATAAAAGCATTCCAAACTTATTCCTTCCATTAATACCATAGGAAACTCTCTTATGCTCATCACACTTAGAAAATGTTAGTCATTTCAGGCCTCCTAGCCTCAAGCTGTTTTTAGTTGCTTTTCTCTTTAAACATTTTAGTAGCCATAAGTTCTGCCATAAGTTAAAAGATTAATGTAGCCTGGAATATTATAGAGAATATATTGAAAGCTGTCACATTAATTAACTTTTTTTTTTTTTTTTTTTTAGCTTTACTGGATTTTCTATATCCACTCCTTTTTTTCTTTTAAAGTAAATAGTGGTTCTTGGGACCAATGGGGAAAATAATCTCCAAGCATAAGTCCATAAATTCATACACATCTTAAAAAAAAAAAACTAATATCAGTCTCAGACTTACCATCAGATTTGAGTCAATTTCAAATTTTAAATGGCATCAAGTTTAGGTATTCACACATACATCTGCAAATCCTGAAAACAATACATATTAATCTCTACCACTGAAAGGAAGCATACTGAAATACAGCAGTGGCAAACAACTACACCTCATGTCAACATTTTGTTGTAGTAACATGCAGTGCATATGCCCTAGCTAGATGGGTAGGCACAAAAAAGTAGACCTTAAGGTTACTCATAAGAAACATAATTTTACCTTCCTCAAACATAAATATAAGTACTAAAAGTCATGCCTACTTGCCAGTTACATGTAAGTACCTTCTTGCTTAAGTTCTGGAGTTCTGCAGAACAGAAACTTCATGAAGGAAAGTCACTAAAATAAAAGAGGGGGGCACAGTTTGCTGGTATGGAAATACGTTGAGTAAAGCTGTGTATAATGTCAGTATTGTGCTTTTCTGTGAAAGCCTTTCATGTTTATTCAGTCAAATCATCTTTCTTTCCCACCTGATTCTTAGATTTTTAATTTTTTTTTTTAAGCCCTTTGAGATACAGCCATTTAAACTATTACCAATGGTAATTCAGAAAGCTGTTTTGTGGCAGTTAAGATTTAATTAGCACCAACAAAAACTCTGGTTAAAAGATTCATATGGGCCCAAAGAAATCCTGTGCTGTAATCCCTGGGAACTTCAAAAACACACCAGCGAATGTGTGCAGTACTCTGCAACCTCATCTTGAGGATAAAAAAGAGCAGTGATACCACGTATTAGTGCAAATTATCCTACAAATGTAAATTACAGCTCCATATTTTCAATAGCAAAACACAACTTTTATTCCACCGCAAAAGCTTTACGTTCCTTAATTTGCCAAATGATGTGGCTAGGTTTATTTTGCTCTACAAATATAGTAAAAAACTTCTAAATTCAAGAAAAAAAAAATCAGGTGTGAAATCCATGTCCTTTTCCTTTAAACAAGGGACTCAAATTTTGCGTTCTCAAACAAATGCAGAATTGAAGAAAAAATTAATTATTAGTTTTATGAGAACACTTTCTTATCTGGAAAAGATACAGAATATTGCATTTTAAAGTATTCCCTGTATGTATGTAATTCAAAAATTAGTAATACATATGAAGGCTTTATGCTCATTGCATTTCCCATCAAATGAACTACATACAAAGTGGAAAATTTGAGTTAAAATAACAGTTTCAAGGCTCTCAAACTCCATGCAAAGCATTCACAAAATAAGTGCCTACATTTTACACTGATTTCCATAGGTGTATTCCTACACAATCTTTCACTGTAAAGTTCACAGAAAAGAGATCTGTCTGTATCAGGATATCATTAACTTCTCTGAAGGCAGAGGGACTACTCAGAATAAGAAAGGGCTCCTGGTTAAAGTAGTAATTAAAACTAAACTCAGTCAGGGGATAATTCAATATAGTCAATTTTCAGTTTTAGCCTTATCTGTATTTATCCAACTGTGTAAATTCACTTTGTTCACCCAAACATTCATTTCCCTCATACTGCAACATACCAAGTCTGTTTCCCTAGAAGGGAGGAAAATTGAGAGGACAAGCCCTCTTCTCTACACATAGGTTTCCCTCCTTTGGTTATCTCTATGTAGAAGCTATTTGCCACTCGATCTTGTCCAGGCTGGCAGCCTGATACCTCTATATGTACTGCCTTAGGAATCTCTCACATTTTACAAAGTTTCACCCCTCAGCACATTCAGAAAA
The DNA here is from genome assembly GCA_011076525.1 of Nettapus auritus. Classification (NCBI taxonomy): domain Eukaryota; kingdom Metazoa; phylum Chordata; class Aves; order Anseriformes; family Anatidae; genus Nettapus; species Nettapus auritus. Next base: position 7,878,353 of record CM021772.1, read on the forward strand.
CTTCCTTTGGATATAATTTTCAGTGGCCAACAGGTACTGGGTGTGCACATACAGAAGAGCGTTCTGGTGCAAAAAGGTCACTTTTTAACACTTTTTAGTGTAAAAAAAAAAAAAGAAAAAAAATGCACGTACCAATGCTGATGTGGTTTAATGCTGACCAGTAAATATCATGGATTTACCTTGCAGGTTCCTAAGCAAATACATGTTTTATGGAAAAACATATATAAGTAGACAGGTTGTTTATGGTAACACACATAATTTAGATGCAAAACCAATAACTATATTAGTTCAATGTTTGATAACTATTTTATTAATGTGTTACTGTTGATTTAACAATTTTTTGAGTTTAGTTTACTTTGCTAGTACATCTAAGCAATTTCCCTCCATTTTCTAACATGTATTAGTTCTTTATGAAAGTACTATACTCTTAAGAAAAAAAAGTGTCAGTTCAACAGACTAGTCACATAGAATTAAAAATACTACAAAAAAATTAGTTTGTAAAATAGACTGAAAATTCAAAGGCTACGTATCTGACATTATGATATACGTAAATGAAATATGACTATCTTTAAAAATGACCTTTGTCAGCCCTACTGCCGAATACTTCTATAGGGAGGTAAAATAGAGCTTTTCAACAGAGTAATGTTTTTGGAATTGCTCAGTTACAGCGTCTAAGGATACAAAAGAATAAAGGGCTTCATAGGAACAATATAAGTATTGTCCTTCCTGTAATCCTGTTTCCCTGTAGCCCTTGTCATAACCTTCTGAGTTCAGCTGCCAATGGACCAAGAGTCCAAGGCACGGCTCCAACACGTTACAGTTTGTGCTCCTGAGAAAAGTGCTGAATTGTGAGAGACCCGTAAGAAAGTCCATTCTTGCTGTATCTGTCTTAAACTAATCTCATTTTATTTGATGCTTGGTTCACAAACTGTATATCCTCACAATCAAACATCTGATTCTAGAGTTGTGGGAAACAGAGCAAATGACATGAGGATACTAACAAACATAGCCATCAGAGAAACAGAAAAAAAAATATGGAGATGCTTTTGTATCAAAACTCCATAAAATCAATAATAACAAACATACCAGGAGACACTTGACTGGAGAAGAAAAAAAAAAAAAACATGCAAATGAGATACTGAGGCTCGATTTGTAATTCAGTTACACATCTATACAGTAAAGTCAAATCATTCAAAAATAAAGAACAAACTGTCTTAGAAAAGGCAAACCTGCAGATCCTGTTCAGTTTCAGAATAACATGGTGATTTTTGTGTCTTAAATGAAACATGCTTGCTATAAATGAACGTATCATCCCATAGCTCCATTTACAGTGGAAACTGTGCTGAAAATAGTGTTATTTGACAAACCAATGTTACATCCTCTTTATTTCATGTTTTTCAGTACCCCAACAGTTAAGACTTCTGTATTAACCATCTGCATATTTTCTTCAGCTGTGACTCAATAACAGAACATTTTGTCTCATGAGCATATTTGACTCATCATGTGAAGTACAATGCGCTTACTTAAGAATAGCTGTGGTTTAGGACAAGCTGTTTAACATAGGATGATGGAACCTAACCAGAACAGGCACAGAAAGAGCTTCAGGAAAGCTGTACCAAGAAGTAAATATAAAGAAGGCAGGAACTTGCACAAGAGCTTGCAAAAATCTACATGAAATATGATTGTTATCCTTTTACTCTCAAAGATTTAAATATATATATCTATATATATCCATCATGGTTTAGATCTCTGCTTGCTGAATGCAGGCTTACTGATGTAAGGACCCCCCTCCCCAGCCCCCGGAGTAGGTTTTCCACAGATGTCATCCACAGAGACCAAAACATCCAAAGAACACAGATTGAAATCTACCAATATAGAGAAGTGAAAAACTTGCTGGGTCACTATTTCATTATGCTACTACAGAGAGGAATAAAATATACATGCGTTTACTTTGTCGTATTTGCCATGAAAACAGCCGGCAATAGTTGTGATATAAATTTGTGACATATATATGATTATTAAACCATATTTTCATCAGAAGTGTCCAACTCACCTGAAGCAGCTCCTAACTAAATATAGAAATGCATGAGAGGTAAACTCTCCTACTGAAGACAAAGATTTTCAAATGGAATTTTAAGTTTGTAGACAAGGCTTAAGAACAAGCCTCTCATAAGAAACAGAATTGTATAAACTTGCAACAAAATAATTCCTGTTAAACTCCAGTAAACATGAAGGAATGTGGCAAAAGAACAAAAACAGAACCCAACCTACCAAAAAAATACCAACTACAGAAGAAGCAAGTACTAAAACTCGAAAGTTGTTCACACCATTTCCAAGTCCAATGATGAGAAGGCAGAATTTTATTCTCTGTATATACATTTACAGTGTAATACTCAATCAGATAGAAATACTGCAAGGACTGTTCCACAAATTTGACATACCATTTAGAAGTCTCAACCTCAAAATCATGAAAGCATGCCTTCTCTCGTCAGTGAAGTCATGCAAGAAAGCAGCTAAAAGATTCCTCTAATTCTCTGTTCTTGTGCTAATTCCTCACATTTAGAGATTGGGCCGAAGATTAAAATGTTTATCTCATCAAGAAACCATTCCTAAGGGATAAGCTCTAACTCCTTCTTTCAGTATCTTAATGAACTATTGAAATTATATCATAATTGAATTCTATGTAGTGACAAATCCTGTTGAACACCGGATTGTTTAGACTATGCACACCTAGTTGTGCACGTTGACTAATCCTGATAAACAGAGAACTCTAAAATTTAGTTTCAGTTTAGGATTCTTCAATATCAACCAATTTTTTTTTTTCCTCAACACTAGTGTCTTGACTTATTTGACAAAACTGAAATGAAGATCTTCCTTGGTTTCCAAAGGCTTAATTAGGGCCATGTGTTTTCACCCATTAATATATATTTTCTGTTAGCACAACTAATGAAAATTGATTTCACCATTTCTTCGAAAAGGAAATCTTGCAAATGAACTAGTCTAGTTACATGGCACCTGGTTTGAGGTTACGCAGCTGCTGGTTTGATGAGCATTATAATTTGAGTTTTAATTTTTGTCTTCTCTCACCACAAAACACTTGTAAAATACAGTCTCCATTGAGATCTCTCTAGAGATATATATAGAGAAATTGTTTCTTAATAAGCAGTGTTTACTGCTTGGCTGATTTTCATTTAAGGCTTATTTTCTTTTTAATTTTCCTCTGTTTTCATTGATAGAGTTGTAATTAATAATGTAATTATTAAGATAAAGGCACAACATTTCATTTTTACTCTGGATATAGGCTTCTAGAAACCTGAGGGATGAAAGAAATCATTTGTCATTTCTAACAAATTAAAAACTCCAAATTTAATAAGGCCAATCTCGTCCCAGAAATTTATATCTCAAAATCCATCCACACCAAGCTGAATTCCTCATTTTTATGTTGCTGTCAGAGCAGTCAATGGTTCAAACTAGTACAGTCTAAAATCTTGTGTAGTACAGCCTACACTGTATTATTCTTTGAGTAAGTAACCAGTCTTAACATCACCTATGCACTTGTTTCTCCTAACTTTACCTTGCAAACCTGTGTATAGTCATCTCTATTCCACTCTCATTCATAACCATTTCTATGAGTAAACATCTGGTCCTGAGCTGAATTTTCAACCAGATGCAGAGAACGTTTGTGAGTGGTATATAAACAGATTCAAAATTTTCCAGTTTGCCCAAAGATTGTCTGAAAATGGAATATATTCATAAAGTGGGCAATTTCAGAAGTTAAAATCATTTACCTCTAACCTTAACCCAATGCTCTAGAAGGTTGTGTCTATCCTCACCTGGCAAACTGTCTCAATAGCAAATTCCCCAGCACCTTACAGTGACCAGTCCTTTCACACAGAAGTAAAGTAAAACAGTTGGCAAGGATCATCACACTGTGCATAAATCCAACTTTCTGAAAACAGATGGATACATTCATTCTTATAAGTATAAATTCTTCGCTCTTATTCAAAAACCACTTTGAGAAGATTCAGAGAAATATATCAAATGTTCATTCTGTGATAGGTCATGCAGACAATCCCACTGAAAATGATAGGAGTAGTTGTAAATTATGAAAGGCTTCAGTCTAGGGTCTCATAACCGGGTGGCCTAGATATTAATAAGGATATACATACTAATGATGATGAAGCAGTTGTCCATGGAAAAGCTGATTTAGAGAATATTCAGTTTTATCTTTCTGACAGCTCACATGGGAGCACATACAGTATTCATTTCTTTTCGTTGTGCTAGAGTCAAATTAGAATATTGTTTAAAGATAAGGGATGGTATCATCCCACTTGTGTGACCTACTTATTTTATTTAATACTTTCAATGTTTAGTAAGAATGGTTTAGAGACTAAGGGTAAAATTCAAATCTCACAGCAATATAAAATCTGAGGAATCCCATTTATACGAAGAGGACTTATTCCAGTTTTATGCCAGAATAGCAGAGATCAGATTTTGTCCTACAGCAAACAGTTTTGAAATTTCTTCCTTATGCAAATATAAGAGCAAAATCAAGGACAAAAGGACAAAGCATTCAATTCTCTGTACTAAGGAGCATACTAGCTGAATAGTATTTGTATTTTGGGTTGTATTAAAGGATTAATCCTAGTTTATATCAATTTAAATTAATTGCAATTCGATCATCCACGTCTATGACAATTCTGAAAATACAATCCCTATACATAATCCCTGTAAAATCATTATCATTACACTGTGTTATACCTTGACATAGTGGCCTGGAACATCTCTAGTGTCCTGTAACAGTCACCCAAATAACAACTATTTTCATTCCTGTGGCATCTCGGAGATGAATTCTTTAAGACATAGCAGAAATAACAACTTTGATTAATCATGAACAAGTGATTCAAATTGTCCTTAAGCAGAAGTTCAAGCCAATAAAAATCAGAAGCAACTTAGCTCTAGCATTCCCTTCCTGTTCATAATCACTGACATTTGATACAATTTCTGGTAATGTCACTTCAGGTCAAAAGCCATTACAGTACCATATGGCAATGAGAGCTCAGGAAGTTTCAAAACAAGCAGATTTTAAGGCTCAAAAGCATAAGAAGAGTTGAAATAAATTTATTTGCCATTTGAAATGCAGCATGTAAGCTTGTTCCACTTTCTTACAAAACACATACTGGATATACATATGAACACTGTCACAAAGTACAGTTCAAACATGAGGAAATAACTGCACCATCCAAGTTTACTCAAAATACAGTAACTGAGTTTATCATGTCCCAGTGTGCCTTTTGTCACCTAGGGTTTATTCCCATTAAGGACAGTAATAGACCTCAGACAAAATAATCTGTACTCTGGTTTAGAAGACACTTCACCAGTAAAACCAAAACAAATTCCAAGATGAGCTTGTAAAGACATTTGTTATTAGTTTGTCATTTTTTCCATAGTCATCCCTCAAACCACAATCACAATATATGGATAAAGAAGATTAGATATTTAAAATACAAAATGCAAAATCATCCTTTAGCTCCCTATAAACCAATTCACAGCCTGACCAATCCACTAAAAAGGAAAACAACTTAAAAGATATGCATTGGTCCACACCATCCCCTTGAAACAAAGGCTGTGGACTTGACTCAGCAGTGAGAAACTGATTTTAAATACCATGAGGAAATATTTTATGTCCTCTTATGAACACTTTAACATATAAAAGTATTTACTTTTATTCCAATTTGCATAAATTCATACAATCAACTGATAAATAAAAAAAGCTTCTCAAGATTTCGTTCAAAAGACTTTGGCTCTAGCACAGACAATTGGCATGGATTTGTAAATTCTGTCATGCCTGACCAATCTGTCTTCTATGATGAAATGTTTGAATTTGAAAACAAAGAGACCAGTGAAAATCATTTACCCCACATTCAGCAAGGCTCTTAACAGCATCTCCCACAGCATTTCTGCATCAAAGATCGAATGTTATGGCCTGCCTGGGTGGATAGCTAGATGGTGAAGAGATGCTTAGATGCCTGAGGTCAGAGGGTAGTGATTAGTGGCTCTTAGTCTACCTGGATGCTGGTAACAAATGCAGTACTGCAGGGGTTCATACTTAAATCCTTCCTGTTTAACATCCTTCTGTTAGAACATAACCTGGAAGAGTTATGGTGGTACAGTGATGAAGTTTGTGAATGACATTTATAGAACAAAACGATGCAGAGAATCTGGTTAAATATAACCAGCAAGATTGGGAAGCAGGTTGTCCTATCATTCCTGTATTACCAAGAACAAAGCTTGGGTTTATGGAAGAATCACAATTCCAATGCATGTCCTTTGATCATTTTTCTTAACAAGTGTTTCCCTAAAATTCATCTTTGTTGTTGCTCCTGCTATGTATTTCACTTACTGAATTCCAGCTAAGAATACAAGCAGTCTTTCAATCAAGATTCTTTACAGAGAAGACTCCAACTGGAGTGAATTGCTAAAAAAGAAAAATAATTAAACTCCCTACTGAGTTTGAAATTCTGTTATGAGTTCTTTCTATTGGTTTTAAAAAAAAAAAAAAAAAGGAAGGAAAAAAAGGTTTTGGACTGAAATCTTAATCGAGTCAGAATACATTTTTATATGTTGGCCATAATCAACTCAAACTTATAAAGCAAAAGAAGAATTAGAGAACACCAGCACCACATGTCTGTAGTTTTAAAACAGAGAACAAAATAGTACTGAACAAGGCTATTGCTGTAGTCAGAGATATGAGCCAAAAACAAGACAAGAGAATAAATCAACAACAGATTTTTATCCAGAGCTATTCTTCACATTAAAAGTGTAGTCTTTATAAAGACTTGGCATAAAATTTTCTGTTAGAGAACAGTCCATCTTCTCATATATACTGGAGAAAAAAGACAAATATACAAGAAAAGCCCTCATAGCTGAGGTTCAACAACCGTAATATAAACTGCATTCAATAGACTTTCAGCTGAAGAAATACATCTTACCCATTAGCTCCTGACAACTACCTTTCACTTATGCAGGATAAAAAAAATGCAATGTTTTGCACACCCTTATACTTTGGTTATACACAGAGCTAATAACTCACAAATACTAAATACCTCTTTCAGCCTATTTGCCAAATCTTAACCTTTACAGACAGGCTTAACTGAAGCCTGCATTCAGCCATTAATTATGGGCAGAATTGAAATAATGGGCAGACAAGAAAGGAAATAAGCTGAGTGCAAAGTTCTGGTTATCAAGCCTGTCCTTTGTAATTCTGCCCATTTCACAGGCAAAGGAGAAACACTGTTGGTTTCTCAGAGCTGGTCCTTCTCCAAAAGGCTTTCCTAAATCCAGCTGCTGGCTTAAAATTATTTGGTGTGACTAAAAATTGGGGCCTACAGTTCTGTGTCAAGAAGTCCATATGCTAAGAGGACACATCTAGCTGAGAGTGATATCAAATGAGTCGATACAGCTTAACATACAGTAACACCAAATGGGTCGTATCTTATCTGCGCTTCCTCCTCACAGCTGGATAAGTTTATCCAAAAATTAACACCCATATGTGTTTGTACATAAGTAAGCATCATTCTCCATGTATTGAGTACTATTCAGAAACATCAAGAAACATATCTCAACAGTAAGCCAACGGCACTGATGCTACCAGAGAAATGTATTCCAAGTAAGAAACTGGTTTAATTGGACAGCTCTTAAAAGGTAAGATTTGAGCACAAGAACCAAATTCTCTCACATAGAACTTAATCCTTCTCCTATCCATAATGCTGATGATTAGACCCAGGAATAACTAAATAACTGCTACCAGTTTAGTGATTTCTCCATTGCTAGTCAAATCACTAACAGAGCTTTGAGCTTTTCATGGGTTAAGTCAAGTTTCCTGGTTTAGTTTTTAGAGAAGTTTGATGTAGACAAACTAGTGCATGCCCTGCAAGGTAGATGCTGCCTGAGGGAATAACTCCTGTCTCAGGATGAGCCCTACAGAAAGAAATGGGGAGGGAGCAGGCTATGTGAGGGAGAACTGCGGGAGGCGTGCTCCCTCTTCCATCACAGGAATTGCTCCTTGAGTTTCCAACCACCACTAAGGCATCCCCCATGATGTTATAGATTAATGTATGATGGTGCAGAGAGTCATAGAATCATAGAAGCATAGAATATCCAGAGTTGGAAGGGACCCATAAGGATCATCAAGTCCAACTCCTCGCATCCCACAGGTCTACCCAAAAGTTTAGATCATGTGACTAAGCGCACAGTCCAATCTCTTCTTAAATTCAGACAGGCTTGGTGCAGTGACTGCTTCACTGGGGAGCCTGTTCCAGCGTGCAACCACCCTCTCAGTGAAGAGCTTCCTCCTGATGTCTAGTCTAAAATTCCCCTGCGTCAGCTTCACCCTGTTCCTGCAGGTCCTATCACTGGAGTCCCTACATGCACTAGTCACAAAACCAAGGGCACAGAGAATCAGAGAACTGTAGGGGTTGGAAGGGACCTCAAGAGGTCATCGGGTCCAGCCCGCCCGCCAAAGCAGGAAAAAAGAAACCCCAAGTTCACTCCCCAGGACAGCTGTGCATATGACAGCTGGAAGGACCTGACTTCCCTTCCCATACCAGATGCATAACTATGTGTCAGTCTTATCAGCAGACATTTTATCACATGGCTACGTCACATTAAAGGATCTGCAGAGCTCAGCATACAGCTCAATAAGCAGCCATGAGCCTTCCCAGAAAAAAGGTTTTTGCACAACCTTCTTGAAGAACTAAATACCAGGTAACTAGAATACTAGACCACTGTCTAGCATAATAGGGTTTACAGTTATGCTCAGCATGTCACATTTACCAAGTTCTAAAATCAGTTCTCAGTGAAATAAAATGGTCTCCACAGTATTTATATTTGTATTAGCTGAAAGAAGCATAGACATACATTGATTAAAAATTTCTGCTAAGATAAGAACTGGAAGTAGTTTAACTTAAGCAGAAGCAAACAAAACAAGAAACCATTCTTCAATTTCTGGTAAATATTTTTACAGTACTTGAGGAAAACTAGAAGCTTTTTCTTGCACTGCTGAAGGACAAATGCTACACATCCTTTTGGCAGGAAATACCCAGCAGAGCCCCTCTCACTGCAGGTTCTTCAGTGAGGAACAACACTGCAGGCTCTGCCGACACGCTGCTATCACTGCTCCAGTGAATGCAGAGATTGGTTTGAGCCTTCTTTGCCTCTTGGCATTTCAGGAAATACCACCTCTTCTGACATAAGAATTCTGGCCTGTGTTTAACATTGTGAACTTTCAAAACAAAAATATAAACAGAGCAAAAGAAAAGGAACTATGCTTATAGGAATGCATGCATACATACTGGCAGCAAGACTAATTTTTACTGACACATCACTGGAGAAGGCTGATATGAAATGAAATTTATATTTTTATAACATCTTGAATATAATTACAACTAATAAATTACAAATTGAATTCTATTAAATGATTCATTATTCTACTACTTTACATCAAGATAGCCATTACACTAGCAAGTTGGGTCAAATGACTTTTTTTTAAAATCATGTTTCATTTACCTCACCTATGTAAATGAGCTCTCTATGTAAATGAGCTGTTTTCAAACACTACAGTTTTACTGAATAAAATGCTGTCAGATGCTAAAATAATTTTCACTCGAAGACCTAGAAATTAAGAAAGTTTGCTTAAACTTCACTGTGCATACCAAAAAACTTAGGAAAAAAAAAGGTAGAAAAAAAAAAAAAAGGAGAAAATGTGCATTAAAAAAATCTTATAAAACTCCTCCTAAAAGAGAAAACAGTCATGGAGTATTACCAAATGTTTGATTAGTTGTATCTTTTTTTTCTAAACAGATTCCTGATAACTGTACACATATGCTCATGTTGTCACCCTAACTAAATAGCAGATGTTGATTTAAGTATTTAGAGCTATATGTTTTATTAATAGATATAAATTCTATAGCTGATCATTCTGTTGCTTCCTATATAACAGTAACATTTATCATTGGCTCTTATTACGGCAAGATTTTCCCTTCAGTTAAAATTGGTCATAAATGATACATACAAATCCCATTGAATTTCTTTGATCTTACTCTTCCAGTTGAAACTTAGATGCAACTTGTGTACGTTACAGACGTGAGTGCAGACTGAGCTCCTGGCTGATGTGCACCAAAAAATGAGTGGGAGATGAGTGTGGCTAGTCTGTGCTTAGAAGCGAGTGTTCCTGTGACTGAGATTCTTTAATACAGTGGTCAAATGTGTGATATGTGTGGACTCTACCAAAAGCTGAAAACATATTTCAGGTTTAGGGTGTGAAAAACTCCTTTGACTATTTTGTTATTGTTTTCATTTATACTGAAGTGCCTTGCATAATGTCTGTAGTCAAGATCATCCTCAGATTGTGCCATAACCTACAAAGCAAGCTACCTATTGCCAAATATACAGCAATCTATGTTTGAAATTGTTACTTTTCTTAAATTCTGGTTAAAAAAAATAAATAAAAAAATAAGAAATATTCTGCTAAAAAAAGTGTAGCATCATCGGAAAATGTGAATTAGAAAGTATGGTGAGCCAAGGCCTCTTTACATGGAGGCATGGGATCAGACTATACAGAGCCATGCACAGAAATGCAAACAGCAACCACAGGAGGCAGAGTGAAACCTGCCAGTCTGCAATAAGATCACAAGATCTGGATTGCCAGCTACCAAATTTTGGACAATAAATTTTGGACAGTGTTTGGAAGTGATGCAGCCCATATCGCAGAGGACCTAGGCATCACCACCACTTTAGTCAATTGGGACTTAACATTAAACACAATTATCACGTCATTCTTAAAAAGGGAGATGAGTATTAAGGAGGATGAAGCCTACAGTAGATCCTAAACACACTTTTCCTCACATATCCCTTGTATTCATGAATATACTCAGCTTGTTAGAGTCAAAAATCAGTATTGATTTTTTTCCCTATGTTCTCTCATTTACTACTACTTCAGCTACTCCTGTGGATTACATTTTAGATGGACAGTAATAAAGCAACAGAGCAGTAAAACACAGAAATTGAACTGTGGTTTTATATCAAGCCAGAAAAAGTACTGTGACAGAATTTTCAGTACGCTTAAGGAGAAAGATTTTCCACATGCCTGAACTGGCCGTGAGGATCCCATCATCACAGCTGCAGTTCCAAGGAAAAGATCTAACAAAACTGGAGCCCCACTGCAATATGCACCACACAAACACAGAAATGTGTTTTGTACGTAAGCTTTTAAAATGCGTATACTGTTCAAAAGACATCTAATTGTTGCAAATAGTCTGCTACTTTCTACTGGAGGGAGCGTTAATTCATTATTTAAAAGTCTACTATTGAGAGCAAAACATACATCTTTAAGAAACAAACAAAAGAATGTTTTTACACCACTACATCATCACAAAACATTATCAATATCTCAGGAAAAGACTCGGAGGTGCCCTCATTCTTCAAGATATCCATTTATGACAGCATATTTTTCATACTAAACATTTCTAGCCATGGATTGTTTTTATTGGTACACTCTTGACATCCTCAGAACAAATTCAGATCTCGTTCTCTGCTCACCTGTACCTGTACTCCTTTTGCTCTTGAGCTTTTCTGACCTATTCATTCCTCACCCCATTAAACCCACCACATTCTCATTTTCTGTGTTTAAGGAGGAACAATGTTCATACCTTCCTAAACAGGCATAAAGTGAGATCTTAGCAACTGGGGGAGGGGGTGACTGTCTGACCTAAGGTCTGCTACGTTGTTGGTATGACAGGATTTTATACCCTTCAGCATGCCACTGCTAAGCTTTTTCTATTAACAAATTCCCAGTGACACTTAAGGAGGGAAAGCACAACGGACTGCAGCACAAACATGCACAAGATTATATCTTAAAACAATATAGAACATATACTTAAAACCAACTCAGATATGTACCTAAAGTAGATTTTAAGTTGATTCTACTGTAAGCACCTCCTTGTATTCATACTTTATTCCTGAATTCATTCAGTGGCTTTGACAGAAAAGAAAAAGAAAAACAAACTCCTAACTAATACAATTACTACTTGGAAAAAATAAATCTCTCTTTAAAATAAGAACCGCACCTGCAAAGAGAATTTGCTTCAGGGTAGAGATGTAGCAAGAGCATTTTCAGTACATGTATCTAAAAGATTTGTGTACAAAACAATAATAATAATTCTAAAGATTTTGACACCAAACAGGCAAACTCATGTACTTGTGCAGGTAAGCTTTGTGGGTAGACCAGCATACACAGAGTCATGAGCATGAACTAGCAAGTATAAACATCTCATTTACTAATTTGTGAACTATCGCCGTAACAGTCTGTTCATACTGTGCACAGCTCTGCCTGCAGTCCCACCTGGGAAGATCAAGGCAGGAAGGGAGTGAGATAACATGGCTCTTTACCTGTCATTAACAGGATGAGTTAGAAAACTAATTAGAAGAAGATTCCACTGCAAGCAAAATTTGTCTGTGATGCAACATTTTAAAAACCAAAAGTTTCACACAACCAGAGACAACCTCTGCAAACGGAATTTCAAAAGAAAAAAAATAAAGATGTCTTTAAAAGTTTTAAATTTGCATAAACAGACACAGTTTAGCCACACTTTGCAATTGTTTAACTTTCTTGTTCATCTTTTTATAAATTATATACTAGAAAAAGTATTTAATTTTTTACATTATAAAAATAATGAATGTATGGTTTAGGAAACTTCCGCAATACAGAGAGGGGAAAAAAAAAAATATTTTTTCAACATTGTGATTAAAGCTCTACACAAGTTTATTGTTTTTTCCAAAGTGCTGGCTTCTAGTCTGGGGGGGGGTGGGGGGGGTGCCTGGGGGGGAGATTTTGTTTCTAAAAAATGAAAATAACAAGGTAAAAAATAAAAATAAACATTTTCCGTGTTGAGTACTGCATACAAAAGATATTCAGAAGAGCTGTACCAGAGAAACTCAAGGCTGAAAAAAAAATATATACATCAATTTCATTTGGGGAAACAAAGTATTAAAAAATATTTACAATCTAGATTTATGAAACCTAAGAAAATTTTGTTCCGAAGAACTTCAGCTTAAATGTTAGGCATGCAGATATTACTGGCAGTTTCTATCGTCTGGGTAAGGATGAATAACCTCATTTCAATGGAAAATTAGTCTGGTAGCTAGAGGGAAATAAAATGATTTAAAAGCATGTTTTTGCTTATGAGGCCTAAGGCTGTGACATGAAGTATATCACAAAACTGATTATCTGTAAAACATTGTTTTGGATTTACATTTTCATCTTATCACTGACCAGATTTGTTCATTGGAATACTAATTATTTTACCCAAGCTGGATTGTCTTTCTTTCCACCTCTTTTTTTTTTTTTTTTTCCCCAAACAACTCAATAGAAAAATATGGTTGGAAAAGAAGGTAACAGTGTAAAACATTAAGTAAGATTAAAATGATTATTTATGACAGTGCCTTAGAAGGACTGCCTTATTCATAGTTTACCCATGTCAATTTCCCCCTCGAGGGCCAGCAGGTAAGATCAAGCTGCTGCTAAACATCCCCACAGTCCAATAAAGCAGCGAGGCGGCAGGCAGGAGACCTCACTCCAGGTGTAGCTGTAGCATGCTGTGCTCTAATTCCAGCCATGACCTTTCCCCTGAGCAAATCAACGCCACTCTTTCCCAGGCTGAATAAATGCAATAATTTCCTGGGCCACTAAAATGCAGGATTTTATTTTAAACATGGATCGGGGCCGTCTCACATGGTTTGTGCACAAGGCACAGAGTTAAGCAAGGCTTGATCTCTTCTGGGAACATCAAGGTGCCACAATACTACAGAGCAATACAACCTCCGTGTGTATGTATATATAATGTTTATGTATGGGTATGTATGTTGCTGCTAGCATTTCACATTTCTTTGATTTGACTAACAGCAGGAAGAGGGAAGCAAAAGATAGGATTTCTCAGGGTGGAGGTTTGCAGCTTAAGAGGAACATAAATGGTTGGATAAAAGCCTACCCAACATAGCCCAATAGTACTCGAAACAAGAATTTGCTAGGTTCCCTTATTTTGATAAAATCTCCAAAATGATCCACTAATGTAATGTTGAAGATAAGCACATACAATGTTATGTTCCCTGTTCTCCTATCTGCTACAAGAACGTTTATTTTCCTACTTCATATCTAGTGAAAGTCTGATCCCAGTGAGCAAACTTTTCCAGGGTCATTCCACTTTGTCCACATGACAAAAATAAAACCAGGAGTCAATTACTCCAAATCCTTTACAGACACCAGACCAGCAGATACATCAGCTCAAGGGGTCTTGTAAATAGTTTAATTTTATGAGTTCTAAGTCAACAAAAAATCGTTCCCAGTGAACAATTACAAATGTTTGAAACCAAAAATACTATCTGTACTGTGCAAAACTCATCAAATTCATTTTGAACTAGAGCATCTTACTGTTGATTGAAAAACACAAAAACAAACGTGCAACAGCTTGTGGCTATAATGTGATAGGGTCCTCACCTGGTTTTCCATCAGACCGAGACCCTACACATTACCGATTTTTCTTCACCCAAGGGAATGTGGTCTTTCCCAGGATTTTCAGTTCATAAGGAATTCTGAGGAAAGAATTACTTCAGCACACTGAGACACTTTTATTATGCTTCCATAGCCATTAGGCCCCAGATTGATTTTCTAGTCAAGGGGTTAAAATATTTACTGGAAGGTTGTGTGAGTTCCAGTTGCTGCTCTAGGATGCTTCATGCAAATTTAAACAAAATCAATAAGACAGCCTGAAAGATCATCCCAGCCTATAGAAATTTAATGCGTGGGCTTGAGGACATTGTTTTAGGAGATGGATTTCAGTTCCTACAGAGAAAACAAAATAAGCAAACAAAACAAAACAAAAAAACGAACCCTAGTGCCCAATAGCTAGAAGCATGTTACACTGGAAATTTGATAAAATGAGAGACTACAACTATGTTGGAAACTTTGCCCCCTTCTTTGAAATTTTACCTGAAGATGTAAGCAGTCTCACACCATCCAAATCATTTCTTAATGAGAGCACAACTTCAAAAATACTTTTAAAAATTCCCATAATTAAGCTCCTCTGATTATAATAGATTGTCAAGATCCTGTTTGCTTTCTGCAAATGGCATGTGCCAGTAAAAGATCTAATCAACAGCTAAACAGCAAGCACTGCCTGGCTATGTAGGACATAGAGCTACAGAACTTTAAAACAAGTGAAAGATTATCAGAAGGACAAAAACGAGTTGCACATGCTCTAGACCTAGATCTGTGTGAAAACTTCGGGGCTATGAAACAGATCATTCATTTTAAGTAACACTGGAGCACCCGTTCAGATCTGCCTGACCAGTTATCCTCAGGTTGAAGAACTAAGTGCAAACCAAACCTGTCAAATGCACTGACCCATGGAAACCTTTTATTCCAATATGAGCTGAAAATTAAAAAGGTCACACATCAATTAATCCGGGAACCCTCTTCACTGACTATCTAACACAAATTCATTTTCTGTTACCTCCTCTTTCAAACTGTAAACATCTTTAAAACTTTTAAACTAAGGTAATCAAGTTAGTTTTGTCTTCTATTTTGAGAATATTGAAAAGATTTGTCTTTAATATATTCCTGTAACTGGCAGAGTACAGTGTATCACATATAGGTCTTGAAGCTTCCTAAAATTAATGAGTCAGCCTAAGTGCTGAAGGGGACTGTACAAAGATCTCTACCATTTTAATTCAGGATTTTAGGATTTAGTTGTGCAAAGAAGATATAATCACTGCATTTGAACCAATTTTTATATCAGTGGTTTCCCACATACTTTATTTCTGCACATCTCTATGAAATTTAAACAGGTATCTTCTGATTCATATGAATGGAGGATTTATCCTAATAACATTCAACACAAACTATTTCATGCTATTCAATATTATTCAGCCTCGTTTAAAAAAATAAAAATAAAAAACTTTTTACCTTTATCCTACACATGGGATTCAAAATCCAAAAATACTAACTCTAGAACTCTAAATTATTTAGTTTGTTCATCCTAGGTAATGTGAGGGCATTGGTCTTCCAGCCCAGTGACATCCTGTGGCATCTCACTGACTCTGATTGAATTGTCTTCAAAAGTTACCACATTCAGCACTTTGCAGCAAGATGTGACACTGGAGATGCTGTTGAAATAGCTGAATTATTTAGTACTCATTGTACCTTAAGAAATGCAAGTAGAAGCAGTCAACATCCTTATGGGCTTTTACTGAAGGCTAAGTTGTCTTTTGCATACCAGATTTTCTTCTGTGTTACAAAAGGAAAGATTGCATCTAAACACACAAACACAAGGCAGACTATTTCCTGCATTATACCACAGCTTTATGGTGTTACTCTCAGATGTATGTTGTTATCTTTCTGAATATTTTACCAGACTGCTGCTTTCTCATATACTCAAGGCATTGAAGTACGGTCAATTCTAAGACAAAATCAAAGAGCTAAACAAATAATGGAACACTAGCTATAAGCTGGTGCTCGCTGAAAAATTACATGTGACAATACTAAAGTTGAAAAGTGCAGTTATTATTGTAAAATATAGTAAACCACCAAGAAATACAAGATCTCGAAACACACCTTTTTAGATGGGCCATTTGATATATGTTCCTGAACACCAAATATATTTTTAACTTCCTATTATTCTGTAATTCTTTAATTGATTGTAGAAGGTGAAAAAAACAAGTTTTCAGAATCCAAAGCTACCATTTATAATACAGCCTTAGGCAATAAAAATGTGGAATATAATTTCCAACATCACAGAATCTTCCAGATGAAGAAATACATTTTTACAGTACTTACAAATTTATAAATATTTAAGATCCCATAATTACCACCATCCGACACCTGTCACTTTTCAGTATACGTTTTCCCTCAAGTGACAGCAGCATTCCTCCTGAGAGCCCCAGTTCAGAATTTTGAACAGCCGTGTCATTTTACAGAGGAAAAGACACTGCACAGAAAAAAGCAGAATCCTATTAGAAATCCTTCTTTTATTAATTTTTGTCTCCAATACTGCATGAGAATTCTACCAAGCTTGTGTATATCAGTCTACCAACTGTCCAAGTTATTTCCACACTTCTTTAGCAGTTGCATAAGCAAAAAAAAATAAAAATAAAAATAAAAATACAAAATAAAAATACAAAAGAAAAATAATTCAAACTTGAATTTATGCTTAATGTTAAGTACTGTGACTTTAATACTGTTTGTCTGGTATAAACATTAGGCTTAAATTTCAAAAGCATTCAATATATTAAGTATGTTATTCTAACTAATAACCTTGCCACAATTTTCATCTGGGTTATCTTACAAGCCTGATATTAATGTTTTTACATTATATTAATTTCTCTCTCCCAGTCTCTGCATTTTTCTTTACTTCCAATTTACAGCCAGCACAAATAGCATTAGCCAAGTTTTTAGCTCTCTGATATAAAGCATTATTTATGTCTCAGCTCCACGATTAAGTTGGAAACAAGGATGTATTTAAAGCTCTTCAACTGAGGCCTATAAGTGAAGGAGGCCTAGTAATTAAACATAATTCAGAGTGAAGCAAATGTGGAAAGTTAAGTGCTTCTTATGCAAGGGGAATGCCCCTAAGTTCTACAAATGTGACTGTAAAAACAGAATAACTCCAGCATTATTTAGGACTGAATTTAGTGTTTATTAGCAAGACACCAAATAGAACCTAGCTACCTAGGTTGATAACTTCAACCAACACAATTAGTAATAGCAAGAATGTTTAATTATTTATTGATATTGATGGCCAATGGAATAAAGGGACCAAGACATCCTCAAAACTGCAAAAGTTTTTAGGCAAGTCAGCCTACGCCAAAAGGATATTGCAATATTGCAGACTACAGTGAGGGAAACTCTGAATCAGTACATGCTATTTTTCTTGGTATTACTCAAATAAAACCTCTAGCACTATGTTTGCTGGTGCACTTAATTCCCTACACTGCTCCTGGACAACTGTCCTTTGCATTCAAAGCACGGGGACCTTAAACTTTTCAAGATCAAAATTTTTTTTCCAATATTGCTTATATACTTGAACAAGATAAATAAAGAATGGCACAAAATATAACCAAGTGCAGAAGAGCCTGTGATGGACAGGGGGTCCTTGATTGAGTTTGGTGAATTAGTTATGTAAAACAGACAACTCACGGGTGAAACACTAAAAGCTGCTTGCAAAACAATTTCCCCCTACTCTTACTACTCTCTCACAGAAGCTGCACATTTCATTTTCACCTCACCAAACAGCTCAACCTTTTCTTCACCTGAGGCTGTGTGGGAATGGCAAAAATGGCCCTTTTTCCCATCTACCTTCTTGGCCTAATGCACAGCCTTTCCTCCACATGCTCTCTCCTCCTAAGGTGTGGGCCCAGAAGTATCTAAACCTAAATTCACTGGGAGAAAGAAGTAGAGGAAGAGGGTAAAAGTCATATTACATTCACCAGCCTTGGGCCTGGCCCCAGCCACAAATGAGACCTGATCCTTCTGCTGGAATTACTTACATGGCAGCAAAAGCCTTTACCCAAGTGCTTTAAAAACAAACACAAACTTTGCATGATGAAGGTTTAGGTTAGTTTAAAAGAACTAAAAGATGAGATTATCTGACATTTACTTTGATTTTTTGCAGTGTTCAGTCAGGTTCTCAGAGGACCGTAGCAATGATTGTGGAAAAAAAGCCAACATGCCCACATAGTAAATGAAGCTAATTAATATGTGGTTAACTAAAAGAATATTTTTCTCCAATTAATAACCTGAAGAGCACATCTGACAACTTGAAGCCCTCAAAACTCTCTTTTTACAGATCTTCTGTCCAAAACAGCTGCTGCAGTCTGCTGAAGTGAAATCGTTTCTCCTCCGGCAGAGCTGCAGCTTTTTTCTGCTACAAAACATCCAGCTGAAATGCTTTCTTGGGGTTTTCTCTTTCCGGTTTTCTTTTTCCCTGGGCTTTAAATCTGATGAAGGAGCAGACTCTGAGGGCTTCCCTTTACAGGAGGCAGAAACCTGCAGCCGTTTGATTAAGGTGATAGCTGTTCTCCTTCTCTCACATAAGACAGTCGAACAAACAAGACAGCTATGTCACTAAGCACAATCTAGCAGCCAATATGACTATATTTTTCAGTTGACAACTTATTTAATACTAAAAATAGATACTTCTTACTTAGTTGCTACACACTGCCTGTTCATATCATACAACAGAATTAAGAAAACAGCTTTCAGGTCTTGCCCAGCAAAACTATTTAAGGCCAGCAGTAAGAAAGCAGTCATTTAGGTCACCAGGAACCACCGACAGTGCCTGTTTGAAACCGAGGCAGGTTCCTTCTGGTTTCATCGCAATTTTCCTCAACTCCAGCCCTCAGAATGAAAAACAAGCATGAAACTGGAGAGAGTTTAGGTTTTTGTTGTTGTTTTCCCCTGAGGGCAGAGGAGAGGATAAGATTTCACTTTAAAAGATCTTCCCACTTGATGCAAGCTTTGGGGCTTTATGGAGCAGGAACTATCATTCTTCAAATATGTGACACATTGTATCATTACGTTTAAATTCCAGTATAAATTTGCAATTATATGCAAAAGTCTTTCGTCTTTTAATAAAGATTTTTTAAAAAGGTATGCCTGAATTCACTTCAGGTTTTAAGCTCAGTCACACTTTTGGAGACAAGAAAACAAAGAATTAAACCAATTCAGCAATAACTTCTGGGGCTACAAGTGGCAGAATATGAGAGTAAATAATGAGGGGCTGTACACACGTGATGTCCACAGACAAGGACTGACTTAAACTGGGGCATGTTTGGCATTTTATCTGGCCTCAGTAGGTCACCCTGTTTAACACCAAGCAGTGCAGAACAAATTCCACAGAACTAATGTATTTACCAGTTGTAGTACTTCAGTATTAGTTTTCTATATATCTGTCAAAATATGCTTTTTATAAATGCTTTAATACTAAATGTTACTATTATTTGCAGTCATGAGTTTAAAACTGGTGCTTTGCAGCTAGGAACTAACATTATTATTGTTAATTGGAATAAGGGTGGAGAAAGAATATTGAGAAACTTAGTCCATAGCCGAGCCAGCAGAAATGGACAGCACCTTTAAGGCCAACTACAGACCTTTTGATACCGGAAGAAAACATTAACCTTTACTTCAAAAAGAGCACACCTCCTGCCTGATCAACAAGCTCCTTACAGCGCTACCACGGGCAGAAGCTACGCCACGCAGATTCCAACCTGGCAGACGAAGCCCTCATGGCTGGGCAGCGACTGGCCCTTCACAGCCTCACCTTCCTCATGCACAAGATGTGAGGCAGGCATGCAGCGTCCTTTCTGAATCTGCAGAAAGCACAGTAACAAAAACCTGTTTCCATATAACTTTTATTACCAGATAGTTGATTTAATAGCACATACATGGCATTATTCCCAGTAGTGCAAGAAAATGTTACCATTTTCTCCTTTATGAAACCACATTAACATTGTTGACTGAGACCTTTCAGTGACTTTCTGACAGATTTCGCTGGAAACAACACCTTACAAAGAACTATTCATCTTAAAAAAAAAAAAAAAAAAAAAAATTAAATAAAAAAAAAGAAAAGGTAGTGATAACATAGAAAGAACCTGTGACAACCAGTGAGGCAACAGAACGTAGAAGAAGGGAGAAGGATTTTTAAGGTACCTTTAAGGTAAGCACTAATGGAGAGCAATGCTAAAGATGTTCTGAAAGACAAGTGTGTGCAGGCTTGTTAGCATTAGGGACACACTCACCAGGTCACAGGCAGCAGAACACTGCTGGAAAGGGTTCCTTACTGGAACCCTTTGGATGTGAAGGGGAAGGAACTACTCATCTATGTGATTTTTTTCTTGAAGCTTTGGAGGAAAAAAAAAAAAACAAAAAAAAACACTCTGACCTGTCTAGTGAAAATGTACAGAATGATGTATCAACCCAGCGCCAGCTATCACACTGGAGAGCTGTATCATGCCCCACTCAGGAGTCCCAGGAGTCTATGGATCCTCAGCAGAGGCACTTTGCTGAGCCAAATTTTTCTTTGCTGCTAGGGAAATGGCAGTTGATTTGGAGTGCCTGTCCTACCCTAGGTGAGATGAAGAATGGTTGTATATGCGCAAGTTTTGGCCTGGAATTACTCTGTAGCATGCTTAGAAAGACAGCGTTGTAAATGCTTAAATATTTTAGGTCCAGAGTATCTGTGATGGAGTACCTTGTGTCAGAGCGTCCCCCTGGGAATTCCTCCAGCAGGCATAAGCAGAGACTGGCCTGCCTTGAAAAGGGTTTTTTGGACTGAAAGGGAAAGAAGTAATAAAGTGTGGGCAGCAGATGGGGAAGAACAAGCTGTGAGCAGGAAGAAAGCAGAAAAAGAATGCAATGGATTAACAGAAAGTGATGCACTCTGTAGATGGAAATTGTGTCCAGATGCTGAAAAACAGCAATGGCAAGATTCTCCCCCAGATGTTTGCTAAAGGTTTCATTAACAAATAAGTAATAAAATCTCTTATGAAAACAGTTTCTGGGCTGGGAGAAACCAAAATATTACCTTATCTGTTATACAACAGACACTCAATTCTCAGCAATAACATTGACTTTTTCAGGAAAACTGTTCTGCACAAATCAAAATAATGTCTTGTGAAGACTCTAGCTAAAGTCCAGGCATGGTTTTGTGGAAACCTGATGTAATTCCTGCAAGATTATTCCACAGGCCAAGTAATCTGGGTTTCCAAAGCTTAAGAGAAGGGCTTGCCCCATGCCAGAAGAAGGATACCGCTTTCAGAGCTAAACACCAGGCTTGCAGAGCACAAGAGAGTCACAGTAAGGCCTTTTATAATGACTACATTTCATTATGCTCAGTTGCTAATCATGGAAAGAAGCCGAGGGAATGATTTTGACTGACAGCCATGCCCTTTTCCATGAACACTGCCTTTTGCTGTGATTTTCTAGGTAATGATTGTTGTGAAATAAGACTAAGACGATGCAACACTCTGTGCTGTGTATGATAGACATAATCGTACTTTACTCCATAGCAAAGTAGCACCTCCAAGAAAATGAAAAATGACAGAGGTTTCTGCATTAACCCAGCTGCATTTCTCTAAGACTGCACTCAGCATACTGAGCTTTGCCACAACCTTCACTCCTTCAGCAGCAGATGGGCTTGGGCTCCTTATTTGCAGCTTAAACACACTTGTCACAACAGGTAACTGTTCAGAGTGAAGCTGCAAGCAATATTAAAACAAAAATATACATAACAAATTGTCATTCTCTGCATGCAAGTGAAAATTTTATCAATATATGTAACAATATATTGGTAGAATATTAACAATGGATCAAGTCTCAGAACTCTGAGCAGCTAGCGGACTCGCTTTAGAGAAGTGCTTTTACTCAGATTCTACCCCACATCACAGGCAATCATGAAAGTCCCCTGGATGCCTCCCTCAGCTGTTATGGTTGCTTCAAATTGAAAACCAATGACCATTTCATCAATTACTGCTCACACCTCTTATTGAGGAGCACACCCATAGTTACTTATCCAAGTGTACGTATTATACATCTGTACCTTTTAAAAAAATCTTTGGTTCAAAGATTATTGTGGTTTACCAGAGATAACTTAAAATTATCACAGCTCTTTTCACAGAACAGAATAAACATCAACAAGGCTACTTGGGAACAAACATTTCCTCCAGAGCTTAAATAAATATTCTGAAATCTTTTCATTTGTTTGGGTACAAGTATTTTCAAACTGTTGTACTTCTCAGGAGTCTTGACAAAGTAAAGTGCTGCAGGAGCTGTATTGCATATCAGCAAACAACATTATTCCCTGGCACAGTAGACAACTTAATCATTCTGCTATTCATATTTTCATGTTGTTTCATACTCCAGTAATCCCGTATGATGGCTTTAGATCCTGGTTATGCTGAAAAGTAACAAGTTATGCATCTGAATGTCTGTCAACTATATTTTAAAACATCTGATTAAATTAAAGTTTAACATTAAAAATAAAAAAGGTTGATAACAAAATGGGACGCCACTGAAACAAGATCTTCAACTGGACAGCACCGAGTTGAAGAAAAATTTCTCCTATGTCCTTCCCCAAATAAGAGACACAAACTGTACCTGCAATACATTAAGAATCAGACTACACAGAACTTTGAGCATGCAGGGACACCAGCTTGTAAGACCCACACTGTGGGGAATTCATTCCTGGAGGCAAAGGTTATCTCTCTTTTTTTTTTTTTTTTTTTTTTTTTAAAAAAATACATTCCTGTCAAATTCATCTCACTTTCTAAACTGGATATGCAGTTTATCAGAAAGGGAATAGACTCAATGTGAAATATATTCATGCCAATTTGCCATTTTTTGAAAATTTATGAGTAGCTACTTATACCTCAAAAAGATGTCAATGAGTTTAATTATGCTATTTGCACAACAGAAGCCCCGTAAAAAGCACCAGGTCTCCATAACACCATGAACCAATTTAAAAAACAGTAAACAACAACGTCTTTTACTCAACATGTTTATATCTTGTAGCCTATTACTGACCAAATGCTATTAGTGCCACTGGAAGCTTGCTTTAGCTTTAGGGCAAGCACATCAGAAGTGCATAACAAGCATTGCAAATCAACATTCAGCTGTTCCTGTGTCTTCCCCACACTTCGCCTACTGGGGTTTCCCTGCTGGTTTCGAGTCAAGGTTTTTCTCTAGAAGTGGATATACACATCTATCAGGAGACAGAGTGAAACCGTTTACCATTTACGCCCACCAGAATTTTCTATCAGAAGACCTTTGTCTTCAAACCCTGCTCACAGTTGCTGGGATTATTTTCTTCTTCTCTCTCCAGCAACAGAATTGAGACAATTTCCAAAAACTTATTATGCTATAACAGCAGTAATTGATCCTATTACAGCCACAGCAGTGTAATTTTCTAGAATTACATTACAGCATTTTATTTTCTTTAGTGGTGCAAGGGTTTTCTTAATATCTCTAAAATTATCTCAGGCATGTGAATTTTCATGCTTAAGTATCATAAAAATTACATGATTGTAAGAGTGAAATTTGGAATTAAGCAGTTTGAGCAACACTACAATGAAAGTTTAAAAAGTCAAATGTGTCATAAGTGGCTGTGAATAGGTTTATAAAAGTTCATAACCTTCATTTATTATTATTATTCCAACCCCCACGGCAGGGGGGCAGAATTAAGTGATCTTTAAGGTCCCTTCCAACCAAAACCATTCTGTGATTTGAACTGGAAATGTAGAAATATAAAACATTAGTCCAAATGCTCATGTACAAGCCTTACCTTTAGAATGGGACCTCCGGAAACTGAAATTTCCCACAAGTTCATCAATATACTTCATCGCAAACCACCAAATTACTTTGGTTGACCAGAAAAATCATTTTCAATTTTTACTTATCCATCTTGACAAGAAACTACTCACTAAACAATACTGTTAGACAATTCCTACTGTCAAAATGATCATTTATATAGGTTTAAACATGTATATATTATTTAAACATTATTTGAACTTCTGTGTAAAATGCCATTTCTCTTACAAGCTTTGATAAATTCTACTTGTTTCTCTGTTTATACTTGGTATTTCTTGTTCCAAAATAATTAAATACCAAAACTCAGAAGCTTGGCTCCCACTCTTGGGAGCTGTAGCCAGCAAAGGACCGCATTATTTACCATAACAGCAGCGAGCAGCCAGGAGCAGACAAGGCAAGAACTAGCTAGCACAAAAAATAAAAGTGTGTTCAAAATAAGCATGGGAAACTGCACAACCTAAAATTGCATCTTAAAAGTACTTTTTCCATCCTGCAGTTTCTCCATACTTTGAGGTTGATGTTCTTTTCCAGAGGGGTACAAATTTTTCAAATTCTTGAGCAGCAAGAGAGGCTGTAATCTTGCTTCAAATTATATTCCTTACTTCATGAATAATATTTATTCATTTGCAATAACACAGAAATGAATACCAAGGCTCTGCGAGAAGTCAGAAAAGCAGGACTGCACCTATTTCTTCATCAGAGCAGGCTGCAGATGAGCATACATCATCATGTGCTATTTTTTTCACTTAAACATCAGGAGCACAATTATGAGAGAGGACAATCTCAGAAGAGAATGATACACACATTTCTACAACATCTACAAGCGCAGAGATGCAAGGCCTTGCAGGACTTGGACATAGATATTCTCTCTGAAAATCAGATATATTAGTCTCAGAATTTCATTTGGTGACTATTTTTAAATCTACAGTAGGCAAGCAACATTATTTGCTGAAAGCATTCTGTTGATAACTGTACGAAGAGTTGACAGCTCTTGTTACATAAAGAGCTCCCGTTAGTCTTACTGTCTCGTAAAGTCACAATCTAGGGGACAGCCTCATGCTAATCATCAATTTTAACAGACATTTCCACCAATTGAAAAAAGTTTTAGAGGATACCTGTGAAATTATTCAGTGTCTGAAAAAATAATATAAATAAAATCTACAGTTGAAAGAGGTAACTATAACAGTTCTGAATCTAGTGTAAAAATAGCTTCTGAAAGTGAGAAGTGGCAGAGTTAAGTGCATTAAAATAAACAGGCATCTAAATTAATGGAAAAATGTAAAGGGAACAACAAAAATAAATTTATGATTCAATAAACATGAAGAATGTGCTGCTTCATTAGGTATTAGATATCCTGACATCACTAGTAAGGGAAAAAACGATGGCCAAGATCACAAAACCACTTTGAAGCCATTAAGTACAGCTAGTAGCTACACTGAAAAAATGCAGTTACTAACTAGATGGCATTTTAAGGAACAGATCAGCCACTACTATGAAGTTAAACAAAAGGTTTCACTGCAATGCTTCTATGTAATTATTCCAAAGCAACTTGTACATATACACACATATACATATTCATATACACACATACACATATACATTAACAGACAGCAAATGCTTTGTAAATCTCAAAAATACATGTTGAAAATCTCACTAGAGCTATCAATCTCTTGTGCAACCAGATGTTTTATTTAACTTGCTGCCTAGAACACTGCAATATAAGGGGAAAACCATATCCAAAAGTGCTGCCATAAACACAAGGGGGTTTTGTACTATTAGCTGGTTTAGTGCTAGTGAAAATGTCTGTCTGCAATGTGTTCATCCGTCTTTGCTTCTGCTGTCACGCCTCCAAAAGCATAACATACTTTTTGTTAGATCAAACTGTGAACAGTGAAAAGTCACAGACAATATCACCTTATGACTTTGGCCTCTGCAGGCATTCGGGTGGGTGCTGAAATGAGACAAATACTGGAAGGTGCAGTAGTATAGCAAAGAATGAAAAACTCTGCTGTGAGCTAGGTTCCAAAGTATTTCTCCTCCTGCATATTTATCTGCTAAATGAAAAGGAGCTACATACTGATGCATTAAACAAAAAATACTACATAGCTGAACTTCAAGTCCTATTCATTAAAGTGATTTCTTGGCTATTACCTTTTAGCTTTAGTTTCCTTTTGTGCTATTACTCATTTCAGAATGAAATTTTCATATTCTCAGCCAGCTATATTGAAATGAATTCAGCATCCAATTTGTGCAGGCAACAAGCTCTCAAGACTACTTCTTCAACAATTTTTACTGTAAAAATCCCATAATCTTAGAATTATTTCTGTTGTATCATGATAAATTATTTATTACAATGCAAAATTATCCATCTTTAAAATACATTGTCATGTAAGGTTGAGTCTTATGAGAAAGGAAAACTTGATAATAATTTGGTATTTTTGTATACCCACACAGTGACCGGTTTAGGTCACTGGATTTCTGTAGTTGCAAAAGTCTTCTAGTAAATTAGTGTATTAGGACTTGAATATGTAATTTCTTTCAATGTAAAAATAACTTCTAAAGGAATTTATAAAAAATACAGCAAAAACATCATCAAAAAGAGAAAACACATACCTCCCTGGAAAAGGTATAAAAAATATACCTGAATTTTCTCTGCGTGTAATTCTGGCTGTTCTAGTTACTGTTTGTACAGACAAAGAGACCAGTCTTTATAGTTATTTCTGTCAAATGCAACTTAGGGAACCAGGTTGCTCTCCGTGGGCTACAAAGTCCCATTCATTGAATGCTACAGAAAATCATACAACAAAAATTCCTCTCATCTTTTCCACTTCCAAATTAAAGAGTTACCAGAAACGCACTGCTTCCATCTATTGGATTTTTTTTTTTTTTTTTTTTTTTTTTTTGGTACAGTTAAGTGAACAAGCTAGAATAAAAGAGAAGGTATGTAAGCACTTCCTCCAACCCACATTGGGAGGATTCTTTTTAGGCTGACTTCATCTGATGGCCATGAATTTCAGAATAACCTTTTGGGGAGAGATCTAACTTTTGGTTGGGATGTTTCTTTCCCCTACTCCTGTGAACAGAGAATAGATTGTAGGTGGGGGTAGTGAATGGGGAACAAAAAAAAGAATGTATTTAATAAAAATAAATAAATAAATAGTACTTCTTTATGCTCTCTCTACTCAAAAAAAAAAAAAAAAAAAAAGGTGGTGGGCTAAGTGAGTGGCAAGGCAATTTGGATACTTATAACAAAGACAAAAACTGAGTAAAGAGTACTGATATATACATAGTTTAATGCTAAATCCTATGTTTTCCCCAGAATGGCAACCTTGACGGTAATACTGCTTGAAGTTGCCATTTGTTCTTTACTGTACAACCAATGGTATTGATTCTCAGATTAACCGTGTGGCAGAAAGGAAATTCTATCTCCTCTATAGACTGGTTCACATTTGGCTTCCTCAGTGAATAATCCTCTTATTGAAATACCTATGACTAGAGTAGCCATTTCGACTTCCAGTAAAGAATTGTCCTTGTCAGCTATTTGGAGAAAAGTAGATTATAGATTAAAACATTTTTAACAAAGTAAGCAGTAGTCTCTTTGATTGCAAGTATAATTCTTATTCCCACAAGCCAGGAAAGCACCAATTTTTATCTTATTTTTTGAAAGGATATTAAAGAGAGGAAGCGAAACCGTAGAATTTTATAGAAATTGCTCTTGAAAGCTGTAATTCTTATAGAAAATACAGTTCAAAGTCTATTAAAACACACAAATCTGTGAAATTTCTTCCAAGGTAAGAAAGAGTGTTTCTACAGAGCATAGACAGCCTTATAGACCTTCTAGGGTGCAGACGTAATTCCATTGCCTTGTATTGTACCAACTGATTCAGAAGTCACTTGTAGGAAACAAGTACCTGACACAGACAGGACTTCCACCACTAAGAATTAACTGAGAAAAGGATGTCTCTTTACATACCTTTCTAGTGAAGGCCAGATTCTTACATTTTCATAAAGAACAACATATTTCATGAATGAACAATGCTTGCCTCAATGGGAGTATCACTTCAAGCTTTCTGCTAGTTAAATAAAGCCATAGAAAAAACAAGAAACATGTCCTGAGCTACTGATTTTTCCAGAAACCTGACCCCAGCCAAATCCAGGGTACACAGCCTGCACCACAAATTAGACAACAAAATCACTGTGGGAAGAATCCACGAAAGAAATATGGAAGGCAACATTTATAACTATTTTTTCTGCTATTTACATAAGAGTTAAAGAAACAAGAAATATGGCCTTCTTCTAAATGACAAATACGTCTGTGTCAGTAAACAGAAATATGTAATTCATGATGACTATTCCTTAACAATGAGGGAAAGAAAATAGCTCTTTATAGCCATAGAGTGGGCTTTCAAAAGTGAAAATTTTGGAAAAAAAAAATCCTTAAGATTGTTTAGACTGGGGCAACACAGATCTTACGATTTGAATTTTTCAGAAATGTCTGTGCTTTATATAAGTCATATGATGTAAACATTTTATGTGTTACAGAATCTGACACTGTTTTTCAAGAGGAAAAGCTCTACATGGTCTGTCTTTTTCATCTGTAAAAAAAAAAAAAAAAAGAAAAATTATCTATGTATGAAAATTTTAAGCTGTTTTGCCTTTTACCATCACATTTGCTATTAAAACAGGCTATGGGATATATTTAGTTACTTTTTGTGTTTGTATAAAGTCTGCTATTTCCAGTGAACACTCTAGACCAAGGAAAAATAAATAAATAAATAAACAAACAAACATCATGGTGTACCTACATGGAACAGGTTAAAGACAAATTTTATATCAAACCTTGTCGTACTTTGCCTGTGGAAAGTTGTTAACCACAAGGGTACTTAAATATCCAAAATGAATTTAATGGAATTTTACCTAATCTGATGGAAAACTACTTATCTTAATAAAGAGCTGATTTGTATGTCTGCTGAAATTTTTTCTAGTCATGTACTATTGAAATTGACAGCTGAATCTGATCTGCACAGGATTAAGCTAGTGTTTTAGAATTCAGAATTAGAACTGAGTATCTATGAGCACAGCAAATAGTTATATACTGTTAGAATCATAATTCATTTGATGTTTCTAAGAGGGACAGATTTTTGAGATACAGCTGCAATTTCTCCCTAAAGTACAAATCTTTAGACAGGTACAGACAATGCAGAAAATGCAGATAACAGACAATTTACCAACTCCTCCTGTGCAGATGAGCTGTGTTCTTCATAGAGAAACCATTTCTCATTGTGTTATAGAAAAGGTTCTACTTGGGAGTTTTGGTGGACAAAGAGTACAGAGATGACAGAATTGCCTGGATGTAGATGTTATTGCTCTGCTAAAGACTTTCCAAGGCAGGTGACTTCAGGATGGGCAATAAAGTGAATCTTCACTCTCACTGCAGAGAGAATTTTCACAGAAAAATAGGTGGCAAATATCTAAGTACCTCGGAAAGTTAAGCCTTAGTCCTCTCTTCAAAGCACGTAGTAAGATGATCTCTACATTATTTAAAAAGAACGTTCAGGCTAAACAATGCAAATTAGATAAGTCCTTCAAAATTTCCAAAAACAAGCCTGAGATTTGTAAATCCCCCATTCCAGTTTCAATTTATGGTAAAATGTGACCTACCAAAGTGATGTAAAGGGGCCTCATGTGTAAGAGATGACTACTTCAATTTCTTGAGAGAAACAAACAAGCAAGTAATAGAACCACATATCTGCTTCTCAGCATGTGATTAATTCAGCTTTTAATATCACATTGAAATGAGCGAGTTGTGAAGTCAGTGATTCGCAGTGCATCGGAAGCCTTTCAGTCATATCAGTACACTCTTGAACAGAAGTTCTCCGTCTTCCACAGCAAGATTAAAAACTGCTAGGAAAACTGTCCTATATCCAACCATCTACTTGTGAAATGACAGGCTCTTGCTTTTCACGATAATCTTCAATTTAGTACTCTAATCTTTCATCCTCCTTAATAGTCAAAGGATTCATTGTGAAGTCTTTTGTCATAAGTCAATTATTCACCACTGGCAAAATATGGAAGCTATCAGAACCAAATTTAATGATAGCGTTAAACACTAATTAAAGATAACACCAGTATCTGCAGTAAAATTTTCAAAAGAACTCACAGCTCATTTAGACGCCAAAGTTAAGGAAAGACATTATGAAAAGAACTCAATAGGCAACGTGTCATCAGACTCATGGCCAGACTCCTAAACTAAGCCCAACTATTTCCCCCCCTTTTTCTATCACATCAGGGAAAAAAAACTAGGGATCAGTAAAGGTTTAAGTTGGGTACCAGAAGTTAAAAAAAGGTGATATACACTTTGCTCCAAATTATGTAACTAAGACCAAAGAGATTATTTTGAAAATTAGGTCATGCATTTTGGTTACTGAATCTGAGCTGAACTTTAAATAAATAATCTAGCCCAAGAGAAAAAGGTGAGGTCTTCTGTAAATCCAGTCAATAGGTTCTCAGTGACAGGTAGCATTTACTGTACTTTAAAGAGCCAAGAGCCAAGACAAGCCAGATAACCACTTGAACATGGATGAGTGATTGGTGGTTTAGGAGATGAAAAAGCCACTCTAAGCAAAGGTAGGAGTTGAGCCATGGCATAACAGTTACAGCTTAAGCTCTCTGCTTTCCCAAACAAAGCATCTAGGTATGAAACACCTGTGATTTATCAACTAAAACTACACTGCAGAAACTGCTGAACAGTCTTGGAAGATGACATGTTGAGGACTGCCCAAAGGACTGTAGCTAATTAGTTTCAGCAATCAACTTCAGCAGATACTGAACCACTAAAAGCTTGCTCTATACCTATAATATACACAGATTTTGCTACAAAAATGAATTCAGTTCCTTTGAGCAGTTGTCTTAAAACTGCTGAAAAAATGCATAAGTTTTATTTATAAACTCCAAACACTGTAACTTAAAAAATTTGTAAGCAACATCTACGCCTTTTCTCTTGTCACAACCTGATAGTACTAACACATGCATATTCAAAGGACTATCACTACTGCTATGCTGACTCAAATTTTGAAAGTAGTATTTTTGACCCAATATATCTAAATTCATCAGAAACTTTCCAAGGAATAAACTTTCAGATGATCTATGATAAACCTGTTTCCTCTTTAAAGAGTCATCCAGCATTTTGATGGGTTACAGAAAATACATGGATACTAGAAACAAAAGGTCATCATCCCGGTAGAAAGTATCAAGAGGTTCGTTGCTGCATTTGACAGAGTAAGATTCCATATAGCTCCAATAACTTCACTGGAACTAAATCTGTGTATGTTGGTGTGGCTAAAGAGACTTCTAAAATGCGTATATGACAGTACATCCAAACCAGATGCAGGTGGAACACATCTGTTTCTAGTTATCTTACTGCAGAACCAAATTAGCTTTCAAAGCATGATGCTCATTTCATCATATTACTCACCTCAATGCACATGAAATACACTCAGTCTACAGCTAATTTGACCCCTCAAACTAGAAAATAGCATACATTCTCTTTGGAGCAACTAGTTTTGCCATGAGTCTCTGCCTTTTACAGCAAGGTGCACTTAGATTCCAGAAAGCCAATGCTGCACTGGAATCTGTTGTTCTAATGTAGCAAAATATACAAACACTATTTGAATTATGCAACATTGCACACTGCAGAGATGCAAAAAAGATTTTTTTAAAAACTACTTCTCACAACACATGTTCTTTACTTTCTTTGGGTTTAATTAGAGTTGCAGAAATCAGGCAAGTTTTCTTCCTATACTCACATTCAATACAAATGAAACAATGGATTGGATTAAGAGATTAAAACCACTTATTAAAAAAGCAGCAAAGCTCACCTGGAATTATTTCATTAGCGGGCACAAAGTGACACTGAAGTTATTCTGTACCTGACAACATAATTTGCCAGAAAGAGGTCCCCCAGGGGACCCTCTCCCATGCATGCTTGTGACCCGATTGTCTCCAGGAGATTATTTCAGCTGCTCAGTACAGCTGAGAGAGATGTAGCAGTCAGTGCCACCACAGCATGGTTTAATATCTGGAAGAGCAGAAAAGATATTGCAGATGGACTTCTACCAGAATGCAATGAAATAAGTCAGATCTTACCCTGTAAGATGATTATTACAACTGAGCAGAAAAAAACATTTATATATATATATGTAAGTTGAGGTCCAGGACAGGTTTCTATTTCCAGAAAGAATAAACTAGCAAAGTTGAGTAAGTATGAGAACCATCAATACAACAAATCAGCCAATTACAAATGAAAATGATAAAGGGATATGGGAATCAGACCCAAATTTGACAGAGACAAAAGCAGCTGGTTTGGAAAAAAAAAAAAGGGGGGGGGGGGGGTAAAAATAAATAAAATATACACAATTCCTACATCCGTATGAATACGATGCGCAGGCTTTCACATTTCCTGTCCTCTGCTGGAATGCTACAGATACCATCTCAGCTGAGAAATAGCAGTGTCTGACTTGCCCTCCCCAACACAAATATAGACTGCAGCATCCCAAGTCCAAGTTATTCAACTGCCCCATCTTCCCTTTTGGATTAACACAAAGACCACCAAGGCACCCTTTCAACAGAAAACACTGCTATGCTCAAAATTTGTAAAAGTAAAATAAAACTAAGTAAATCCACTCGTGTTATACTTGTAAAGCTGTTCTTTTCCTGCAGTACTTTCCAGAATTTTGGCACATTGTACACAGTCCCTTGAAAATGGGATCCCCTCCCAGCTGGCATCTCAGGCAATATTTTCTGCTTGTTTATTATCACAGGAGTTTCTCATTGTTATTTTTGCTATAGTATGATTTGCTGGTTGCATCCTCCACCCCAACATCCACACCACTGGCTTCAGCAGCATCTCCTGCCTGAGATTGGTCAGGAGCTCCCAGTGGAGGCTCAAACTGTTTTTTCCTCAGAGAAACACTGGGACATGGCAAAATTTCTAGGACAAGGCACAGAAATTGCTTCCACCTGACCACTCTTACTTATGAACAAACATAGTCTGTCATGAAACATCTCTAAATCTGGTTGCTGTAGAGAGAACACATTGGGTTACAGAAGGCACTGTGTTACTGCCTCTAACACTTGTGCCGGCTGCAGTGTCCCTTTCAGGGAATTAATCCTGCAGATCAGGAAAGTAGCTTTTCAGCCCAAGCAGCATCACAATTACAGAGTAAGCTACAAAAAGCCTTGTGCAGGTTGTGATAGTACAGCACAGCTCCCCAGGGCCTGGCTTCCTGGGCTACAGCCTCATCCCTCAGCTGCCCCTGTAAGTCACAGAGCTCATCTTGTATGGTCACTGTCAGATCACAGGGAAACCATGTTTTCTGGCTTTTAGGAAATCTCATTTTTCACATTTCATCAGAGTACCTTTTTGATGGTTCAGCTGCATAGCCTTGCCATGCCAGGAGGCAGCCCAGTGACAGGGGCTGCAGCGAGCCCAGCAGGCCCCATCCCTCAGCCCCTGAGGGAGGGAAGCCCCAGGGTGCTCAACAAGGCCCTGGCATATAACCTTATTTTCTATTTCCCCTTCCTTTACTCCCAAAATATCACTTCACTTAACCTTTCAGCTTCATTTTTCTGTCAAGTCTCCTCTTTGACCCTAAGAAGCAACAACAAAAGAAAAAACTAGTGAGTTTTTGTATACCTTTTTCTTTCCTTCTTCTCTGCTCACTTCAGGTAATTAGCGCAAGTCTCTGAGGGAGCCATCTAGACAGATTTGCATACAGCCATCTCACCGCTTCATAAATTGTGCAATAAACACTACACATCCACATCTGAATCCACAAAAGGTTACTACTTGAGCAATTCAGAGGGGTTATTTCTCACCCTCTCAGTGAAGATGTGCGCCAAAAGATTGCACCATGACTATTAACGCTAACGGGATCCATGTGCTTAAAAAGTAAAAAGTCTCAGGGTCTTCCCTTTTACGGGCCTCCTAAAATACCTGTTTTGCCTTTCACGGTTTCTCAGCTGAAGATATGAGAAACTTTGGATATAAGCGACATTTTCAGTACATAATGGGAAAAAAAAAAATGTTTTAAGCTTTGTAATAATTTCAGAGCATCATTTTCATTTAGCAAGCATGTTCTTTTACATGAGAAAAGCTTGAAGCAGCACAACAATGTTCAACTTCAACATCACAAACAACTCAAAGAAAAACAGTTTCCTGAAGTTCCCCCTGGCCCTACCAAAATTATAAAAGACTTGCAAAATAAGCAATAAAAGTATTATTAATTGCCCCGTTCCTTAAACAGTCATATACTTCTGCAAAATGAAGATTTGTACATGCAGCCAGGCAGATTGGATTGCTTATTTAAACATTGCAAAGTTATCTTAATAGCATAAATATATTCCACATTCATAGACATGCCAAATGAGCTTTGCTGTTTTACCGTTACATCTCCATAAATTTAGCTTAAAAATAAAAACAATTGAAAGCTTAAAAACAAAAACAATTGAAAGCTTATATGGAAAATAATATTAAGCCACAGTAGAATTAAATTATTTTTACTTAATATTAGGGTTTATGAATTGTTTACGTATCTAGAAGTCGGGTCATATATTTATCATCTGCCTGAACAAAGAGTTGAAAGATGACCAAAATCTGATTTTCAAATTGAATTACAGGGTTCAGATCTCCATCTGACACATACTTTAAGTGTTTAGGCTTTTATCTTGATTGTTTTAGCTGCTGTTTTTGAACTACAGAAGTAATTTCAGAATAAAGGCAGCTAAATAGTATTGTGGAATGATAATTGCCATACGGGTATCATTCAAATATATGATAGCAAAGCAATAACACTTTAATGAAATTTACCATAGTACAATCTGACATAATTCTCAATATGAAAACAGATTAAAATAATTTTGATTTCATGCAATTCTCTTTCTCCTAATGAACCATATATTTTGTTGGTCTACCATAACAGTCATTCTTGTTCAGCTCTTGAATTTCTATTACTGCTTTATCACTAACCTTTTGTTCAATACACTGCTTAAGAAAATCCCTTCCCTCATTTCTCTAGTCCCAGGCTGCACAGTCTTGATTAGTTTGAAAGTGCATTTTGCTCTTGCCAAAACCAAGAAATTATTTTTCTGTATATAGATGAGTATTTTACTGAGAAGAAAGTGACAGCATGTGCATTTGAGCTGTAATAACATACCAGTCTTTGCATAGTATAAATACGCACACTTTTTTCACTTAAATTAAAACAAACTCATCAAGAGATTTAAGTAAAGGAAGATCATGGAATTAATGTTAACTATAAGTAACATCTTTCATTCAGTCCTTCCCCCTGCTCTAGGTGGCCCTGCTTGAACAGGGGATTGGGCCAGAAAATCTTCAGAGGTCCCTTCCAACCATTCTGTGAAAATATGTTCAGCTTTGCCTAGGATCTGGCTGTGGAAAAGAAGCTGGTTTTGGCTGGCATAAGCCATGGAACTTCTTCACTTATCTGCATGAGATTAGAATTAATCCACTGGAAACATTTTTCTTAGTTTTGAATTATAAGTAAACTTCAGTAGAGAAAATATTTTCTAGTCCCTGAATGGAAAGGCAATATTTAAACCAGCTTTATACTAAGTCACATTTATCTTGGTTGTGGTTTCCAATACATAGGAAAAGCCTGCCTAAACAGACTATTTTCTGTGTGTCTCAGCATACATCTCCTGAATTAGCAGAATTCTAATCTTATGACAGATTCTTCTGTAGTGATGATACAATATGAAGTAGAATCATGCTTTCATTAGGTCACTTGTAGGGGCCAGCAGCATAAATGAATTTACAAACACTCTTCAATAAAATAAGTACACATTAATTGCTTACTGTTTGAATGTTGATGTTCATTTTTTCCATGACAGAAAATAAACTGGTGGTTTGTTTTTGTTGTTGGTTGGTTTTGGTTTGTTTCGGAGTGGAGATGAGGTAGTTATGCCTGTATAATTGATATTTAATCTACTTGAGGGTGTTCCTTAATCCAAGAAGTGTCATACTGTACTAGAACCACCTTTGATCTCTATCATTACAGCACCATATTATAACTTTCTTAGGGCTCTCCATAAGCTGTCTGGTTCCACAATCACAGTTATCAACTTGAGGAACTGCCCTATCACCTGCTTGAGGAAATTCAGGCTTTATATAAATTCGTTCCCTCTCTATTCCAAAATTATGGCCTTCAAAGTCTTATACGTATCAGTACATATTTTCTTTCTTGCCTCAAGCAAATAAGTTAAGCTGAACATCTTAGTTTATCTGAGAACGTCCCACAAAGAATGCTCTTTCATCTAACATACTTATAATTTAAAGCATATTTTCCAAATTTCAAACTTC
The DNA here is from genome assembly GCA_011076525.1 of Nettapus auritus. NCBI lineage: Eukaryota > Metazoa > Chordata > Aves > Anseriformes > Anatidae > Nettapus > Nettapus auritus. Next base: position 7,915,144 of record CM021772.1, read on the forward strand.
GCAAGCTGAGAATAATTAATAGATGGTCCTGAAAGCCCACCCTCACAGATAAACAGTTCCCGTCTCTCACATGCATGAGTCATTTTTGAACTTTATTTTATCACAAAAACATAACTTGCTAGGGAAGTGTTGCTGTATGAGACAATCCAGGGATATTTTGCCATCTTCACAACCAAGTTATTTATGCATTTATTCAGGTATTAAAAAGAACGTTACTGTCACCCTATTTTGGGGGAAGACAAGAACCACCTGATTCCAGCCTATATTGTGTTATTGAACTGAAGAGTAGTAATCATCCTACTACAACATTGTTCAAAACACAGATCAAGGTGTATTTTCAGGGTACGGGTAATACTATATATATAAATATATATATATATCAAAAGGTATGCAACATGTACACAATTAATCTAAGATTTCTATATTAGATTATTTGAAAGTTTAATTTTTCCTATTTTCCTATTTAAATATAAAAATCTTTCAATTATGTCAAAATATTTTAATTGAGCTATATTGCAGTGATATTCAAATATGAAAAATGTGAATTTTGAAATTAAATTTCTGATAATGGATTTAAAAGACAATGTGCCTGAATTCATAACTAAAATAAAAAAAGATAATACAAGCATGAAACAAGTAAGGTCTAGAAAGGGTGGTCAGCTATTAAAGCTGTAGTCAATATTTACCAATTTATTAACAAATGTCAAAGTGTTTTCAAGACATCTTGACACAAATTTTGAAAGGCAAGTTTAAGGGTTTGTAGATATATATATATATATTTTTTTTTTTTTTACCATAGCAAAGTAGGGAAACGGGAGAGAAATAAAGGACCAGAAGAATGTATTGTTCTCTACAAAAGAATTACAGAAATACTGCTTCTTTGGGATGTGAAACTGAAAAATTAGAATCACAGGAATCAAACAAAATTGGTTGTAATTCACCTTCCAAATCACCATGTGAAAAGATGTAATGTCATTCCTATGTTACCCCTGGTTTTCAATTATTAATTGAGGGTATCCAACAGAGAGACATCTCTGAAAGCAATATGTACCTTAACAATCAGAGGAAGAAAAAAAAAAAACTCAGTATTTCTTTTAGAAATTATCTAGCAAAGTCAGGGATAACTTCTGAGGTTTGAGGTCACTAAAAGAGTGCATTCTTTGCTTAGGATGGCTAAGAACAAAGTTACACAAAAAGCATACTGAACTAGTAACAGAAAATTTCTCAGTGAACTCTGCATTCTTGTATCAATACAGAAATAAATAGAACTGTAGAGCTATGAACAATCTTCTAGGTATCTTTATTTGTATGCATCAGGTTAAATTCATTAAAACAATGCCATGCTGCCTGAAAACCTCTGCAATTTCAGGAGCTAGCAGAAAGTTGAGAAAGATCGAGTGCCCTTCTGTTGACTTTGCCAGTTCTGAAAGTGGTATAAAACTGCAATTAACATGCCTTACACAGTATAATTTGAAGTCAGAAAGCATATTGCTGTGTGTGCATGTGTGAGGACAACCCCATTATATTATTTCTTTCTTTACCTTCTTTCTAAAAGTTACATAGATTATACCTAAGGCAGATTCTAAACCATGCAAAGAAAGGCCATTTCTCCTTCACACCATGCCCGGCACAATGGAAAACTGTTCTTGGATGGACCTTTAGTGCTAACACAATGCATATAATTGCTAACAACTCTTCTGAATAAGCTGGGGAACAAGAAAGTCATAGTTAAATTCCAGGCCAAATCCTGCAGATTTATCTTCTCAGTAGGATATTTACCAATGCCTCATATTAAAATTTGGCTACAAATCCCAGATTTATCTGGCGATTTTAAACTAAGGTAGCAACATTTTTTCTGATTATAATTAACAAATTAATTATATGCAATATTAAAAACATGTTTCTTTTCACACTTCATTTGTTTTTCAAAAGATGTCATTCTCCTTCTTACTTAGCTTTTATGTGTCTTAACTTAGAGCCCCTATGATAATCAAAATATAAAAGCTCACATACATGAAAATATAAGTAACAGACAAAAGCACGTGAAAGATATTGTTTCTCTGACCCTACAGTAGAAGACTGGAACTCAGCACCATTTGAATCTTCGGCTTGCACCCATCCCAACCTCTGTCACTTTGTGATAATAACACCAAACTTCAAGTCTTCCATCTCCAAGCATTCTTACTTTCTTTTTGGTAGTCCTGTGAGTGTAAGTTCATTGCATGGAGCCCAGACACAACATGTCAACAGTGTCTTAAAACAGTAGTTTTGATTTTGGCTACTGGCATTAAACAAAAAGCTTTTTTGCACCAACAAGGGAGAAAATATCTCAAAAACTAGGAAAGTACTAGAAAAGTACTAAAGAAAAAAAGTATTTTGCCTTCAGCTACACAAAACCTGGAAATTGCTACCTTACCTGAGAAAAGCAAGACATTTTGAGGTGAATTAAGAATGGATTTCCAATTTTAAAATGCCTAATTAAAAGATCAAGAATTGCTCTTTCTTCAGAACATACTCAAGCTGACCTCAACAAAGCTTGGATAAGAACAGGAAGTGACAGTAACCATGAAATAAAGAGATTGCATGAAGTTCATTTACTGGTGCAATCATTCCTTTTGCTTTCTCATGTCAGGAAAATTGCACAGTGATTCTGGAAAAGTTGAAGGTACTGACATGAAAAAAGTAACACAGATCATTTCTTATTTTTATGGCTTAAAAAAATCTAAACTACTATGCACAATAAATATTTTATAATTATTATTCAAATTCATAGATACAAATTGTCTTAGAGAAATATCAAAGCCAGAGGACAGTAAGTAGCTTGCTGTTTCAAAAGACAAAGCTCTATCTGCTTCACTATGAATTTAATTTCACAACTTAAAAATTAGAGTCTCTTTAGAATTTCAGCCTTATCATTATGGAACTTCGTTGCTAAAATGGAAATCATTCATTTACATTAAAAGAAAAAAACTGGTTCAGACTCTTAGCAGCAATAGTGAAAATGGATTGTTGTTATATCTTCCAACTTGACTATCTGAGAGCTTCAAACAAGCCTACCCATAAAACTTTGCCTCCTATCTTAATTTCACTTCATTTGTGAATAGAATTAAAGCTATATTCCTCCATTGCTTGAGATTTTCCTCAGGCCTTTCCTTTATTTTTATTCCCTACAGGTCTGTCTTAACAAAATATTCAGTGGTTATCAACATTAGTCTTTGAAGAAGCTCAACAAACAAGATTATGAGAGCCAACACTGCATTTCTCTTGTAACTATTTTTAGTCTTGTCATATCTTGGAGATGGGCATACTTTGGAATGTCAGTTTCCAAATTTCAAGGGAAGCCATTACAGGAAATTACATAAGAAAACTTAAGAACATCATGCTCTGCCAAGGAGTTTCAACTGAAGCTCTAACCTCTATTTAAAAATAAAATTAAAAAAAAAAAAAAAAAAGGAAAAAAAGAAACAGACTCTAAATTGATGACTGCTGGCCTAGGAAAAACTGTCCTCAAAACATCAGTCTGATGACAGAATATTTGGGGAAGTATCATATTTAGTATCATAAAGTATTGCCTTACTTTTCATACTCTCCACTTTACCATTGCTTTTTGATTACAGTCAGAAGCGGGATACTTGGCTAAGATGGAGCTGACAGTGCTTTAGTCTATTACATTCTTAACAGCATCTCCCTGTGTAATAAGCGAACTTCTCTGTGTATTTCCAAGTGTTTGGAGCAATGTCATAGCACAAGTTCAGTTAACCTTCACATATACAAACCAAATACAGGTTCAGTGTGACTCCATATACATTCCTTCCCTGATGTAAACACACTTCTGGCTAGAATTAAGTAACCATTTTTTACCACATCTTATGAAAGGCTTATTACCTGCTAGCCTACCATCATTTCCCCCGCATACTATGCTGCATGTGTAATTAGAGTGACTTATATTACATGAAACATGGCAAAACACCATAGTCAAATATTAATACAGCTGGCAAGTAAAACCTATAATGCTCAATGGATTTTAAAACAAAGAACAGCTGTAAAACAATATTAGGTTCCAACAAGATTAGTCTTAGTAAATAGTATTTCTATACATCACTTCCTTCTACGCCAGTTAATGAAAAAATAGCTGCTCTTCCAGCCTAATCAATACATTGCACAACTTCTAGAAAATAAACTTTTATTAGCACTGTAGAAACATAACCCTTTAATAAGCTGGCTGACAGAGTTTGGAAATGAATTTTCCGTAAATATGACTGAAATACGCAGGTAGAGCATGCTTCTCAAATCTGGAGTAGCAGCAAATCATTTGGAGTTCCATCTTTTTGAGCATATAACTCAGACTCATGATCACTACCATCTGTAGTTCCATACCTGTGCCATACATAGCTTACATCACTTTCCCTATTTATTCCACCAAATATTAACATTTGAATCAAAAAAATCTGAATCTAAACTCTGAATTTGAAACAAATTCAGACATACTATTTTTTTATTTTTTTTTTTACACTGGAAACATGCATTAAATTCTAGTACAAATCCAGTTTTAAAAAGCGCACACGTTCAATTTGACATCAGTCATAAAGCTAAGCACGTACTTTGCCTAATCAAACCAGAGATTTCTGGTTAAATGGGAAAGGGCAACAGGTTGTACTGAAAGGTCAACAGCATGTAGGTCTTGTTAAATAGGTTATTCAGGGATCAGCTTAGACCCAATTTTACTAATTATTTACAGTAATAATATCCCAATTATAAAGGTGCAGATTTTTTTTTTTTTTGATGTGGTATTATCAGTACAGAGGATCAGAAAAACAGGAGAAACTGAATCAATTTATTTAGAGTGCAGAAAATAGAACACTACTAGAGTGCAATATTATGCACTTCAGGACTGAAAATTTCTGTAAAAGCCAATACTCATCTGCAGCAAATCACTAATATTACTCTGTCATAGAATGACTATGAATCATCAGTGTGAGTCTGCTTTGGAAAAGCATATTGAATTTATCAGACAAGATATTTCTAGAAGTAGGAAAGATCAATACCATTGTATAAGGCACAGGTGAGATATTGTCCAGATATCAAATCTGAATGTCAGAAATAATATTTGGGTCTCTAGTGCTCAAAAATGTGGTTTCAAGTTGGAATACATGGAAAGAAAAGCAATTACCACAAGTATAGGACTGGATAATCTACTTCACAAACAATATCAAAATTATATGGTTTTTGGAGTTAAGCAAAACTAAGACTGATATTAAAACAATTTCCCATATGAGGAGTAAGATATGGGTAAACAAAAGAGCAACAAGAATAAGTAAATAACTGTGTCCAGTTATAAGAGTGAGTAAATACCAGTAGTAATACATATTACTAGAAAAGGTGAAACCAACTACTGAAAAAATTAAGGAGTATCTACCAGAGATATTGTTAAGACCTGTCTAAAGAGTGGTTTAAATTTCTGCAGAGATTTATGAAAAGATTGCCAGACAGTATCCTTACTTAAAGGCTTTACAAGTACTAGAAAAACTGAGATTGACCATTTCTTGACTTTTTTTTTTTTGTCTTTGGGTTTTTGTCAACCAAGCACATACAATACAGGCATGCACTTAGTTTCACATAGCCAAGAAAATCAACACAAATCTGCAGCACAATACTTTTCCCTCAGAACTCCACTAGTCAGAATTAGCCAGTAATTTATTCATTATGCTTTTTCCTCTAACGGTGTTTCTGAAAAGTAATACAAGCTGTTAGTTTTACAAAGAGTCTTTGAAATATGAAATTATAAAGTGGGTTAGAACATAATAGCTCTATGTTATGTTTCTCCTCACAGAGGAGGCAGTCACTTTTTAGAATTATACTTCTAGTTGATATACCTGCTTTTACCTCATATAAGCTATTATCCAACAGAGCCGTAGCAAAACATTGTGGCTCTTCTATCCTGAATATTGCCTTCCTGCTGTCTTTTCATCCCATCTTGTCGATCAATTGCTCTCTTCTAGAAGTGACTGCTCCCATTGCCTTCTGTTTTCCTTCCAGCCTCCATTGCAGTGGTTGTTTTGTTGTGTTTTTGGTGGTTTTTTTGTTGTTGTTGTTTTTTTGACATTTCTCCACATATTCCATTCCTGCCAATAAACTCAGGTGCTGCGGGTTTCAAGAAAGCCACCACATAAGCAGCTGCAAACGCAAAGTAGTCACATTTGTTTAAAAATATGAACAAATAGCCTCCAACGGTAAAAGGTCTGTAATATTTGTCCTCATTACAACAGCAGCGTAAGTTTCAGTCATGTAAATCTTTGGGAAGCACACTCTTGACTATGCAATCACTGTAGAATACATGGTAAACAAAAACACCTACTGAGAGCTAGGAAGCAGATGTTCTGGTAAGAGATAAAATGTGTAGCTAAAATGCTTATCTGGATGCTGCCTGGAATGCGGTAGATTTTTTAAAATTGAAGTTATTTGCTAAAAGTTTTGCTGCTTTTTACTGCATGAAGAAGTTTATTTTCTATTTTACTCCTTCGGTGAAAACAGAAAAATACATGGAACTAACAACTGTGTCAGTTCCTTAGTGTCTCCTAACCAGCGATGAACTACTGTTTTCACTGCAGCGAGGAAGACTTGTAGTTAACCCAGGACTAGTTCTGTGATTAAGTCTTTCTTTTGCTGCACTGAAGACTCTGTTCATAAAACATGTCATGGGCTGACCTTTATTCAAGACAAAAAATTGTATCTTAGTAATTAGAATTCCATTTCATCATTTGGTACTCATTCGTGACCTAAAGTTTGGTCACAGTAAGTAGTCACAGACACTCCCAAAAATACAATTTATTTATTCACTGGTCATTACAATATTTTCATTTTAAATATATTTCAGAGTATTTTCATTTTAAATATATTGTGACCAATTATAGCAAAAACATATGAAAATCCTGCTCCTTTACTCACTTGAGGCTTCTGCTTTATTTTTCCATTAATTAGAGTCTTGAATCAAAGGAAGGAAAGCCAAAGAAAAAAGTCAGATAAGGATACGTAGCAAGATCTAAGGTAAAGTGTGTGAAAACCAGGCACATACAGAATGTTTTGTCACATGCATATACAATTTTTCACCAGGTTGCAGTTTAGGGGCTTCCTAAAACTGCGACTTTGCCTCCCCCATTGCTTTTGATCATTCTTGACAAACATTCTTTGAAGTGATCAATTGTTTTGAATCTTTTTTTCACACCCACAAGATCCTGTGATATTGACTGTGATAAAGGTACATATGTACTTTTTTCTTCTTTTAAATTTGTTACCTGAGAGTTTCATCTAAGATTACTTAATTCCTTTTCTTAAAAACTGCTGAATAATTTTTCATTTTTTTTTTAAAGCCACATCACTCAAATTAACTTTCTCTTTCTCACTTTACCAAGCTGAGAAATCTGATCTGCTCAGTCTCTCTGATCTGCATCATGCCATAAAGATGTTTATTTTACTTTCCAGTCCTTTCCCAATAATTATAGTATTTCAATCACCTTTTGATCACCACTAGGGAACTGAACTGACGTTTTCTAAAATTCTTCTCTGATTGTAATTTAGAACCCACTCTTTCACAAGGAGTGACAAGAACAGTACAAGTATAGTATTTTTCCAAGTGCAGGACTTGGTGTTTATTAACTGTGACAGTGATTCTCACCTGTGATATTATTATTGGCTCAGCTTCTCAGAAGCGAAGTTCATTTTGCAGTTTTTTGCATTGCTTTTGACTTTCCTGTATCAGCAAGTTTTCTTAACTGCTCTACTCACCCAGATCACATATAAACAGCACAGACCTCAACACATCCCCTTTGGTATTCTTCATCTACTGTAAAACACCAGGTACTTATTCCTTCTCTCACTCTTAACCAACTGTTAATTTACAAGATGACTTTGCCTCCTGTTCTATGACAGCTTATTTTCTTTAAGCAAATTTAGTGCAGAACTTGTAAAAAGCACTTTGTAAATCCAAATTCACTAAGATCATTATTATCCATGTGCTTATTTACTTTGAGTGCTTTTAAAAATAACTCATATTCAACAGTTACAGCTTCCTTCTACAAAAGTCGTATTTTTTCTCTGTATGGAAATGCGGAAATTTAAGATGGAGTATGTTTAAACTATGTTTATATGGTTTCAGAAAACTCCGTGTTCACCATCAGAAAGTGAGGGAAGTATTATGCAGATCTTTCCCATTAGCCTAATACGACTTAGCTCTCAATGAATGTCTTAATCAGAGATCTTTATGAAATAGAATCTTTCATGTATTAGAAATAGGCCTTTGGTTCATAAGACAATTATGCTGAGCTTATTTTTACCACGGTCTACAAAGAAGGTAATCCCTCTTATTAATGGTTCAAATATCAAATGCAGTAGACAGGTTTAATGGAATTATTTTTTTAATCTTTTCACTGTCACCACAAGTGCCACCTGACATTAATCCCCTGGCACTAGTAATAAGATTAAATGAGAAATTTTACCTTTAGCATTGTATGATAGACCAAAGCACAGGGAGAAAAAAAAAAAAAACACATCACTGGTTTAAAAAAAAAAAAGTAAGAAAAGATTTAGTGCATTGTACTGCAATGTACATGCTCTCTATGGGAAAATAGCTAGAAACAGTAAACAAAAAAAATCATTTTTTTTCTGTCTAGTGATATATTATAGAAAAAATTCTATCAACCATGTAATGTAGGAAAAGGTATTATAAGAGCTGGAAATATCAAGCAAATAGAAAATAGATCTAAATGGATAAAAACAAACAGCATAAACAAAAATAAAAATCAAAGAAATGCTGGAAAAGTACCAACCTAGTAAAAAAAAAAAAAATCCTTTTCTTAAGGTCTGAAAATGTAGGAATAAATTGATAACTGCAAGAAATCTACATGAGTCATATCCTCTAAAAAAGAATAGAAAAAAAACTCTTCTGTTTTATAAAGAGAATGAGAATAGAAAAAGGAGCAGATTGCTGCTAAGAAAAGAGGATACACTGGAGATGAAAAATAATCTAAGTTTGACCTGAAATCAAGTAATATATTTGTCCGTTTTCATTAGAGTAGAGATGTTACGCAAAAAAAGGCAAAGATTAACAATGTACAAATAAAATGAAAACTATTGTAAAATAATTCAACATATTTAATCACGCAGTCAATGAGAACATTCTTGAAGTAACGAGATTGTCCAGACACTGCTACCACATTGGTGGAATACAGCAAATGTAACATTTTAAGAACGAATAAACTAACTGATATCCAGGTCCAATTAGGACCTCAATGTCAAGTAAAATAAAAAAATGGAAGGTAGTCAGATCTGAAAGGATAATGAAATAAACTGAAAATCAGTAACCAAATATAGATACTGCATTAGACTTAGACTGTATAGACTTATTCCCAACTGTCAAGAAAACAAATGCTATAGATCAAGTCTACTTGGGCTTTGTAAACTAGAATAAATCATATACTGAAGAAGAGGTCATTAAGGAGTTGCCTGAAGGAAACATGACAACAGAACAGATTGAAGGGACATTCCTAATTTAACTATTGAACAATCATATATTTAATATTTTCCAGTGGTGACGGTAACAAAATACATGCTTATAGGGATTTGTGTATGGCTCAAACTTGGGACAGATTAATAAAGAGAAGGATCGTGATATTTTCCCTGGCAATTTGGATGACTGAAGAAAGCAGTGTTAGAAATGGAACTGAATCAATGCAAATTGCAAGGTCATACCCTTGGGGAGTAATACCCAAAGTACCTACAGTAAGTTAGCAACTTCAGTAGGAACTGTTGAGGAAGAGAAAGGCAAAGACACATTAATCACAAGATGAGAGTCCTAAAATAATGGGGACAAAAAATAAAATTGAACTGCAGTCTGTATCATGCTTCAGCCTTTCAGAAAATTAATAAATAGATGCATAAAAATAGTTTTAAAACACAGATGATACCTCATCTAAGCCATCACACAAGTTTTGAAAACTGTAGTGAAAGTTTATGAACATGGACTGGAACACCGACAGATAAGAGGAAAAAAAAAAAATCTTATAAGAGACAGGGCTTTGCTTATTTAAGCTATCAAAGTAAACACTGAGAAGAAAAAGCTGCTCATCAGGTGGGTAAATGTTAGGTGAAATAGCTCTATAAAACAAGGGAAGATTCTGGTTCAGTGAAGAGAAGCACTTATGATATTTGGATCCTGAACTCAAACTAAAGAAAAATATATCATTTCCACCTAAAGCCAGAATACAGAAGGCATCCATCATTTTCCCCAGATTGTCAAGCATTTACACACACTTCAGCACCAAACAAGATTTCCGTCTTGTTGCATGTGACCTAGATGATTAGGGAAAACACTCTCACATGTGGGTACAAGTTGCTTGAAAATAGCCATAACTAGCCTAGGAATATTACTAAATTTCAGGAATATTACTCAATATCCAACAGTCCACACCCTGGTTAAAATGAGAGGGAAGCCTTCTTATTTTAAATTTGAACTTTCACTTGTGTGTTGCTATGTTAACAAATTCTTTCAGAAACAGTGTTTTCTAATTTTGAAACAGGAACAGGTGCTTCAGGGGATGCCATTTTTGTACAGCAGTCGGCAGGCAGCCCAGAGGCTATTGGAGACTTCTTTTAATTACTTGGCACCTTAATCCAATTAAAGAGAACCATAAAGGTTAGCCGTCACAATGAAAATTCAGTGTAACTTATCTAAACCATTACCTGTAGCCAATATACACCTCAGAAACCCTCACCAATATTTGAGATGTTTTACTTAACATTTTAAGATTACATGAGAATTCTATTAATGATTTTATTATTTTTCATATTCCAAGAAATTCAGTTCATCATTCACTATTAAGATTAATTTATCTTGTAATATTGTTGTTTTCTATATTGTGGAAATTTAAGTTTCCAACAATATTCCCTAACCCTGGAGGCAGCAGCCATTTTCCTTCACCCACTGCAGAGGAGAGGAACTTGGTTTTCCTCTGAAAACACTTGCCTTTTGATTTTCTACATGGTTTCTTGACTGTCATTAATCTAAATTAAAATCTATCTACAAATGTAAAGGTAAAAAAAGGTTAAATTTTTTTTTAAAAAAAAAAAAAGTTAAAAGTCTGCTCTTCCTAAATTTGTGTTAAGGATGCAACATCTTATGTTCCATGTACTGAGGGCATTTTCTTTCCATGACAATGGCGTCAGTGAGAGCAAGGCATAGAACTTACGTTGCCTTCAATCTTTTTTTTGGTATCCCTCTTACTTCTAGGGGAGAAAAAAGTTATTGTAAAGCTGGGAGTGGAATAGAAAAGGAATAGTCTCCATCTGTTTTTTAAAATTAAAAATGTTTTGTTTACACATAGACTCTGCTTACATCTAAAACAGCTTCATGAATTAATTTAAATCTCAGCATCCATCCTTTCACCAAGTATAATGTAGGCCTTCACTATTTATGCTCTGCGTATAGTTTTATAGCTACCCACTGAAATAAATTTGGGGTTCATAAAAGCTTCTAAAAATATGACAATGCAAGTACAAGTGTCGTCTCTGTACATTGCTACTATGTGTGAACACATTAAAATATTTTTTAAAGACTACTTGAATTTGTTCTTTCATGATCATATTCACAAAAAAATCAGAGACAGCTGGTTGTACTCTCCCTACTGGTCAGAAGGTTACGACTTCAAAGCACACCTAGAGGCTTAAAATCATTATTCATCAATTAAAGATGAGTCACTGTACTAGAATATTAATTGTAAATTTGTTATTGATTTCATTAGACGATTACATGCCCCACACACAGGGCAGAAAACTTCTCTCAGTCCCTGCAATTTTCTTCCTCTTTCCTTCAAAGTCACCTCAAAAATCTCTCTTTTAGGGTGTAATACTGTCTGCCATAATGGCTATTCACCTATTTTAACGAGCCTCTAAACTACAACCCTACAGTGCACACACTGCATCACAAGCATCTGATTTCTTCTGTTACATAATGTTGAATTCTAATCTATAGAGGAAGATATGTCGGAGTTATCAAATAATTTCTAAAAATACTAAACATTAAAAATACTTCCAAATCAATTTATTACCAAGTAAGCTATCATTAAAATATAGATGAATTTCAGAAAAAAATAACAATAATTCAAAAGAAATTCATAAGAATCCTCTAGAACTCTGAAGTTACTGTACTAAGCTTGAAAGGAACTGAAGGATTATTGAAAGAAATAAGTGATAGAGGAACAATGTGCCAACCATTTGAGAAAGAATTAAGACCAGAAACAAAAGGCTTGGCTTAACACCTAAAGAAAGGTCAGTGCTTTTTTAGGGCCCTAATCGGGAAAGATGCTGATCCTGAGAGAAGCATTTTACCCGTGGCAGACTAAATAAGAACAATTGTATAAATTTCAGCTGTCTAAACCAAGCTACAATCATACTCAGGTACGTTTAATTACCATTATCATACTTCTTTTTCCTCTAACAGCAACACAATTTTAAACCTTTTGTGTTGTCTCCAGGTAGATACCATCCCACTTTATTTTGAAGGAGATCAGGACAATTTCCTCCACCAGGAGGAAATTTCCATGTCAAACAAAAACATGGAAATGCTCCAGGGAAGGAGAAAAATATATAATCTTGTCAGAAGATATTTTACCAAAGTTATTTTCATATAATATGACAGGTGTCAGAAAATAATAAACAAGGTATGTATCTAAATTACATTACTCCCAACTAAACACGTCTTGCTGCTGCTTTTGGAATTAAAGGTGATCTGTCCTTCTATATGTTAGTACTGTGGCTACCTTGACGCTTGCAGGTTCTTGCTCGCATTCTGCTACACGCCCAAAAAATTTACTGAACACGTGCTAATGGAACATGGCTCTCCTAAATTGATACTCTAATCTTACCAAAGATCCTAATGGAAAAAAAAAAAAAAAAACACACACCATTGCCTCTGCATTTTTTTTCTTAGATCCCATATTAAGATAGCAAATACTGTGTTGATCTCCACCCCATCTATAAATTAGCCTTCCCTTTAGAAAGGAATAACTAGTCTTCAGAAGGCTGAAATCACTGTTAATACAAAATAAGCATTGAAGCAATAAATTGATGTTACTTTAAACAAGAAGAATCAAACCAATTTCTTTAGAAATACATACAAAAATACAGCCATTTGTTCAATTTTCAGAAACCTTGTTTCAGCTTACCAAAGATGACTCAGAATTCTTACATAGATCTTTTATCTGAAATCAAAATCTTCATCAAGACACTTATGGTTCTTATTAGTAAAAAACACACCTTTCAGCAACAAGAATGTGCTGACAGAAATACAAAATCTTAAAAATAGGCTATCAGCAAGTATTCACTTGCTATTTTCAGCTGCCTTAGTTTTATTCTGTGCCAGAATAATGTGTGTTCCTGGAGGCCATGGCAGAGAATTATTCATAGAACTTCTCAGTCAAGCACTAGAGAATACCTATTAAGAGAATGGTGCAAATAGGATTCCTTTTGACCTGGTATGAAGCAGCTGGGCTCTTTGGCATGCTTCTAGGTCTGGAATTCAACAAGTCCAAAAAAAAAAAATGCAGTAGAATCAATAAAGGAAAAATAGCAATGTGGATTACATCATCAAAAGCTGGTGTTGAGCTGCTGGTTGGTAAAAAGGAGATGCTCGTTTTTGCCCATACAAAGTTGCAGACCTGGCAGAAATACTGGATTTGCAGAGGATGTAAAATGTCTAGAAGTGGATTAGGTAATGAAAAACCTTTAATATCTGAAGTAGAACAGTTATTAGAATTTTAAAACAAATATCTTTGGAACAGGAAAAATATTATTATTGGAATCTTAGAAAAATGGGCTTACTGGATTTCCTCTGATCTGAAAACAACCTTAGATAGTGAGCCTAACAAAAACACTGATGAAAAAAGACAAGAAGTCACTTGGGTTTAATTTCATTCCAGCATGAATGTACAAAGTGCTAAGTATACTAAGTATATAAAATTTAAATCATAATTATCATGTCAAATAATTAGTTCCAAACATTCAAAGCAACACAAAAGCTATATCAAGCACCCCAAGTTATAGATCAAAGTCTTGACATTCTAGAAAATGTACATTCTGGGGAATAAGAGCGTATTGTTCCTCTGGCCTTTTTAAAACTCAAATGCCAAAACACAAAACAGGATTAGAACTGTGTTAATTTATCTCAAAATATGTAATTCTATCTTTCCCTGTATGTAATAATTAGGTAGAGGACCTGAAAACCAAACTAAGTGCAGCTAAAGAATGCTGTCAGCTTTAGAAGTATTCAGTAGAGAAACAAGGGGAATAGCTGATCATCCTGCGATAAAAAGAATCCCCAAGTTAAATTAATTGGAAAGTGATATAGTAGGGCAGTCATCAAGAACCTAAGAGGATTATCACCGCACCACACATAGGGCATCTGGATAAATAGGAGCTTTCTGAAGGAAGTCCACACAATATCCCTACTGTGTTTCAAAGTCTATATCTGATTTTTCAAAGTGATCCTACTGTTTGTACAAAAAGAGATACCCAGTTTGAAATGTTTGGAGGATTTTTTCATCTTAATCACATCTGATACTACAAAATAGTTACTCATAGCAACTGCATAATACTTGCTATCTTTGATATTTTATTTTCACTATAAAAGAGTTTTTAGCAATGGTTCAACCTTAGATCTTTGAGTGCAAATATATTTTCTTATATCCTCTGCTCATAGTATCATAGAGTGTATGGAATGTGTTAAAAACACATTGTGTCAAAAATAAGAATATAAAACAAGGTTTATATAGGTTTTGTTTCTCTTTTGATATTAATTCACTAAGTCATAATACTTTATCACATATTTAAACCATCAACTGATTCTGTCTTCTGTGAAAAAAAATGACAAGACTTCCTATTGTTGGTCACTAACCATGCACATTTCCAGGCAAAAACGTTATGTCAGTATGACTTTTAGGGAAGTATGTAAATTCTTTGCATTATTACACTCAAGATTCAAAACAGAACTGCTTTGCAGAAGATTTAAGGTTAGCTGGGAAATGAAAATACAGTTTTGCTCCAACAGCATAGTCCTAAGTAAACGCATAAATAAACTGACAAATATATAGCTACACAACTTGTATTAAATCAGGTGTCCAGCAAGCACAAACAAATACACATCTGAATTTGTTGAGAATCCTTCTGAGCAAAAGGATATAACTGATGACCTACCTCACATCAACATCTTTGGTTTAGAAAAGTCATTTCTATGCTATGATTGCAGGTGCTTTCATATTTTATCTGTGGGAAGTCCTCCCAAAGCCAGAATTATGTCAAGAGTCAAAGAGAATTAATATGAAAATGCTAATAATCAAAAACTTAAGTCTAGAGTCTAATTTAGGTGATTTTTTTTTTAAATAGGGAAACAAATGGTAACTTGATGCACAAGTGCTATTTCATTGACAATAAACAGAACATACCAAACTTGGAGGTTACTTGATGTAAGATTGCCCCCGTGATGCATAAAACCTAAACATATCTTTACTGAGATGTGTTTACTTTCTTCCTCCAGGGTAGCTAACAGACTTTATGTTCTTTATCACTGCATTAAGTACTTGAACGGTATCCTTTAATCTAAGCACTTTTTTCCTACATTTCTTACCTCATGCCTTAGGTAAGCTGTATGCAATATCTACTGCCTATTTTTTGCAACAGAACCTTATAAAACATGCCAGTTACATTCCTCCCACACCTGATCCATTGTCTCTGTTGATCAATCCAGCATGTCATGACATGTGCAAAATACTTCAGAAAACACCAAAACCAAGGAAAATACAAGTACTTTTGTTTATCTCAATAGTCTATATATTTTCTTTTTTGTTTGTTTTGTTTGCTGAGGATGTAAAACCCAAAACAGCAGCATAAAGTTACCGTTTGCTTAGATCTCTACCTTCCTGACATCCTTCTACCTTTCTTGGTAGTTTTCATAATTCAAAATAGATATTTCTTTTTCTTGTCACTATTTCTACGTGACAGTTTTCCTCCAGTACTCTCTGCATCATCTGTGGAACCAGCCAAACCCACTTAAAACAGCCACCAGCACTGAAATGTTCCATTTTAAATGAACTCTTTGTTTAAAGTCCTTCATTCAACATTTCAGTCCCCATGGGAATTTTTCATGCCATTTTGGATTAGTTTCTTCCAACGATTACATGACAGTTGATAGGTTGTAGCTGGGTTTATCACAACACTTCCCTGATAAATGTCACAACTCAGACTCTATACAACTCTTGTGCAATAGTAAAGTAACAAATTCCCAGAGTAACTGTGACAACATTGCTTGAATTCATGGGTGTTTTAAGGGTTTTTTTATTATTATTATTAGATGATAATAGGTATGCTTCTGAAAATGTACACTGTAATCTAATTAACCATGTAACTCATTTTCCATTACATAAAAGTGTAACTTTCATTCAGTAAATACATGTGTATGTACATAAAGAAGCTTACATGAATGTTTTCCAGTAATGGATTCACCTTATGCTTTACCTATATTTTCTTTTTTGGTTCAACACAGTAGTAGCTTTTAATAGAAAACTCTTCTTTCAAAACTCATTTTAAAGTCCTTATTCTGGCTTTCTTATAATCATTTTTGATATTAGCTATGATGTAGATATCAGCATATTGAGCATGTGTTTTTCTTTGTCATGTTACAGGAGTATTTTGGGGGTATCACTTGGCAACATTTTGAGTAGCAGCTATTTCTAGGTTTCCTGGGAATGTCTGAAACATCCAACCCCATTGTGCAGAGCGATTTCCTTACCATTGGGCACAGCAGGGGCCAGATAACAGTGGGCCTGGCAGCAGCCTCGCACTACCACACATGAGCAAGGTGAGCAGAGCAGCACCACCAGACTGCCTGCAGTAGGCCCAGCCCACCCTGCTGCCACCAGCTGCACAGCCTTGGCCCTGGGCCTGGGCTACCTGAGCCCCCCTGAAGGAAGCGTGCTCAAGGAGCCCTGACACAAAGGGAGAAATGCAATTTCTGGCAATGCACTTGTGCTCCCATTCTTGCTGATCTGTTGCCAATCTGCTTTTGGGTTTGTGGACATATCAAGGAGAACTAGGGCTTACTGTGTTCTTCCCTTTGGCCCCAACATCCTTAGGCTGGAATACAAGCTGTTGACAGTATCAGTCAGCTGACAAAAAAAAAAAAAAATTGCTTGAGGTAAGAATTAAAATTGATACTTCAACTCCATTGTAGGTTATCATGGATCATGCTGTTCAAGGGGAGGACCTGTCATGCTTCATTTTGGTTATCCATCATCTTTGAATATAGCATTGTGAAACAAGATAAACCATAGTAATATCACAGCTATTTATGGGCAATATCCAGGAAAAAAATGAGTTCATATTTATATCTACTATCTTTCACATACTTAACTAACAAAACTATCTGGATTTCTATGTGCATAATACCAAAACAGGGATAGCTTAAGATAATCATATAAGACCTCAGTTTCTCTTGAGTTTTCATTGCTTTAATCCGTTTGGATTTTGACCCAGAGACAGTAAGTTCTCCAGGTTAATCATATTTCACAAGTTGAACTTAAACTGTACAAAAATCAGAAATAATATATTTTTTCCTACAAGTCTTCAATTATTTTAATTATCTGTTTGCTGTCCCAGTTAAATGCTGCTGTTGGTCCCCAGGTCTGAAAATATGCAGAGTTATTGCTAATGACATGTCTATGCTTTATGCATGGGACTCTTTAAAGTTACAACTGCTGTTTGAAACATGAAACTGAGGTGCTATGTGGTTTGCAGTTAAGAAAAAACATCCACTCGTCAAACATGATGATATCAGAAGGTAATGTGAATCCTGCCACTGGTCTCCTGTGTGTCTTTACGACAGTTCATTGTGGAAAAGATACAGAATGTCCTTAATTTTGAAGCAACATTCTTGAATATGCCATTAATTCAAGCATGTCGTTACTACTGGTTTAACCTTTACCTCTACAATCAATAACCCCATGCTTCAGTAAAAACTTTTTTTATACTTAAATGCAGTTGCAAATCTCCAGTCTGTATTTTCACCCATTCTTGCATGAAACTGAGAAGAAATCAAATCTGTAAAAGCACATTTTTAGTCATCAAATTTTCAGTTCAGAGCTTCTGAGCCTGTGCCAGCCTCTCTGGGGATCTCATGCTAGGAGACCATGTACTGGAGTGTGGGTGGAACAACCCAGGTCTTGCAGCTGCAGAACTTCAGGCCTCTTGCATGCAGTACCAAATACAAGACTACCCCAAGTGCTAAAGCCAAATTTATGAAATACTCTCCAATTTAAAAAAGTCTCAGTGCTTGGGTGTTAGAGAAATTGTGAGGGCTAAAACTTTATTTTTACAGATCAGCATAAATGCAAGCGTGCCTCTCTTAGAAGAAAAATTTAGGCAGCGACATCGTCTAGAATATCTGCATATCAGTCATTTCATGTAAAAATTACTCTGCTTTTGGTAGACACATAGATGAAAGATTTACAGTGCTATTACATTTCCATTTGTGCGTTGGTTAAGTAATTACCATTCTGTATTTCAGCATACACAATGTTTACATGAGCTCATTGCTTTCTGAGACATTCTCCTCTGGGGCTGCATATATTTCCATGCCTGGTCTCAACCTAAAGGTTAATTTGTTTGGAAAGCTGCTGTGAAATACTGTCTATTCATTTCTCCAGAAAAAAAAGGACTCTTTATCCTTTCTATCCCAAAGCCCATCAAAACAAAAATATACAAGCAATTTGAACATCATCTCTGCATGCTCAAAAGCATCTGCTAAGATTTCAGCAGTTTTTAATGAAACCCCCACTGCCCAGGACATTACAATAATTAGTACAGCAGCCTGCCTTGGCAAAGCTAGGGTACTGATGGTCAAGATGTAGGTGCCAAAAAAGCCCGATAAAAACACGATATGCTTTACCAAAAGAAAAAAAGTCCGTTTTTCAAAAAATGTAGTTTTAAGACCAAATGGTGCAGACACGCTCATTGGTGAGGTTTGGATAAAATTCTCAGCTGGCACCTTCACTTTTAGCTGGCTGAGAATCTGGCCCACCATGCTGACTGCTGGGAGCAGTCACATTGATTTCTATTATTTCACAGAAATCAATCGGACTACTCCCAGCAGTAAGCGCTGCTCTTAGCTGTAAGCACTTTCTTGCTCAGTCCTAAGAATCTGTTTCTATATTATCTTTGTGCCATTGTTCTCACCTATGGTATCTTCAGCCCTGAAAAATATGTCTCTAGGTAAACAACAAAATAAGAAACAAAACTCCCACTCATTCTGTACCATCCACCTGAATGGGTGGCCATTAGCCAGAAAGACTATTAATCTCAATGTGAGATCAACTCCAAACCCAAACAAAATTACTGAACTGATATCAAATGAGCAATCATGGCCAATGCTATCCTAGGGTATGGCTCTATATTAGGAAAAGGAGCAGTGTTTTAAAACTCATCCATCTTTGCTGACCACAGTCTGGAATAAGTTATAATACGTCTTTATTCACAAAGAAATTAAGCCAGGGTTTTCAGAACCCGAGAAATATTTGCCCTGTTAAGGCATGTTGAAATAAAAATGGAGCCCGCAGAAGCCATGGAATTTAACCCTAACACAAGGCTTTGTCAGTAAAATTGTTTCAAGACCACCTTATTGCCTGGTGTTATTAAAGCCCATCACTGCTATTTTTGCATACAATAGCAATGTTAAAGTTAACACTTTAATTTTTACTATATGCACATCTTTTAATCATAGGATAACTTGGGTTGTAAAGAATCTCAGAAGGTTGCATCCACCTTTTTGCACAAAGCAGGGTCAGACCACATTGCTTAGGGCTTTATCCAGTTGGGTTTGGAACATCTCCAAAGGCAGACACTGTGCAGCCTTTCTCAGCAACCTGCTCAACTGTCCTCGTGCAGAAAGCTTTTAATTATATCCAGCCTCAACTTCTCCTGTCAGGCCTACTGTGTCTGAGCCTCCTACCACTACTCAGCGAGCTTAGGTAATGCTACAGCAATTTAGTAAACAAGTGACATGTGGCTGGAGCAAACAAAACAGACTGCAAGTCAATGATTATTTCCCATTATATCTTTGCCAAAGTATCAGTCGCTCTTTCAGAATTATGACAGAGTGAGAGAGGAAGAGTGACATTGGGATTAGCTAACTGGGCTGCATCTTATCCCATATGCTTTGACTTCCCAGCTTTTGTCACTAACCAAGTACAATTGCAAGGCTCTTTTATCTGAACCTTTAACTGCTTTGTTGCTGACTGTTCAGTTTTGAGCTCTTCCTCTCACTCAAGACATGATAAATTGTTTTGCATAACAAAATTACTCATGGCTTGCTAAAGCATAAACCTATAATAAGCATCTGGGAGCTCTAGAATGAAATAGCGTACACTGACTTACAGCTGAAGAACAGGAAAATACATTCCTGCATGTCCTTGTTTAAATATAAGGAACAAATACTTCAGTTTGGATAATTTGGCTTTCCCTGCTACAAATAAATCAATGCATAAACAGAAGGTTTAGCAGGTGAATCAGAACAAGAAGTGTCCTTCTGACTCAGAAATCGCTGTGATAAATTTGTCTAGTGTGGGTCATTTCTTGTAATTCTTACAACCACGTTCTGTCAAAATAGATTGAGAGCTCTGGTTTACCATGGGGGAAGAAAAAAAAAGATAAATGAGAAAACTGTGCAGATGAAATGTAGTAGCATAGAGCAGAGGCAGAGATGGCATAAGCATGAAAATAAATATTCAAAGAAACTTCCAGAGTTATGCAGCTAAACAACCTCCAGAAGATACAAGCAAAATGTTTTACTGTGCAACTTGTCATGGTTTTTCTATTTACTAGTCAAAATAATCTTACTGCTATTCGTAGCCCACAGGCAAAAGTAAATCAGCAACTCACACACTACAGTAGGGTTAGCATCATTTCCATCATTTCAAAGTTAAAGCAACAATTCTGTGCCCTCTTGGGATTTCTCATACAATCATACCTAGTTAATCAAGCTTGTTTATAGTTTGTTTTTCTTACAATTAATATTTTTTAAACAGCAGAAAACATAACATGGAATATCCTTGAATTTGGATTAACCTGAACATCCATCAGACATCTGTCTAATCCTGTGGATTAAAAGCAAATTTACTCGTCATTATTCAAAAAAAAAAAAAAAAAAAAAAAAACAGTAATAACAGCCACTACCTGCATGTATTTACACTGTATGTGTATATGTGCAGACGTATATATGGTTTAGGTATGTATGTCTATACAGAAGAGCAGAAAATGGTGACAATAATAAACATCTATTGCCATAAATACAGCACATTAGAAAATAAAACCATCTCCTAGCTCAAAAACATTTGGCATGAAACACTCTTTTTGGGGAAGAAAGTTCACCTGCATGGTCACCATATATAAAGTTGCACAAGTACCTTTTCTCCAGCTAGTGACTACGATGGAGAGAACTCTGCTGGCTACTCAGCCAGCCACAAGAGACGTTAGTGGCGATGAGAACATAAACATGACTGTCTTAAAGTTCTGACTTTGAGATTGGCAGGAAAGTGGGGCAGATGAAGCTAATACCACCACACTTCTGTGTAAAGGACTGTGTCCAAACTAAGTTTTCTCCATCTCTTTCATGTTTATAATTGACAGGTGGTACACTACACCTCTTCTGTCTGCACATTACAAGGATTTTCACCTTTGCTGGAATTACCCTAAGAACAGGTATTATGAAAGTATCTGGGCAGACTTGCACTAATTTAATGTAATATCAGCCTAATTATTGTCTCTCCTACATTTCAAACAAATATTTCTGACTATGAGCAGAACTGGTAACCTTATTAGCCCATACCTTCAAAATCTTACAATCTGTAATCGTGTTCTCAAGGAAGGTTACTATAAGCATCCTATATGATACAGGTTTCCCTCATCTGATGAAGTTCCACTAGGTATTTACTGTTGTTTTCAGTGCAGTTAACATACACAAAATAACCAAAGGGAACCAAGTGGCATTATCTAAATTCAAGGCAAACCTGGACAAAAAAATATCACCACCTACAGCATTGTTTCTAGTTAAATCTGAAGTCTTCAGAGATCACATAAAAACACTGCCAGGAAATTAGGATTGAGTAACTACAAATGGAGATTACACAGCAACAAAAAACAACCTCTAGTTGTTTTAGTTAGTTCCAATCTGTGACTTATTTTTCAAAATGGAGAAAAACTGCTGCATCCTGAACATTACATACTGACCAGATGGCCGCTGGATAGATGTCTATATTAGAGGAACCACACTGCATCCTTTCATACGACAAAATGTGTTTTGTTCGGATTCCCAATCAATTTTAATTCATTTTTACCAGACAATACATCAGCATCTAATGATTACTCAATTAACCTCAGAGCACCATAGTAACCAGCGAAACTCTAAGAAATGCAGTGACATAAATGGATTCTGAACCGACCAAATAACATGGATCAAACTGCATTAAAATAAAATGAAAGCAATAATAGCGAACTCCCAAAGCTGTGCATCTTCTTGGCTTCTTTTAACAATAATTAGCAATGAAATTGGAAGCATGAAGAGTGCAATTTTGTGCTACTGTCTACCTTGTAACAAGGAAAGCAATGTTTGGGACAGACTTAACTTACTCTAACGTATAAAACGCAGGTAATGAAGATTTATGTTGAGGTATGTCGTTTATGAAGTTAAGCGAAGGAAAAAAAAAATGTTGGCAAAAAGTCTGCTGAAGAGATTGAGTATAGTTGTAGAAAGCAGCAGACCACAAAAGAAGCTAACTTCAGGAAACAGCTGACATTTAGAAGTGACCAATACTCAGCATCTATAAAAATTAGACCTACAGTAAAGATAATTTGAGAGCTGAGGACTCTCAACTAAGAACATATGGTTCTGTGAGCTGGATGTCAATACAGAAAGAGGTGATAACAAAAGCTTTAACTTCATCTCAGCAAAATGTGCCAAGCAGAAGTGGGGGAAAAAAAAAATATCTGGTGTCATTGAACACATCATAAAGAAAATATATTTAAGTCAATATACTGGGAAAGTTCCTTCTAATCAAATGTTATAGCACTGTTATGAAAAACCAGAAGTAAGCACACACTAACATCAGTGGCTCATAGTAGAAACAGTTTTTTACACTGCTTTAAAATTTTCATCCTTTATTTGTCTACAATATCAACGGAACAAATTTTGAAAAATGTTGGCTTAACTTTTATATGGTATGTCCCATGCCAAGAATACACACCATTGTTTGCACATCACATTTGCATTTCTGTTTGCCATTACATATTTAGCAATATTTTTACCATTCTCTAAGTACAAAACCAGGAATTATGCAATGCTTCTGATTAGCTTATCCAGACTTTCATGCACAGTTCTATTTGTATAACAACCTTTTAAGTTGATCGCTATTAAACTGAGAAGCAGTTGCTTAACCAAGGTTACATTTTCTAATGCTCCCCCCACCTTTACTCTTTAAGGATCCCTCTACTGATATGACAGACATGGCAAATGGATGCTAAGTATCAAATGGTTTTCAGAGAATTTCACACTAGTGTTGAATATAAAGCAGAAAAAGCCATGGCCAGTACATTTACAAATTGAAGTACAAAATGCATTTTTCTTTGGTAATTCCTGGATTATGAGACAGTAGAAAATTTATACACCTGCCTTAATAGTAAAACTAAAATCAATATGACTACAGTAATAGAAAACTGTCATGGAAAATTCTTTGTGTTCTAAATTAATTTCCTGGACATATTAAAGTGTTCATCTATTTCCATGGAGAAAGGAGAGGAGTGGAGGGAGCAGGGACAAGGGGACAGAAAAGTCCTCAAAAGGTGACAATAATTCCAGTCCTGACTTTGTTTGATCTATGAACACGTATAAATAAAGTGATCATGAGGACATTTTTAAAAATGGAAAAAAGACACAGGTATATTTAAAAGTTTGTTCACCTATTTACTTCTATCACCATTTGGACTTAGAAGCTTAGATGATTAAACTTTTTTTCCTGATCACAAAAAAAAAAAAAAATGACCACATTTCAGATTTAAATAAAAAAATAAAAATAAAAATGAAATTTATTTGAGCACTCTTTTCTTCCTTATTCCCCCGCAAAATTTAAAAAAATGTGACTGTTTTCCTGCACATCTCGATATCAACTACATA
Source organism: Nettapus auritus (assembly GCA_011076525.1). Classification (NCBI taxonomy): domain Eukaryota; kingdom Metazoa; phylum Chordata; class Aves; order Anseriformes; family Anatidae; genus Nettapus; species Nettapus auritus. The sequence goes on from CM021772.1 coordinate 7,939,403, forward strand.
ACACCATTTCACTATGTTCTTCAAATGCATTTCATAAAAAGTCACATTAAAATGTTCTCCCCTCACAGCTCTGTCAGTTTTCACACTGACATACTTCAGAGCAATATTATCAAATGGGTCAGGAAGATTAATAAGTTCACACAGTTACATACCTTTTGAAGCCTTCCAGACAGAGCAAGCATGTCCACATTTCGTACCTTCTGTTTTGGCAGTTATCAGATACTCAGCTAACACCCCTGAGGGAAAAAGTATAAAAATTCTTTTCAAAAACTAAATATTTAATCATGACCTTAAAGATTCTTTTTTATTTTTATTTTTCCCCTTTTCAGGCTTCAAAAGAAGGTTCTGTCTGTGTTACAGATAAGCATCCAATAAAGACAAACATCTCTTCCAGTATTCACAAACATCAGTAGCAGATATAAAGTTATCTATTTAGGCTCCTCTAATATCTCTGCAGAATTTCCATCTAGAGCTCAGAAACAAGATGTATTTTTTTTTTCCCCCCCCTCAGTCCCTGGCAATCACTTTGTAATCATCTGTTGACTATCGTACCATGTGACTGATCTGTACCATACAAAGTGAGAAAGTTATAAAACTGCAGTCATGCTTAGAAAGAATGAATATATTAGCCATTTCTAATTCCATGGGAGGCCCAGCTAGTCCATCCTTCTCTCCCCTTCCAACTCAGTACTTTCTATTAGAAGATTATGGAATGAAGCAAGAGACTGATTCAACATGCTTACCCTACAGTCACACTATTTCTTCCTGTATTAACAGTTTGGAACTCATTAGTAAAGACCCCAAATGCACAAGAAATTCACACCTGAATAGGTGTGGACCCAGAAAGAGGTAGTGAGATGTACTGGAACAGACTGAAAGTCTCCCAGTTTACTGCAATCTACGTATACCTAGGTATAGTCTTTGCATTACTATCGTTCTCCAAGCATTTAGTCACACCAGACTGGCACTATATCAATGGGATGTGGAGTTGCTAGTCCAGAGACCTGAAGATACCTCTTTTCTGCACTACATTTTGAACTTTGTAATTTGTAAGAAATCATGAAGACAAAAATACTTTTAAAATTTCACTTCATCATAGGAAATTGCAGTAAAACCTTACAGGAATGAGAATTGAATTGAAGTTGACTTTTACCCTTACTATTTGCCACATACTAAGTCTTAGCTACTACTCCATAGTACTTCCACCTGAAGACAGCTTGTTTGGAACTTGCAAGCTTCTCTTGAGACCATATGATATTTACAGTAGGGCAATGTACAGTTTTTCTGTTAACATGCTTAAATTATAATAGGTCTGGCTTACAATATTTTAAAATTGTAGGTTAAAAAGTGATAAAAAACAATCTTATCCCTACTATATGCAAAAACATGAGACTATTTTAATATATTTCCCATTCATTCTACTTCAGAGACTGTTTTGAACAGGTCACTGTGAAGAATTATCATGCCATCGTGTAACCTTATGCCCTACAAATACACATTTGAGACTGACTTTGAATTTCATGACTTGATAAATAATTACTTCAGGATCAGAATACCCACCATAATGAGCCCATACCCATAATACACCACCCAAGTGGCTAGGTAGTGGAGCCTAGACTAGAGTTCAATCTCCCCAGCCTAGACAGCCAAGCACCAAAAAGACACTATGCATAATTTAAAAACCTCCCTGAAGCCTGCTCTAATGTACAGTTGAAAGCCAGAGAAACTGCTGTGTCAGGTACAGCTTGCCACTGGCTCAGCTCCAGTTTGCTTTATCCAGTTCCACAGCATTACACAAGTAGAGAAAGGTGTTAAACTGGAAACACAAGGATCTGCTCACTTACACCTGACTGTAGTCCTGCTTTGTGATATCCATGGTTTTACCTTCAGCTTTGTAATGCATCCAGGAAATATTTGAACACTTAAAAATGTATGCACACCTGATGCAGTCCTCTTGCATCACTTACATCAGGCAGATATCAACTGGAAAGTCACCTTCCACCAACACACATCAACTGAGCAACAACTGCTGGAACAAGGCTGCATTAATGAAGTGAAAAACACAGTTGCTCGTTGCCCCTCACAGTTCAGCCTACAAATATAAAAAAGCTGCCTTTTTCTAGGGCACAAGTTGAAGAAAGCAGCTCACCCAATTTTAATTAATAATCCATGCACCTTCTTTTATGCCACCAAACGAGTATAGAAAATTAATTTACTTCTTTATTCAGTGTTGAAAGCAGTTATTGAAAACTATATTTAATTTTTACCCAGGTCACCCTACTGCATTAATTTCCACAGTGTTGTCTTAAAGCATTTGACACAGCAGTTCCTTGCATGACCCAAAGGAATGTAAAAAAAAAAAAAAAAAAAAAAAAAAACTGACTTCGCTGAAAATAGGGGAAGGCAAAAATCTTCATTCTTCTGTAATATTCCCTAAAGACAAAGCCAGAACAACTTTCCTGATTAGGTATTTGTTAACAAGAAGGACATAAAACAGATGTTTGCTGGTAAGATGCTGATAAACTGTTCAGTTTTAGTTCAATAAAGCAATTGAAAATAGTACACTTCTGGGTTACATCATCATCATTTTAACAGTGCAACATCTTGAAGAATACCACAACTTCATGTTTTGTTTTTTCATAAAAACAAAAATACTTTTAGTAGGAACTCTAGTTGACGTTAGAATTTCATTAATAGCACTGCAACTTAACACACTTTTTGTCTTGAAAGCATGATTAACTGTACAAAATATATTTGGTTTATATGCATGTAGACTGAAACATTTTTTCTTGTTTTCCTCAAGAAGTCTTCAATTTTTAGTATGGCTCACTGTACAGCATGCATTGTGAGCAGCCGATGCGCTCAGATGAAAGCAATTCTGCTAAAACATACTGCCACTGATTTCTCAGAGGCAGTGAAGAGTTCAGTTATGTGGGCAACAACTGCAGCAAACCAAGGGAAAAATAATATCTTGAATCAACTTGAATGACTGTTTTGAGTCAGTCATAAAAAAAAACCCTGATTAGCTAAGAGAATTTGAAAGACTCATTTTTCCAGTTCTACCATAAACAAAATTAAATTTAAAATTTAAAATATATATATATATTTTAATTCAGTTCACTGCTCTATACATGTCTCCAAGACTGCTGTCCCATTAAGCTGAGGGTCTCATATTTATCTTTGCCACCAACATATGTAAAAGATGACTTTCTTGTGGATCTTCACATCCCTTGCTAGTTTCAGCTCCAGGTGAGCTCTGACCTTTACATCTCTGATCTCTGCGTGCTCAGGCAGTGTTGCCATATTCCCCCCCAATAGCCTGTCACTGCTTCCTTCTTCTGTGTACTGCCTTTTTATTTGAGCTGAGTCAGGAATGCCTTGTTCTTAATGCTGGCTTTCTGCCACCGTGGCTCGACCATCTGCACATTACAATGGACCCTTCTTGTGCTCTGAGGCAGCTGTCCTTGAAAATTGCCCACACCCCCAAGCCCTCCAGTCCTGTTCACCATAGGATCCTACCCAAGATTCCTAATTAAGTCAGAAATGTACTCCCCAGAGTCACAATTCTAATGAGAATTATCATGTTATCTAATAACAAAAAATAAGACTATTTGTCTTGCATTCCCACTGCCTGACTAGCATGCTGCCACATGCAGGTTTCTTAAATGTGCATTTGTCGTGATGAGACCTGGCTAACATGAGCTGTTAGATAACAGAAGGAAAGAAAATGAAAAAGGAATATTTTTTTCTTCTATATTACTTATTACACTCTAAGCAACTCAGACATAATTGAATTTAAAAGTAAGTCTTACATACATAGTATTTCCTACGTACTAAAGGGTCTTACGTTCATAGTACTTCCTACCAATACAGAGCCTTACAAACCAAGTCTTCAAAATCAGTTCAAGTGTTGGGCACTACAGAAGAGTTAAATTTTCCATTAAGTATGTTAAAGAGGAGTGCCTAGCAGTGAGTAAACACCCATTCTGCTTTGCAATACTAATTAGATTTCTGGTTGAAGATCATATTTCTTAGGTATGTTGATAGTTTCTAACACCTTAGTACATAGTTTTAATAAAAAACTTTTATATTGTTAGACTACCATAAGAATATATTTTTAAATGAATTACTAGTGCAGAAAAAGGGAATTTTGAAATGCATTTAATGATCCATAGTAAGTGTGTGATATCCACTTCACAGTAGACACAGTAGAAGGGGATCTAGTTTTAAGACAAGACTCTATAAAATATGCATTGACATGTGCATAGTACAGAGATCAGACTGCATTACAAATACCATGTAAGAGGAACAATATCTTAAAATTTTATTTCTAAGCTAAAAAAGACACCCTGGGAATCGAGAAGTCTAGAAGACAAACAAAAGCTTCTTCTACAGTTACTCAGTAATAAGACAGCTGTTGCAATTAAACAACTAAATGCCTCAGTAATTTATAAAAAAAAAAAAACACAACACAATGTGAGCTATATTTGTTCCCCACCCCCCCCCAACAGAATCATTGGACCATGTTACATCAATATAAAGTAATACAAGAAAACTTACTATTTATTCATATCAGTCCTTCCAAAGAAGGATGAAGATTTGCAGTCTTCTTTTAGTGACTTACCAATAAAATTAAAGCAAGTCATTCAAAACCAAAATGCACTTTTTTTTAATTGATAGAGAAATGAAAACCTGAACTGAAGAGGGTAGAAGAGTTGTAAGGAAGAAGAGGGAACCTGAAGAGCTCAGACAGACCTGCATGCCAGGTTCCCAGCCAGGTCGTTTCCTTTCAAAAACGAACTTCAGTTCTTGCTGCTGCTTCTTAGAGCTAAACCACACAGGCTTGAGTAATGAAGTAGGGGAACTGTTGTGCCTCTTTTTTCCCCCATCTCAGGTGCAAACCTGATTGCTGCCCTCCAGGTGTTGTGAATAGCAGCAGTGGGGCCACTGCACCTGCACCAGTACACTTAAGGGGCCCAAATACTTAAAACAGATAATATCTTTAAAAGAAAAAGGATACATAGATATAGCAGAAAAATGAGATCAACTGGGTGAAAGATTGGGTCTCCTTTCTAAAGGCTACCATTTCAGATTATGTAGCAAAATGTAAATCACAAATAAATTGCTTACATGATTTTCTGAACAGCTTTCAAAGTATATGCTACTCTTTGATTTTTTTTTCCTCCTGAAATAACTCCTACATTGATGGCTCCCAAGTTGTGGCCCACAGAATAACATGAAATACAAATTTCTGAGACTACAGTAAGCAGCAGGCACTAACACCTTCAGTATAGACAGGCGGTTCCTTAAGTGTGATTCATTGCCTGAATCGTTTGTAAATATTGTCCCAACAGAGTGATGATAGATGGGAAAATAAATTAATTGCAGCAATTTCCATTTAAACTTGGCTGTTATGAAAACACAACTTTTTAGTATTAAAACATATAGCTGCATTATTCTTAATTCACCTTAAAAGGCATTAATCATTTTCAGTTACGAAAAGACAAAGCAAGGAAAAGGTGAACTTCCTCCTTTTACAGTCAGGCAGACAACCCTTCTGGAATATTATTACACGAACAAGACAAGAGGTAGTCATCCAGATTGCAGATTCACCGTCTTCAAGCTATCTACAGTATATGTCCCTAGGGATGCTTTTATGCTGTGGCAACGATGAGATAGCTTACTTACACTTATCTGAAAGTACAGGGATTTGCATTTAGCAAAATCAAGTTCACAGTGGAAAGCTAATTCAAAATTATCACGCCTCAAAGAAATAACAGCTTTTCCCCTCAGCTATTAAGTTCCATTATCTTACTTCACATCAGTTTTTTTAGGTTAAGTTTATCAATCACCTCTCTGTCAATTACTTTAATTTATTTTTATTTTATTTTTTTTAAAGCATGCACACAACCCTAAGGGGGTTGAGAAAACTCATCTTCTGGGAGGAACTTTTTCCATTAAAAAAAAAAAAATCCTACAATGCTTTCAATGAAACCATCACAACACTGGATTATTTTGCTTGAGAAATTGAAGGAATGTCACAGGATTCCCTGAAAGTCTGTCACATACAAAGAAGCTCTTTAATTAATTAAGCTCATTAATCCTACTACATTCAACATTAAAAATATTAAGCATTTTACAGAATGCTTTCTCATCTTCTGAGCTCAATAAATTTCTTTTCTGGATCCATTTAGAGGTATCTGTGAGACTATCTAAACATAGGACACCTTAGACAAGATTGCTTAAGGAACAAAATAACAGCAACCTTATTTTCAGCCTGTTCACTAATTCAGATCATATTACATCAACAGAAAGACTCACTTATTATAACTTATTGGGCTAATATTGTTTAATGCAAAATATTCCCCTTCAATGGCTTGAAACTTTGGCTAGCTCCACACAGATCAAGGAGTAGCTTTCCTATGAAATATTAGCAAATTTTAGCAAACCTTTTTTTTTTTTTTTACTTAGACTCTATTGCTAAGGATGACGTATGGAGACTAATCTTTTAGTTCTATCAAACATCTGATTCCATATTTATCCCACCCCCCAAAAAAAATAATAAAATCAGATACTTGAAATAAATTTCTCTCTTCCATGCTACCCATGGATTCTGTGGCCCATCTGCTCTTTCAGGTATATAAGTGAGACATATATACTTGATACTGGTAGCAAAGTCTGTCTTCACAAATGCCATAGTTCAATTGAAGGTCCAGGTTATACCCATCTTCTCCTAAGAACACACCTCTACTGCTTTTGAACTAACCCGTCCCTTCTACAACACCTCCTCATCCCACTCTTAAAAAAAAAAATAAGCTATTCTTTAAAAAAATAAAAATAAATAATATTATGTGGGCTCCAACTATTGCCTGGTTCTTCAGACAAAGGCATGGTCAAAATCACAGCTAGAAAATGACCCAAACAAACAGCAGAGAACAAAACAAGGAACAAGCGGACTTACAGCACAGCCTGGTAAAGAAGGGGGACTGCACACCTGAGTTTAAATGGAGCCCCTGCCATCGGCAGCAGGTGGGGTGGGATTCCACATGGGGCTGATCAGGGTAATCAAGGCCGTTAGTGCCCTCAGGGCTGCCTGCAGTAGAGAAGGAGAAATATGGTGCCAGAGAAAAGGGCTGCATTTATCCTTTTGCTGAAATTATCTATTTGGGAGGTTAAAAAAAGCTGTGAATTAGTCTATGATGGAGAGAGCCACTGAATGACAGTTATCTGTTCTCCATCAAGAGAGGTGAAAGCTGTTAATTTGTCTTATTTTAATCAGGATCAAGTAGCTATGACAAACTGTTTCAAATCATTGCTACTCAGGGGGTTGATGAGTCTCCCAAATACATCTGTTCTTTAGTTCATTAGTAAGCTTCCAAAAAAGTAAAATAGATCCTCTTTAATTTGCTTGAAAGTTCCTCTAAAATCCTTGTGGGCCCCTTCCAACTCAGGATGTTCTATGATTCTATCAATATGTATATATTATATATATATACTGTTCTCTTTGTTCCTCTCCTTGATATTATTTTCCCAGACATGAGAACTCATTTTGTCCAAGGGTAATTTTCAGTATGAACAATTAGCCTGAAAAAATATATATATATAATAATAATAATATGTTTTCTGGTCCCGCTTAGTTCTGTACCTGCAGTATATAAATATACAGATGTGTAAACAGTGTTAAAAATACCTTCCTGATGACAAATAACAAAATTCAAGTTCCCTTCCAAGCAATGCAGATATAGGTCTTGCAACTTGCTGATCTTCCAGTGGAATAAGCCACTAGCCTCCTAGACATAACCTGCTGCTTTTATTAAAGATTATTTTCTTTCTTATTACCACTTCCCTTGATGTTCATTCATCATGCCTGTTCTGAAGGCTTGGCTTAACTTGACTCAATTCACAATGATTTTCACTTTCATCGCTTTACCTCTTTTATTTTCTGGTATCATTCAATTTATGCCCAACTTCAATTCATGAAGATTTTTGCATTTCTCTTCACAGTACCTCCTGGAGTAGAGGCTGAAATGAGAGGCAGGATGCTTTGTGCCTCAATTCCTGTTTGTGAACCTGAGAAGTGCTGCTGTGTATAAACCACACAAAACCAAGTAAACAAACCACGCAAACAAGAGTATTTTCTGCTAAAGATTGACTTGCACTTTTTGTATTTGTGCTCCGAATTAGAATCCAGGGGACACACACACGGCCTTTCTTTGGTTATTAGGCTACCTGTCTCAAAATATGATTTCTCTTACTAATACTGCCTATAAACTCTTAACTCTTCTGGCACTATGTGCTTATTCTGAATGTCCAGAAGAAATTGCAATAGAATGGGGGGCAGTCTGGTTCTAAAATGAGCATGTTTACTTTGGAAATTACTGCAAGATAAAATTGGGTCATATAGAGAAACAAATCTTCTGGTCAAAGCAGACTTGGGCCTCAGAAGGCGATGCAGTTTCTGCATCTCCCATGTAGGTTTTTCTGTCCCTGTTCCCCTGCTCCTGTTTCAGAAGACCAACATTTCCTTTCTCTTGTCTCTACTTTTCTTTTCTTTTTTTTTTTTTTTTTTTTTTTAAGTTAATGAGCTCTTAAGGCAAGGTTCATATATTGTCTAATACAAAAGGCTGCTGATTTCACTTCTGGCTTCTGAAGTATTATTGTAATGCAAATGATGATGCTAATCATATGGGGTGAGTACCCAAAAAGAAGGCATCTTAGAAGCATGATATAAATCAAAGAAAGGGGAAAAAAAAAATAATAAACAAGGTAGCCTTAAATAAAAAGCTATTCACTTTTATTCTTTGTTAGATGCTCCCTGTAGTTGATAACGACCAGCAAACCAATGGCTGTCTTTCAAAGAAAGTCTTTGCATCTGTCGCTTCTTTGTAAAGCTTTAATCAAGTTAGAGGATTTTTGCCTTCTTTTTTCTTTTTATTTAAAACATTATAAATATTTCTTTTCCATTTTGCTCTCCCACTGCTTTAGACATTGAGATGGTTATATCACAACCACCGATAAATTAAAATGACTGGTGTGAGGTTATAGATACATATGAGAACAAAAGGGCTGATGACTGAAAGGAAAGAACTGCTTTAAATTATTCATAGAACTTCTTTTTCTTTCCTTGGGTTTTTGAGAGCAATCAAAAAAAAAAAAAATGGTGAATGAAAATGAACACTCTATGAGCAATCTGATGGTGTCAGATCCAGCATTACTAACACGTGTATTTTCCTCTTTTGATCACTCAGCTCAGGTCTTTTAAAATCGTTTACATCTTTCTGTTCAAATGTGGAATGTAAAGATTGTCCTCTAATTCCACTTCAGAAATTTCTGCAGCAGTACAATGGAGTACCTACATGGGTACAAACCCATGGGAAACATAATGTCTTCCAGACTTTTTTAACCTTGACAGTATCATAGAGGAGAATCCTGTATCTTCAAAGTACAGAAAGAAAAAGAAAAAGAAAAAGAAAAAGAAAAAGAAAAAGAAAAAAGAAGAAGAACAGGGGTAAAACCACACATTTTCGGTTTCTATCTTCTATTGCTTGAATCAAAAAGCAAAGAGTGAAAATATTTTTTTTTCTTAGATGTACTATCAAAGCAATGCAGCAAGCAAAATTATGAAAAACAAACCAAAAAAAGTTAATAATGCCCTTAGAGATGTCATATCAGCCAGAATCCCTGATTTTATGAACAAGGAAAAAAAAAATATGGACAAAGATGTCAAAGATGTGTGGGATGTGTGTGCATGGTTGTGTAGATTTATGTCGGATGGTATGTAACAAGACCTACACAAGCATACGGAATGAGTTCTGTCTATCTACATGCCCATTTATACAAGCAGAGCAATGTGGTTACTCTTTTTTCTTGGAGTCTGGAAAGCAACATCACCATATTTTTTCCTCTTGAATCACAGGTCTTTTAAGGAAGTTCATTGTGATCACAATTGCATTTCTCCTATTTATTAGCCATACCTTCAGAGCACAGAGGAAATGGGGCAGTACCAGTTGCCAGAGCCAATGTGCAGAAATGGAAAAAAGTCTTTCTTGCACCTGGCTGGTGCAGTACAGGGATAACATGAGCAACATGTCAAGCTGGCGGAAATAAGCAAATTAACAAGCAAATGCATTTTAGAGGATATTTTCCAAGGATCAAAGCTTGCTAAGGCACTTAATTCTCCCTGATTTTGTGAATCATCTGTTCATAAGCTGTTTTAAACCATTTCAGATAGACTGGGAGAGAGACAGACACCTGTTTAAAGAAGCAGGATGACAGAACGACAAGAAGGCAGGATGACAAGAACGCTGTTTTCTACATTAGGAAATAATAATAATAATAATAATAATAATAAAATAAAAAAAAAAAAAAAAAAAAAAGACCTTTCAACTGTTACCACTGGGTTGCAGCAGGGAGTGCAGGGGAAATGATGAAAACTTAAGGCAAAAAGGTAATATATATATATATATACACATACATATATATATAAAGGCATTAGAAAGTTACTTATTTTCACTGATATGTCCGAGGCCACGAGGATTTATATTCTAGGTGTTCCTGTTGAGGAGATTTCAGGTTTCATCTGTATTCCCAACAACATTACAGTTCAATAATGGGGTGCAGTAGAGAAGCTTTCTTTTTCCTCCCATGATTTTGATAAAATTGAGGGCTGAAGGAGTTCATTTTCTTCTTAACTCAGTCTAAAATTTGGCACACAAGTTGATAAAAAATATGATGAAATTGTCTTGACTATTGATTTATTTAGTTTTTTAATACAGTTTGATTAATTGATTTAGTGAAATTGTTTCTTTTTTTTTTTCTGGCTTAATACTTTTGGATTTGATTCTCTCTTTATCATTTTTAATTGGTTGGCATGAAGTGTTATAAGTCAGACTGACAGCCTCAGAAAGCAATTTTCTACATAGTTTACACAAACATAACTACCCACCTAAGTTGCAAATAGGTGCAAAGTCAGCCTGTTACTGACCCTTGTGATGCCTCCAGAAGGCTTCCTGGATGTGAATTTTGCAGCACTTTAAGTGTTCTGAATTCGTTTCTGCTTCTGCTTTGCAGTTTACTCTCTCAAATTACTACAGTTGTGCTGTGAACCAAATGAGTGGAAAGACTACAGTATAGGAGAAACCCCTCTGTCAGCAAAGAGGAATAGATTAGAATCCCTGAAGGAATCTCCCTCCGCTGCCAGCGTGTACATGTAACGTTCATGAAATGAAAGCATCATGCAAAAGATTTCATCCATGCATAAGAGACAGCCTCAGGACTGCACACATCTTGAAGAATACTACATGCAAAGAAAGTGTCCAAAAATAAACAGTTGGCCTCTGTTTTCTCCTTGTCACAAAAGGACCATACAGTTGTCTGTTTTTCCCATTATCAGTCCCCAGTAGTCATGGCTAACAGAAACCTTCTATTCATCTTATTTAATGTGACTATGGATCCAGCTCTCAGTGGAAACAAAGAAAAGAATTATACATACTTCCATGGGTTTGGATAAGATCGTCTCAGCTGGAAAATAAGATATATCACATAATGTAGGAAGTACCAGAAGCTTATCCTGCAGCAATATTCTGCCAGTATTTGTTGAACAGGTTTCTTTTTTACTCTGGTTTAACTCTGATGCTAATATTTCATTCCTCCTGGCAAAAAAATGTAAACCAAATCCCACTGCAATGAATGGATGAAAACACTGTTGGCTAAAATAACTATAGTTTTATAGTATTTCTCACTGACAAATCAGTGACATTATTTTTCAGGACAAAGAGAGGCACAGTGAAGATATATGATTTATCCCAAAAGCTGACAGCAAAGGCAAAGAATTCCAAAGCCTAAATCCAGTGCTCAAAGGATTATATCCACTGTCTGGGACATCTATCAATCACGTGAGGCATTCTTCTCTTTAATGTTTTACATACTGTGTTTTATAACACAGATTTTATTCACGTTTTATAGTATTACTGAAACTATTTCACTGTAAATAATCGGAACACCGGTATCTTTTTCTCAGATACACATTTTCCTGAAATAAAAAATCTTCCAGAAGATCATTTTTCTGCTAGGCAGATTATCAAGTGCTACCACATTAGGAAGCTGTGAAGACAAAGCTATTCTGGAACCCAAGCCAGGTTTGTTCAGTCCAAAATAGTCAGTGTACAAACGAATCTTTATATTCACACATTTTTCTACTTCCAGTCTTGGCTTGTTTTTGCTACACAAAATGTACTTTTGATCAGTAAAGGAGTTAATAAAGGAATATTTGTTCATTTTACTACATCATGTAGTATAGATACACAGGTTCCTAAAACATAATTTCTAGGCAGATCACTGACACCTAATCTTTAACTCTTTTTTTTTTTTTTTTTTTTTTTGAGTACAAGTATGCTGAAACATCTCATAGTATCTGTATTTCCCAAGATCCATAATTTAATTAAAACAATGGCTCCATACAATTGTTGAATCATAAAGCAATTTAAGTGAGTAGTGTAGCTCAGCTTGCTCATCCCAGCAACCAGGAATTCCCATGACTGTCACTTGCTTCTCAAAAAAAGGTTTGTCTGATTTCACAGCACATCACTTCAATTCAACGTATATCAAACTGCCATGGCTCCGGTTTCTCTCATTTAAGAGATTTTCTTTGTTTTAGGATTTGCATTATTCTTTTCTATTTAATGTTTACTTTAATATTATTATCCTTTTTAAAACAAGGTACACTAAAAAACATGCTTGATTTACTCTTCTCCTGGCTTTTTCCATGATTGCCTGGTGCATACTGTCAGATGGCAGGCATCAAGGAAGGTCAAAGCAATGACAGCCTTCAGGGCTCTGTCAGTGAATGCTAAATCGCCTACTCATCACTCATCAGTACCACAAGCTTATCCAGAAAATACAGCCATAACATAATGGAAGTAGTGTTTGAATAAGATTCAGATCTTCTTTTCATCATTTGCAGCTTTCCAGATTTTACAGTTAGGACTCGATTCTCCCAGCAGTAAGCATGCTGTCCTCACCCTGACTGAAGAGAAGTTGCTGTTTGAGAACATACCTCCTACCATTCTTTTTTTCTCCCCCCATAACAAGAAGGGCCTGTTACTGGTCTGACTGAATGAGTGGTGATCAACAGCACTGACTGGGGAAGCAGAATGTTACTAGGTGAAGGAAAGGAATATACGGAAACCAGGCTCCAAAATGTGTTCTTTATTTCTGGGATAGCCTGGCAGCAGCATCTTTTCTTGTACCTTACCAGGGAAGAAAAAAAATATTTCTTATAATTCTGTTCACTCTAGTTTAGGCTGCTGAAACAAAAAAATCTTCAGGTATTAAAAGTGATGCTGTGTTGTTCTTTGTGATACATTTGGTTACCCTTGCTATAAAAACAAGACACACACTGTTCTGTATGTTCGTGCCCACCACAAAATCAACCATTCTATTAATGATCTCTTACTTGCAAGTACTAGAAGCTGTTGCCTCAGAGTACATGCCAAAAGAGGGTGTGCAGCAGCAACACGAATTACTTTAACAGGACCTTACATTTATACTCATATTCTCTTAAATTTACTGTGTTGGAAAAAGTGAAGTTAAAAATGAATACATGATACATATGTACTGGGTATGTCTGGTTTCTGTATCACTTTTTTCCAAGTGATGTCCAAATTTCTGGATCACTTTCAGCCAAATTCTGAAGCTTTATTTGCACTGAGCAGTACCTTGCCTCTCTAAGATTTCTTGTATAGCAAGATACTGTCCAGCCTCAGTGAGGTTTTCAGAATCTGGCCATTTGTAATAACGTTTTTCTTCAAGTGTAAGTACCACAAAAATACCTAGACTGACAAATGAAATGAGTTCTTAGCATCTAATGCGTAATTACCAGCTACAGAAATGTTGCCGTGCTACTTTTATTCTACACTGCAGCAGAGAAATCCCATTAGCTTCAGACACTGCTTGTGGTGACAATGACCTGGAACACTGAAAGGCTAATGGAATTGCACAGGTGTCACCACAGACATCATCTGAAAGCAGTGAAGTTGTGCAAGGGTAGCTGAAAGCGTAATTTAGCCTGCAGAATATCTGTTTGTGGTGGGCACATGTACGATGGAAAGAAGCCGGTATGACTGGTAGGGCCAAAGCTGAGTTTGAACTGTTGGCAGTTGGGGAAAAAAGAATAAAATAAAATAAAATAAAATAAAATAAAATAAAATAAAATAAAA
>CM021772.1:7953628-8117572 GCA_011076525.1 Nettapus auritus
AAAATCTTCAAAAGCATCATGCTGACATAAAGAATGGAAATTCACAAGACCCAGTGATCCACACCATTGTATGTCAATAAGTCCTGCCCTTTTGTGCCTCTTTTCATGGTTGAACTGCATTTTAAACAGTTGAAAATGAGGTTTAAAGAGACAAACATGGAGATTTCACCAATAACATCACCAAAACATTTCTTAAAGTAAGACTCAGTCAAGAGTTTTCTTAAGTTTTTCAAAATTGTAACACAGTGCTACCTCCATAACGATAATTTTTCACAATATTTTTACTACTAACTGAAAAAGGAGACATTTCTTCTTCTTTCTATCCTTGAACATATATTAATATATTTATTAAAATATATGCGTATTTTCCATTTAAAGAACTTTTAAAGAAGTTCCTGTTCTGATCAGTAATTCAGATTCAGTTCTACCATCAGTTAATAGCCCTAACTTCGATATCATGCTGTACTGTTATACTTATTTTATCACTGATGAAGATCACAGTGGCTGGATAAGACAACTCAGCTTTTAACCTTTAACATATCAGTGTAAGAATGTAAATTATTTTATTCCATTAAACAAAATAAATGGCTTTGCTTTACTTTTTTATGTCAGTACTACTAGACAAAATCTTTGTTTAATGCTGAAGAAAACTGACATAAGACTTAGTCTGCTCCCAAGCCTCAGAAACATCAAAAAGTTAGAGAGGAAGAGTCGTATCAACCTTCCCACATTCATGCTGTTATTAACAAACTCCAGCCCTTCATGTGACTTTCATTAGGAAATCATAAGCTCTAAATACGCAAAACCTTAAATACAAAACAAAACCTCCACAGTTTCCTCATTCACAACACCTTCGACTGTATCAAGAGAGCAGCAGCAGCAGGTGCCACATGCTCCCTTCCATGTGGCCAGTCAAACTGCTGGGGCAAACTGGGAAGGCTTTCTACACACCTCCTGCACTCTCCTTTTCTGCCTCTTTCCTCCTACCCCAGCTTTAACTGCAGCATTTGCACTATAATATATAGGCCATGAAATTAAAATTCAGCTAGCTTCTCTTTGGAATGTTTTCCATTGCAGACAAGAGGATATTAAATATTCTGACCCATTATATAATTGATATTACAGGAAACAGCATGTACGTGAAACATGAAAGAGAAGTCCCACAGATCTTTTAGAAGGAATCTTCCCTCCAATAAACTGGTGAAACAATCACCAAATAAGTGGGTTTTAAAGCTCTTTGTCTCACTTTATTAATTCGTTTGCATTAAATCCCATGCATATTTCAGCCAGTGTTCAATTTTTCAATTCTCGTGGTTGGGAGGGGGGGCTGTCACTTCAATGAAGATTTTTTTTCAAAATGAAGGTTCAAAGCGGCTGCCTACACTGAACACTTTAATACAGGCACTGCACTGTAGCAAGTTGAAAGGAAATCTCATTAGAAAAGGATTCCAGGACAAAAAAAAAAAAAAAAAAAAAAAAAAAAAAATCACCATTGCTGTTAGTGCTAATTAGCAGCTTTTTCTGCTGTTTCAAAAGAAGTTCCAAAACCTGAATGAGGAGATGGATTATTTCACCCCAGTGGTATTCTTCCAGGTCAGGGGTGAGACACCTTGTGAGCGTGGGGCTAGTTCTTGTTCTGATCCAACCACCAAACAGCCTGCCAATTTGTTAATCCAGCAATAATCAGAAATTCAGGTCTGTGACTCTTTAATAACAATATCAGGAAAGAAAAGTGCAATTTCTGTTAGAACTGAGGGAGCTTCTCTCTTTCAAAACTAACTGAATAATTCAAATACGTGCAAAACTTGTTGGTCAGAACTTTAAATTCTGGCATGTATTTTAAAAATAGTCTGTGTGATATCCTAAAACAGTAATATATTTTATCCATCCTATTACCTGTTCATACACCTTGTAGCCCTGAGACAATGGAAGGGATATGGCTGCATACTGGATTCAGAAGACACAAGGAATGAAGGGACCAGAGTGTCAGTGCAACAGTACTTCTCATATGAAATGCAAAAGAAAAAGACTACAATCATTTTAAACCATCAGCTCTTTCTCTGATTCATGTCACCTTGGATTGCAGAAAAGCACAGGCAAGTATTCAAATTCACAGCATATACAAAAATACACCAAAAAAATTAGAAACTACATAATCCAGCCAGCCTGTCAGGTGTCACAGGCAGGAAGAGTGTATATACCAAGCCTGTTTATGTCAGTTTATGCTTTCTTTAACTATGCATAATCATACACAGAGGAATCAGAATCCACAATTCCTGGTCTCCAAATAACATACTAACAATAACATATTTCTCAGTCTTTCTCAGGCTCCAATCCCTAGGCTACTATTAATGTTCATTGCCTTTAAAAAGCAGGCCCAAATACATCCAAGGAATCAAAATTAATCAAATGTTCATCGATGCAGAACCTGCAGACTTTCATGTGCAAAATGGAATCCCATGTGATAATTCCTTTTCTCTCTCTTGCAGAGAGAAAAACATTGTGTTGGTGCATCACATTTTATCAGGCGTAAGTGCATCTTTAAAGGAAATGTTGTGATCAACTTTCTCGCGGTGTGCATTGCTGGTTCTTTAGTAAAAGAGAGGTAGGAAACCCACAAGCCTCCCTTTTAGATAAAGCCCTTTCAATGTCCTTCCTGTGAACTTCCATGACTTCAGAAAATGTAAGTCCTTTTCAGCTTGACCATAACTTTGAGCTTCTTAGGTTAAATATTTTTAATCAGGTTTTGCCAGCTGTGGAGCTCCTGTAAGGAGTTCTTACCCTAAACTACTCATGCTCTCAAACTTTAGCGATGGAAAGTGATAAGACAGAAGAGTTGTATATGGTTATATTTTGTTGCCAAAGCAACAAAAGGCATCGATTGCTACATGAAAAATAAATGTATATTCATCCAAATTTGACAGCCTATACTGTTTAGTGAAAATCTTTGATAAAGGTGTCTAAATTCCGTAATATTCTTTAGGTTATATTTCACCTTGACAGTAACACACTTATGCTGTCACAGCCCCTCTGAGAGCAGCCACTCGAAATTCATTTTACTAGAACTGTTGATTTGCTACAGTTGTTGGTGTTTGTTTAAAAGAAAACAAAATCTAGCAATGAGAAGTAAAAGACTTTTCTAAGTTTCACTGAAGTTGACAGAAAGACTTGCAATGGACTAGAATGAAAGCAGAGGGGATACTTAGAACCCCACAGGGGCTGCGGATTAGAGACATACCTTGCTGTACACAGGTCTCATTTTTAAATGCTCCAAACTGTTTCTAATGGGGTTTATCTCTATCAAGTTCTGTAATATCTGTCTTTTTCATGTGCATTTCATACCTCCAACTGGAACACACTGGCAGGTATACGTGGCTCTGATTAATGAATTTGTTTAATTCTGCAGTTCATTCCTGCCTTTTGCTCATTCCAGTAGCTCTGCATACACTCTTCCTTGAGTGCTAGTTCAGGAGATGGCACAGACAAAAACATTAGAAAAACACAAGACGCAAATGCACCGGTTTTTACAGAGACGTAATCAGTAGGGGCAATAAAATGCCAGTTTTGATTAGAAGTTAGAAAGCCAAATAAAAGCCTGCTGAGGCAGGATTAATATTTCTACCACTTGTACTGCACCACAGCACTTGTGCATGGTAAGAGGTGACCAGGGAGGATTAGCATGACCTTTTCTTAATGAATAGGACTATAAGCTTTTAGGGACCGGATGGTAAACAAAGCAAAGTGCTGGAAAAGAACAGAGATCATATCCCTTTTACTAAAGCTTGTTCTGTTTTGTTTTGCTTTGGCTTTTGCCTGTGATTTTTGTTTTGTTTTGTTTTGTTTTGTTTTTTATAAATCAACCCATAAGGCTTTTTTCCATCACTTATGTTTGGTACATTTCTGTATCCCAAAGCTAGAAACCAAATCTATCTCATTCAGATTGCTCAGACTGAACTCACCTTCTGTTTAATTACTAAAATAAGTAAAAACAAAAAACTGTGCAAATGTTCAACACAGTATATAAAAATACAGTAGAAATTTACAACATTGGATATGAAATCTGAGACACCATTTTAATGCTACAGATACCTAAATCTAGAGCACTTGATCTCTAATTCTGCCTAGCTACTTTATCTTCCTGTCTCATAGTCTCCATGCATTGTAACTACTAAAATCTGAATGAGGAAATCAAAAAGATATCTTCTATCTTCTCCATAGAAGACTTTTAGACCAGTCAGAACTTGTTAGTCCCTCCATGCTTGCTCCTCTTTTCCGACAGACAGCATCATGTCTGAGCCATTTGTATTGGAACATGTATCAAAAAGAAATGTTTTATATTTCCCAGGAAATTGATTTCAGAGGTATTTAATAACAATATGCTCAATGTCTCCAATTTTGTGCAGCCTTCCTTCTTCCTGAGCCAAAAATCAATTTATGTTTTGTATCTCTATACTCCATATTTAACCCAGACATTGATGATACTCAAGGGAAGTATTTGCACTTTCTCAGAATCGTTCTCTTTGGGCAGAGAAGGCCAGTAGTGCCAAAGTTATTGCAGAAGGTGGTTTGAAAATTTTCTGGTGAAGGGACAAGAGACTTTTTATTGCAGAGTCTTTCAGCAAAGTGGCAGTTTATGTGGAATTTTCATGACTAACTACAGTAACACTTCAATGAGATGCTTCATTTTAACTTAATCGTTCCATTCTTTATATATTTTTTATGTTGCAAAATGCAACATAACAAGCAGTTTCGTGAGCACTGGAACTAATGGAGACAGATTTGTCAAAGCACTTATGCTTCATGGGAGATTGTAACTAAGGAAGGCATTGTGGAGATATCTCTCATTAAACAATACAGGATCCTAATATGACAGAAGAAATAACAAATGATATCAGTTTCTCTAGTAGTTAGCGAAACACTGGGAAATTAGTATAGAGAATACAATTGAAATCAAAAAAAATAGTAGCATAGTAAAGCTTTTCCCAAGATTTGGGCATTCCTTTTTGTTTGTTTGTTTTTAATGTGGATTGTGTGCTGAATACCATAGACTGAGTCCAAACTTCACATTTTTCTTTCAAGAGATCATTAGCAGGATTCTTATTCTTTGCCAGGCTATTTAACAAATCTGTGGGAATTTAATATTATTCATCCATTTCCAAAATATGTTTTAAATTCACCAGTGAGTTCAAAATGAATTTACTGGCTGAAGAATAACGTATTTCCTTAGGAAACTGGGATTAAAATGAAATGATACTATCAAAATCAGAATGGAAAAATCAATATTTCTACCTTGCTAAAATGAAGGGTTTCAGTGATGCTGCAACAGGAAAGTTAATGAGGTCCAACTTAAATGTCTCCATTTTCTCTTTCAACAACAACAAAAAGTCCAAGATATTTTTAATTCATTTTCAAATAAATTCCAATTTTTAGCTGTGATTTATAGTTTGCCCTGAGATAAGAATTCAAAGTCTGGGGCAGGAAGACTATTCAGGTACCTCAGTACAGTGTTAATTTTGAGGGATCTAGTTATTGATCCTGATCAGGCATTTTACTGATGTTGAAAATACACTTCTAAAAAAAAAAAAAAAAAAAGTGTATCTTAAACAAAAATTCAACCTCCCTTTTTCCCTCCAGCAGCATCTCTGGAAGCATCTGTGGAAGGAATAACTAAAATGCATTATTTAGAAAGTAAGTTACATAACAAAGCTAAACATATGCTTTTTTAAAGACTTCAAACAAATGCCTAGATAAATGGCCATACGTGTACAAAGAGGAACAAAGCAGAGGATGAGAGAACTGTTTATACAAATTTTTAACCACAAAGAACAACAGAATTCAAGCTCAGATTTTTAAATTCCTCCTGTCTTTCTTTACCTACTAGACTGGGGATTCACGAGGGAGAGACCATGGTCCACTGAGAAATATTGTGTCATTTACAATCTTTGGACTGAATGTCACAATTCTGCATCACAGTGTCCAGGTAAGCCCTCATTTAATTTTCAAGTAACATTTTTCAATCAGAAAAAAAAGAATCTCCACAGAATGAGCTGTCAGCAGGTAGCATTTGTTTCCATGAACTGAGCTGCCACTAAACTGTTTTTATCCCAAAAGGAAGGTATGTGCACCTATTAGAGTGGTTTTGTTACACTGTAATTAGGACATATGTCAAGCCTAAATTCGGATAGATATCAAGCCTTCTGAAGATTTGCAGAGGCTCCTATACACTAAGTGGCTTAGTGAGGAAGCCAGGGATAAAATTCCATGCAGGTAAGTGAAGATGGTGCAACCAGGAGAAATACTATCCCAACTTTATCATGCACTGATGGTCTTTCAACTCACAGTCATGCAGGAATGAGTTTTTCATGTTATAATAAATATTGTTATAATAAATATCTCTGTGAAAACATCCGCTCAGTGTTCAGCAGTTGTTAAAAAGGAAACTCACTGTTAGAAATGATTGAAAAGTAATGAAGACTACAACAGACAATATTATTATGCTACTGCATAAACCAAGTCTGCTTCCTCTCAAAAAGCATACTGTGGAGATGGAAAGGTACTGAGAAAAGCTTCAAGAATGATCAAATACATGGAACAGCTTTTGTAAAAGGAGCAACTAAGTAGATTAGTATTTTTCTGTCTGAAAAAGAGACAACTGAAAACTGAATAGAGAGGTCTACGATATTGTGTGTGGGAAGAAGACAGTGAATAGAGATTGATTGTTCACTGCTTCTTCCAATACAAAAGGAGAGAAGGGGTGGCAGAGGGGAAGAAGTCAAATAGAATTGCAGAGCTAGGATCAGAGCAAGCTTCTTTGCACAATGTATAATGGCGAGACATTTCTTCCTATAACATGTAGTTAAATTATTAATTGCTTTCCAAATAAAAACAGATGCTAAAGGACTACATGGGTTGGAAGAAACACTAGACAAAATCACTACAGAACAATCCATGAGTCCTATTAAAAACAAACACCTCTGCTTCAGGACATCTTGAACTCAGAAATCTCTCTAAACTGGGAGAATATTCAGAGGGTGTGCTGCTATGCGTATGTCCCAGCACATTCTCTGTACTCCTGAATGGCTTGATGGCCACCATCACAGCCACAAGATAAAGGACAAAACTGACCTTGGTCTGACTCTTTATTCTTGCTTCCACACAAAAATTCATCCAAGAGCCACAGGCTTTACTCAGCCAGAAGCTATGTAGTTCTTTTTTCTCGCACCAGATATCAGTAATTTGTCTAAGAATAAATTAGATGATAGAGGAGAGTTTGGTCAAACAGCCCTCTCAAGCAGTGTGTGAGAGAGAGAGAGGGCAACTGGTTGGTGGTGGTTGCAGTAGAGTAAAGAGTCTGTGATCCCCTTTAGCAGGAAAAAACTGCAAGTCATATCCTCAGTTGGGTAAGTTAAAATAATCCCATTGTGGTCAATAGAACTGCCTTATTTAGCCTAGCAGAGGATTTAACTTCAATTGCTTAAACCTCAGAACACCTATTAGGTTTGCAAAAGGATGTTGCTGATGTACAGGACACTGCAAAAGTTTTCAATTTGTCCAGCTGGTTATACTTTTCACTGCGAGTCACAGCTCAGATCCATCTAGTCTCTCCCCCATTAATTCCACTCTAAACCTGACCTTGTTTGTCCCTGTTTTGCCACAGTTCACAGTAATTCTTTTACTCACAGAGATCCATCTATCTTACAATCTCTGCATCCTTTCTTACTTTAGTCATGCACTATAAAAATATCTTCTAAATTTTCATATGCTGCATAGTCTGCCAAATTACCTCATGACGGATAGTCCATAAAATGCTGTTCTGACAACAGTATCAAATATACTACATAGTTTATATAAAACTATATTTATTCTTCCACGTTGGAACATCAATCCACACAAACAAGGTTATTTCAATTAATTTTTTATCCAAAGAAGCAAACAATTTGTTGTCAGTGTCCATGCTACACTGAAGAATCCTGGGAATAATCAACAAGCAAACACTCATGAGATAAGCATGTTCGTTGCATTACTGGCTTTGCAAACTAGCAGCTCACAAAAGAAGGCAATGAAACAGTCTTGAGACACTATGTCAGTTTACAGAATAAGTTATCTTGAGCTTTTATTTTGCTTTTATTTTTTTATGTAAGAAAATGTGTTTTTTATGTATCCATTTATCACATTTTATTTAGCAGGAAGATGGCAATTGGAAAGTTTGGTTGATTCAAAATATTTCCTTTACATCTTTCTTCATGTACAAAATACAACAAGAGGCAATCAGATCAGCTAAGATTTTCCATCTCCTACAATAAATTTTGTAAGATTAGTAAAGCAGTAAGCCAAAATTCCTATAAAATCCACCCCAATGACCCTTGCAGTAAGTGCAAGTTTTATAAGGGGGGTTCGTATTTTTAAGAAGTTAATTTATACTACGTATGTAGGTATGTATAATGAGTGGCTAAAGAATATTTGAGTTACGGTCCTAAGGTGATTAACAAATTTAATTTTAACTCCAGTAGATCCTTACTTCTTCAGTACACACGCTTAGGTTCAGTGGTTCAGAAGTCTGTACATAAGAAGCAGGATTAACTGTTGTAATAGACAACAACAGTGCAACATGGATACAGCACAAAAGAAACCCCCACACACACATGTATGAGGAAACTGCTCAAGATATACGGATGTGTACAGCCAAAGAAGACACAATCCCCAGACTACAAGAGCCCTACACTACAGGGGCTGCCACAGTTCCTAGGCCAAATGTGTTGCTGCCTTTTCACAAAGTCCTGTAGTGCATCATCCTGAGTGCCGCGTCTCAAAACCTTCCTCCTTCTGGTGTGAATATTTAGTTATTTACTCTCTTTTGAATTAATTCCTTACAAAATACAATCCTGCAGCTTGCCTAAACTGGACACTGTGGTGAAGCTCACATGTGCCCAGGAGGACAGCAACTGAAGTAGTTCGGATAACGGGGACTGCGTAACTGCTTCAGTAGTGAGAAATGCACGAGCTGTAATTAATGCTCTTGCTTCTGGATAGGACAAATTAGCCTATGCAGAGCTCCTGACTGCACCTCATACCAGGAGACCTGGCATTTGTAAGGCCTGGTTCAGCAGAGCCAACAGAAGGTAGGCCATGTGATAGATTCATTCTGATTTCACATAATACAGAACAGCTCCTCCGAAACACACAAAGATTAATGTTATAAAAGTACATCTGTTTTAAAAGCACTGAAACAAGTATTGCTTGCAATTCTGTTAAGTATTTACGGGGCCACCTAAACAAAATGCTGAAGCATCCCATTCTGCCTCTGGTCTATGCCCCTTCTGGGGACTGGATCAAGAGTCCTACCTAACCCTTGCTATCTTGGAAAGTCAGTATTCACATTCTTATCTACATTGCTGTTTTCCTTTTTCTTTTTTTTATGCTCCCTAACAACATTTTGTAGACTACTTTTAATTCAAGAAGACAGCAAAATTCAACTGGAAAATCAACCAATACCATATCCAGTAAAAAAATGCTACAGGGTTTTTCTCTTTTTTCACATGGGATTGTTGCCATGCCTAAGGAAAGAACCCTGTGTCTGTGTGGATTTCCTGGTCTGAATAGGTGAAAATGCACACCACATCATGTGCAGCATGGAGCTGATGTACTAATATATAGCAGCTGCTTGTAAAATTTCCAGTTATCTTTTGGGCTCTAGATATCCTGGACAAATGGCCAAATTCCCCTTCTTCCACCTACACAAATCTCTTGTTGGAAAAGGTGATCATGTTCACAGAAATCCAATCATGTGGTAGCCAATATCTGGCCATCTGACATTATTATCCTTTTCATACTTACTGGGAACACTTCCATTAGCAAAAATAACATTGGTCCCAGAGAAAACAGAGTGAGCCAGATTTTTACTAGGTGGCAATGCAGAGCAGTGAACCTGAGAAGAAAATTGAGCTGTTCATGTTGACTCTAGCCAATGAATCTAGCCCTTATGTTTCAAGATCATTGTAAGGAAGATTAAAGGTGCAAATATAAATTTAGACTTCTTTTTCTGCCTGCCATTCTGAGTCTTCTCAACATTACATTACTGGATACTTTGTGCTTAGCAAATTCCAGATCAACTTGTACATATTGCCAGCAATGTAGCAGTTGAGGTAATATCCACAGAGCTGCACTAATGACCTCTTCTGTGTTTACCATATGTTACAATTCCCCCTACAATTAAGTAAATGTTATAAAAGAGTTTCTGTAAATTCTCAGTCTTTCACAGCTAGTAAATGCAATATATGCTTGAAATGAAGGATGATGTAATTAAATTTACATCTCAGAAAGAGTGGTATTTTATAAGCACTTGGTGATTTTTATAACAGCTTTTAAAGGAATAATGCAGATATCTGTTACTCGTAAACACAACCATGTTGTTTCAGTGAAATTATGTTTACCTTTCACTATGCTATTCCAGTTATACAGAGGAAAAAACAAACAAACAAATACAAATGTAGGGACCTTAGTTAGCTTTTCCAGTTCTATCCTACCAGACTTGACTCTGCACAAGATCTCCATGAGGGAGGGAGATGGAAGGGCAGGAAATCCTCCCAAAATGTACCCCACTTGGACTAGATGGCAACTCTAGAAGCTCAAGGTAGCAGATGCTGTGTGAAGAATCAGTTTTGTATCAGAATTGAACTACAAGTTAATATGGGATTTATTTTTGTCCAACTAACAGAAGTACCTGCAGCCAGGTAATATTTTAAAGCTGCTTTTGCCAACACTGAGAACTTTCATACTCACTCATGTAATCCATGCCCCTGGATTTGACTCACACCTGTTTTGTTTCATGTATACGTTATCAAGAAGAAAGAGAAAAAATAAATAATATAATATACTTGAGAGTTTAACCCCTGGGTCAGATTATAGGAGAGAAGGAGAAAAAATCTACTTCAACAGGTATAAGTAGTACAATAAATCTGTTCTGACAGATATTTGACAGCCATGTTTTTACTGACCTCTTTTTTTTGAGGAGATGGGAAGGAAAGTACTGCTTACTGAAGGTCATTTTGGAACAAACAAGCAATAAAAACAATCAGAAAATTGATATGATTTTGTTGCACCAGCTAAGGGCCTGTCTGTGTAAGTTTAATAGGATATGAATTTAGCTCTCTGTATTTACTTTTCAGGTTGGCAGACTACACTGGTACTCATCACTTACATTTGTTATAAATCATGACTCTTTAAAATATATTTTATATAAGCCTTTTTCTGCTCAGTAATATGAATATTAAACTATCCCTGGAAATACAGTGCCTGGAAACAATTCTATGATGACTTTTCTCTGTCAGACAATTATCTCTGTTAAATACTGAATATAGTTCATGAACATTCCAACAAGCTAGAAACAAACACGATATTCCAAGAAAAGACTCTCCTGTGAAGCTGAGCATCATGTTAAGCAAACATAGAGTCTCCCTATCAGGGCTGTTGGTGCAGGTCAGCTGAAGACCAAGAAGCTGTAATGATTTATATCAACTGAGGTAAATCTGGATCCTGATCCAGATCCTTAACAGTTACCATTTTATTTTTTGAAAGTTGCTAAATTTTAGATGGGAAATATAATAAAATAAAATAAACTTTGATACTGAATCACAAAAATTAAATGATAACAGGAGAGAGAAAATGTGAAAGTCATGGTGAATTCCTTTTTTTAGAGCTTTAGATAGTACTGTAGTGATACACTGACAGTCATAAGGCTGGTGGATTTGACAGCCAAAAAGAAATGTTCTTTTTAAAGATTATTGTATTTGTGGATGTAAAGAGAACGTAAGGGAAGAAGATACTAACAACCGTGCTCAACCAAACCAAAGGTCCAATTAACATCAAACAGCATCTCCCAGACAATACCCCATACAGTTATAAGAAATATATGAAGAAGATAACAGAATGAGAGAAGCCTATTTGACACATAAGGGCTCTCCAAACTCCAACAATTTTCAGTTCAGGGACCCTCTAATTTGACTATTTTTTGAATAAATTAAGTGACCTTCGCTGGGCAGCTCTTCTACAATAAACTGTACCAATTTTCCCTTCTACCCATATTAAGAGAAACAGATAGTAAATATTTTAGAAATCTGTAGCCATCCAGCCTCACAGAACAATATAGAATAAAAAGTGAATTAATCCTGACATCTATGGAACATTAACTTTATCTCTGTAACAGCAGGAGATAAGAAAAACTTAGATAAGAGGCTGCATGTGAAGTGACACTGAAGTTGTACAAGAGTCCAAGAAACCTAGATGACCAGATCACTCCTGATTTCTGATCTAGGACACTTACTTCGTTTAATATTTTTATCTAGTATTACAGACATTTCTGATTTTCCTTCAGGTCAAGATTATACACACAAGTCTCTGCTGAAGGCTTTAGAATTATTTCACAGGTGTAATATAAGTTCTGTAAACTTTCACAAAGGTGAAATGGATGGAAAAAAAAAAAAAAAAAGACAATCTATTTTCTTAGTAATGATCCTTCCTACCTTGTTGAGAATCTCATTAGTGGGACAGAGTAGGGAAGTTTCTGCTACAGTGACTATTCTAAACTTTTTTAGAAAAATAAAATAAAAAATATAAAAAATAAAAAAATCTGATATTATCAAACCATCACTTAACATAAGTACAAACTCTTTTTTTGTTGTTGTTCTTCCTTTAGAAATAACTTAGATTTCCAGGTGACCACAGACTCTAGAGTATAAAGCCCAGATTTCCTATGCAGTGGGAAATATTCTCTTAAGGCAAAATTCTCTTTAAGTGTTGTTCTTTAATTGTGGTTTGGACAAAGGCTATTTTCTGCTTAATATCTGTAAATCAAATTCTCAAGTCTAGATAGAATTTTTCTAGACTACAGTCTTCTGTCTCAAGGAATATTTTGTTAGTCATTGTCCAAAAAAGATGTATATAAAATAAGAGTTAGTTTAGTCTCCTAATTAAATATGAACTAACATTAACATTTCTTTTCATCTTAACACTGCTCTGCTAATATTGATATCTGAGATTCCTTTAAAGCCTATCACTTTGTACCGAGTAAGAAAAAGTGAAAGAAAGATTTAAGAATATGAAATTATACTGTAATTTATATTGCTTGCTTGGAGGAGCTAGAAGAATTAGGTTATATAGAATTAGAAAGTTGACACCTAAAAACTATTTTTCAGTCATGGATGAAGAGAAGAAACTAATCTACCTTTGGAAAATTCTTTATTTTGAATTGCTTTGTCAGTACCACAATGACATCAATCAACCATTTAACAACAGAAGTAGCTCTTGATTTTTCAAAATTTACTACCTACATTTCTTCAAAGTCTCATTAGGGTATTTGTGATGGATACAGTTTCATTTTGCTATACTCTAAAGGCTAAAATTTTGATAAAAGTGCTCCGTATGCCATGTTTCAAAGAAAGATGGAACACCTCAGGGGGCTATTCTGTATCTCACAACAGTTTATTGTATAATTGTAGCTTGTCAATTTGTTGCCATCATTTGCAGTACTTAATTTTAAGCTTGCATGTTTCATTATAACTAGCTTACTGTAACCTTGATAACTTTATTCACTTTCTGTTGATGCCTCTTCAGCAGCATATAACATAACTAAAGCCAGAGTGCAAAATAAATATTTTATAAAGGCACCTACTGTCACCAATTTATCATTCATAATGTACTAAAATGCACCATAAAATATGTACTAACATTTTACAGGTGTTGTATTAATACTAATATATTCTTATATACATTATTAATCCTTTGTAAGTCTTACAGCATTGTACCAGTACAAAAAACATACTCAAAAAGTTGATGCATGATTCAAATGATTTCATCATGAAGTCATTGATCATTTGAAACTCTCATGCGTACCATGCTTTGGTAGATAACTATGTCACAGTATAAGGGAATGCTGAATTTATACAATGGAACCTGTATTGGAAGGAAACTTATTGTTATATCGTATAATATCCTGGCTAGTATATTCTGTGGGGCTCTGAAGGGCTGTGAAACTACAACAAGCCTATGGAAAAGAATACCTAAATCAAATAATCGGCTGTGTATGACTTTCTCTGTTCTCTACTCCTGTTAAAAAATCTTTTTGATAGGTTTGTTTAAGTTCAGATTCAAGCTTTGTTTTAAATTAACACCATGACTAATTTGGAACGCACATAATGTGGGGGGTGGGGGAAGCAATTACTGAATAATCTAGAGGAATCTGGGAAATTAACAGATAGTATAGAAATTACTGTGAAAATTACTGTGAAAAGGGAGTAAGGAACACATATAGAAAGAGCAGACAAAGCGACAACACCAAAGTATATACATATTTTGTATTACATGGTCTTAGCTTTTTCATGAAAATTAGATAATTTTCCCATATCATATATGCAATTAGGACAAAAATATGAAAAAAGATAATCCTTGAGATGATTTTTGTCAAAGACTTTTGACTACTATTCACCTCTCCACTCAAAGTCGTGGGATCTAAAGTTGTATGAATAATTGATGTTTCAGTTCAGAGTTCTTCTTACTTTCTCTATTTTTCTTGTCCAATGAATAATTCATTACTTTTGCAAAGTAGAACACTTTAAATGAGAAAGATTAAGAGAAACCCATCTTCAAATACTCCACATCACTTGACTTGGAAAAGCAATATACCTAAGTTCTTGTCTGTCTTCTGAGTTAGGCAGACAGCAGACCTGAATCCATGTTTCTCATGCTGAGAAGATGTGTAAGAGTAGAAGGAACAGCAATATCCCTACAGAAGTTCTAGGGTTTGTGCCTAAGTCTCTTGGGAAACCAGTCTCAATAAATAAAAATAAAAAATAGAAATTCTTTTTGAATAATTCTGTTTCAGTGTTTTCTAAGTGTCTTACATTCCTTTGTTTACATATGTTCCTTGAAATTGGGTCAAGTTGGCAAAAGGTTTGCACTGTGCAAAAATTCCATTTCTTAATGAACAAATGAAAGATTTTTGCCAGCTCTGATATGATCACGTAATTCATTATGAGCTGGTCAACAGATGCTGTAAT
Source organism: Nettapus auritus (assembly GCA_011076525.1). Taxonomy (NCBI): domain Eukaryota; kingdom Metazoa; phylum Chordata; class Aves; order Anseriformes; family Anatidae; genus Nettapus; species Nettapus auritus. Next base: position 7,968,679 of record CM021772.1, read on the forward strand.
TTTTAACAGTACTTCATCTAGTAGTGATTTTCAGTGTGTCAGTATGTCACCTCTTTTTGATTTCTAATATTTCTTTTTGTCAGGATGACTAAATGTTGCAGTCCTTAGACTTCTAGTGTTCATTATTATTTGAAAGCTTAATAAATCCATAAGAGGAGTTAATTTCTAGGACATATCAAAAATAACACAAAAGATATTACCTCTTGGATCAGGCACTAGGTTGCCTTCAAAAATGTTGTTGGTTTGCGGGTTGTTTTTTTGTTGTTGTTGTTGCTTGTTTTTTTGTTTGTTTGTTTTTTTCTTTATTTGTTTTTAATTCAGTGTTTTAATTTATATTGTATTTTATTTTTAAATACTTAGATATTCTGTGCAGCACCTTTATATATCCTTCTTTTGATAGTAAGGTTGAGATTATGAGATATTGAAAACATAGCCACTTAGCCTAGGTCATAATTATTCTCCACGTACTCCATTTATATAAAGTAAAACAGTTTAAACAGAAAGAATTGGAAAGATCCACCTCAGAATACTTAGAGGCCATGCTCTATATGTTATTTTTAATAAGCAAGTAACAACAACAGCTTCAATTGACTCATGTATCTAAATTTAAAGCTGGTTTAAAATACCCATCGCATTCATTAGCTGATAGGTGGCAAACCTGAATTCTGTAAAATTGTCAGCACATCCCTACTTTATTGTGATAGATAGCATCCTTATTAACTTCTTAAGCTTTTCATTCTAGTCATATTGAAGTTTAAGTGACTATGTTGTCAGAATACAACAGCTCGTAATGTTTTTTATTAGTACTTTAAACCTTTCTCAATCTCATCTAAATGGCTAGCAAGGGAATTTTTTTCTTTTTCTTTTTTTTTTTTTTTCCTTCTTTTTTTTCACATTGACTATGGTAAAGATTCAAGAACCTTCAAACTTCTTTTAGTAAATGCATAACTAAAATATTCCACCTATTTAAGCAGATTTTTAACTTAGCTCAAAGCTTCACAGCCCACAACAAGCACTGAAATATTAATGGTAGGCTGCATGTTATGTATAGAGAAAGACCAGGAGCAGAAGATGAGAAAGGAAGACCAATGGGCTCTATAACACCATACTTCACTGTTTAGATGTCCAAAATAATTATGTACATTACAGTTTAATTAGCCTGTCCATATAATGTGTGCCTTTAATTATTCAGCTATGGCAAGTCATCACAATAGCTCAGCTCACGTCTGCCTCTGAGACATACCACTGCAATATTGTTTTCAAACTTGTAATTAATATTCATCTCCTGACTGGCTCTTCATGAAAATTCCCAGCAGCCAATCCAGACAAGGGACTGCCCTGAGCTTTCAAGTGTTATTTAACTGGGAAAAGTTTGCACACAAAATTCATACTGTGAAACTATGAGAGGAGGGAAACTGAGCAGGAAAGTTTTAACTTTCTGAAACACCACTGCTTGTTCATTGGGTAAAACTCCAAATAGAAGTCCACTTAAATTAATGAAACTCTTTCTATTCAAGATCAACAGAAACTCTTTCTATTCAAGATCAACAGATTTACTGTAAAATACATAACAGATAACGTCCCTTACATCTACATTTTCACTCCTCTGTTGATGTGAATATGCAGAAACATTTTTCATCCTCCTTTACAGCAGGTTAAAACCTCTTAAACCCCAGAGCTCAGTAACCTAAAATAATGGAAAGCTTATGAATGGAAAGCTCCCACTTTCTTCCTGTCTTGATAGCTTTCACTGCATAGAAAATTTAGTGTAAATTTCTCTCCCTCCTTCCATACCATTACACAGGGTTGTAAATTCTTATGTTATGTATAGGTATGTTTCCATTCACAGGAAACATCTCCAAAGCATAACAAACTTGAACTACATTTATTTTAGGGGTTCCCTAAATTATTCTGAACAACTGCAAGCATGGTCATGTTATTGAAGTGTTTCAGATTCTATAATGAATTCATCTGCTTAGCACCCGGTGTTTCAGGGTTACTATCTTTTCCTTGTTACACTGAGGAGCTGTTACAAATTCAAGTTTATAAATCGTAAGGAAATCTGGAGCAGAACAGATTTCTCTTCTCAAACCTGCCTTAGCAAGTTGCAGCAGACTCCCATTATAGCAGACTTTGTAATTAAAACCTAATTGTCATAAAGATTTTATTATAAAACTGTAACTTAACTACAAATAGAAGCTGAATTAAGCTTCTAACATTATTACATAGTTTAGATATTACTGACTTATCTAATTCTTATTAGATACATCTTCTAAACAGTATATTTGGCCAACCATAAAAATCCCACCAATGTTATTCTCCTCATATCTCCAGGTAATATAACAAGTTATACTCTTAAAATAAAACAAAACAAAACAAAAACCTTATTCACCTAGTGAACTAACCTAGTGAACTGGGCTAGTCTGCAAAAGGTTTAGAAGAGGAGAATGCATCCTACATTTTTAAATGGACCTTAAGGTGATAAATGTGGATCCAAAATACATCTAAGTGCAAGCTTTACAATAGGAGTTTTTTGCACGTCTCTGTAATTCACTTTCTAAATATTACTTGAATATCAGCCTTCCTTTGCGACTCCTGCTCTGTGTATAAAGGATCTCCTAAGAAACCTGTCTATGAGCCTGTCGATTTCATTGATTATCTAGGAGTCTTGTTGGAGGAATTCACACAAAGGCATCGACCACTTCTGTTACCCACACTCCAAACCAATGTCCATCTTCTCACATGCATGCATAGCCCCTGGGATAATTCTTTTTACTCCCTCTCTATGTTCAATTAAAAACTGGGGCTTTTTTCATTCTACTGTAACAAAAATGTATGGTAATCATAATGAATGTGACTAGCTTCACAGTGCTGCTATGTCAGATTGTACATCCCCAAAATCTCCACATTCATTTATAAAGGGCTAAGATCCTGTTACTATAGTAACTGCAGTTTTACATGCCCTGACTGTTCTGTCTTTAAAAGCTTTGCCACAACGCTGCTGCAAGATACATTTTTTCTTTTCCTTTAATTCTACGAATCACGAGTTCCTCACCAAGCAGTCACATGTAAACATTATGAAATATTTCTCTCATAAAAAAATCCTACACTTCATCCTGTCTCTCCTGAAAGAGCCAAAACAGTAGGGGTGTAATTTGAATCAGTGATTTTAAATTGCTTGATTTAAAACTATGCCTGAGCTTTGTATAAATAACTTGGGGAAAAAAAATGCTGCTGCATCTTTAAATTTTAATTTATAATACACCAAATCATAATTTTAACACAGCACAGTTGATAAGAAATCTTATTTAATTTTATAAAACTGCCATAAGGAAAACTAAAAAATAAGATCCAAATCCTTCAATACCTTAAGCTAGAATAACACTATACATGTCCAAAGGTAAGAATCTGCATAAGTCCTGCAGAGTATTAGGAACAAACTTCTTTTATTAGTAATTTTTTAATGTTAAAATGGATGCCGCTTCAAGAAGAAATTCCTTTGGCATTAACATTTTTTAAATCAAAACTTTGTTACACCAAAATATATGTATGTTATATTATAGGTACATGGTAGGACTGTAGTGTGGCAGGAGCTGTAGAGCAACACCAGGTTTACAAGCTATAAGAACATATGAATTTGCCTGGGAATTCTGCAGGAATCCAATGGTGTCCTGAGCCCACTATACAATATCAATACGTACCATGCTGTGGCCCTAACTTTGTCTCTGAAGCTGTTGCTGAGCTGCTTCTGTAGCTGCTTCAACATTGTGCCTGGTAACTGCAGTGTCCCCAGAAGGTTCAACCATACCCTCAGTCCTTGCCTCATGCCAACTGACTGCACCCCCGCCATCACCACACCTAGTGGCACTGTCTCTGAGATAGCTTCAATCCAGCCCAGGAACTGCTGTCGGTATGAGCCTGGGGAAAGCCAGTTGGAGTGCTAAAATTAAGTAACATCTTCTGAAAATCATTGCTTCCAAAATCTTTTTTAGTCTATAGACTAGGTCAGATTACTGAGAAAAAGTGTAGAGAATTTATGTACTAGCCACGTCCCAATTTAGCTGCTAAGAGCAACTGAAAAACAAAGAACATCTGTCTCACTACAGCATGTATTTTATCATGAATAAACACAGGTGGTGCTTCACAACTACAAAAATTAAAAATAATAATAAATTACTAAAATGAAAAGAACTCCAGCTTCTTCGTCATCTGATTTCCTTGTCCTTGCTTTTCCTCAAGAGTCATCAAACCCAGCAGATTCTTTCCCTACTAATCTGGTCTTTCCCTCATTAAGCTGTCATTTGGTTTACTGACCAGTAAATCTTTATATCTGACAGGGAGTCACATTTCAAGCCCTGGACCCTTTCGTGTTATTTTTGCCTTTTCTGTCATTGCCAGATTCTCTGTGCTGATCAGACTGCCTTCCCACTCTACAGCACAAACTGTGCAGTCGTGCCGTGTCTCATTGTTTGAATGTGGCAGCTCAGGAATGTGGCAACCCAAAATGAAAAATGAGTGCCACATTTCCACATCACCCTTCCAATTTGTTTCTATGCTGACACCTAAGACATTATCAGTTAAAAACTCCATAAGTTTGAAATATTTTGCACCTGATATTTTGTCTGTTATTTCTTTGTTCCTTTAATACTGTTCTTTGTGCCTCTGTCTTTGAATGCTATCTCTAGGCTTTCTTAATAGTACATGCAGAATCCAGAAAAATAATTGAGCAACAGTTTAAATTTCTGCTATTTCATAACTGTGGTATAGAATAATCTTAGTTTTTCAGGCACTTAACATACTCCCTCATGAAGTCCCTCAAAAAGTGTCAAAGAAATGTTACCATTTCAGTATTACAGAAGAGGCTCCTCTTGCCATGAACTGTGATCAGTGCCTGATTGTGGACAGTGATTTTGATACCATTAGGTGCTTTTGGATCAGAGATGACATTTATGCTGCCTCAAAATTCTTTTCCCATCACAAGGCAGATTATTCAGCCTTCAGGTCTTACAGAATGTAAATGAGGCCATTTATTTCCAGAAATATTCTCTCTCTGTTTGTTCTGGTACACAGTTTAAGTATGTGTTTTTAGGATACACTTCAGGACTCAAGTCCTGGATTTTATTATGACTCACAGAAATCCGTCCCATCATCATGCATACTTCTACCTGGTTAAAATGTTGCAAAAGCCAAACAGGCTTTTACAGAGATCCCTTCTCTTCCCTCTTGCTGAGAGTACTTTGGAACCATACAATGATCAAATGCATTGTGTTGCATTATCCTGTTGCACAGGAATGTTTGACACTCATGTCTTATGCCAGCTACTGTAAATTCTGACATAAATTCCCCTCTCCCTCCCCCCCTCCCCTTCCTCTTTTTTTTTGATGTCTCCCTCTTCAGTTTCACAAATAAGTTGATTTAGTCCCAGATAGATCTAGGCCAGATGGCACTTCTTGCATTACACTGGATTTGCAAACAGAGGGTCTAATTTTGAAGTTATGCTTTAAAGGCTTAACAGATGCTATGGCTGATGGTAGCTTTGCTAGCTTGCTTGCACTGCTTAGCAATGGCAGTGGATAAATACACAATAGCCCATAAATTCTATTCATGGTATCGTCATGGCTGTTACAACTTTTCTTGGCTGGAAGGCTAAAACAGCTTATTTCTGAGATAGCTCCAGTGTCTCCTGGTCAGGAACATAGCCACCTCCAAATGCAACCTTGGGATATCTGTGGAAGTGAGAGCCATTTTGTGGTTTGAGTTTGTCAGGGAGATTTCTGGGGACACAAGAGGAATAAATTTGAGTAGATGGTACTGATGGTACTGATTTGAGCAGATGGTACTGTCCCAGGTTTTTTGCCTACTTATTTAAATAAATGAAAGTTGTGAAAAAAAGTACAAGCACTCCTGAAGGCTGAAAGTCTCTCTCTGTTCCTGGCCAATATTCAAGTTGTAAGGGATAGTGCACTCTAACATTATGAACTTTACCTTCACTTTTCACATTATTTTTTCATAGAGCTGACACAGAAAAGTTTTCCAGAGGTTAGCAGAAACACTTTGATGTTATCTGCTGGTCTTAGTTCTTTCAAACTGAAAAGATACCTTTAGTCCCAAAATGCTGAAATGCAGGTAATGGGATAGATGTTAGCAGCAGCAGCATTAGCCCAAAACACAGTCTGAGGTTACTTTGTCTGCAGAATACTGCACACACTGCAAATAAAGTTCACGAAGTTGCATGTGAAGAGAGAAAGACATCTTTTTGACCGTATTTAGAAATGCAAGCATGAAAATTAACTGATGGAAGAAGAAGGTGAATGAGTCACAAACACCCCCCTTTCTTTTCCTTTTTTCCCCAAACAATCTATAATGTTGGAGCTCATTTTAGGAATAAATTTCCTATTTTTCTTCTCATTATCCTTCCCACAATTCACTTAGCACAGTTGGGTAAACACAGCACTATCGGCTGGGTTACCATTTTTCAATATTGGAAAAAACTAACTAAACAAAAAAGAATTGTTTGAACTAATGATTATCTCTCAAGATTCTTCTCATCCTAAATTTCCATTCTCAGTGTCAAATTAACTGGGGATGAGAAAACCATATAAGATAGAAAAAAAATGCAACAACCTTTACTAAGCCTCAAAATGAATCCAGACCAAATCTCTTTGAAAAAGTCAAAAATGTAGATCCTGTTTGTGTTGCCTTTTCTGTTCTTCTTTTCTTTTTTCTTCTTTTCTTTTTTCTTCTTTTCTTTTTCCTTTCCTTTCCTTTCCTTTCCTTTCCTTTCCTTTCCTTTCCTTTCCTTTCCTTCCCTTTCCTCTTCTCTTTTAATATCCATGCATCAGTAATAATAATCAGTAACAATTAACAGTAATAATATCATAATATCAGATTCTCGGTAGATAGAGAAGACACATAAATGACAGCGTATGTGACATGCAAGTTGTCCAGATAGATCATGAATGATGACTTCTCAGACCTATATGTAATCCATGTGTACAAAAATATGAATGCAAAATTTCTACATATAAATTACTTACCTTTTTCTGTGTAAACTTAGAACTAAATAAAACCAAAGACCGTTTATTTTATGACCGGCTCAAGAAAGAACTTAGCATTTAGATTTGGAAAGGCAAACATTATAAGCCTGGAACAGAAGGCAAACCAAATAGGTTGGACTTGGTAACAGTTTGAGGAAGGAAAAGATGTTTTATACTTTCTTTAACAATGAACTGTCTTGAAATTAGCATGAGAAAAATGAACTGGTACAAAAATTTAGCTGACACAGACTTCCCAAAATGTGATATTAGTAAAGCACAAGGTTTTGACCGATGTCAATTTTAAGTGTTTGAGGATTTATCTAGTGAATTTATATCTCTGGTTGTTTATAAAATTAGAGAAGTGAAATCACAACATCAGCATCTCCTATAGCAGTTTAGATTTTTCAGTATGTGTATTCTTGGACTTGCAATATAACTTTCACATCAGTTTGTCCACTTCGTAGACCATTCTTTTGATGCATCATAAAAGGGCAGGAAGATCTCTCTCCAGTACACAATTTTTTTTGTAACCACGTTAATCATTCTTTGAAAGCTCCTGAGACTTGCTCTTGAATTTAGGTAACTGGAAAACCTCCACTTCAACAGCTCATTCACAGAGATGAAATTCTGCCTACTACATGATTGAACATATCCTCAATCAAAAAGTAGCAATCTTTGAATACATCAATGAACAATGACATCAGGGAGGGCATTGTTCTTCATTCTGTCCAACAGACCATAGCAAAACACCTCTTTCATATCAGAGATTGCTACTGAATGAGTCAGCGTTAGAAAAGCATCTTGTCTTGTGCTTTGTTTTTCTGCTTTTAAAAAAAATGATTGAAAAAACAAACTTTGGCAAGGTTCTGCTTTAGAAGTAGCAAATTAATCTAAAATCCATTTCATTTTACACATTAATGATGTTCTTTAAATGTTGGGACTGATTGTCCTCTAGTCATACCATTGAGACTCTCTTCAAGTATGTCCACAGGGGAAGTTTGGCATGATATTTAAAATAATTTTACCAGGAAGAGGGCTTCTTTCACGTGTATTTAGGCTCATAAAATATGTATACATATATAAATATATATATATGTATGTATGTATGTTTGGGTAGAGTCATTCATAGGATTGTTGTTTGCCACAGTTACATATTTCAGGATTTCTGGGGGGGAAAAAAAAAAAAAAAAAAAAAAAAAAAAAAGTTGTGACAGTTGGTTTTGTGGGTTAAGGGGAATTAGACATAGGCAACACATGATCCTTACCTTGATATGGCCCTAGCTTTGAGATGCCAAGATGGTCAAAAATGCTTTAGTCCAAAAATACAGTATATGGGGCATATGAGGAGAGGAGAGGATTCATCCTTAAGGAGAGAAGGGCTTTGAGAATACCCTATTTTCTTCTGCAACTACCTGACGGCAGGGTGCAGAGAAGACGAAGCCAGACCCTTCTCAGAGGTTCACAGTGGTCAGACAAGAGACAAACAAAACTGATACACAAGAGAAATTCTGACCCAGTACAAAACCCCCCCTTTTTTTTTTTTTAACACCATATGGGATCTCAGGTTACCCAGAGAGGTTGTTGAATCTCTGCCCTTGGAAATAAATACTTAGAATTTGACTGGACAAAGTGCTGAGCAATCTGCTTTCAAATTTACTACATTTCACTCAAATTTGATGTCACTTCAGTTTTACCACTAGGCACTGTTCATGTCAGAAATGAAGACCAACCGTATTAAGGTTACAGACCAAGAAATGCTTATATGAAAAATATGAATATCCTGCATTTGTTAGTTGTGGGTCTGCATCATTTCATATAATTGATAGGCACTGCAACTCACTCAGGAGTCTTGGCATGGGTATGGGAGCACTTTCAAAATCAGAAACTTCTCTGCCTAGCTCTATTCAGTAGTTTTCTGCTGGTTGTTTCCCACTGTGCAGGAGGCTGGAATAATAATGTCTCTCTTCCGCCTCTCAAATAACATTTCCTGACACTGAGGGATCCTTAACAGAGTTACAGTGATGTGTGTCTCTTGGCATTCCAGACAGAGAAGACAATAAACCCTAAATAGCAAAAAGTTATTTTGAGTACCTAGCTTTCTGGAACTGCAAGTTAATATCTCAAAAGTATATGGAAACATAATGTATAAACATTACTGCATTAGCAGATCCCCTATTTAAAACTGATTCAAAATATAAAGAATATATTAAATCTGGCTACTAGTTTTGCTGGCATTTTCCAGTCTGCTAAATTGGAATTGGAGACAGTTTAATTCCAATACAATAATAAACAACATATATATATATATTTAAAAAAAAAAAAAAATCATTTTTTTTCTACTGCAGTCTACTTTTTTCTTGGCTGAATAACTTGCTTCACATGAATTATGCAGCTCTCAACGGCATATGGAAGAAGGCAATAGCTACCAAAGGATTTAATACTTATGGTGCCACAGGTAAAGTATAATTTTATTTTTTCACTCTTCCTTAAAGTTCAGGTGGGAAAAAATAAAAAAATAAAAATAATAATAATAATAATAATAAAAAAAAAGAGTAAGATTACCCACCATCTCAGTTTAGATCAATACGTGGTCATTTAATTTTCTTAGACATGGCTTTAAAAAGTTTTTAAATAAATAAATAAATTCCTCCAAGTAGCAGAGGGGAAGCAAAAAATAAAGTAAAATAAAAATCAGAAAATTAAAAGTGGGGGAGGAAGGGCAAATAAAAATTGAAAAAGGCAAGAAAAAAAAATGCTTTCTTGCAGATTCTGGACCATGTCTTCATAATAATAAATTATTGCTGGTCCAGTGAAGTCAAGCTGACTTTACCAAAGGATGTCTTCACTATATTCTTCCCCCTCTGCTCACCCTAGGTCAAAAGGCTGACAAGTGATATGATCTACAGAAATCTCTGCTATATCAAAAACACAGAGTCTGACAAACAAGTGAACTACCTTATGTTTAGTGCTCAGCCTGACACATCATATTCAAGAATAATCCTGAGGGTTACTTTTAATGAAAATGTTAACTGACTTATTAAATTAATATATGCACTGCTGATGCATATTTCCCAGGTTGTATATGACATCTATTAAATATATATGTGTGATATTACCCTTACATTTTCTTATGAGATGCTGTAATTGATCAAATGGGAATATACTTAGTCATTTTCATGGCTTTTCTGGACATTTTAATCCTCATAGGTATAAATTAGAGTGGCAGATATACTGGAGATTTTCCAGGTTTGTCTTGTAAATTATGAGCTGTTCAGCAAAAGCTGTGCTGCTGACTCCTTTTACACAGAATATGGGGGGGGAGGAGGGGAGAGGGAGGACCCCAAAAGAACAGAAGCTTGAAACTAAACATATGTGAGTCTGCCTTTGTCTGCTTTTGTCCTCTCTCTTGCTTGCATGTGCGCACACACACACACAGGTCCACACCACAGCCTGAGTTATAGTGCCTTTATTTTATTTTACTTTCCTCTAGGCAAACCTCCAAAATTGTCTAAGTTGAAAATAACTTGGCACACCATCCTTCCTCTTCTGCTTCCCCTCATTTCTTCTTTTCCCTTTTTCCACCTTCACTTCTCCTTAAGTCTCTGTCTTTCTGATGAGCAAAGTTATATACAAGGATGCCCTGAAAAGCATGCATGAAACTGAATCTTTTTGAAGAAAGCTCTCAGAGTGAGCCTTTTTGTTCATCTGAATGCTATGTTCAAGTTGTATATCTCGACATTAAATTAAAATAAGAAACAAAATTATTAGCCTATAAATATGTATTTCATTTCAAAGTTTGCCACAGAAGTGTCTAACAATAAACTGTTGCTATAGCTCTGCGTTGTGGCTATGCACTGCATATCTTTTATTGACACACTGAACAGTTGCTTTCACTCCTACTTTTATGAGTACCTTTTTACTATTGTGAGCAAAGGTTTCACAACTGAGTAGTTAACATTTTGAGCAGTCCATGCAGCTTCTCAAAAGCAATAGCACAGAACTTCACGCACCTGCAGGGCATCTGACTATGCCACCAATGGAGTAATTTCCTTTACATCATGGAGAAAAACCTCAATGTCACTTAAATGAATCTTCTTTTTGAGTTAGTTAATTTTCATCCCCTCCCCATCAGTTTTCCTACCGTGAGAATAAAGATGATTCACAATGTAAAAGGGATGTAAATAATCATAGATCACTATTTGAACCTCTGGTATGAAGAAAGGAAAGCCAGAGAAAGAAAAAGGGACAACCTTAAGACAAGTAAAACTCCTGGTAACGTTAGGATAAAAAGAGTCAAAACAGTAACAATGGTAATCATTGACTTCTGAGAACCTGAAAACTAGTTTGTTATTCTAGATCATTACAGAACAGCAAATAAAATCTCCCATGAAAACTTAAAAGCAAGAGGACGTGACTTAGAGAAGGTTACTGTAAGTGAAGGCCCTGCTTCACTGAGCTTTCAAAGATTTAAATGTTAGATCAATAAGATCCAGCAACACCAGACTTAAAGGAAGAAAAAAAGTGTGGAGAAAACACTCTTCACTATCTCATAGTAGAAGTAGAAAGCTACAGTTGAAGAAAATCAACTGTTGATTTTTAAAGCTCTAAGTTGACGGGTTAAACTGCACAGCTATTTATATGCTGTTTAAATATATGTCCACTAATTTTGCCTGGTGAAGTATTGTTATTGCTTACATTTGAGGCAATCAATCAAAAATACAATAAAAATTTTGATGAAAGGGCGAGAAATAACCTTTCATGGCAACATCTTGTTCATATATGATTTGTTTCCTGAAATTGAGGTCTTTAGGGACAATTCTGTTCTTGACCTTTTATTCATTCCAGGTTGCATGTCTCTCAGAATATCAGAAACTAAGCAAGGCAGCTCATTACATGACATGTCATTATCTTTTTTTGGATTTTTTCCTGTCCTCACTTCACAGTGCAGTAGGAATCGTTCCTTTAAATCAGACTGCAGTTATCTGTTGCCAGTGAATTTTCAACTTATGAAAATGTATTCAAAATCCACTACTTCCTGCCAGAAAAACAGAAATGGTAATTGAAGGATTTTGATAAGTAGAAGTAGCTTTTCTTCTGGAAACGTACCGAATAGACAGGGCATCTGCAAATAGCACAGAAATGCAAGACACATGTTTTGTATATGAAAAGGTCTCTAATGGAAATGTTCAAGAAAAGCCTATCCCAAGCTAATGATATGGTATGAAATCTTACATGTCTCATTTCTTCAATTTCATTCAAACATGACTACGCTATGTACTTTCAGCTTTTGCACAGGGCACTAGAAGAAAGAAAAGTAGTGCTCAGAAGTAATTGTTAGGAAACAAATTTACATTTCTATACTCACGTACAGAAAATTTAGAATTTTAACATTAATCACTGATATGCCTGTGTTGAATGTGTAATTCCCAAATAAGTTATGAAATTTGTACAAAGGCACAGAATAAAAAATAACACTGGGACAACTGTGGGATATAGTTGCCACTCCTCTTGTGGACTGTTTTTTAGTCATGCATTACTCAAGCAGAAGCATACTCAGTTTAGAAATAGATGGACATAAAGACATAGTCCTCTTTTATCTTTCAAAAAAATGATGGGATAAAGAGCTTTAAAAATGCCTGCACGTCTTGCTACTCGCAAGGATGGAAAATTGCTGATGGAAAAAAATTGCAAAATGTCTTCTTTATGGTTGTAACTGGCTCTAATTGTCAAATTTTAACACTGATATTTAGGGAAGAATCATTTGAAAAAGCTGAACTGTAAAACTCAATAGAAACCATAGAGCCAGAGAGGAGACTAGTTGGTTAGCATTCATGTATGTGGCTAAATTTCAACTTCTCAGGTTCAGGAAGAGTTGCCAGACACTTTGAAAGAGTCTTGGCATTTGAAATGTTTTAAATATTGTGCTTGTTTTCCCTCTCTCTCCTTATTTAAAATTGCAGAAAAGCTTTTTCAATGTACACACTCCCTGTTCCATACACGTATTGAATACTCACAAGGCAGTATAAGCACTATTGGTATTTAGTTTACTCTGTTCCATTCTAAGTCCCAAAGAATTACACATATCTAATAGAAAGCAGTAATTACACTGTAATCCAGTACAACTGCGGCACTTCTGTGATTACAAATCTGAAATTACTATTCAATTCTGTACTGTTTCACGGAACAAATTAGTCATAGAGGACAGATGAAGAGCAGCACAGCATCATTTCTCACAGACAGACGTGTTCTGCCCAAAGGCCTGTGCACTATGTTTAAGCAGCATCAAATACATCAATATTTGCAGGCCAAATTCAAGTTTGAAGTAAGCTGAGTCAAATCAAGACTGAAGTGAGGGTGATTTGCTTTTTTCAGAATCATTATTTTTCCAGTCTTTTCCAATGTCTCAGTAAATATCAGAGAAGTAATAAGCATGTTTTTTAGTTAGGTTTGACTGCTAAAGAGCCTGGTATGCAAAAAAAATTCTTCAGAATTAAGACCTGTGAGTTTGGGTGCTGAACGTGTAACTGTATTTCCTATGGTCCAGGATCCATACTGAGTGAAGCACTCATAATTGCCTTGGGGGCCCCAAAACTGCTGCCACAACTGCTGCCCATACTGTTGACATAACTGGAGCCAACCCTGAGGAGGGATCAGAGCTAAAATTTACTGCCTGTTGTGAACAAACAAAGCTTGCTATTATCTGCCGGAAGATTTAACTTACTCCTTATTTGCTTAGGTCCAATTGCTGCACATAAATTTCTTATTGCATTTGGTGGTAGAGAAACATAGGACATTTATTTGCTGAAGGAAAATGCTGCAAAGACCTCAGAAACGACAGTATGCAGAGTCTTAATCATTACAAATTTCATACCAATGTGCTAGATTTTTTTTCTGGTGAAAACTAGCTTAAATTTATTTAATTTACAGCATCAGGAGATGTGTAGCATAGCTGATGATTTTGCATCTCATCCATGTAACCCAGATTTGAAGAAATATCTGAAGTAGGGATTTCACCTAAATTATTGAGAACAATTTGGCTTAGTTACTGCTAAAATGTTACCATCAGACAGACTAGGTTCCTGGTTTTCCTTTTTATAGTGAACCTTTTCAGATCATCCTAAACACAGAATATAATATCTCAAACTGTGTTAATTTAATAGTAAATTTAACCCTAAATATGTAGAGGAATGCAGTGCTAAAGGAAAAAAAATAATAATAATAATCCCTAAAGACTTACCTCAGGTGTCTCTTTTAAAGTGTCATTATTTATGATTTTAAAATTGCTAGAAAGTTAATCCATATGGATACACAACTAAAGAAAGGCATAAATGCCTATATTAATCCCCTGTCTCACACCCACACCAACCCGTAACTTTTGGTGAATGCAAACAGCTTCATGTATTGAAAAATGTCATTTTTTTAAATCATTTATATATTTATGAACTGGATCTTCGACATGTTTATTTTATGTGCAGTTCTTATTGGTATTAAGAAAACCATTCTGAATACAAGGAAAGGTAAGATATGCAACCTCTTTTTCCATGTGACAAAATTTTAATGATCGTTAGTCTTGTAAAACTCAGTCAAAATGTTTATAATTTTGCGTTCATTTTTGTGAACTGAAATACCGGTATCATATGAAACAAAACAAATACAAGAGCGCAAGACCACAGTATCACTTTCTAATTCATCATGCACTCCTGGAAGGCAATTATGAGCTACTATTCTACCAAAAACAGTCTCCTGTTACTGGAATTAATTTATAGCTGATAAATCTTACAGAAGATTTATGCACTGTTTATATGGCTGGTAATAAAATCTGCTACACTGTAATGACATCATTAAAGTAATATATTGAAAAGTTTGACCCTTCCTCTAAGAAAACTTATTTTCCTCTGTGAAAATAGTAACCTACTTACAACCAGAAAGACTGTTTTTTTTATTCAGAAATTGTTTCACTGGCTGAGTTACATTATTTCTTTAACAAAAGAAACTAATCAGGTTCTTTCATTGTGTTGATGGAAAGAGTTGACAACAAACAGCAAGAAAGAACCATGAAAGCAAATGCAGGCAAAGAGAAATAATAGACATCTCTTTCATGAAATACTGCGAACATGATAGTGCCTATAACTAATTTAAAATAAGGCCACACTGCCCTGTTCTAGTGAGTGAGTGAGCGGGCAATCCCTGGTTTTCTTTACAAATACAAACCTCAAGAAAAATTAGAGACTCTGGTCCATGTTTTCTCTAACAGCTTTCCCTCAGAGGAAGCTGGAAATAGTATTTCCTATCAACTCCAGAGGTATTAATTGCAGTGCTGGAGGCAATGCATATACTCACTCAGCAGAAAGAAGCACGGTGAAGTAAGAAGAGCTATTGATCTCCTTATCAGGTTTGTGTGAAGAAAAAGCTCTAGATGCAGCGGGGACCTGAGATGAGGGTGATAGGCTATCAGCATCCTAGGGAGTGGGCTTTCATCTGAGAGGAGAGAGTCTAGTGTAAGGGGTAAGAGAGTCATCTGAATGAGTCTGGACTGAATATAGAAAGGCTGGGACAGAAGTTAGAACTGAATAAAGGGTGAGATCAAATGTGGTACCTTATGAGTAGTAGAGAACAGGTCCAGGAAATGTTTTGTGAGATCAGAAGAAAACTGAGAGAATTGGGGTGTAAGTGGAAAAGTTTCGCACACATTTATTTAGTATTTCTATCTTTGAGAATACAAAAGTCTAAAAGTCAACAAATCATAATATATTCAGAAATATGTTGAGTTATTTCTATTTACCTTTTCAGCCAGGGAGTTATCTCAGGTAGTACAAGCTCAGGAATTCACCACTTCAGTGTAGACAGTCCAACAGTGTATTTCTTCAGAATATGTGGTGCCCAAACCACGCAGCAGCAAATGTTTCTGAAAGATAGAATAATTTTCTCTTGAAAATTCTGTACTTAGCACTTCTGCCTGAGAAAAAGCTAAATTTTAAAATACATATATTTGTTCTTTAAGAAGAAAAATATTCAAAATTATTTCAGTCCAAAACAAATACAAAATTCAAAATCACAGAATTTCATTGCCCTAGCAGTTCCCTCCAACTTGAATGCTGGACTTAAAAACCCAGGCTGTTTCAAAACTATGTATGCATTACCAGTATCAGAGCTACAGACTACGGAACATGTATTTCCAAAAAACATTGCTAGGAAAACTACATCACACATTCCTACAATAATTCTATAAGTTAGTGGATGAAAGGTATATAGTAGTTCAGAATGACATACAGTTCAGTAGATTTAAGTAAATCAAAGTATGTGCCAAATAATCTCCCTTATAAGAAATCACTCATATTGATTTGTTGATGAGCACAGACTGGAAACTGACTAAGGGACTATAAACAAAGAGAGAATGATAAACGACAGCACATCAGTATGTAGGTACCCAGACATTATAGGACTGGTTTTATTGCAGGACTTCTTTTACTTCTTTTACCTCCTTTAGCCAAGACAGAAAATTGGATGAAAAAATTTATTAGGTGTAGAGGAGTCAAGCATTTTGTATTCTGCTTACCTGGACAGCCCTGTAACACAACACAAAACAAACCAGACTTCCACAGAACACAGAAAAAAAAAATAAAATAAAATAAATAAATTAAAAAAAAAAAAAAAAGAAGTATTTGTGAAAAATGTTACAAAATAAAAGATAGTGCTTGTATAACTGCATTGTCTTCTCCAAAGAACCAAAGATATAAACATAAATCATTCTAGTTTTAATGCAGCTTTTACCTGGAGGATCAGTGGAGTGGACAAGTGGCAAATGAGAATATGTAAGCTACCATTGTTTCACATAGACAAATTGAGCACGTACAGTTTTGGAGACTGTAAAATTTACTTCACAGGTAACTCTGTTATTTATTCTGTCTTGGACATGGTGTGTGTCCTTGAGCATTTGTTTTCACTATGGCTCCATTTCACTATGAATAGAAATATAATATTTTTATATGAATGGGTTTCAAGGATTTTCGTGTCTAGATGGGAGTGGATGATATAAATAAGAAACCCTCTCAGCAGTGCGTTTTAATTAGGGGTGCTGAGAAGCACATAATTCAGATCAAATAAAACACAGTTACGACCACTAAAATGAAACTTGAAAAGTGCTGTACCTAAATTCAGGTTCAGCTGTTGGCATGCTGGGAAAGAAGCATTAATCATACAGAACACAGCTTGTCTCGCTACGAGCTACACAAAGAGAAACACATGGATGCATTGAATATGGGATGCACTTTGGTCTTGAGACAAACTTTACTAAGTACTGATGAGATTTTCTTCATGCTCTCCTGCCGAGGCTGCCGTGGAAGTCCATATGTCCTAGAGGATGACAGCCTCTTCTGCCTTCACACTGGTGTCTCTCTACAGGAGAGTCTGCCCAGAGTCCCAGACGGATTCAGAGGGATTTTGCAGTGTGGCTAAAGGCAGAGCTCAATGTGTCAAATGCAAATGCCTTAAGATATTTTGGTGGTTTGGACTTCAAAGTGAAAAGCAAATGTTCATTATCAAGTCATCCAATGCCATGAAGTAGGACTCATTTGTAAGATACACATCAATAACTGCAGTAATACAGCCCAGGTGCCTATTTTAAATGAAAAGGCCAACTGTGTGTATTCTGAGAGCTAACTGGAAATACCTACTTTGGAATTCTTCCAATTAAAAAGAAGTACATCATCATCTGGAAAGGTTCAATGGTCCCTGCAACTTTTACAGTGTTTATACTTCCTATGTTTGCATATGCACATGTGCTTACAATATGGAGACACTAATTTTCTGGGACCATGATAATATTAAGATACTGAGATCCTGACCATTAACATTGACTTAAATGAAAGTACACCAATTTCCACCATATGTACATTGAACATCTGATTATCTATGTTATCGTGGTGTGTCTTAAGAGAGCTGATGGGCAATACTTTATCTGAATCTTCTTCTAACAAACTATCGATAATTTTGATTTCTCTCTTTCCATCCGTAATTTTCAGACATGAATGTATTCAGTACTAAAAGGCTGGCACTTCAAGTGGGAAGTCAAACACCACAGACCATTTTTGTTGTATTGTAGCTGCAGCTTTTCATTCCAGTTCACAATTAACAAAGTGAGCAGCAGTTTAAAAATGCAAAATAAACATCATGAGTGTTCACACACTGTCTGTGGGATACAAACAGAATTAATTACATTTCCAGCTGAAACAAATGAAGTGCTGTTAAACTGTTCTTTTCCTTGAAACTTTAGTTTTTAAAATGCATCAGAAATATCTTCTTTCCACAGTCCCTGCAACATTGCATTCAATGTTGAAATAAAAGCAACTTTTTAAAAGCCACCATTTTGCCTCAGCTGAATACAATCAGTGAAATGTAAATTGATGTGTAAAAATTGCCCGTGGTGCTTGATGTAAATTAAAATTACTCCTATAAATTCAATGTTCAAATTATCCGACAACTGCCGTTGTATTAATTTCGCTGCTGAATACATTAAACAACTATAGATTTATTTTTTCACTAACATCACAAATACTTTAGATGCTGGTCAGGAAGAGCTACTAAATATACCAATAATAATTTAATATTTAAAGCCTGTTTAAAAGTAGGAAATTTATCTAAAGTGAATGACCTTCCTCGTACTGGTATTTCTCCCTCAAATTATAAAAATCCTTAATGACAAAACCTTCTGTAAAGCGAACAAGTAGTATTTCTTTCCTAGAAAACACCAGCATCAGGCCCCAAAGAGGCTGTTTGTTGCAGGAAAACCAGAATATTTCCAAACTGCAAGTTAGGGTAGCTTCACAAACACATCCATGTACAGACAGGTATATGAAAACAGGTGCGTGGTCAAGGCCGTGTGGGTGAGCACTAAATATTTAAAATGAGCTGCAGATTGCAGAGGAAGACAATAACAGAATTAAAATTCAAGTCTCTGAACTCCCACACTAATTCCTAGGCTTCTAGACTAGCAATTTTTTTTCAAGACAGTTGCAAAGGCTCTTGCAAATGAAATGAAGTCACTTCATTTCCTCCCTTTTTCTCTGAAACTTCCAAGAGATACCAGAAGTGGGTGAACGTGTCTCATGCTTCTGACTGTTCACCCTGACTTAGCACTAGTTCAGTTGTGCTGCTCAAAATAGATGTCTGTGAAACGCTTGTTTGAAGGCACATTTATTCTTTTTTTTTCTTCTTTTTTTCTTTTTTTTTTTTTTAATATATCCAAAAAGTCTAGCTATCTTCCCTAGGTAATTTTGTCCTTAGCGAGTACGAATTGCCCAGATTTTCACTCCCTTAGCAACCTGTGGCAGGGCACAGCATGGGTTGCAAGGGGAGGGAAGCTGGGAGCCGCTGGTGACAGCGAGGCAGCATCCCCACCAGCAGAGCAGCAGTCCCATAGCCCTCAAGTGAGGTGAGCAGCACCAGCCCTAGGCCAGGAGTACATTCAGTTTTTTCCCAGTGATGGCCGGGCAGGTCCATGGTGACAAGGCGCAGAGCTGGAGAGGTGCTGAGGAAAGGAGAGGAGCACACTGGCCTAGCATCAGGATCCAGCTTACTGCACCATCCCACCCTCCATCCTGACAGTTAAATTAGGCTTAATGTCAGGTTTCTAGCAAATACATCGTGCTCCCAGGCACCCAGATAAAAGCCAGAGGCAAGATACGTTCTCTTTCATTTTCTTTTTGCCATGGGGCATTTGAGAAAGAACTGTCAGTAGAGACATGTTAACTTTTGACCAAAACTGTGTAAATAAAACATTTTCATTCAAACTACAGGAAAAAAAAAAAAAAAAAAAAAAAAAAAAAAAAAAAGGCAGATTTTTTTTTCATGTAAATATTTTCAGAACACTTTTCAACAGACCTAACAGTGTTTACAAGCAAATCAGCATCACCAACATCTTTACTACTTTGTAATTTTCACCCTTTAAAGTCGATTAGGTTTCATTTAAACTAACTCTAAAAATGCATTCCCATTTTCTTTCCATATCTTTTGCTGCCCTACTCACATGCAGAAATGTTTTAGGGTCAGAGACAGAGGGAGGCTGAAGGTGCAGAAATACATTTGCAGTTTGCATGTATTGTTGAACAATTTCACAGAAACATTCCATTTGCCAGTTTGGATTATTTTGTTCAACAAGCCCAAATTGCAAATGACTTTTGATGTTTAATATGGCAGTGCAACTTTGGGGTATAGCTCAAGCAATTACTGTATAGATTTCTCCAAACATTTACACGTTCCCTTATGTGTCTGTTTGTAGCTAAATGAGAGAGAAATTAGTTACTGGGGAAATTTCACATTTACAGTCTTGCATCTCCTTCACAGCTTGACTAAGAAAGTCTCACCTTTAATTAAAGAATTTACCCACCTCACAAAAGAGTTTAACACAAATTCTTCTGTCTTGACCAGGTTCAGAAGTTTTATTAAAGCTGCAGAAAGCTACGAAGTCAAGTCACATACCTAATTCACCACATTTTCCACCTTACTTCATTTTCATGCCACAACTTGTTTACAGCAAGACAACCCTGTTTAAAGTGGAAAAAACATTTCTATATGCACTGTAGGAAGTCAGTGATAAGCAGAAAAATAGGTATTAAATTCTGTTTTTTCAAGCTTATATCACTGAATATCACCAAAGCACTTACCTTTGCAAACCACAAGTCCTTTCCTTTGGACTTTTGTAAATGTTTATAAGGAGATTTGATTACATTTGCCTCTGCTCTCTTACCAATCTCTTCTGCTATCTCAGTTCTTAAATGCCAGGGGAAACAAAAAAATATTTCTGCCTCTCCACCAGCAAATGTCTTTCATCCCTTGTTATCTCAGAGCAACCAACTTGAAGGCAGAGGGCATAACTTCCAGTCTCGACTTTCTCCTCCTTCCTTTGTCACTCTTATCACACACACAACAAATAATTTTAAAAGGTTGTAATATTGCAATTACAATTTCCTAGTTGTTGGAACGGAAAAGCACCTTTGTTATTCAAGTTTGTTCCCATAAACCTTGGCAGGTTGGATCTCAATCTTAACTACTGCTAAGGTTTTTAAGACCTCTGCAGCCTGTGGCTATAAATTTCCAAATTCCCGCAGGCCAGGTTCTCTACAGCCACGATTCCCTTGATTTCTCTGGGCTTAGTTCAGTGGCAAATTTGATCTCTCTATGCCATTGGATCATTTTAAAAGGCTAGAGCATATGGAAAAACCTGCCAATAACTGGACATATGTAATCTGCAGGAGATGTGGTGGTATATGATGGAGTTTGCATCTAAAACACTGTTAGCTTGATGCAAGTTGGTACTGATAAGGATTCAGAGTTTTCTGCTTCAAGGTTGTTTCTGCTTTTAGTAGAAATGGCAGACTGAAAGTTTGAAGAAATATTTAGTTGGAAATTTCCCACAAAGAAGAGCTTACATGCCAACAGCATTTTAATTAAAGTAGGAATGTCTCTAATGTCATGTTGTATGTTTCTTTAAAAACACTACATTACTCCATCTGTATCCTTTAAAAAGTTTTCCAGCCTAATTTAACCATGCAAGTGAAAAAAAAAAACAAGCCATTAAGCTAGTCATTAGTTACTGTAAGCTAACGTGGACCTTCTGAAGACAGAGGGGTGCTACCTGTTAGGTAACACTACTGACTCACTCCTTACTTTCTTTTATTTAACTTAAGATTTTTAGGAAATTCTACCTTGATGCTGAAAAATAAATCTATATATATTTAATTTTCCCTTCTTTGACCCTAATCATGAAAACTGGGAAAAAAAAAAAAAAAAATAGTATACCCTCTGGTGTTCTGTTTGTTTCTTTTGCCAATAGCACACAAGCTGTATTTACCTTCTAAATGTCAAGGTAGATTTTAAACATGTTGTAATATATACTTATTTTTTTAGGAAGGAATGAACTGGTAATTATCTTTCTTAATGAAATGTGCTATAATTTCAGTTAGATTTTAAATGGGGCATGACTCGTATTTAAAAGGACCATTGCATAAATGCTTATTAGTTGCAGTTTAATAAGTTAATGCCCAACTCATCTTTTTTCTGGCTTTTTATACATAATTCTCACAAGCTTATTGCATAATAGGGAGAGGCTTACTTTCTTCAGATTAGGATGACCCACTAGAACACTCGATACATTCATTTTATAAACAGCAAAGCATTCCTTGCTAGACCCTTCCTGAAACTGAACAACAAATAAAAAGAATGAGAACACAAAAGCAGCAGAATCACAAGAAACTTAGCAGTTTCTGACCAAGAATAATTACGTTATTACCACAAGAGTGGTAAAGCACTAGTCTTTATTGCTAATAATTCCCATAGGGCCCCTATCTTTGCAAGGACCATTGCCTTTAAGTCATTAATGCATAACAGATTTGCAATGGCGAGCAAACAGGATCGATCTTGTTCTGCCTGTTACCTTATCCTTCCCACTAAAGAGGCAAAACTGCCTGTGTTTAATGGAAATAATCCTGCTTTCATCTTCTAGTGGCAGAGAAAGAACTTTGCATCTGTTAGTCACTGTGCGCCTTGGTTTATTTAGTTTACAAAGCAAGATGTGTCACCGAAGGGAAAAAGAATTTGAATATATGTCCAAAGCACTTTGCTAAACAGAACTGGACTTCAGTATGTATGTAGCATTGTATCTCTAGTACTCCATCCCTGTAAGACATTTACTCCCAATATAACTTCACAAAGCCCATGTCCCAGGTTTTCCCCCTATGAATCACAAACATGTCTTACCTCTGAGAGACTGCACAGGAGGGATATGTCAGTCTTGTTCATATATAAAGATAGGAACAGTGACTCCTCACTGAATCTGGGGTTGTCTCCAATAAAAAATGTGTCTGCTAGCTGAGAGAGCTGGTAAGCAAGTGGAGATAAAGTGGATCCCTACTGTGGATAAGGCATTTCCATTACAGAAACATTTCTGAGACATTCTCTCTATGTTTCTAATTTATTGCTATTATTATTTCTTATTCTTCACTGAATTTTAAAACTGTGACAAAAGGAGATTGAAAAGTTCATGACAGCATTATCAAGCCTTAACCATATTCATCACACAAACAACTTTATCCCTTGATATTTTATGCTCCAATTCAAACAACACATCTGTTCATAATTGCATTCATGACTCAGATTACTAAGGGCTATAAATTTATGAGTACTGCAAATATTGTACGAAGTAAAGATAAAGCATTTCAGATGGGAGGGCCCTGAAATATTATATATAAAATATAATTGAGACAAATGTATCTTAACATGTTGTTTTCTAATTCAATACAAAACAAAACAAAAGGTATTTTTGTACCTAAGTCTGGTTGTATAGCCATTCTACAACCACTCTAGAGCCATTCTGGTCCCTTATTGTTCCCCACCAGAAGAAATACTCTTTCCAACATATATCTCAGTTTTAGCATTTCAAAGTTTGTTCTCTCTCTCCTTAAAGCTGAGGTTTATTTATTATTTTCAAAATTATAATAAACTTTATAACTTTTCCATCAGTGGTCTATAAAATCCTCCCTCCCCATAAAATTAGACTTATGCCTCCCAACACCCAATGGCATCACCGTTCTACATCGTACACTTCCAGAAAAGACTGAGTAGACTGGAATAGAACCAGTGGAAAGCAGCTTGTATTTTGAGCAGCATGAATATCCTTAAAAAAAGAGTGAGATGGGAATGCTCTCCAGGCAATTAGGCTTAAGATTGTACCTATCACTAAAAAGGAAAAATGCAACTGATTTTCAGCAAGCTCTGACTTGACCCAGGAACTCAATACTGCAAAACTTCATTTCAGTGATCATTCTTCTCCTTATTGCAGCTCTACTAAGTTCACATTAATGAAAAGGAAGAATGTACAGAGATCATAGACTCTTCAAAACGATGCCTATAAATGAAACAACTGCTTTATGTTAGGGTAGTGTTATTAGTTAATATTAGCATTGGGTATACCTGCCAGTGTGTCACAAGTGAGAAAGCCATGCTGCAGAAATATGATGTGAAATTCCTTCACTTTCATAAGCACCTTGGAGTGTACATTCTTCTGTGTTATACCTCTAGTACCTCTTCCATCAAAAAGAACTCCCTGGCTGAACTTGCTACCCATGATAATTCACAATATAGAGTTATTTGAGCAGAATGAAAAATGAGACATTCTGCCACTTGTTTAATCTCTGTATGTTGCTTTCCAGCCATTTACAGGAGCATTTATATTGAATTAGATCCATTTCTCCTCACACAACTCCCTTGCTTATAGCTTCTCTTACTGCAATTACATTCTTGTGCATAATAGCCTGTAAAGAGCTGACAACCCGTACCATTAACATTTCCTGATGGTGATTCCAGATCTAATCAAGTTTAACTTGAAGTTACTATGAAGCTGAGGGTATCCAAACACCTTCTTCTAATTTTACAGGACCCAATAGAGATACCTACCATCATCTAGAATTGCACTGACTCACATTACGCATCATGAAGTACCAAATAAACGGTCTGGACACTCCTGGGAGCAGGACTGTTTCCCTGTTTACTTTTTCCAGTAGGTGGATAGGAAGTGAAAGCAGTAGCAAATGGTCCTGTTAAATCTAAGCTATAAAAGGAATACGGTCTTGGGAAAAAAATAAAATAAATAAATAAATAAATAAATAAAAAGGGGGAGGAGGATGGAGGAGGAGGAGGCACACTCTTATAATTAAATTCCAGAGTTCATATTAATGTGCTCCAGATCACATACAAAAACAAAAATAAATACATTTGTAAAAAGATTTTTCATGGATAACACTGTTTTCTGAACAATTCCGCCAGGCCCTGTAGGACATCTCAAGGCATTTGGCAATATGCAATATGAGTGCCAACAAACTGATGTTCTGAAAGAGGAATTGGAACCTCATTACTCTTATTCAGTCTGTATCTTATTCTGTTTCCTTGGAAGAGAATGCACAGAAAATTAAAGCTAAAAATTAGCTTAAGAATCCAACATAGATTGGAGCTTTTTTAAAGGAGGTCTAAAACTGAAAACTCTGCAGAAAACTTGAGAAGTTTAGCAGCCTAATAAAATACTTCCATTTGGGACTGAAATTTTTATGTCCTTGAAAATGCTTTTGTGATGAGACAGATAGTTTTTTTTTTTTCTTTGGAGTAAAGTACATGCCCTTTTGCTTAGCTTTGTCAAGGATTTTTTTATTCCCAAACACTGTACTAGTCGATAGCTGTTCAATAATATACATGATTACAGAAGTATGCTTACCAGTGTTTTCTGCCTTCCAATGTAATAGAGAGCAAACACAAGGAGAGATTTGTTAATCCTTTTAGGCAGTGCTACATGAAGAGTTTTGTTAACCCTTTTAGAGTTATTTTGTATGTTTTACTTTATAAAGTTTAAACGTCTAAATATGCAAATGACATTTTTCTACTTTCTTAAGATAGTACAAAGGTACAAATCACTGAGTTGTTGCACACTTCAAGCAGTCCTTAATTACAGAAATCAAATTACTTTTGTGCAAGTTACTTATCATCATATTTTATTGCTTTAAATAGATAAAATCAGATGAGAGAATAACTTCCACAGCTAATCACAATGCTTCTCAAATTCTAGAGTTCAAATTCAAGGAGCTGAAGGTCCCAGAACTCTTCATAAAAATGTTCCTTATTTTTACAACTCCCTGAGATCAGTCGTACTGGTCTTTATATAGTAAAATCTTTAAGCCTTTGCATTCATAGGCTTAAAGTCAACTACTTGCTTGATGTGATTTGGATCCATTACCTTCATTTTACCAATTGCAACCAGGTGCACTGAAAAGCTAAACAATGTGTATAAAGCTAGTCTGTGTCAGAGAAGGAAGCTGAATATAAGATAGGTAATTCCAGGACTCCTTCTGGAAGTCCCCCAGTTCTAGCTGTTAAAAATAAATAAATAAATAAATAAATAATCAGAAATAAATAAATATGTATATGATTAAGCTTTTTCCAGAGACTTTATGCATCACTCTCCTTGGGTGCAAAGACTATAAAAGAACGAAATACAAGGTATTCCAAATGTTATTTTTTGTTTGTTACCTAAAATGAGTGCCAAATCAATGCTAAGACTGTCACATATTCATACAAACCTTCAGTCTAAAACTTTAGGCCGCAATAACGTCTCCAAGATGCCTGGAAATACAAACGGATACTATCTAGAAGTCAATGAAGCTGCTGAACTGAAAGGGTAACCTTCAAGATTGGATCAATGTGTCATGCAGTGTTATAACCATGATTGCTGTTGCTAGTTTTCTGTCTGAGATAGGCCGGTATTAATCAGAAGGAGGAAAACAAACAAGCGAGCATTTAGTAGCATAAAATCTTTTTGTTGAAACAAAATCCTCTTTTGTTTAAATGTCTGTTTTTAAGCAGCAGTAATAGAAGTGGAGGCCATAATTACAAGTGGCTGATTCTGCACACATATGCGTTCCCACAAATGTTTCAGAGGGCTTAATTGTCTTTTTGGAAATTAATATTATAGGAAAAACAAAGAGGTTGAGATTGAGTTATGAAAATGAACTGATGTTTGGAGAATAAATTCTCTTCTTAATGGGAACATTTTAAATCTCTAGGGTGCTGTGTATCCTGCCTGAGCCTTATACCATAAAACTAAATTAATACCTGTCAGAGTCAATGAGACTATTTCTTCTGACACCAGTGAACTTTGGTTTAGGCTACGTTTTCAGTGTGAAATTTGACAATGGATAAAAACACAAGAGAGACTATTCCCACTTTTATCAGTACTCTGATGTATGGCCTAAGGCAGCTCCTACCCTCATTATGCTTCAGTTTCCTCAGCAAGCAAACACTTCTGCAGCTGAGGAATGTAAGGCACAACAAAACCACAAATGAGTGTAGGGGCTTGTGTGATGAGTCTCCTCTGAATTGGGCTGCTTGCGGATAACACTACTGTATATGCTGATCAGGCCTTCATACCATCTGTAATATTGCTAATTAAGCATTTTCCAATGAAAAAGAACATAACTAAATCAGTAGGAAAGATGCAACTCTTGAACCAGGACTCTTCATGACAATACTAAACTGCTGCTATTGAAGTCATACACGTACGTACATAAACCTTTTTCAACTTGCTACATAGAATGTGAGCAAATAAGAAAAGCAAGATTTTACAAATTCACATTAGTGCTGTTATTAAACTTACAAAAGCCCAACAACGAAAAGCCTGTTTCCATGCTTATACATACTATAAAGAAAACCCAAACGTTGCTAATGCATATAGTTAGATTTTTGCTAGGTGAGGAAGCTCTAATAGAGGGACGATCAAAAACCAAACGTGCAGATATTCCTGTCAGAAGCTGGACAGACGTTTGTGCAAACACTTATGGCACGTCACTTCTAGTTAGGCAAAAATGGTCCTTAGGTATTTGGAGATCATGAAAATTGAATGCAAACACCTGACAAAAACAAACACAAACCTTGATGTTAGTGTTTACTGACTGAGCATGTACCAACTGAAAAGGAAAGTTTCTTGCCCTGCTTCTTAAGGTCTTGACTCCTTGAGGAAAAAAGAGATTCCCCTGTTAAAATGACTCTTGCTTTGCTCCCCAAAACCTTGATACCTGGATCACTTTCAGTGTATTCCACATAAGCTGAAAGCTGATGCTTCCTAGTTTCTGTTCAAATTGCCTGACACCACACAAAATTTGAACACAGCCTGTGAAATCTTTGAATTTAAAAATTATTTCCAAAGAAACCACAGAAAAAGGGACAGATTAAAAAGAATGCATGCATATAATACTGTTTTAAAAAAGAATATAAATTTCAGAAACATTTTACTATACCCAGCAGGCTTTTTGCCTTCAGGAAATTGTATTTTAAATCTGGAAACCATATGCTGAATGGCAGTCTTTGTTTTTAAGACACCCTGCAAAATCCTGTGCTAAATCCTGCCTGCAAAGCCTGTGCTAAATGTAGTAATTGTGAGCCATAGTATCACCAACTATTTCTAGCTGTAAGACATTGCTGAATGTTTGCAAAGATAGTCAGATTCTGCTTCCCATAACATTTTCCATTATTCCAATCTAATCCTATTAGATTGATTCAGCTGAGGGCAGAATTTGAACCATTCATTACAATTTAGTTAGATTCCCGTACATAAAGAACTCTCTCCCTGTTTGTTGCCAAACCCATACACCAAATAAGACTGTCTAGAAACCAAGCGCTTATCACACAAGGTAATTAATCGTGCTTTTGGTGATTGCCAATTACTTCTATATATTTACATACCTAGATTTAAGAACCTTCCAGTGTATCATCAGAGCATGTAAAGTATTTCACTCATCCTCCTCTCCATTGACAATTAAGTGTACATAACTCATGGATAAATCGCATTTTACTATCTGCTCCTTTTTGTAAATATCTGATAAATGCTGGCACCCATCTCTAGCAGCTTCTGCACGAGCCCTCCAGCATCCCTTTTCCCTTCTGCTTCCCCTCCGCACCCAGCCCCAGCCATACAGTGCTGTACTGCCACATGCCAAAGGCACCTCAGTGCACATGCTCTTTTATAGATATCCAACGTAAGAAAAAAACTCCACCAGACACATTTAGGGAGAATTACACAAGTCCTGAACTGCAAAAGCTCTGGGCACTGGCCCTTCCAGCTGGGAACTGTGAAACCAGCTCATGCTTCCTGCTGGTGCTACCTCCCTCTGTGTCTTTGCAAAAGGCACAGGGAAAAAAGAAAAAAAAAGAAGAAAAAAAAAAAAAAAAAAAAGTCAATTACCAGAGTGGAAGTTTAAATGGATGCATTGACATGTCCAAATGGACAACTTTAAAACTGTGATTGATCTGCCCTATATGCCTGTGTGCTCTCCCAGGAACAGCAATAATGCACTGCTAACAAGTGTTCCATCACCTGATTTTAAGCTCACGGAGAAAATGAATTAAAGATTTAGGTGTGAACTTGCTATGTAAGCAAAATGAAAGCACTCAGGACTCAAAAAATTTAGGTAGCTAATTTTCTGAAATTATTTGTCTTATTGCAAATATATGTTTGTTTTCCATTCTAAGCAGATTTGCTGATACTTCTTCCTTTTCTAGTAAAAGGAGAAAGAACTCTCCATCTCAGGAAAGGATCTACTTGCACCCACGGTAAGAACACTGAATCAATGAGAACTTTTGCATTTTTCTACAAGAAATAACAGACAAAAACTTTGTGAATCACAACAGCTGAAAACAGCAGTAAGGACTGAAACAAAGAGACGGGTGCTGTAAGCTCTCTGTTCTGTTCAGCTGTTTTCCACGTGTGTAAATGGGCAACACGATCCGCATGTTTCGCCATGGAAGGGCTGTGTGCACGGACAGACGGAAACACGGATGCTATTAGAAAGTTTACTGTCAAAGCAACACTTCACAAATAACATTAAGGGCTATACTACAGAGGTCCACATTTTAAGTGCCAATTAAAACAAGAACCATCCAGTTAATGAATGACAGAAATCAGCTTTGTCACTTCAAGTGCCAGTTACATCCAAAATATCTGTTAGCACTGAAAATATCTGCTGCTGCAGAAGCACACTTAACACGATCAGACTGAAGTGTGGAGATGCATACTGAGCAAGGCAGACACCGAACACAGCCTCAAATCCCAGAGGCCACGTTTGGACAGACACCGCTG
The DNA here is from genome assembly GCA_011076525.1 of Nettapus auritus. NCBI lineage: Eukaryota > Metazoa > Chordata > Aves > Anseriformes > Anatidae > Nettapus > Nettapus auritus. Next base: position 7,998,385 of record CM021772.1, read on the forward strand.
AGTAACTCCACATGCTTCCATTTTGCAGGCACTAAAAGGAACTTGATATCTCAGACCACTTCTTGGGGTTAGGATCCTCAGTACTTCTGAATAAGAAGCTTTTGGCAGAGCCACTTGGGAGGAGCATCTCTTCTGTTGTTTGGTTTGGTTTGGTTTTATAATCTCTCCACATAAGCCTTATTATACATAGCCTTTATGAGCAAGCCTTTTTTGCTGCTAGAAAAGCCCCGTTGTGGCTGCCAATTTACTCTTACCTTACTTATCCATTCAGCACAGCACAAGATGGCAGCTTCAAGCAGCCAGAGCTCCCTTTCTCTTTGCGTCACCACGAGAAAGCAGAACCTCTCCTGCAGAAACGCACTGGCCTACAGCATTGCTCTGAGCCATCTACGCAGATCATTCCAGCCAGGGAAACAAAGCCCTTCCACAGCCACAAACACCATTTTGCAGGGAGAGGAAACTAGCTGAGAACACTGTGACCATTTGAGATAGTGCCAGCTTATGCAGCAGAGAAAAGAGACAAAAATTCATCCGACTACCCTAGGAAAAGATGGGAGAACAAAGGAGAGAGTGCAGGAAGGGCGCTGTAAATGGGAAGAAACTGCTTGGCATAAGCTGGAGGCTAGAAAGCAACATAGCGTAGTGGTTCCTTGTTCAAGATAATGAAAAGCACAAATGAAATATAAACACAACACAGGAGAGTTTTCCTCCAAATATTATTTGTATTATTATAATTAATATTATCTTGTTTATAAACTGACTACTAGCCTTACATTAATGTTTCATTCTGAGTAGAGTAGCTGCTTTCTGAAATAGAAGGATTGAGCTCTACAAGGCTCTGGTGACAGACGCTCTTATCTTCAAACTTGATGTGGATGTTTTCTGATGAGCAATTCAATCTGTGTACTAAGTCCAGAACTTCTGTGTTCCAGCATCAGAAATACTGTTTCAAAATTAGTCCTTATATTATCAGGACAATACAGAGACCAGAATACCTGTCAGCTAATTTTGCACAGTCAATACCACGGGCATCTGCTCGGACAGCAGACTAATGCACCTACTCTGTTTTCATTGTCTCACAACAAACCCCTTCCATGCAGAAAGCAGTTTAGAAATCCTTCTTGATTCTTACCTAACATTTGCATCATGTGTTTTTGCGCTAATTAAATCTGCCTACATACCAACAACTTCAGCCACATTACCCCTGTGTGCTGATGATGTATTTTTTTTCATGCATTTCATTTGTCTCACCTACTCTGTTTTAATCATGGTCTCTTTAAACCTACACTTAGCAGACTTCTCCTAGTGTAGACACAACTTTCAAGAATTGAGCTGGCCGAGATAGCCTAATTTTGGTTCTTGGTTACTTATTACAATTACTACTCCACAACTAGATTCATTTAATTTCCCTCTGCCTTTAATACCATTTGTGTTAAACTCCTGCTCTAATCAGGCAATTCCTACAAACTGCCGTGCACAAAGTTAATTCAGCTGCTGCTTTTCCTTACGTTTCTACAGCCCAGCTGCTCACTCATATCAAGTACAGAATTCACTGTTGATATTTAAAGCAGTTGTAATGGGTGGAGGGTCTTGAGATGATCAGAGGCATCCCACTGGAAGTCTATTTGCTGCTCTGCTAATGCTAGATAGCATGTTGTCCTTGCAGCCTTTAAGTAAGTAAATAAAGAATTATTAAAACCTTCCATCAGGACTGGATGGCTTCAGACACATCTTATAATCAAAACTGATGGGGTTCTGATAAGGGATAACTTACACACCTCTCACATTTCCTGAACTGGAACAGTTATGGAGAAAGTTGCAGGGCTTTCTTACGTCTCCCCAGCCTTTGTACAACCAGAGTGAAGAAGCATGAAAACATATTGTTCAAAAGGTAATACAAAGGAAGAGCTTAACAGAGCACAAGACAATCTCTCTAGCTTCATAGGCAACTGATCAGCTGAAGTTCTCATTTTCTCAAGGACATCCACACCTGCTGCTCTTAGACACAAACCAACACAGACATTGAAATCAAAATGGAATGCAACTAAATTAAAAAAAAAAAAAAAAAAAAAAAAAAAAAAAAAGCCAAATTTGCTCATCCAGTGCAAAAGCAAAGTATTAGTAAACTTAACTGCAATCTCAGTCTGTGATTAGGAAAAACATTATTAATTATAAGCCATGCCTAGTGATGTCCCTAACCAACACAGCCTTGTTGGAACAAATCTGTGTACTAGCTGAATGCAAGGTGAACAGAAGTAATTTGGGCAGCATGTATCTTCTTCCCCTCCTTTGATAAAACACCCTCACTCACACTAGGTAATGTCTCATTCTGTACATGAAATTATCATCCCCAACGGGTCTGCTTCATGCTACATCAGACATACTAACAAGCCAGGAAGGTTCACACAAAACCCCTGAAATTCACGGGAGAGATTTCCAACTGGTATCAAATGTCACGGCTCCACTGACTTCAAATAGAGCTGTGCCATTGTATCCGAGCTGCGGATGCGGCCCGAGAACCCTCAGCGGTTCAGCAGGCTAACTCATCATTCAGACAAAGCACTAATGTCATCTCTTAGGTTTGCTCTGAAGAGTATATGAAAATTTCAGCCTGAGAGCCAGCAGGAAATGCACATTTTTACAAGCGTGGATTCATAGCAGAACTGCTGAAAGGAAGCGCTGAGTTCAGAACGGATCCCTCCGTCAGAAATGATGCCGCGTGGAACATGCCGCTAAAACAGCTCCTCCAGGACTGCTCTCAGAAGAGGGACAGACTGAAGAGGTTAAGAAGCAGTTTGAGAAATACTGGGCAAAAAAAAAATGAGCACTTTCAGAGAGAGCTTTTTTCCCCAAGAAGCAGCAGACATAAAAAGGAAAATGGATTAACTGTCAAAACTGCACTGTAAACATAAAAGGGTAAGAGATACAGCCCTGTGAAAAGGGGAGACATTAGGAAAGTATGTGCTAGGGCTACTTAAACACCACTTTTAAAGCCCAGCTGTCAATCCAAAAAAAAAAAATCACATGCAAAGATAACATATTTCTACTTAGTATTCTTATTAATAAGGCCTGAAAATATATGAGCAATCTCACGCAAAAATTCATAGAAAAATAATTAAAAAGCTCTATTTTCTCAGTTTATTTTATGCAGTGTGTGATACTACTCCATGTACAGTCAGTCTGGCACCAGTCCTTTAAAACTTAGGTTATTTAGCTGAAAATAGTCTAGGACATGATGATGTCTGCAAATGTATCACATAGTAGGTATCTTTAGTGAAAATATAGGATAAATATAAGAGGCAATGCTGGGCCATGAAAAAATGTCTGCTAGCTGTACACATTTAGAGTAGAAATTAGTGTGGTTGGTATGTTTGTTTTTAACCAGGAGGAGGAGAAACATCCTGGAACTGCCTTCCATTTGGAATATCAGATAGAAAATGCCAAGAAAAGCCTGCCTGCTTTAAAGAACGAATTACCTAAATTTCTGAAATGTAGAATATAATGTGGGGCCTGCAATAGTAGATTTATTAGAGACTAGTCTGGAGGGCACTTTGCATGCAGCAGTTCTCTTTGCTCTTGGAATCTGTAAAAAGGCTCCTCTTGCTGTGCAGAAAATATGAGGACAGCCTATTTGTAGCTTTGCTGATGGGACATGAAACTTTCATCACTGGGGCATTGCCTCCCACGTAGCTCAATTTGCTGTTGAACAGACACAGTTTGATAATCCTGTGTTTCAAGTGAAGGAATTTCAGGATCCAAAACTGATTCCTGCTGTGTACGAGTCACAAGAAGGAATAAGACGTGAAAGTCAAGTAATCCTACAATCTTAATTTCATAGTTTCAAGAAGCCTGTGCTGTTACTTAGTCTAATTCATTCCATTACTTGCATTTGCATGGTCCGTTCTTTCCCTTTACAAGGAATGTAATGTTAGGATTAGTGAATCTGAACAGCCCTGAGGGAGCTAGAACTGATCAAAACCGCAGATTTCCCTTTTTGTGGCTTAACTTTGATAGATCTGTTGTGCCCTGGAATGAAAGGGATGGAACTTACAAATATACATCTGCATAAAACACATAACTGTTTTCTTTTTCCACTTCCTAATGAAATTGAAAAAAATGAAATGAAATTAAAAAAAAAAAAAAAAAAAAAATGCAGCCCTTGATGTCTGCAGATATTTGATTGCCCAGAGTCTGCTGCAGTAGCTTCGAGAGCTGATGCTATCAGAGTCCCATTTCCCAGCAGGATTCCTCTGGTCACTTCCAGGGTTCACACTGAGGAGCTGGGAATAAAGTCGGAGTTGCCAGGCCTTTCAGGCTTCTAGCATTCCTGCAACGTGAGGCTGCACAAATGCCCAAAACCCAGGCCTTGCAACCCAAATCGTAGAGCTGCTTCTGCTCTGCAGCTCAGGGAAACCCAGCAGCTTGTCAGGTGAGTTTGCTGGAAAGCAGACAGGTTTCCAATAGCTACTTGCCTGGCAAATGAAATTGAGTCAGAACGGGAGAAAACAGATAGTGTTCCAATTTCAGCTTTTCTTTTTTTTCTTTTTTCTTTTTCTTTTTTTTTTTTTAATGAAACACTGCACTTTCCTGAATTCTTGGCTATCTGTAGCTTATTTCAGCTGATCAGTAAATTCCTCTAAGCACACCTTAAATACAAAACAAATACTAAGCACACAAATAAAACTAGAAGATTACGTGAAGGTGGCAGGTATTATAGCGTAATACATGCTATTTGTATTATGCTATGTTCCTGTAGAATACAGAGTAATTCATAAAGGCTCATCTCTAACACCAGTGATGCTTCACACCCATTTTCCACAACCACAGAATCCCCAGTGAGATATTTGTCTGCCTTGTAAGTTCTATGGGCTTACTTAGCACTGTGAACATCAAAGTATCAAGTAAACTATTAGTAACTAAGACATGATTGATTTGAATTTAACAGGGAATTTGCTACTTCTCTGAAATAATCTAACATTTAAAGTGAATAAATTCAGAATAATGTATATATCCTTAACTTTAAGTAAATTGCTTATAAATAAAATTATTGCTTAAGGCTGTAGTGTTTAATAGTGATCATTAATGCTGATCTTCAACCTTTCTTCATCTTTTTGTCCAAGACCAGCATAATTTGCTTCTATGCTGAACCATAGGTTTGCTTGTTGGTTGTTTTTTTTTGTTTTTTTTTTGATTGTTTGTTTTTGTTGTTTTGTTTTGTTTTGTTTTTTATCAATGCCCATTGTAACATACCCCTAATTTACTATGGCAAAAATGCAACATTTCTGCAAAATGCAGGGCCTTGCATCATCACCTCTAGCACCTTACTACACTTTAAACCCCAGTTCTTCAGGAATTCCTAAAGAAAATTCTCAGTGTGAGTTTGTACATTAGATCAGAGAAGGTCACTTCTGGGATTAAAATCTTAAGGTTTGGTTCAAGCAGACATTTACACTTATACAGAGGCACTTCCTGGCATCTGGCTGGCATTTGGTCTGTTCAAGACCAAACAGTTTGTTCTAACCCTGCTAGATTTTGCCTTCCAGTCATCTCAGATTTTTACATGACGTCACTTAAATCCATACAGACAATTTTTTTCAGCAAGATATTCCTGAATCATTTATAACACTCATGTGTGTAATGGAATACATGATAACGTATTAATATATGCAATTCTGTGCTAAATTTAGTTTAATTATTTACAGAATTAATTACTCAGGTGGCATAATTTCTTCATTTTCTTCATTCGATTTATTTCCTAAATTAAGTTACTTTACTCAAATGAACAAGTTAGAAATAACGCATATTTGATTTATACTTTCCACTCTGCAAAACAGCAGAGGAGAGTAACTGAATCAAGCTAGGCACATCTCTTTCACATTTTTTCCAGGTCTCAAACTGGTGGGTACTCTGTCGGCCTGTTTGAAATCCTGAGAGGGAATGAACACAGAAAAAAAAAGGACACAGGATGGAGGTGGAAGGAGTGCTGAAGGAAATCCCAAGACTCACAGAATGAGATGGAGGTGCTGGTAAGGCCCAGAAAGTTGGTGGATATAGCACAGAGTAAATTGGCAGCCTTGGTTGTAGGAGTGCTCCATAAATTAAGTTCCCAGTCTCCGTATTTGCCCTCTGGATAACTTTTACATAATTAAATAGAACTACAATTTACCCTGGAAGAAAATTCAATTTTCAACTTTTACAGCAAAAGCCTTTCCACAATCACACTAATGAGTTAGTTTAATTGCAGAGGAGCTAGATTTATGATATCAGCCTCAACAGTTTTATTCACTACAAAAGCAACAGGATACGGCCAAGGTGAAGAGACAGAATTTGTGTTACACAAGAGCAGCGAAGCAGGGAAGGTCTCTGCAAATATTAAACCTAAGGAAGAACAGAAATCTGGATTTGAACTTTTCATTTTTCTTTTTCTCACACTTGGAAACAATAGAAAAATCACTTCTCTGCCTCAAAAGTGTTAGCAATGATTTCTTAACAGCAATTCTGAAGCTTGCATACCTGGAAAGCTCTTTAGTAACACAGCGTTTTCTAATATTTTTTTACTACCAAGATCAGTACTGATGAGTTTCAATTCTAGTCACAGACAGAACAGCCTACAAGTAGATACTGAATGGGAAAGGACCTCATTTATTTAGCTCTATGAAAAGTCACCCATCACGGAAACAAGAACCTTAGCCACAGTTTTTAAGGGAGGTTAGAATTACCATGCCCAAAGCCAATGTGCTTAGCGGAATGGGAGGCAGACTGTTGATTTCACTGATCTCTTTGGCTAATGTCACCGTTTTTTTCTTATAGAAAGTATTAAATGCCATTTTCAACGGTCAGCTCTCAGCTCTCCTGAAAACACAAAATCTTTTGGCTTTGAAATTATAAGTTCACCTTTGAAATTATAAGTTCAGTATTTTCATTCACAGTACTTTAAAAATAAATAAATAAATAAAATAAAAGCCTAGAAAAATGTTGTTTCTTGTGCTTGCACGTCAAACAACATACGAACACTGAAATGCATCCTGTCCTTATGAGCACTTTAATTGTATTTCTGTGGTGTGGCATCCTCACTATGAAGTAAGAGACCACTTGCAAGCAAACTCCAGGTCCAGAATGAAGCTTGGATTGCAGATGATATTTGGATAGTGTTTTCAGAGAAAGACTTAAAATTTATGCAAAATACAAACTTTGTATAATAAACATATGCCAAAAAGAACATACCACAGATATTTCACTCCCACAGTACTTTAGTTTTGGAGATTTGTCAAATATTAATCACCATTTTTTTTTTCCTCCTCTCTCATCCTTTAGGCAAAGCAAGAGAATAATCAAATGGCACATGAATACAAATGTATAGACTTTTTTTTCAATCCAAAGCAAGAACTAGTGACTGAATGGGTCATAAATAATTTCACCTGTTCCATATTCCATGAAGGTAAATCTGAGTAGCTCAGAATATGTTGGCTGCAGCTACCTCTTAGGAAAATGCAATATATTTGGTAATTTAGGTCAAAATATCTTCAGGCACAGATTAAATCCAAACACAGGGGCATATATCATTTAAGTTTGTCTTTAATCTTCCATATTGCTTCCATGGTTCTATATTATTGCAGTGAAAGAATTTGGAGTCTATCTGTATAATACCCACGAAAGACCTTGAGAAAGCTGCAATAATAGGAAATTTTATGCATCAATATTAACTATAAATCAACAGGCAGAAAAGAGAGGGAGACATTTTCCATTTTTAAGAAGTGGGCACAAAAGCATGACTTAAGCAGGAAGCAAATGAAGAAGATTAAAGTTACAATGGTGCTCCGTAATCAACACAGCTGTGCAATAATTTGATTTTCATTATACTGACACCATTTAGACATGCCCTGCATATCGGAGATTGAGCATAGTACATAATTATTGATTAGTTATAAACCATTTGTGTTTTATGTTTGTTTCATCTGACAATAATTATCATACATTTGCACTAATTAATTTATCGTCTTTTATTACTGGAGCTGAAAGGTAACTAACATAAAACACCAGAAAGGGCACTGAGAAGAATGGCAGGAGGCCCTGTGAAGCAATAGCATTATGTGCAATATAATACTATAACGATGCTCTTCGCTTTTTATTTTTATAAACAAATAGAGGCAAACGATTTTTGAGCTAAAATTTACTTGGAATTACTAGAAAATTGCTGTCTAAAGCATGCTGAAGTGAAATTCAGCAAATACGCTTATAGGATTGACCTATCATTCAGTGTTAATGTTCGATTGCTTTGTGAAAGCCCCAGAAAACGTTGATCCTTTGGAATACATTTCAGAAATTGTGCATAAGATTTTCTGGGTTTGGGAGCAGAAGTTCTTATAGTACTCACACAACAAGTGTTGAAAAATATTTAAAATGCAGCTGTCTATCGCTTTGGGAACTGAAAATAAGTTTGTTCCCTAAATAGAAATCATAAAGCTTGCATTTTTACTGATGGATGGCTTCATCAGCCAGTAACACAATTCCTGGGCAGCACTGCCATAAAACCACTGTGCAGCGCTGCGTGGTGCGCACAGCCCTGAGCTAGAGCCAGAGCCAGGCACTAGAGAAGCAGACACAGATCAGCATGGCATTGCTACTTAGCTCTATCAAAAGACATTATACACGAAATGGCATCATAGAAATGTCGTTCTGTTTGCAAAATAGGGGCTTGTAATGAAGTGGCATTGCTCTGTATCAGGCAGCTGTACGAACTGGCCTGCAGCTAGGCTGAAGATACACGACATGCATTGTACCACCTTGTGACTACACCTGAATAAGGCAGTGATAATATATATATATATATATATATATTTCTCTTGAGCTTTTCCTCTGTGAATATATACACAATAGGATGGAAAGCTACATGCAGAGTGTCTGGGTCTACTCTGCCCTGTTTAGGCGCCCCCAGTTGTACACTAACACCCATCCTACGGACATGAGGGAACCTCCTTAGCGGTGCACTGATCTGTGACTTACAAAGGGATGCCTCCAAGTAATAAGCAGCAGCTACTGTACTCTGAAGGAAAACTAGAAGGAAGAAATCCTTTTTTCTACATTGCTTGTGTAGGAAGACAAGATTAAGGGCAAATTTTTGCCATTCTGCCCCGCTGGCCTGACAAGTCAATTTTTGGGGCAGTGCCTGGCAGCAGGTTCTTCGAAGCTCAGATGCCTGATTCTTAGGAGGCATCCACAGCTGAAAGCACCCTCACTGGTAAGCTGTGCATGGTGAAGACAGGCCAAGGGGAGGCAATGACCTGAAACTTTATAATCTAAGTGTCCTGCTGGGAGCAGCATCAGCTGACAAAGAGCACACAGGGTGCAACCCAGAGCCCCAGCACAGGATGCCAGTGGAGACAGAGCAGGCAGAGCCACAAGCTTGTGGCCATTAATTACATGCACCATGCATAGTTAGTCTACATATTGCTTCTCTGGAAGAATTCAGACTGCTTTTGAAGTGTGAAAGATGGTGTAACAGAGTACAGCGCAGTTCCTGTACATTACATTTATGGCACTGGCTGATGGTTTTATTTTGCCATCAAACACACCCCCTGTATATTTTCCTGAGGACTTAAACACCCCTGGGGAGACTACAGTAACGTTGTGCATATTGTGATACGTGAGAGAATTGCATATTGAAGCAGAAGAGCCTAATTCACTAAAATGAGGGAAAGACAATTTCAGACCGCAGGCTGGTGGTTCCTGGTTCATTGCTCAAGGCTTGTGGTAGCAAGAAAATAGTGCACAAACAAGTTGCACTGCATCAAACACAAGTGGCCCTAGCAAACATGTTTTACTTTGATATCAACGTTCTTCTCAGCACATATGTAACACAGACTGAGGTGTTAAGCATAGGAAAGTAAACAGAAATTACATGTTTTTTATAGCACCTTAACAGTCCAGAAAAAGAATGCAATTCTTTTCATGCTTAAATTTGATCTTTAGGGAGCAATAGGATAAATTCTCACAGAACAGCCTATTAACTACAAAAAGAACCCTTGAATAAATGCAATTTCGAAGATAAGACTCAGAGAAAAGGAAATCATACAGCAAAATGATACTGAATAAATATTAAAGCAATTGATATAGCCACAGAGCAATACACATCACAACGATTTGCACTTTTATTTTTAATTCAATCTTTTGTTAACTTCATCCAGTTTAAGCATGTTCCAAAGATGGCTTTAAGTCCCAGCATTTGGTTCATTAAGTTTGTATTTAAGATATGCTAAGGTGCCTCATTTATTGTGGCTGGTGATATACTAGTATTTTTTTAAGCCCACGCAAACAAGGCAGTGATTAATAGATTGCTTATATAAAACAAGATGTGCCTTAAACATTTGTTCCAGCCCTCCAGATGTGAATGATCCTGGACTTCTCATACCTGCTTTCAACTCCCTTTCTGCCATCTTTCTGCCTATCAAACTAGCCCATGACGGAGAGCTTCACCTCATACCTGACACCTGGTCATGTTCCACTACTCCCTTATCCTCCCCAGGCAGCTCCCTCTTCTCTTTCCCAGATTATCACCCTGCAAACCTTATTTCTTCTTTCAGCTCCCCCCTAATGACTCCTCCTGCAACCCTGCTGCCATTCCAGTTTTATATCTAGGCATCAGGATGCTGATCACTGCTTGAGAAACAGACAAAGCAGCTGTCCTGCACACATTTCCCAGGGAAACACGATGCTGATCCCAGGAAGCACCAGATGCCTTTTACACAGGGTGATTCCCAAGTTCACTAGTCTCAAAGACTGCAGTTGGATTATCACTTGAACATGATTTGGTGCAGTCTTCAACTTCATGTGCAGGACAATGTTTAGATAACAGAGTAGATTTCCTCCTTGTTTATTTTTGTATCCTAGGCAAAAAACTTGCTTTACCCAGTCATAACAAGAGAAAGATAACATGTATATTTGCAGATAATCTAGTTTTGTAGCCAGATTAGATATCCAGTGTAATACTCCCTCATAATGTCTACTTGTGCAAGAAAATTCAGTGAAATGTCTGATAAAAGGATTTTGCAACTTCTTCAGTTTTCTGTCCATCCCCTTGAACCTGCCATTTTCTGCCATTTTCTCTTTTCACCATGCTAGAAGGAGCCAGCAGGTCACATTCCCTACTACACAAATATAATCACCCTGCTGTCGTGGGTTAATGCCAATCAAGGCACATTTTAGCATGACTGATAAATACATTTATCCTTCATGTGGTTGCAATCAGGAGGTTGATTATCAATAGCCAAAAAAACATTGAGGATCGCCTACCTAATATTAACTTGGCAAAGTTAAAACAGACAACTATTGTCAATTACTTTTCTTTATCAGTCACCCTGGCTATAGCTACAAGGTAATTAGATGTAAGGGTAGTTTTTTCTTTTCTTTTCACCAAAAAGCTGCCCACATAAAATAGAACCGTGTTGTGCTAAATCCACACATAAACACACACTAGGAAGCAGCCACTGATGTACAGCATGACAAAGCAGCACAGTAACGTGTCATATTATTGCCTTCATTTTTACATCTGAACATGGAACCAGAAAATAGATTGATTCACGCATAATCAAACAAGAAGTTCCTGGCAGTCCTTCCCTAAGTGGGATTCTCTCTGCACTGTAATTACAAGCCATTTCAGACACGACTGAAGGCTAACATGCATCACCCTCTAAATTAACTCCCATGGTGTTCTGCTCTGTAAATAATAAACTGGACTTGGCTGGCTGGAGTGGTTGTGCAGCATCTTCTGTTGACCCTCCAGCAAATTTGATTTGTCTAGCTTGATTCCCTGACAAAACAGTTTCACCAAAACCGCTGTATGTACAAATTTAATAAGTGAAATTTTTAAAACTGGTGATTTGTTTGTTGGGTTGTTTACTTAGGGGAAAGCAAGTGGGAAGCTGTTCACACATTGTAAATTGAGTTACAATTTCTAAGTCATTGCTAAATAATCAATAATAGTTAATGACTTGTTTGATGGTTAAATGTCAAGAGGAAAAGGCCAATGACTTTCACTAACGCTATAACAGATTTGTGTTAATTATATTAGCAAATATTTTTGCTGTTGAAAACTATAATTATCAAGATATAAGTAAATAATGACCTGCTTTCCAAAGAAAAATAACACAGCTTATCTGAGCCAGAAAGAGAGCAAGGTAATGTGTCTAGTCTTACAAATTAAAGTAACTGTGCTAAAATACTGGTAAATTTTGCTGATATGCAGTAGAGAATTACCCTCCATCTACTAAAGCATGGTTAACCTCATAAAAAAACAACTTCTTATTTCTTTTATTGTTTGGTAATATACATAATATCACTGTTTTCAAATGCTGCTGCTGACATAGCTAACTCCTTCTAGGAAAATCCTGTAGTAGAGGTTTAGACAAAAGGAACTTGTATTAGAGGCTTTTTATGAAGAATACATTGAGCATCAGTATAATCTGCCAGTAGAATTTATATCCAGAAAATATATTGAAATACCCCAGGACCCTGTGAATCCTGGGCCTTGTTGCTATCTGTCTCCACACTAAACAAAATCTGTGCATAACAATGGGCACTGTAAAGATAACTCAGGCACTTGTGGCTTAATATCATTTCTTCTGCTCTGTTAAGAAGTGTAAAATTGGGAAAAAAAAAAACATGTCAAGTTGTTCAGAATGCTTGTATAACAAAAGCTATTCTTCAACTTACAAAAACAAATGAACAAATCATACGAAGTATTGATTAACTTGAGGCTGAATTGTAGGATGTTGGGGAGAGCCACATCTTCGCCCAGGGCCACCCAACAATTACCCTCCCTGTGGATTAGAAGTGCTTCAGAACGAGGTAAATGTGGGATTGTCCTGAGACACAGGGAAGTGCTGTCCAGCAACAACCCGCTCTGCCCTTCTGCTTTCAGTAAGGTGAGTATGGATTTAGTTTAATGCAACTGCAACCAGTCAGGCCCTAAGGTGCATTACCAATTAAAAAAACAATCATGCAGTGTGCACCAAGCATAAAATTATTTAAAAATTGGAAACAAGAATGTTGGTATTTTAGTAATGTTGAAAAGTCAAGCCTACTATAAATACCTCCGTCACATAAATTGTTATTGGAAAAATACTATATTCAAAGAGGAATTGAATACCAGTTATCCTACTTGTAAGCCTGAATTTTTAAAATGTAATTTCATGAAGCCTCAAAACATTTTACCAAGTGAGGCTTTATGGAATTCAATTTGACTTATACCTGACTTTGATCAATCAGCACACTTACAGTGATTGCCTCCATTGTCATGCTTCCTTCCCATCTGACAGTCTCTGGACTAAGAGGAGTCTAAACCATCCAATCTCCAAAACTCGTTTGCTATTACAGAATTAAATAGAATATTCATGCTTAATTGCACATAAATTTGATCATTCTGCATTCTGTGAAGGACTATGAAATAATCACTTCTCATTTCCTTGGCCTCAGTACAGGGGAGAAAGAAATCCCAGGAAGTTAGCAAGTTCCATTTACCACCTGCAAAGAATATTGCAGCAGAAGTCCGCAGTGCCTGCAGGATGTATACGGGGGATGGCAGTGTCTGGCTTCACAGACAACAGACAACTTCCAGTAGCTTTGCAACTGGCCTTTTAGGTCCAATTCTGTGGTGAAACATTTCAGTCTTACAAAACACCATCCTAGTTCTTGTTACACAACCTATGTTAAATTAAAAATAAAAAATAAATAAAGCCAGATCCTTGAATAGAGCCAAAGGCCAGCTCAGGAACCTATAGAGAAATAGACTAAATTCACCTGATTGTGTTACTGGGAACACTATATCTGATCCCCCTGTCCAAGCTAAGTTTAACGTGACAAACAGGCATTAGGTCTTTTCTATTCTCCACTAGCATACCCTCAGGCTCAGAAACAGGAGCCTTCAGCTTCATTTAAGACATCTCATTTTAGCCATTTTAAACATAGGGTTCAAAATATATATATATATTTTTGTCTCAAAACACAGGGTTCCAGAATGTTTTTTTATTTTTTTGGTCTCAAAATATTTCTTTTGTTCTTCTACATGGTGACTTCATGAAAATTCAAAAAGGATTATAATATCAGCAGATGAAATATTTCCAACTTAATGGTTTGGCGAATTTGCCTTATCTAGACAAATAAAAAGCGAGTCTTAAATATTTCTATTGTGGCAGGATGAAAGGAGTTTATCATCCTTTTAGAAAAGCATTATCCACAGAGCATGAAAGTATTCCTTTAAGTAAAGATTTAACCAAATTAAAGCTAAAAACAACCTTTTTGTTTAATACTCCTTTCATAGTGTCTGGTAGGTGTGCAGGTTTTACTCTGAGGTTTAGTTTGTCATTTAAGACAAATGGATAAAAGCTTGCTTTACACAACTTTTATTAACTAAAAAACACTCTTAATTCACATAATACATTACATACTAAGTTATTGACTGTGCCATTGCAAGTTTATTATCCTGTTAAAAGTTAATGTTGTAATTACTCTTGGGCGATTGCTTTTTTAAAGCTAATATAGGCCAATGCTGTAATTAACTGTGTGCAATTCAAAGAAGCCCAAGAGAATTCCTAGAGCTGCAGGATTGTGTGCATGTTTGTCAACACGCTGGACTCAGAAGCAAAGAATTAAGTAATGTGATATATCTGGGAGCAAAAATATTTACATGCAGTAAGACAGAGGACAGATTTTTCTCATAGGTAACTTGTAGGTAAGGTAAAAATCAAGAAATACACAGTACGTCTTCATCTTGAGGAACAGTATTTTGAAGATGCTCCATAAAAACAAGGAAAACATTTTAAAGTAATAAAGCTCCACTTTACCATCAGTCTCCAGATGCCTTGGCCACTGCTTCATTTCAACCCCATACTTTCTGAGAGGACACTACAGGACACACTGCTCCCTTTCTGCCTGGCAGGAGCAGAACCTCACTCTGCTTGTCAGAATGGAAAAAGGCAGCATTACTCTGGTTGGGCCCAAAGGTTTGAGAAAGGACAGCATTCCCCTGCCCATTCCCATGAAATAGAGGTTTCACCCACTAGAGTTAACCCAGTTGCAAGACTAGCCAAAATTAAACGGTGAAAAAAATTCCAGCAAAACTTTGTCTAGTTGGATACAATGCACATATATCACAAAAAGTCAGCATCATCAGCAAGGATTTTGCCTCCCTTTGTAATTCTGCAGTTACATATGCAACTGAGTAATATATTCAGCCCAGCTTCTGGCCACGTGTGCAGCTTGTAAATACTAGAATTGTCTAAACAAGGAAAAAGGCTGTGTAAATTTAAGTGAAGTTGCTTTGCTGGTGGTAAAACATGCAGGCAGGCAAATAGTTGTTTCAGCACAAATTCAGCTGTAGTGAAGTGTCAGATGGCTAATTTATGTGAAAAGTTATCAAGATACTACCTTAGTCCAATTGATTTAGGTTATTATTTTTTTCTTCCAGAGCTCAGACCTAGCAGAACATTTCATTCCACATGCAGGCAGTGCAGACCTCCTTCCCCTCTGCCCCTAGTTACTCAAGGGGCTGGACTTCCAAGCATTTGGGAAGGTGAATATTTCGTATAAACCATTTAGACAAACTCCACAACCTCATTTCAGGATGGAACGTATACTTAAGACAATAGAATTGGAATACACACTTGAGACAATAAGACAAATACCACAATGAATAAATACTCAGCAGTCTGAATAAGGTATTCAGAATCTGGACTAAATATATATATATTATTATTTTTTTAACAGACTCACTTAACCAAAGGTTACCTTCAAAATCTCTCTTTGTGCCATTTTATTTGCCTCGGATTAAATAGTTTTCTAACCCATTATCAAAGTATGTGCTTCTGTGACTTTTTACCAGCAAAACTTCCAGATTCTCCTCTACGTCTTTCAGGCATGAATTTGCCAGGGGTATAGAACAGCGATGGGAGAACACATTAAGCTCTTGAACTATTCTGAAACAGTAGCATAGCTCCCTTTTAAGCCCCCCAGTAACGAGAATTATGTTAATTTTAACTTCACTGACAATGACTATGTCTCTATTGCGGGAGGAACTGTTTAAATAACCGTGCACACCAGAGGTTTTTATTCACAACATTCAGACTGGCCTGCTTACAGAGAGGGGTTGGCAACAATGAGCTGAACGAGTGTGTGGAGTTATAGGATGTGCAAGGGCACCAGAACATACAAGCGTACTGCAGGATATCCCTGACACTGTGCTTGGACTGCGACAGCGTATTCTTGAGTGGATTGCTTCTTCAAGACTCTGACAAGGAAGTCAACCAAGCCTGCTTACTATTCGAAAACTTGTCCTTACAAATGTATTTACACTGGCAGGTTCAGCCTCACTGAATCCCATGCTTGAACCAAATTAAATCATTTCAAACATAAGAAGCCATTATCAGGAGTATGTATGTCTGTGTTCTGCTCAGTCTAGCCTCACATTACAGCAGACAGGCATTCGGTGAGTGTTTAATCAAGGGATGCTTTTTAACTGCAGTTTTTTTAAACTGCAGGTTTGCTCTGTTTCTAGGGAAAACAAAAATAGAAACATACCCTAGCTGTCAGCCAAGGTGATTATTTTAAGGCTGCCACTCATTTAAAAAAAAAAAAACTTAGCCTCTGAGTTTCAATACTTGCACTCTGTGTGCATATTCACTACCTTTCTGTGCATTATTAAGCTTTTGCATTACACCAGGTTCAGTCTAAACTTCCTCACTGTGCAATTTAGCTACATTTCTGTCATACAGCTGCAGGGTCTTTAGTAACTTTGCATAGACTACTTCATCCCATTGATTATTCCTGCTAATGGAGAACGGCTGGGATGGTTTGTCTGGTGGTTGTTGGTTTTTTGTTTGTTTGTTTGTTTTTCATTTTTCTTTTTCTCTAAGCAGTTAGCACAAAGTGAACTCAGTGAGTTGGACTGCCATGGGTCATGTACCAGGGAAGAGGAATAGCTGAGCTCTACACTTTGTGTATTGCCTTTGGAGGGAGGAGAAAGAATATTCATCACCCAGAGCTAACAAGCATGCGATAAAAGATGGGACTGAGGGAAAAAGACAGAGAATCTCTGGTATAGACAGCCAGGAGACTACTAGAGACAAGCCAACTGAGGTGAAGTAACTTAGTTCCTTTTTTCAGCTTTCATAATAAAAAAAAAGTATCAGGAGAATAGTCATGACTGAGCCCTAACTTGCTCTGTGGTTTGCACCTGAGTAACTGCAAGTACCTGCTGTCACACCTCCTCAGCAGGCAGATTGCCACAGGGCGCAATGATCGGCACTTCAGTGATGTGGCAGAAGAACAATCAAATCACAGCAATTTGAAAATAAAAGAACAATGACACTCCAGACACTGCTTTGAAAACATCCATATATTCATCAGGTAACAGCACTAAACAGAAGACAGAGGTATTTTAGTAGCACTGTTACAGCCATCTCTGGGTATTTTGTTCAAGTTGCTTACTTTATCTGAGTCTTAATACATTAAACACCAACGGGAAAACAACCTAATAAAGCATAAACAGGAGAAGACAACGCTAGTTGCCATGCAGTGGGTGCAAGATTCTGTCTCATAACAGAGAAGAAATAACAGGCAGATACCACATCTTAATATTTATACATGCCTATAGTACCTTATATTTTTAATCAAATCCACAGGTACTGAATTATTGCACAATTCAACATAAAGAATAAACAAGTTTGCAATGACTCATTGCTCTACTGAAGATACTGAAATGTTCTTTCATTCAACATTTCACCCCATTATGAAAAACAAAATACCCCTGAGCCTTTTGGCCTGTGCATTCTTACAAGAACTACAAAAAAATCAAAGAACGAGAAAAGCTACTATAGAAAAAAACACCCTCTTTTTCAAAATGAGATTTTCTAGTGACCGACAAACTGAGATCGGAAGCAAGTTCTAACATAAATATTCCTCCTGCACTTCATTAGTTAAATTATGGTAGAGTGTAGAGGAAAATGATTTTGCACTTCTGCACAAAAGCATGGGTTACAATCCATCCTGTTGATGGCAAATCCGTGTTCCTCTGGTCTTGCCATTCGGCTCTTTGCACATAAAGCATGCATCCCCACATCCCCATGTTTTCACGTCCATTAATTTCCTATCAAAGTGCTCAGCACATCCAGGTAAGTGCTGAAAATTGATCTGTCATTTCCCTACGTTCCAGCCAACTGACTGAAGTTAAGGATTAAACACCAGAAAGAATCAAAGTTTCTTGAGCAGCAGAACTTCTAAATTCCGATTTCCCATTGTTTCCTTCTTTCCATATTCTCCACTATCTAATCAAGCTCTGGTTGAACTCTTCCTTCCTGAGACAGGTAAAAGTCAGGGTAAAAACTCAAGCTCGTTGAAGACAGGAATATGGACTTGCACAGGACCTTGAGATCATCAAGGACATCTGCAGCTGCCCCCATACACATCTCTCAGGCAAACAAGGAAGCCTTCTTCTTTCTCTAGATCTTGCACTGAAGGAAATTTCCCAGATGCTGACAGCAGAGCACAACCATTTTCCTTTAGCCATCACACTGTAATCCCTCCACCAGAGAAAAGGTCTACATTCTCTTCCAGCCCTCTCCTGCCTCTCAGCACTGATGTGGAGTGCCCCCACCATGACCACAGAGGCACAACTTAGAAGAAAAAGAGCAAAGCAAAGCATGCATGAGGACAAAGCATTACGGAGCTGAGGGAGAAATACAAACAAGTGAGGGGGTGGGAGGTAAGAACCCTCAATACCAGAATAATTCCAAATTGTAGGAAGGAATGAAACAATTTATTTTCTCCTTTATGAAGGATTTCTCCCCTGTGTTCCCGTTTCTGACTTACAGTAATTCTGGGCCTGTATTTAAAAGCCAACTGCTTGCCATATAGAAGAGAGATTATATTTTCCCCCACTTAGAATGGTAAACAGCTGCTGCACCCCCTCAGAACAACTTCTCATTAAAAAGTAGTTTAGCATTTGCTAAAAATCTTAAAACAAAGGATGCCTAGCAGAGCACTAGTATCAATATATTTCTTAAACATGAACGTTTTCCTCATAAAAACATTTTCATGTGCTCCTCTTTCTTTTCAGTACAGATAAGCAACTTCTGAGCCATAGCAACAGATTTCAGATTTCTTACGCATTTCATTGTATAATTTTAACTCTCCAGGCTTGACTAGAATCAACATATACTAAATAGGATACTTTTTAAAATAATCTATACAGGATAATTGCCAGAGATTACACATAGCATTCTTGTGTTTATTGATACTGTAGGGAGGGTAAATAGCGCGGTACTTCCCAATGCTAGGATTTCAATCCATTTCCAGTTAACCACTACAACAAGAATACACTCTAAAGACTTTTGACTAGCCTAGAAACGTATCACTGTTAGATTAAATCCATTGGTGTGTCCATCATAGAGGTTCAATAACTGAGCCAGTAGCTGTGGAATTTGATTCTAGGCCAAGCCAGCTTTTATCTGAAGTAATGCAAAGTTTCTTACAGTCGTGGCTGTGGGAGGAAAACCTGGATATGTAGCTCAGATGGCAACACAATATAAGAGCAGATTAAAGGATGAGAGTTTGGGTTCCTTTTATTTCGTGATGCTTCAGTGCTCAGATACAGGAGGCTTAGGGTTCAAGAAAAATGAAAGATCAATGCTAAAATAACAGAAGCTAGAATCAAAACAGGTCTGGATGAACAAGATGAGATTCATTGCAAAGGATTTATGTGGAAAAAAAAAAAAATCGAAAAAAATAAAACTCCCAAAACCTGAGATGCAATTTAACACTGTAAAGGTAGAGCACAGTAAAAGAAATATTGAAATGTTTTTCTCTCCATTCTTCTAGTTTGGATGCAGCCTGGACTTCATTACAGTGTGTACCTCTTTATTGCAAAAACATTGGCAAATCTGAGAAACCAGAGCAGAACAGCAAAATTTATACGTACACAAGTTAGACTTAATCACAAAGGGAAATTAAAAGCAGCAGTGCGCACACAGCATGGCAATGGACTTATGAGGAGACCAAGGAAGAGAGAGAGGAAAAAGCTTGTTTACAAATATTTTAAAGCACCAGGAAAGAAGAGTAATTAGGTGGTCTACGGAATAAAGGATAATACAGTTGTAATGAATGTGAAATGCATTTGAACAGGAATTCTTTCCAGCTTTTGAAACGTTCCCAAACAGACCTTTCATGCTATTTACCTAGGGCATTTGTGGTTGAAAATGTGTACTGGTAACCAACCTGTGCAAGCAAGAGTGATGGCGTGGGAGTGCTTCATCTGGAACTGCCATTAGGTATAAGTCATCTGAACAGAAAAGTAGTGAATAAGCCAACGTGGGTGACCAGGCCGGTAGCAATAGAGCCATAGACACACAGGAGAGAGAAAAAAAGTCATCACTCATCCTATCACTGGAATGTATATTATGGCAAACATGCAGTCTATTCCAAAAAATTCCACTGTATTCAAACAAATCATTTCCAGTAAATGGAAAATGGTCCTAAAGAAGCAAAGAGCACTGACATATAGTAAGGAGGACTTTTTGTCTTAAGTGCACCTTTGACACTTTTTTCCTCTTACAAGCAATTGCAGCCATTGGGGATCTTATACCAAAACACTACGAGAATATTAACGATCAACTCATGAAGGAAATCCCCAAACCAAACCTCTGCTGATCTCAGGGAAGTGACCAGAACCCACTCCAACATAGATTCAGACTCCAGGGTTTTATTTTTTTCTCATTCTTACTGTGAGGTGAATTCTGCCCTAATTTGTAGGGAAAATGAAAAATAAAAATAAAAGCCCCTTAGCTAATAACAAGTGAGCTAATTAGTGGATGGATTTTACTTCTGAACAACTCTGCCAACAATATTAATTTCACACCAACATCCTTCAAGCAGGCTTAAGAGTTAAAAGTAAGCAGCTATGAAAATATTGAGCCTGGTTACCTCTCCCATCTCTGAAGAAACACTCAAGTTCAAAAGACGCTAACAATTTGCTTTTAATTAGTTGCCATTTTGATGTCAACCTCCAGATAGCATGAAAGAAATTAAAGCATTGATGGGTGGACGTGACAAATCCAAGGCATCACCTTTCCCTCCAGACTTCCTAATCATCATTGTTACTTTCAGAACAGTGGGTGAGAGTCAAGACAGCTACAAGCTCAAAAAATCCCTAGCCTCCTTCAGTACAAGGCTTTTTTTTTTTTTCCTTCTTTACAGCTGCAGTGAGGTTGTTCACTAAATAGTGATTCAGGCTCTGGGGAATAAGCGCCACAGTAAGCTGCGCATGGAAGGGAACACAAACTCCCGACGGTATGCCCTGTAGGCTCAGAGAAGAAACACAAGACTGCAGGCTGCCAGCGTTAATATTTGAGATTCTGCTGCCCTTTTTTTTTTTTTTTTCCACAGGAAATGAGGTAAGTCAAGGAGAAATAACATCTGTCTGAGGCAAGAACGCACACATTTAAGTGCTTTTTGAGGGAGGAGAATGAAAGAAAGAAAGGGGTTCTTTCCTTTTGACTTATTTAAGCTCTCTGTTGGTCTGTATAGTGTTCAGCTTTTAAAAGAGAGATTGAGAAAAATAGCAATCGATAGTGTCAGCGAAAGGTGACAAACAGAGCATGAGGTGGCTACTGGAGGGACACGCTGCGAAGACAGTGACCGGGCAGTGATCAATTGCATTTGGAAATGAAGACAGACAGAGGGAGCAAAAAGAGGAATCGATCCCGTCTACTACTACTGCAGATACAGGCACCTGCAGCAGGTAGCATGTGACAGACAAGGGTTTAGTCTGTCAATAATTCATACTGCTTTACTGCATAACTTTTAGTAAGAGTGTCTTGAAAGCAGCAGTATTGACATATTTTGTATGGTAGAGTTTTCCTGAAGCCTGGCATCTCCAGTCAAGAGCGATTCAAAGCGTACTGCTCAGGATCCGGTCACCTCAGTCCTTTCTGCAGGATGAGTTTTAGGCCAAACTAAAAAGGCATTTGAAATCCTGGTTTTGACAGAGGAAATAATAGAGAAGCACTTTCAGAACCAGACAGAAACAGGAAATCAAAAGCAATCGTGCTCTTTTAAACGGATCATTCAGTCCAGCTCTGCATTTTTTAAAAGGCTAACCTCATGTTTGGCCAGCATGCCTGGCACAAAATAACAATGAATTCAGGAGGTTATAAAGGCCTTGGATCTGACTGGGAAGAATGATCTAAAACATCCGAAAGCAGAGGCTGCAACTGTGGGATGCTTCCAAAGCCAAGGGCAAAGAAGGATGCTACTGACCGGCTGGACTGGACGCAGCAGCTAAAAGAAACATCCCCTATTACTGAAATATGACCGTGGGCTGCTACCTAGAAACAAAGAGGGCTCAGACTGATCTATACCTGTATTTCCTGTCTTCTGCAACAAACCTGGGGCTTGACTCAGCTGACAGCAGTGCTTTATAAATGAAGGGGATAAATTTACCTGGAATCTACAGGAAAGTAAACAAAATTGATGAAAACTGGATGGGAAGGGCTAGCAGACACATGCAGCAAGTTAGAAGCAAAACTCTCAGAACCACACAAGAGGATCCAAGTTTGGAAAGATTTTGAAGCATTTACAAACTAGAAGACAAAGTTAAAACTTAAATCACTTTTTTCATTTCACTCACCACATGTTTAACTTCATAATATATGAGATGAAAAATGGAAGAGAGACTTCACAATATTGACATTATGAGCAAGAACCAGTTGCACAGGTGTTATACGGCTTCTTTGAAAAGCCCTATGACTATTCTTGGGAGAAAACCTTGGTCTACCTCCATTGCTTCTCCTCCCTGTATTATAACCAGGAAACTGATGTGTGGTTATTTAGGACATAGCCATTAACATAGAACATATTTTGATTCCCACCATTTGCTTACTCTGTTATGCTGCTTCTCCCCTTGGAGCATACCACTTGCCATTCATTCAGCCCAGAAGAGTTAGTGCTCTGCTGAGTGAGAGGTCCCTCCCATTCCAACAGCGGCCACTTGGCTGCCCTAGTGAAGTCTCTATCATTCACAGAGAAAGTAGAAACGATTCAGCAGTCAGCAGAGCCCTAAGTGTTTCAAAAATCTCTTTTCCAAAGCAATTGCAGGTACCCTGACAACTATACTTAGGCTTCATACAATGCCTACAGATAAGTACATTTCCAATCTCATTACAGTGCTATCAACAGGAGCCAAGCATTTAAGATGTTTTATGCATTGGCTGAACCATATTTTCGTTTGGGAAGAGCAGGTAAAATTTGTTTCATCACAAATAGGCTAGGCATTAAAGTAAACAAATCAACAACATTATTCTAGGCTATAAAATCAAAGCAGATATCGATTGCTACACTCCAGAGCTGCCTACCAATAATTACTGAAATTAATTTAAAACAGTTGATTTTCTTACTTTCATTTTTAGTGATTATCCACCATTTCATTAGTTCCAAATATAAAAGCTAGTTTAAGCCATGATACCTGTCAAAACAAGAGATGGTAACAGTAATCACTTGCCCTTAGATGAGCACAGCAGGTTTTCAGCTCCACAAAAACAAAGGCAGCTGCACTAAAGTCTACTTCTCTTTGTCCGTGCTGTATGGTACATAAATCTTAAAATGTTCCATGCCATAACTGGTACGTAAAGAATTATGCTTGCTTCATTAAGCTGTAGATACACTCTTACTCTGTTCATTTTGTGGGTCATCCTCTGCAGTTTTCCTAAGGACCACAACATTTGCTAAGCATCTGTCTTCTCAAAATCTAGTCCATGCAAGTTTCCACTTCTTTTAGCATTCAGAAATTGAGCCTCTCACCCAAAATCACTAGTCACTTTGATGACTCTACGATGAAAATAATGTTAAAAAAAAAAAAAAAAATGGGAAGGAGAGACACAATCAGCACTGAGTCATTTTGCAGGAGCAAAATGAGTGGGAAATCCATGACTTAAAGCCTATATAGGAACTGAGCTGCATAAATTGCAAATGTGCTCTTAAAAGAAGAACAAGTAATTATCAAATTCTTATCAGCTGTGTTCTTATCTCCACTAATATTTTTCTGAGTGCTTTTTTTTTTTTTTTTTTAAACATACACTTGTGGCCAGATTTTTAGAACAATCCCTCTAACTAAAACATTTTTTGAACAGAACAAGGCTGTCTCTAAAGTAATTTAGAGTCTGCATTTCCAAAAGGAAAAAAAATGGACAGGAATCTTATAAGTTTCAATAATTACCCATGAACAGGAAAATTAGCCTGTCATGTACAGAATGAAGTTGTTTAAAATGCATTTCTGCAAGTTGCACTGTGATAAGGGAGACAGCCTTTTAAAGGACAGAATTTGTTCTAATGATCCACCTGAAAAGTATTTTTTAATTCAAAATTAGAACTTTTATAGAGAAGTAATGGAGTATTTCTTTTTGATAAGCCACTTCACAGAACAGGGATCAGAATGCAAATTACAGTTATTTGCTCTAAGTGGTTTTCCATTAGAATGGCATTAATATGAAACATTTTCTTTTTCCATTTCATCACGACATTTTACAGTATTTCTGCTACCTTTAAGACATGGTGTATTAATTTAACAAAATTACATACAATCTCGGGTGTATTATGTACGCTTCATTTACTTTTTGCAGCGTTCATTATCTTATTTTTCATGTTTGAACCTGTCAATTGATAACACAACCACTTCTCCTTTCAGAAAATCAGGTTTCAGATCAGAGAAGCAAAGTCTAATTACAATAGTCATTTATGAAAAATTGAGGTTTTCATTAAATAAAAAGATGATACAAGCCCTTGTGTTTAATATTCCAAAATCTTGTAGGTAAAAGCTTTCTTTCTCTTTTTTTCAGTCTAACTGGTAGCACAAGTAGGTAATAAATGTTTGGGTTTTTTTACTCTAGCGTAACAGAAGGGTGCTGGCACAAAGTCCTGTAGGATGAACAATCTCTAGCACCAAGAACACTGGTGGAGATTATGGAATGTGTAAAAGAAAGAAACTTTCACATTTTTCATGATGATATTCAAAGCTACTTACACGTACTGGTTGTGGACAGCGGGAAACCACTCTGCAAAAGGTACTCCAAAGGGCACGTACAACCACTGGCGTATACTGTATTGTACTTTCTTAATGGCTGAAAGTGGAGCAGTTGTTTTAGGTGCAGTCCCTTTGAAAACGCCTTCAATCCTCATTGCACGAAGTATATGTTTACTTTTGTCTCCTTCAGTTTTGCTCAAACAATGGTTTCTGAGGCTATGCAATGAAATAGATATGTAATAGATCTGGGATAACCTTTTACTTTTTCTTTTTTTTTTTTCCTTTTTCTTTTATTAACCACAGATCTTTTCTGTATTTGTTTTCAAATACAGCTGCACAAACACTTGTGCTAGTGCAGCTCCGAAGGTCAAAACATACATGCAGATATAAATTCTGCGTGAGCTGACACCCCTATAGGATGACATGCTCATTAACTGCCACCACCATGAGAAATGGTGCACATTAAGAGCCTCTTCACAGTCTCAATATTCCAGGACACTAAAAAGGTCACCAGGTACCTATGTCAGGGAAGCTATGAGTCTCTTCACTTTCTTCACACCTGGGCATCAAGAAAGCGTAAGAATTGTATTCCCTACTCCTCCAATTGCTAATAACTTCCAAGGACGTGAACTAACGGCAACCTATCACAAATAAATACATACATAAATCAAGAAAAACAAACCTTCCAGCAGCTACTTGGTGCCACCGCAAAGGTTATACAAGATTTCTCTTCCACAATCAAGTACACACATGGCTTACTAGAAAGGCATAGAAAAGTAGGGAGAAGTCAGAAACAGAAAATACAGTACAATTATATCCTTTGTTATTTGTGACAAACATGACAAGTGTGGGGGGGAAGGTTTCCATCTTCCTCCACCCTGTCAAATGCAATCTCTTCCACAGAAATGTGCAGTGGTCTGCACTACTAAACACAGCACTTCGCACTTCTGGATTAAATTAATAAAAAGAACCTTTTCATTTTGTTATAAATTGTATTGCCTTGTTTCAGCCCTCTGGCTTTGCAGAGAAGGTTAAGAACAGCCCAGTGTAAAGTTCTAGTACGTAGGCTGTGAATCACGGTCCTGGAGGTCTAGTATAGGACTCAATGTAGTCAACAAATAAAGATTTTATTATACAGAACTCTTAAAAAAAAAAAAAAAAAAAAAAGCTGGAAAAGGAGAAGAGTTATACAGTGACATATCTGTGGTAATTACGTCCCAGAAGAAGCTGTGACAACTCTCAGTGAATGCAAAGAAAAGGTAGCAGTAGCAATTGTTTCTCCAGAAGAGGTGGACAAGCGATAGCAATACTGTGTCAAATAAAGTAAGAGTACAGTGAAAAATTGTGCTGTTTCAAAAATGCAGTGAAGTCAACAATTGGGATGAAGGAAAAGCAGGAAAAAAAAAAAAATAACAAAGATGAAGAGCAAAGAGCACATTATTTATTAATAATTAAGTGGAAGCCCCTGCATTAGTGGATGTTATTGACAATTAAATACTGGTTTATTATTTATTTTAATTACCTGACCAGAAGGCAGTCCACATAAAAAAATCATTATACATAGTAATCCTAGGTTTCAGGGGGATTAGCTCTTTTATAACCTGTGTTAACCGGTTTACAAAAGCCATAATGTGCTTTTAGGAACGCTGGTTCTGTGGCTGCTAAGAAATTGGTCTCTCCTTCATCAACTGGCTATTGATTTCCTGACAATCCAAACACTACAGTGTTTCACCATTGCTCTAACATGTTTCCCCTTTTTGTCTTAAGATAATTTCACACACTTAGTATGCTGTAAATAGCATCAATTTTAATATGATTTTTCAAATGTAGCAGTTACTATCCAAAAAGGAAGTAGCACAAGTCATTCAGTCCTTCTTCCGAAAAAATGCCTGGAGCCAAACCTCCACTACCTTCTGTTTCTTAGGTCAGTCATACCTCTGTGACTTGCACAGAAAAAGATTGCCAAAATAAAAAATGAAACAGTATAGAGTAAAAGAACCTCGTCTGAGATTGCAAGTTCTGAGCTGAAATATTTTAGATCACGCTTGCCTCCAAATATTTTCTACATCTATATTTATTTCAGTGAAAGAATGGTAATGCATTTTAGAACAAAATGTGGCTGATAATATTAAAACTAAAACAAATTAATAAAATACAAACTTTGCAGGATTTAATTCATGTCTATCAGCTATCAAAGCTGTTTTGATAGCTATCAAAGCTATCAGAGCAGCAGAATCCGTACAAAACCCTACGAGGGACCAACAAGTGAAGAAGCCTGCTCCTCCACGATAAAGAGTTAGACTTCATCTCACTTCAGCTAGGCTAGGCATTGCATTTAGGTTAAATGCCTTGGGCATATTACCTACAGATATGGTCTGGGGGTACGATTCATTCATACGCACACTATCACCTCCTGAACAGGTGGGCTCACAGAAGTCTCCAGCAGATGCAGCTAGACTACTAGGAGAGTCATTTGATTAGAACAGCTCATACCTGTTTTTTTAACTAACTCATTTAAAACCTTCTGTTGTTTTGGTCCTTCAGTGGTGTGGTTCAGTTCTTGTGGCTGCTCCACCAAAATTCCCCTGTGACAATGCTGAAAGGGATGGTATAAATGAAAGGAAAATCCCACCTCTTACATTACATTTAAGATGTTACCGAAATGAATCTCAAAATAGTGCATCGCTAAGATCTTCCCATATCAACAATTTTCACCTCTCAAAAATCCTATACATTCAAGAAGTCGTGGCCAGTTTTGTATGGGATTCTTGTTTCATTCTGAGCAGTAATACATGGGGATCACGTGGCAGCAATTAGCTGGAGAATGTGTCATGCAGTACAACTGAAATAGTATCTCTATAGTAAGACAGTAAACTTGATATTATAGTTAAACTCTGGAGTCTTACTTGTACCTGGCAATTGCTCTTGACAGGGAGGGTGAATGGCTGATTACACAGGGTAGAATTTCACCGTCTTCTAGACATAAATGTCCTGTCATCATTACACTCCTTTGCTCACTTTGAAATAATTATGGCACCTAAGAATGTTGTTTTAGTACATCAGCCTTTTCCTGTTTGTCTGTCAATGCTTCTTATTAAGCTGTCTCTAAAAGAAATAATTGTACCATATATTCCTCTAATTCAGTACTCCTCCAAGCAAATTCTCTCTTGTAATGAGAGATAAGCAAAGAGGCTCCAATTATCCCTATTACAGCAGCCACAGGAAGATGTTCTTATATGTTGGGAGGCAGCCTAAATTCAGGTCTGTGTAATTGTCTGGGCTGATCTACTTGCACAAGAAGAGCAGGAGGATTTTAATGAAGGCAGAAAACCAGCCAACATTTTACTGAAGGTTCTTAGAGAGTGACTGACCATCTCATCTAGGCATTAAAAATACATCTCCTAAACCTTGTGGCAATGTTCAACACGCTAAAAAGGGAATGAGGGTTTAAGCAAACTGAGTTTTGTTGTTGTTATTGTTTCTGGTTTTAAAAAGAATAAAGGAAGATTTCCTTCTTACTGTTTAAAAAGATTTGATTATAAGCTTCCTCTAAGAAGATTTCCACAAACAACTACCCCATTCTAGCCCTGAGACAATTATTGGCACTAAAAAATATATCAAATGCACACTTTACTTTATGGATATAATGAAAGCATTAGTTACCCAGTAATGTGTCCAAATACCGCTGCTAGGATCTGACTGCTACTGGTTTTGAACTGGGGATGCAGACCTTAAACTCCACAAACATGAAATTATGCATTTAGGTTTGCTAGTTTGCACGGGTGACCCAAGCACAAATCCACCAGGAAGGAATGATACTATGAAGACAGACTGATTCTCTCCCAGGTAAGTCTAACCACCTTCAAATTAGACCTTAAATCAAATAAAAATAAAAAATAAAAACAATGTTTCCTTTTGTACTGCATTTTCCTTTATGCTGTTTGAGTCCACTCCTTGTCACAGACCTGGACACTTATTTCTCTGCAAATTTCTTTTTTCTTCACCTACTCCTAGATCGTCCTCCCAGATGAACAGGCAAAATTCCCATTCTCTTCAGTAATGCAGTGTCTGGATCCATGACAATAAAAACACACTTGAATCCAATATTTCTTTCCTTCTATGATAAGCTTTCCAACAGAAAACAGGGTTAGAAAATTGCCTGAACCATATCATATTCAAGCAAGACATCTAAAGGAATTCAAAGATGAAGTGTTTGAACAATTGACAACAACCTTCTGATTAATACCACTGCTAAATCACAGCAGAGGTAATGCCAAATTTTGAGAAGGCTCTCAGATCAGCCGGAAAGACTGGCAGCTTTACTGGGAAAAGTGGTGGAAAATTTGTCCGTATATCCACAGGCAAAATATTATACTTGCAAGGAATATGCTATGGGCAAAATATTGTCTGACAAACACACTGTTATTCTTTGAATGTAGATATAAAAGGCAGATACAGATGATCAAGTCAGCCTGGGTTTCTGAAAGACCCTAAAAGAAACTAGCAGAGATGGTTTTTCCATAGGCAAATGACTGGTTAAGAAACTGTATACTGTGGAAAAGTCATATTCTGCCCTATTGCCCTATTCTGACAGGTAGCCCTATGTCTTTTCAAAGGTTTCCCTGCAGATCCATCAAATTCCTAAAACGTTAAATTAGGGGGATTTCTCTTCCTCCTCCCTTTTTCAGAAACCTAGAAATCATTAAAAAAATAAACTAAAATAACTTGGTTCTACCAAAATCATTAGCAAAGCTCATAAAAAAAAAAAAAAAAAAAAAAAAGGCAGCACCCCTTTTTCCTTCAGAATGCTTGTTAGACAGAACTTGCATCACACAGACATCAAACATCCTGATATAAATGTGTAGACATTACAAAAAACAGCTATACTAACTCTTGAGAAGCACAAATTCCCAGTTTATGAGAAATTCTTCCTGGTTTAAAGAGAATCTTGCCTTCAGAATTTGTTGATAAAACCTCACCACATTTTCATTTTCCTCTGAGCAAAGTGCTGCATTTCAGGTTGGGCATCAGCAGCCTGCATGTAAGACCAGCATTTAGTCAGGTGCCAAAACTTCAGCTTCCTTACATAAAAGGCAGTCAAGAGTGAGATATTAGTCATTTCATCATTTGCCTCGTTCGACTGTAAGCACTTTATAATTATTTTTACTGCTTGTGAAAATTAAGACTTCTTGGGACTTTGAGATACCTTATCTGAAAAGCTATACAAAGATTAGAGTGATCAGATCCATGGTAATTATTATAAAAGGCATGTATGTGCATAAGCAGATAGGTTTATGCACTGAACCGCAAATAAGCTCCATTTTTCCATTAGGTAGCTTCTTTATAAACTCCAATTAGTATCATAAAGGAAAATGAATTAAAAAAAAAAAAAAACTTATTAGGATTTTTTATTTTTCATCTTTTTTTATCCTGTTTGTTTCAGCGGAAATACCTACAATAATAATTTACTAGTATTACTCATTCATTTTAATTAAACTTTTAAAAAAGTTGTAATGATACATTGTGAACGTATATCAGAATACTTAATTCTTCTGAAATGATTTTTTTTTTTTTTAACTTGGCATTGGGCAAATTTACTTGTCTTTCTAAATACATGTTCTTTCTGAAAAAGAAGCCATTTATGCAGTAATTCACATTAACAAGAATGTTTCTCCCCAAAGTGAGCTCATTTGGATCCTTCTCTAAGTGAACAGCAAATCTGGGAGGGAACAGAACTGACTACGGAGGGAAAAATGCCACCTTTGCTTCTTTCCTGATATTTTGAGGAAATAAAATACCTGACAATTTTTTTTTCTCCATTTCTAAGCTTGGTTGTTTTTTCCTCCTTCCTTTGAGCTGTCACAGAAATAGATTTTCTATAAATTACTAACATAACAGTACTGATAATTTTGAAAAGGTTATATGGAAATTGTACTAACATCAAGAGTCATATTTGGTGAACTTTATGACAGCTTTTGCTACGTTGTTGGCTGATTCAAATGTCCTTGCAGAATACCAATCATATTCCTACATTTGTAGAATAAAACATGAATAAAATATGAAAGTTTGACATTAATAAATATTAATTTACACATCTTTCTTGAGCTCTATTCCATCTTTGGCAAGTTCCAAGTAAAATGTTAACAGGCTCCCTTCACAAAGCTACACCGACCTCTCACAATCATGAAGAAACTTGCTTTTCATAGTGTACTTTCATGGGCAGTCCATAATGCTTTTGTGTTGAAGAAGCTTACATTCAGCCTACGAATCACCTCTAGGATAGCTACATAGAGATTTTATATAAATTAAGTTGGTAACAAAAAAAAAAAAAAAAAAAAAAAAAAAAAAAGGTGTAAAAGATACAAGTGGAGCTTAGGAATACAGCTTTAAAAAGACAACTGAACATTCAATTGGTGATAATTACATTATTTCAATACAACTTTGATATATTGTTACTAAAACTGAGAGTGACCACAACATGATAATGACAATTACTCCTTTCTATTTCATATTATCAGTGTACTCTGAAAACTAATAGGTTGAAAATTAGGTATCACAATAGAAATGCAGGTGCTAAATGAACAGAGAGAATGAAAAGAGGATGGACAAAAAGTTGTGTATGAAACAGACTGAGTGTTGACGGAGTGCAAAAATATGAAGAAAATACAAAAAACAGTTATTGCTTAGTTATATCTAGCAATTTCCATCATAAATCTACACACATTTCTGTCAACATTACTGTTCCTAGGCAATAACCAGACAGGATTTTGGAAAGGAACAGCTAAGGTTACAGAAATGTAACCTTATGAAAACATTCAA
Organism: Nettapus auritus; assembly: GCA_011076525.1. Classification (NCBI taxonomy): domain Eukaryota; kingdom Metazoa; phylum Chordata; class Aves; order Anseriformes; family Anatidae; genus Nettapus; species Nettapus auritus. Next base: position 8,030,264 of record CM021772.1, read on the forward strand.
AATCCACTACCATTTTAAAATACGACCAGGTTAAAGGATATCACTTTCTTTTATCTTTTCCATAAAAGCAGTTGATTTTAAGAAAATATTCCTTTCAGACATGTTTTATTGTAGCATTTGACACTATCAAAACCACATTTTCACATTTTTAGCTTCTTTCCTTTCTTATTTTTGTTCCTAAACAAATTACAGAATTTCTGGTTTTGTTCTGAATTAGAAAAAAATAATTATATTCAGAATGTTGCAAAGTCCTATTAAAAGTATATTCCTTTCTTCCCCCCCCCCCCCCTTTTTTTTTTTCCAGAAACTATTACAGAATCACAGAATGGTTGAGGCTGGAAGGGACCTCTGGAGATCACCTGGTCCAACCCCTGCTCAAGCACAAATCCCCAGAGTAAACGTAAAACTGCAGTGAACCACTAAATCAGCACGACCAACACAGAAAGCTGTTTATAATGGAATCTTCCACAGGAACAAAGCCAGCTCTAGAAAAAGATTGACCTTAGAAATTAATTTCACTAAAATAAGCTACCATTGGCTAGAGGCTATTTTTTTTTTTCTCAGCTTTGCACGAAGGTCAATCTCAGACAGAAAAAATTAAACCCCAGGTGGCATAATAAAATTTCAATATACTGGTCTTCGGAGGTCAACTAAGGATAACATCGGTATGCTAACAAAATATCATTTACCGTAAGAAGGGAACAAAGATACCAAGATGTCAGAAAAGGATGTTTAAGATTGTTAATTCTCTTTTTGATGAGAAACAGAAATTTCCACTGGAAAGTAAATAAATATTCATGAAAGGGATTGAGCCATGAGATGAGTTTCTCTGATTATGACAAATTTCCCATCCACGTTATGATGAGGCTGTCATCCTGAATATGAGATGGGAGGGGAAGAGAGACAGATAGAGGTTTACTATCTCTCCGAGACAAGAGAATATTCATAAGAGCTTTTCATAACTCTTTGTATTTCTAAAGCAGCCATAACCCACTTTCTGTTGGTCTGTCAATAAAGAAAGAGAAACTTCTTCCTTCCCTTCTCTAAACATGTTTTTAACATATTTGTCTAAGTATGATTTTAACAATGAACAAAATATTTTGATCTGCATTATATGTACCTAGAAGGAATAAAGACATAGAGTTACATAGACTCAGGAGAGTGCAGAGAGTTTCAACAGTATTTTTGGATTTACTTCAAGTACACTGATACTTTCAAAATGTAGACACACCTAGTTTCTCATGAAAAAAAATCTGATATGGTCACACAAACTAAATTATTTTCATGGCCCACATTTCCTTATGGGGGAGAGTCTGAAGTTTTCTAGCAGAACAGGACGCATAGTTCAGAATATTTTTGGTAGCAACCATCATCTTTATCCTATCACTAAAGCCTAAGATTAGTTTTCATTCACCTGCAGCTTTTATGTCTGCACCAACAGCTGCAAAGAGCAATAGCTAACGGAGCTGGTGATGGAAGATTGTTCTACGCAGGCATCACTATTAGTGGGATACAGATTTTCCTGCATTCGTTCTTGGGTAGGAAAGAGTCTTAACTCCAATAAACAGGCATTCTAGAATCAGTAACATTTAATAGCAGAATTAACAGCTGACAGGAAGTTAAGATTAATTATGGAAACCACTGTATGACTTCTTCCACATCACTTCCACCTCACACGTTCAGGTGGTTTTTACATCCATAAGTCCACCGCAGTTGCAAATCAAACTAAACTTGCAAAAGTTGCTCTACAAAGCAACTGCTCAGAGGAAACTTGTAATTAAACATAGGCACAAAGAGCAAAAATTAGCAGGAGGCAAGCTGCTAATGTGAGTAGTGAAGGAAGCAATGAGCAAAGAAAAAGTTCAACTTCAACTCTAACATTTCTGCATAGGATTTGTTGCAGCTCTCTACTTCCTGACGCATGTTTGACTCATTTACGTTTAGACCCTGTCATTTAGGAATGCATTTATTTATATAAGCAGATATCAAACCTGTTTATCCCATCCTATACTTTAGACACACTTGAATAATATAGACACACTTGAATAATAAAGTCATCTCCAAATTTATCTTTCAGACACAAAGTTCAGTTTCCAGAGAAAAAAAGATTTATTTTTTTTTTTTCCAAATCACGAGGTTTACACAAAAATGTTTTATCCTTCAGTTTCCAGCTTCTCGTACAATGCATTGTGTCAGTTCACATCTCATTGGATGAGGTAACACAGTAAAACTGATGTAGCCCAGCATGAATCATCACCAAACATACCAGTTAGAAAGTCATGCAAGAAACAGTTACTGTCATGGCTAATAAACATATAAAATGTTATGGTACTTGCAGTAACGCGGCCAGCAGCGAGATGACACACAGCGTTTCAGCAAAGCACCTTCTTCATCATTTCCTTTCTGACAAGTTCCACCAATCATTTTATAATGGAAGTAATTTTACTCCAACATCTAGTAACTTCTGATGAATTCAAAACTATACAGTATTTTCTATCTCTCAACATCATCAGCATTCTTATATCTAAGGCACAGTAAAAATAAATTGTCTTGTCCAACTGTAGCATTAAGCATACATCCACTTTAAAAGGATCGTGTGCATGTCTGTTTTACAAGAACTACGACATGCAGCAATTTCTTGCTAACATGTACTTGCCTTCGCTAATCTCAGGCTGATTTACACTACAGGAAGATGACATTACTATAAACAGACTGCTGGAAAGTCTTGAATTTGAGTCATTTGTGCAAAAGACAGCATCATTATCTGAGACATTTTCAAGACCTGATTGCAACGTCTGTAATAACCTAAATCATATTAGTTCAACTAAGACTAGAATGGAATTACAGTAAGAAAAAAACGGCATGTTATGGAGTGGAGACCATCTGAAAAGGCATTATCACACAAGTTTTGACCATGTTCATATTCCCATTTTTCCTTTAGTTTGCTACTTTTTCAGGAAAGTCTCACCCTTCTAGCTTGTGAAAAGAAAAAAAAATTGACAAAAAAAATGACAAAAAAATTCTTGTAGGGCAATCCTAAAATCTCACCATGCAGATCTGTAAACACTGGGACCCCCGGACAATTGATTATAAAGATAACACTAATTGGAAGTAGCTGCCTCCATGTCCTTTAAAAATCCCAGCCTGGATGAATAAATATAGCACGACTGTCTCGTGTAATATAGAATCTATAAACAGGTTAGAGTTCAGCCCAGTGAATGAAGACTGCGGTAGCAGCCTTCAGTAGTAAGCATCAATCTGTTTTAACTGACCATAAAGCAATATTAGATGAAAGAGCAGTTTAAGCTTATTTTTTCTGCAGAGTCTCGTGACTATATTTACAGCTCACACACAATCACAGATGGGCAAAAATTAATTTGCCAAGACAACTTTGCCCAAACTTGTGGTGGACTTGCATGAATGAAAGTTTGTTTTGCTGTTTGTTTCGTTTTTACATGAAAATATTAGTAGTGCTATTCAGAAGCTTAAAGGTCAAAGAGGGGCATGGTGGTAAAGACCTGGGTTAAATTACCTGTTCATCATAAAGAAGATCACACTTCTTACACAAATCTGAACCCTATGCACCACTGCAGGTTGTTTTTCAGCATCTATCTGCTTACCCAGCAGTGATACAAACTACATTATAACTTGGCTTGAATAAAAAGCCTATATGACACACATGCCACTGAATTTACTTATGCAGTAATGGAGTCTGGGCTAGTTTCTACAATAAGATGAGGGAAAATCAGTGTCTCTTTTTGGTGTATGTTGTGTAAACTAGATTTTTTTCTTTGAGAGTCGGTTATTTCAAGCAACTAAAACTAATTCTGAAACAATTTACTCTCTAACTCTCTCATATTAGTTGTGCTACATCAGATATTTCAGACTTTCTTCTGAAAGTACAAACTCCTATCATTTATTATCATTATGCAACTGAGATTCATTCCTGTATCTATGCACAATTATGGTTATGATATCCTAGCAAATTCCATCTAATTTGGAATTCCACTTTTGGTATCATTAAAAAAGCTTGATGCAAATCATTTATGTGGGTTTTAGAACAATAACTTTGTGTTTTCAAATATTGTATGGACTTCAGGACGTTTTTTAGTCAAAAAACTAGTTACCAGAGGCAACCTTTTCAGTGATACACCATTCAAGGAAAAAAGAATCAACATTTTTATCACCTATCTCAAAGGACGTAGCAGTTTATTTCTCTCAGTACAGTAATATTTTTCATGGATGCTGTGATTGTTACGGTGAATCTTACAGGACTGCTCAAATATAAAAATGAAGGTAGCATGACTCAAAACTTGAGATAAAGTTTTTTCTACTAGGGTCAAATACATGAGATGTAGGATTTATTTAGAATGTCTTGTTATAGACCAGAGCTTTTCTTTTCTTTTTCTCCCTTCTCTCCATTCCCTCTTAAAAATCTCTTGAATAAAACTGTCACAGTTGTGTAAATGAAATTCTAGTGCAGATTTCAACATACCAAACACTTTAGAAATTTTTAGAATGCAAAAGTAATCTGTAAAAAATTTATATTACTTTGTCTCTAATCTTCCTTATCTGTTTTATTTGAAAACACTAGGCTGAAGCAAAAAAAAAAAATAAATAAATAAAAATAAATAAATAAATCTAGAAAAGGGGACGGAGGAAGCTTTAACAGCAAATGTAGATCAAGAGACTATCTCAGCAAATAAAGTGCTGAGAATGTGCAGTACAAATGAAGTAACAATACAGTTTTAAGAAATAGAGCAAGGGGTAAAATCTCCATGATTATAACTAAATAGTGTATCTAATGTCTTTGTTAAATTTGAATATCAAGATGAAACTACTCACGTGCTTAAAGTATATACTTCAGTGCTTTCTTGGTCAAGTAATTTATCTGTGAAATAGACTTTGTCTGTAATTATCTACCATAAGAGTTTCTTACCTTTCTTGGTCCACAGACAGAACAATGTGTCTGAATGGTGACATCATGCTAAGATTTACTGGACAAGTGATAGGATGCTGTTTTAAACTGTGATTTGTTTGTAGGCAAATAACATCATAACTTAAAAGCAAGATGTTTCTCATGAGTTGGGAACCACTACTGCTAGATCCATATCCATTTCAAGTCTACTATCTCCTTCTATATTTAAAAATTGCATAGAACACCTGACAATTTTTCATCTTTTTTTCTTATTCAACAGAACTACGTTTCCTAGCTCAATAAAGGCTCATACTTCTGTTATGAATCACTCTTGTAATTCAAGCTGTTGATCCAGTCAGGCACCAAGGTGAAATGCATTTAACCACTTTGATAACAACTAGCAGCGTATATCAGTAATTATCAACGTATGTACATATATGAGTATATAAATTATCTGTACATCTATCCATATGTACCAGCATATCAAGTGTCAGCATCATCAGAATAATGCCCAGTATAACACACAATATTATCACAAATATATATTTTCTTTTCCGTCTTTCTTTTCATACTTTTACTGCACTCTATTTTCATGCAGTAATAGCTGTTGCTCAGTTTCCTAATTCAGATTTTTGATTTATTCTTGGCACTGTATATTTATACCAGAATGAAAATCGATTTCTTCTTAAACCTCCTGAAGATCACTGTCCTTTCCACATTTCTACTAAACAAAAAGGAAAAAGAGGAAAAATAACTTCGAAAAAAAGATCTTTCGAGACTTCCTGAATTTTGCAGTGGCCTTGCATAATGTTCTCTCTTTCTTGTACAAAGAAGTGAGATCCCTATGGACAATCAAATATTAAACGGTAATGCATTATGTTGACGATGCTCAAAATATTACTTGCTCTGACAGCAAAATTAGCCTTTCTTGATGATTTTCTCATTTTTGAATCCCTAAGGGTTTGTGCACGTTTTCACTAGGGGAAGCTAGACTTTTCCCTAAGAGAGGCTTTCTCTATAATCATTTGACAGGGATTCTGCATAAACAAAGGTCTCAAGAATTCAGCTGAGACTGAGTTTATACCAGTAAGCAGCAATCTGTAGTTTTTCCTCAGATATTGAGATAATAGACATTGTAATAGGAAAATAAAACAAATTTGGTTACTTTAAAATGTACAAGGCGAATTTTCAGTGCTATGAGCAGCCATACCCACAACAAAGTGCTCCTAGCAAAGCAACCCAGTAATCCCGAGACAAAAACAAAGGAGACTGCCAATGGAATTCCTTCCCAGTAGAACACCAGTAGGACATATAGTACAAGCGACCGCTCCGTGGTTTAAGTATCTGAAGACAACCACAGTTTTCTTCTAACATTTCATTAACCCATCTTTCCCCTCATATTCTTAAAATGCATTTTTATTTATTTTATTTTTTTAGAAATCTAGCCTGATTTCAGCTAGATATTCAGCCACACATATCATCATACCGCCTATAAATCGAAATAGTATGGAGTTCAGCGGTAGATTGCATACCATTCACTTACTTCTGTAATTAATGTCAGTGAAGAATTAAGCCCTTATTTTTTTATACTAGTCAGACCAGCCAGAGCCAGAGCAGCCCAACAACCTGGGTAAACAAGTTTCTAGGAGAGATAAAACCAGAGAAGTACAGAAACATGTCACAGATGTTTCTGCCAAGCCATGAACAGTACGGAGAGGAGTTAGCTTCTGCCCCCTGAAGAATTTTCTACAGCAGTGTTTGAACACCCTTAAAATGATGGTTTAAAACCACATGGCTGAAAGGCTCAGCGATGTGATCAGATCCACTCAGTTTTGTTTCTTCTTAATTTATTTTTAAGACAGTTTTGCTTTTTCAAAACACAAAGAAGAAATACACTAAGTAAGTCTCTAATTTAGGAGCCCCCAAAACGCCTAGACTAGAGGTATTTCACTGTCTTAAATTCCCATCACGATCATGGGTGTTCATTTCCTAAGGGCTTGTGCAAATTGGGTATTATATCACTTCTCTGCCTCACAGTGGGAGCATAATGTTACAGCAGCCACACAAAGCTCCAAATCTTGACTGTGACCACAGCAGAAGCAGATGTTTAGGGAACGCGTCACCACTACATTTTGCCAGGTTTCATTGGTCTGTTATAGCAATTTATTTCATCTTCCTTAGATCTTACATGGTGAGAAACAGTAAGGGATCGCTCTCTATTCTCTCTGCAAGCTACTCATAACATCATATTATTTAGCCCCAGGTGTCCCTGCCCCCCAGGCTGGAAATTCAGAAAATGTGTAAGCTCCCCTAGCAGAGAAGCCACACCACACCTTTCACCATTTCTCTATGTGGTTCTCTGCTATGCATTGTCTGTATTTTGAGCAGGTTGATGAAGCAGATGTTCAGATTTATACAATAGCATGAGTTTATTTTCTGTTTTCTTCTCCATTACTTTCAAATCTTTGAAATAATTTCTAACTTTGTATTATCCTTGGCTGTACTGGTAAAAAAATAAAAAATAAAAAAAAATAAAAAAAACCAACATAGGTAACATCAGAAAAATGATTTTTTATTAAATAATTTGTTCAACTTTCTATCAATAGCTACTGCTGGCAGAATGCTCTCCCATCCTTCTGTTGCATTCTGAAGATCCCAATATCCTGAAAGACCTAAATGATTTCATTCAAAAAAGAAATACATTCGTCTTGGTAAATTAGCTAGATATCCTCAGGATAATTATGGTATTAAAAGCCAGAAATTCAATTAGAAAAATGAAGGAGTGGTTTGGGAGTCAGCAGCACTCAGCAATGCCAAATACCAGATCAGGTCAGGAAATTAAAAATACTATAGTCAGCTGAAACAGAAGAGCGACATAGATAAATAAAATTGGCTCATAACTGACTCCTCTAACGTGCAACCAGACATTGACTGATTTCATCTAGTCACAGCCTCATCATCTGAGAGATACACAAAAGCTGTACCTATGAGACTACAGCCACTTCCGACGTCAGAGCTGCTTGGCTGCTGCTTTGTTTTGATGGCCTGAACTGGAAAAACATTGCCTGTTGGACTGCATGCACTATTTGAAGATAGTCTGGATGGTTTTTTAGGTCAGTCCCTTCCAGCTGAACTACTCTATTCTGTTCTCTCCCACTCCAGACTTTCCTGTTTGCATACTTCTCCTGCTGGATACCCCTGCTACTCTGTGATGTGAAGACGTCACAGCCTGAGGTAACAAGGATGCAGTAACTTGGGTGTTATCACCAAAGCTTGACAAATGGGTCTGGATCACAGCTGCTCACAGTCATTCTACATGTGCTAGAGAATGCATTGATATTAGAGAAAGTATTACTAAAAGTACATACAATTTACAACAACTACTCAAGAATTCTTACACTCTTCACCATATCACAAATTAGAAACAAATTAATAACCAAACCACCTCTTTACTGGTTCAGAGAGCATTCCCCAGAAGGCAGCCTGCGCAGACAGCATACCCCAGAGCAAAGAACCACTTGTCAACCCACCCTTCCTTCTAGCACCAGGTGCTCACAACTGTCATAACGAACAAGAGCCAGCTAATGCCATGAACTTCACCTACAAATCAATAAGAAAGTGCCGTGATTCCTGGAAATGCGGGCCTAAGTGATATTTTCTGGAGAGAACACCCTAAGACAGCTGCTTCGCCCTGCAGTCGCTGCAATTTGTAAATGGCTGTCTGCTACGGCCCCCCGACAGAGCAAGCACTAATCCACTCGGCGGGAGACAATGAGGGAGGAACCTCGCAGGGAGCAAATCAAAACCTCTTATTTCTATTTTTACTCGCAATAGATTCCCTACGGAATATGTAAGAAAAAATCCTAATGGCTAGTACACCTACCTGCGTGCAGTATTACCTTCTAGCTTAGGGGGAAAAAAATCTTTAATGCTTTATGTTGCATAAAATTCTCTCTTATGTGTAGGGCTATATGATAATTGCTTTCTTAAAAGGCTGGAAGATGCTAAATTAGTTCTCTCTGATAAACAGTCAACTTCTAGTAAGAAGGCAATAATCAGGCTATTTTAAGCCAGAAAATTACTGATCATTACAGTGAAGATGAAAAAGATGAGAAGTCCTTAGATGAGAAGTCAAATGGCAGCTGCTAGACAAAGATAACAAATACAGCAAGAAAACATGCAGGAGAACATGTAGATGCTGCGTAGTTACTACATAGCTTATTTCTTTGGCCTCATTTGAAGGATTATTTTTCCTAAAACACTGAGTCCTTCTTTCCAATGACTTTATCTGTAAAACTCCTGCTGTAGAACTGCAGCAATGAGATCTTTGATGAGGTAACAGCTAGAATTTAGGATCAGATATCCAAGCATAACTAGCAAACACTAGTTGCCAACTTGTTGTTCCAAATGGACGCCAAGCTCAAGTCCTATAAAGAGTTTAGCAGCGTCAGCCTGACACCCTACCTGAACGGAAGAAATTCCACTCTCTAAATGGATCAAAAACTTCCAGTTTTAAAATGGATTAAAATCTTCCCTTTACTTTTAAGAAAGCACACTGAATTCATATCAGTGATAAGTGAGCTCTGTTAGAAGGTGATCTTTCTTTGAAAGCAGAAATGTAGTTTTTTTTCCTCCAGTAGCTCACCCAAATGATCTTCTACCTTTCCTGTATCACTCTCCATCTTCTTGCAGAAAAATGTAGGAGGAAAAACACTAGAAGTTACAAATGAACACATGCACAGAATGGATATTTATTTTAGAGGCATGATGCTCTATCATATGAGCTTGTGGGGGAAAAAAAATCAAATAGCTGAAAATCATTTTTGTAAAAACCTACAGGATGAAAAGTATTGCCACATTTTTCTTCAAGAATTCCTTTATTTATCTGTGTGCCTTAACATTAGCAGTTGGAAAGGCAGCTTGAAAAACACAGCTCTAGTCTCCACTTATTAATGCCTGTCTGAGCTAAAAGAGAAGCTCATGAACAGGCAGGAGTCGCTCACCTATTTTAGAATTGCATTGGCTAATCAGAAGGGACTAGAACCCGTGGGAGACTTGGTCAGAAGTGTCCACCAAATACAACTCAGCAGTCTAATTTTACTTCTGGGGACACGAGTACAGGAGGAAATCCCTCTTCATAAAACTGGTGAACATGGGTGGTAGTGAATATTCGGTAGAACCTTCTGCAGCACTTGGAGCGTCTGTATGGGAATATGCACACGACATATACACCACTTTCTGCTAGTGTTTTTTGTTCTTCAGTTTAGTCAGAGATAAAGTAACCCCCCCCCTTTTTTTTTTTAGGATGAGAATGAGAAACTAAAGTGATATGGACACAATATTTACCCTTTTTTTATGCTCAGAGAAGCATCTATTAAAAGACTAGATAGCTCCAAATGAACTCTCTCTTGAAAGTTAGCTACCTATCAGCCGTTCCATCCAGAGCTTCTTTCTGAGATGACAGCAGAAAACATACTTTACTTGAAAAAGTTATTGAATTCAGATAATTAAACCAGTTATATAAATATTTTGGAATATTGTCTGCCTGCATTAGTGAAGAAACGCTGAGATGAATGGTAGTGATGAAGTGACTTCCATAGAGCGGGTGTTATACTTTGCCTGTAACACCAGCATTAACCTTGTGCTAAGCGACTGCAGATTTCTAGCCCCTACAGGACAGAAATACTGAAAATGAGAGAGTGTATATCCACGTGCAAGTAAATTTAAGTTCATGCTTAAATGAATTCTGAAAAAAAAAAAAAATAATAATAATGATAGCAGCCCTTGAAGTAGTCTCCTCTTTCAAGGAAAGGTCTAATTCTTTGCCGCAGCAATGCACTAATCAATAGATCCCAAGAACCCAAATTTCCACAAGAGACTTTCCTCTTTTGCAGTCTTTGTGCCCTGGAGCCTGTTTGGCCTGACACTGGGGCAGTGAAGCTCTTCACAGAGACCTTCTCCCAGTCCCATGGAGACAAAGGCAAGAGGACAGGCAGGCTTCCACAGCAGGTTTGGAAGAAAACTAACACTGTTCTGACAGAAGTTCACACTGCCTTTCTGACTGCAAACACCATCATAAAAGAAAAAACGAATAGTGGTATAAATGCATCTAAGCAGCTGCCTAAATCTAAGAATGCAGGTAATCTCAGCAGAGGTTTAGTAAATGTGGGGTAAGACGTTTGTGCCACGCAAATCCAGCTTGATAACACAAAGAGACAAATTCTCTAAAATGAGTAGGCTTAGAACCTAAATATTTTTTTAGTAGGTAACTGAATACAATGTTTGAGTATAGTCCTGCCATAGGATATTCTTGAACAAGAAAATTTACTATGCTCACCAAGCTATACTTTTGAACCGTAATCTCCAATATCAAGTATCAGTTTTAAAACTTAATTTAGGACATGTGTAAGATCTTATTTGTAAATCACAAGAATGCAGGTAGCATTTAAAAGCTATGATCATCTCTGTAACGTTGAGTTTCTAAAAAAGCCATATTTCTTTGGAATTATTAATCATAGGGTATCGATTTTCTTTTTAGCTGGAGGATACTTCTCAGTTGTCCAGTGATGTTCTAGCATATTTAAAAGACTGATTATTACTTTCTTTGAATCAAATTGAGACTGAATATTACGAGAGATCGATTTCCTTCCCAAGATACCACTGTTGTGCTGCTTACTTCCCTACAGCGCCACTACTTTGGCAATAAAAAAATACATAGCAATAAATGTAAGTGCCTATGTCCAGGTGCACAGGCAGCAAATCCCAGCAGGGGTTGATGGCAAGCTCACAGCTGGGGTTACAAAGTGAGAGGGTTGCAGCTTTGCATCTAAATAAAGAAAAAATGCAAATGTTTCCTACTGGAAATATATATATATATATATATATATACACACACACACACTGAGGATTGAAAGCAAAATTTTCCAGATGTTAATAATTAAATCTTAAGGCACAAACTGGCTGATCCTTTCCCCCTGAAATTACTTGGTATTATCGTAGATAGTACTTTCAAAAATCCTATCAGCTATTTATAATTTCAGGTACAAATTTCACCCATCCATACTTAAAAACTCCTCTAACAAAACAAACACACAGTGGAATGTCTCTGATGTCCACCTGGATTTCTTCCACCTAGATAAACTGTCCCAATGTTCCCCATAAGATGTGCTGCCAGTAACTGAGGACGTGAGCAAAATAGTTCAGGTAGCAACTGTATTCCACGTGCTTACATTATTTATTTAGAAAGGGAAAATGCTTTCCACAAGACTTGTTTTCAGGATACACTTTCTTTTCCTTAGCATAGAAAGGCAAGCTGAAAATCTGAGACATTCACCTCACTGTATTATGGCATGAAGTTTTCCTGCTTTGATTCACAGAGCCTCCAGAAGAACATTCCTTCCTCCCAGTTATGGCAGCCAACACTTGGCTTCACCTACAGGCTCACCAAGCTTGCCTTACCAAATCTCTGGAGAATCAGCATCCAGGTGGACCTTATTTTGTTGACTTCTGCTCCTTTTCCAGCATAAAGGAAGAGCACAGGAGCCTGACACTACATTGCCAGTCGGTGAGCTGGTCAGCAAACAGCAGGCTGACTTGTCAAAAAGGAATCGGCATCACTGGCGTCCAACCACGTGAGTGTAAGTAAAACAATATACACTAACGGAACCTTTGGTCTTGAATTCCTTGTGCATTTATGGATTCTGTGCACAACGTGACAAAAGTTAAAACATACAGGAGGAACAAAAATGGCTTTTTATTCTCAATAGGATACTCGGCATGCCACTGAACTGCTACAGATGAAGCGGCCAGTGATTATTCTAGAAAGATGGAGACAAACTCCCATGATCAGTGTCAGCATTGTTCTGATAAAGGGAAGGCAGTTTTTAAAGCTTTTCCTGCCACATGATGAAATACCGAGAAGCTACCATTAGACACCACAGAGACACCATTTTTTGCCATTATGAATGCTTCGTTTATGTCATATTTAACTGAAATTAGCTTTCCAGCTTCACATTTCAGTATTAATTACAGTAAACCTCAGCATGTTGTGTCTTCAGAAATTAAAACACTACTTACTGAGAAGGAGAAAGAGCTATGCAAAAGTTAATTACAAATACCTCACTGACTAAAAATAAACCCCACCCATTACCTAGGAGATTCTGCCCCTCATCTGATTCCCCTCCTGTTTTTCTTTCCCATTCACTCATCTGAAGAACTTTTGATACACAAAAACAACCAAGCACAAGCAGAACTAGTCCATTTGTTGAAAACCTAATAAATTAATAGCTGATCTAATTAAGCTTTTGCCAAAATAGCTAGTGGCTAAGACGTTATTGCTTGGATACCATCATTTTGTCCTATCCAGGCAGTTAATTTCTATGACACCAGCATGCACAGAGGTGCCAGTTTGGCATCTGGGCCTCATTAACTCCGCTGCCTCACTTCTCCAACCCTATCTGCCGTCTGGTTTTACAGAATCTGCCTTTGCCTTGACACTGGTTTCATCCCCATTTCCTTCTGTTGCATGGCCTGAAGTTTTCAAAAGCCAAACCACGACCGAGGGAAGATGAACATTCAAAGGAAATTTTGATAGAGACGAGCGTCATCTGGCAACCTTTCCAGGTGGATGAGCAGAGCTGGAACAGCTGCAAAGAAGACAGCAAATACCGACAGCACCGAACCCCATTCGGTTACCATGTGGAAAGTATCCAAATTGCTCGATCCCCTTTTCCTTTCCAGAAGGAGCAAAATGATGTCTGGAGGTTTACAACTGAGACTGAGCTGAGTTTTGAACTAAGGGCAATGCTTCAGCCTTTTTTTTTTTTTTTTTTTTTTTTTTAATTGTATTCACTACCTTTTCCAAATCTTAATATTAGAATAATGCATATTTCAGGGGTCTGTATAATTAGAACTTGCTAACTCTTGCATAGGATCTGTCTGGATCAGCTGGCATTTTCTCATGACCACCTACTTGCTATAACAGAAGTATAATCAGCAAAATTGAAGAAAACTGCTAAGAAAAGGCTACCAGCTTTTCTGTTTTCTACTAAAAGGAACACAAAACTTGCTGGTCTTAATCCCCTTTTTACCTGCTGCTCTGCCTCTCCTCTTTCTAACCTAACCTTTGCCTTCCTTCCCCTAAGACAGCTTCGCCTCACTCCTCTTGGGGTGGGGAGTGGAAACCCACTCTATACCTCAAGGTCATGTCACTCAAGCCAGCTTAGAAAAATTAAGAAAATTAATTACCTGGCTGTTAAATGTAGCTAAAACTATGTTTAAATAGAAATTAGGTAATTAATTATAGACATGTAAAAAAAATCTGTTTTTCTTTTAACTTTCCTCAAAAAAATGATTTTATAAAAATAAAGAATAAGCAAACACAGCACCTTTTCAGTAGAAGGACATTCTTTGCTCAGAGCATAACTACCTGACAGTCCCAAGACAACGATTGTATAGTTTTGCAAAGTCAAATGAAAACACTAACTCAATTGAAATGCACCACATATTATTCTGATTTTTAACTTATTAAGAGTGAATAAAGAATAAGAAAGCTTTGTAAAAGCCAGTAAATATTTACATGTTAAAAAACACAGATTTTGTTTTATTTTTTCCTAATGAAAAGGCTTCTCTAATCTAGTAGGTAATATTCATCATCATTGCAATGATCAGCATGTTCAGCTATCCCAGCATCTAGCATCAGCAAAATTCAGGACGAGGAACTTACACATTCTTTACCCATGAGAATAAAACAGCTGCTGAAACACCTTACCCAGCATGTGCTGGTTTCTCCGTTATACAACGTTTATAAATCAAGACTTGTTTTTCTTTCTTCAAAATGCATTCCAGTTTTTCTCCTTCAATCCAGTTGAAGGGACAGTCTAAGGTTAATGTCGCCGCCTGGATTTTATTACATAATAACGATCTCTTACTTTATATATCTTAAACATTAGAAAGAAAACATCTTGTTATGGTAATAACCTGTTCAAAATCCAAGGACATGGAGTGAAACGCTGTAATTCTCAACTATTTTGCAGCTACACTAATATTTATGAAGTTAGCATGTGGGTGGAAACACTCTCCTGATAGGTTTTGGAGTAATTTTGTATCTATTTTGTATGTGTACAAAGCAATGAGGAAAAAAATAAAGGTCCATGGACAGCTGGGAGTTTTTTCTGCTGAGCTGCTGTATAGAGCACAAGATACAGCAAGACCAGAGTGCAGGTCTTCATTAGAGTTTGCTAGATCTAAAATCACACTTTGTAAGTTATTCAAAGCATGTTCTGATCTCGACATGTTTGAGATACTTGGGAACATGGATGAGAATTGGAACTGACAAACCATGCAAAGAATCTAAGTGGACTGTCATTTTTATTTATTGTGTCAAAAAGGACCTCTTCTTATCTTACTGACATCACAATTAGGAAGCCTGCATATCACCACATCTTTTTGTATTGAACAAGTTGCTCTGTATCACTGAATGAGCTAAAATTATTGTACCATGTCTTTTAGGATGGGTGGAGTTATCCTAACAAAGCCAACAAGTCATGCCTCTGTCGGAGGTACTACTAACAGAAATTAATGTAAAGAGGTGACACTGTCTAGTGTTTCTGGTCACAACATGCATTACTTTTGTAACAACTACAAATCTATAAATGGTCATCTCATTAGATATGAAGTACCTACGCGTTCATGGTTCGCATTCACCCAATACCCCAAACACCATTAGAAAGCATTAGTCTTCTTTCCCCGCATCACCCAGTTCACAGAAGAAAGGTGTTAGTCAGTCAGGCACCCAAAATTTTGCTTTAGAAGTTTTGCAGAGCTCCGCCCCACTGGTTGCAGGCGCCCAGCCCTGTTGGCCCCACAGCTCCTAACCCTTTCTCTCACTGCTGCTGCCAAGACCTCTCCTCATCCTTCCAGCCCATCGGTCCGGCCTGAAGCTCAGCAGCATGCCTGTGAGTCCACGCAGAGCTTGCTAAGAGGGGATGAGCTGTGGAGACAAGTGCAGATCCCAGCTAGGCACGAGGACTGACCAGCAGCCTGCTCACGCTCACCCAGCCCTTTTCCACGCTCATTCTTCCCCCCTTGATCCCCTTACCTCCACCTAGAGGAACTGCCCACTCCTACATAGATCTTCCTTTTGGTCCTAGTTTTGCCACATCCATACCCTCACTCGGTACTGCTGGTCCTTTTACCTAAGTCATCTATGCTTTCTGATGGGGCTACCTAAATTTTATTGGTATTGCCAAACTACACCACCAAAAGGTTCCTGCTAGTGCCCTCCAATTGCACACAACATTTTCTGCCTCTCACCCAACTCCCCACGAATCACTCCTAAATCTGCTGCGCTCTCTCCAAACACACGAGTTTGTTATTTCTGATCCCATTACTGTAGTCATCTCCATCTTATGTGGTATTACTGACATGGCGGCTGCTGCCCTTCCAAGATTCCCCTTCTCTTGCAATTACCTGTGAATTTTGGACTCTTCTCCTGTTCTCCCTTAGCCAGCTATGAGGTCTGACCATTTCCCACCTCAGCACACACTCTCCCTCCGCTCGTTTCTGCTGCGACCCCTTCTCACACCTCTGTGCCTTTAGGTTTCCTTTCTTCTAAACCTGACTGTCCCTCCCGTTGTTTATCCCCACCATTACCCTTCCGTTCTCTCTTCATTCATGAGATCTAAGAAGATCCAACTTCCCCTTGGAAAATGATGGAGCTATCATCAGAACTTTTACACATATTTTTCCTCCACCAAAGGATAAAGAAGCCTTTTCGTTTGTGTTTTTTTCTTTCAAGCCGAAGAAAAACAGTGTCTTTATATAGTCTCTTTTTTCCCTCCATCAGGTTTTTGCCTCTGTTAACAGGAAAACAGTCATCCATAAGAACTCTCTCTGGCAGATGTCAGCCCCTACTTGTTGTAATGAGAATTTAGCAAAGAAAACAAGCAGAGAAAAGGGGATGATGAAGCTGGGCTTTTCAGCAGCAGGAAGATGAAAAGTTTCCCTTTCCATTTACTAGTGGTGTAACAGCTGAGCTCCCATTAGTTTAACTCATGCACTTGGGATTCATTTCGTTGTTACCATTAATCACTTTATCTTTGCCTGAGACAACAGAACGGCACACAGGATTCTGCTTTTCAGGATCATGACAAGATTTCCCCAGTGAAATAAATTACATAGAAAAGAATAAATAAAGAACTTTTTTTAAATCAAAATTGTCAAAGACTCCTTAATGTTGATATAAATAACCATGCTTTGATTGTGTGGGGATATTTGCACATGGCTAATGCACTTGTACAGGGCTGAGCCAATTCCAGAGGGAGTTGTCAAATTAAAGCCCTGTTGCCTATATCACCTACTGCTCTCATCTCCTCAGATCACACATCAGTTCAGCCAGTTCTGTTTCTCAGCTTTCCAATTTCCTGCAACACTAGAACACAATTGTGATCCATTTACACTGCAGAAACACCTGCCAGAGAAAAGATTCATTAAGAGTTGCTCTTAGAGTAAGCAAAGATATGCAACGGAGCTCCAGCAACAGCACCACAGTATTGCCAGAAAATGAGCCTTTTTGTAAGAGGCTTTCAGCAATTTTGTTCTGAGCAGACAGCATCACTGTGTCCTTTCTTTGAAATTGTATCTTGTGGTCAAATGCAACCTAGAACCAGAAGGGACCACCCTGGTCACCAATAACTCCTGGCAGCCATGTATTTTCTAAATAAACAGGGTGCAATGCCAAATCTTTCAACCATTTTTAAGTAGATACAGCTCTGTAACTAGAGAAACAACACCAACAGAATAAAAAATGGTAGTGGTTAAATCAGAGGAGCAAGGAAGCAAATTTGATTTCCTAAAGAAGGAATTGGGAAAAATGGGCAAATCATGTCCTGTTGTCACCATTTGTATTTGAGTTAATAGGAACTAAATGGGACTCAAATTTGTAAGCCAGTACTTTGTAACAAGATGTTAACAAGATGTAATTAGGGAGATATAGAGAGATGTACCTTGATAGCATTTGGGTTTGGGCACATAAGACTCCCCAAAAGTGCCAGAGGTGAGATCTTTGGTGTCCTCTGGAAAATAATCATAGCTCCTATTTCAACTTAGACATCTAAAATCATTTTCCAAAAATCACAGCATTCATTCTTAAGGCACAGAACATTAGTGACCAATTCTCTACATCCATTCAAATACTAAAAGATATTCTAAGGAATTCTTCACAGGCAAAAGTGACCACTGAGCACACAGCATTTAGATATATGCCTAAGCAATTGTCTCTGATTATTTTATGTGTAATCATAAAACTAATGTTTAAGGGCCAGCCAAGGGTGAAGACTTGTTATTGTAAACACTGTAAAAGTTGAGTACATTATTGCAGAGAGTGCAGCCTGAAAGACAGAACTGATAGGGTATGGAGAAAGGGATATTAACACAAAGCAGAGCGATCGAGGATTTATCATTATTTCTTTGGATGGAAGAATGTGTTGGTAAGCTAGGGATAAGCTAAACAATGAGAAGTGAAGAAAAAGAGGACATTGATACTAAAGGCAATAAGAAGAAGTAAGAAGGGCAAATGGGGAGCAAAACTGATATGAAAATTAGTAATAGACTGGGAAAGGGAGAGAAAGAAAGGGTCGGATAACACGATCCATTGTCACGGAACAGAGGGTGTCTAGACAGAGCCCTAGAAAGATTCTGAAAGCCTACAGGCTCCTTGATTGGCAGCTTCCATATAATCCAATCCACTTGTTTGATGCAGGAGTACATTGAAATGGGCAATTATCTAACCCAACAGGGAAAACCTTTGCCTGAGTTCAGAGGTGTTCAAGTTTTCAACATCATATTTAACACTGTCTACTCCAAAGCTCTACTTATCTCAGCTTAGCTACTCCACACTGCCCCATTCAAGCATTAGTTTTATGGCATGCATAACTTCAATATTATTAAGAGGTAGCAGGTTCTTGCAATTACTTATTTAGCAATATTATGTTTCTTTAATAAGGAAGAAATATGACTAAAAATTAATACAGTGTAAAGTACACGGTGGTCACTATGTATTTTAAAAGTCACCTCAAGATTGACTCTTATGTTCCTTTTCTGTTTTCCTCACTTTTCACCTACTTGTTACAAGCAAGTTACAAAGTAGGTTACTTGAATTCCCAGGAGTTTGCTACCCTCAAAATCTTGTTATGGACAAAACAAATACATGATAAAACAAAGCCGGAATCTTACTGATAACCTAATTCAACAACACTATCAAGTAATTATTACTAGTAATTGAATACACACAGTTCAAATTATACACAGCTAATGTGATGCACGCGGTGTCACACTTCCTAGTATCTGCTCAGTGCTCTAGTGTTCTGCTCACTCTTCCAAGGTTGTTTTAAACAGGCCTTGTTATGAGCTCCAGCTTCATTCAGTGACAACAGAACCTTTATTTAATAAATTTGCTATCTTCAATTTCCTATTTCTTCAAAGTTTAATATTAGGGAGTTAGGTATGATTTCAGTTACTTATGGGCTGTTATTTCTAATCTGTGTACCAGACTTACTCTAGGGAGTATCTGTATATCTGGTTTGGTTGCTTTTTTTTTTTTCCCTTCACTAATATCCACCTTTCCTTTCTCCTTACAAATCCTTTAGGATCAATTTACATTTCCAGAAACCCAGCTAAATACTACCTGAAGCAATCCCTCATCATTCAAGGACAATAATTGCTTATACTTTCACAAACAGAAGATTAAACTCCAAATCTACATTTGATACAGAAATCCTATGTGAATGTGCTAGTATTCTAGCATATGCTTAACTTGAAACAATATGATAAAGTATTTGCCACCTCCAAATAGTTCAAGTAGGAGTGAAAATACAAAGTTCATCCAAAAACTGGAACTGAGAAAGCTTGGTTAATTTTTCTACCACCTCGGTAGTTTGTTATTTTATACATTATGCTTGGGTCATATATGCAAGACTATCCTCACAGTTATAACAGCTTAAAACACTCATGAATATGCTCTTGGAACCGGAAACTTATTGAAATATGGAAGCCCACATCAAAATCATTAGAACTGACTTTCTAAGAACCACAAGCCTGCAGCACGATGAACAGGCACGGGGAAAAAGCAGGCAGAGATCCCATGAATTTGTTTTTCTCTGGGACTCTGGCTGTGCCTTTGACCATTGAGAAGCCTGCGTCCTGATGCTGCATTTCCTGCTGAAATCCCTTTGAAGAGTTTCAGTTTCTCATGCTCCTTCCAGTGCCCCCCAGCCCCTCCCAGTTCTGTTTGTAATCCTGTTTAATGTTTTAACCCAGAGATTTCTCTGCAATTTCTTAGCAGAACAGTAAAAGTATCACAAGTCCCCCTGCCCCACGCTCCCCACCACTACCCCCCTAAAAAAAAAGTGGCTTATAGGAAATTTTCTTTAGTGACTTTCTAGCTCTTGGAACAAGGAGTGTATGGCAAATTAGGAAAGTTAGGAAGAAATACCACAGAAATGGTTTCCATTAGCATAGCAGGAAGGTGAGCTGAAGCTTGAACAATTTTATACTTTGGGAATTGATAAAGACCAATTTTGTTTTCAGAGATATGGTTCAGCCCTTAGTTTTCCAGTTTTGTTTGTGGGAGTGTGTGGAAATATTCTTAAAGAGAAGGTCAAAGTTAAGGACAGGAAGAACTCTGAAAGAAAGCATGCTGTTTCTGTTACTTTCCCTACACCACATTTCTTCCAAATCAAAGGCTTCCTATTGAAGCCTCCAAGGAGCTGATTTCTCAAAGTCACCCAAATTCCCTGCCTGACTTCTGTTGGAAACTCAAAGAAACCCAAAGCATTCCTTCAGAATGTCACAACTCCAAGCGTGCAGCTTTTCCAGCAGAAAGGCATTCTTTGCAAGAATTGTGAATACTTCATACCAGTGTTGGCTTAAGATGCAATTTTAGACTAATATTTAAGTCAAAACCTATGAATTTTGTTATATTGTTTTTCTGCTACTATTGCTCTTTATTACAAAATTGCTGTTTTCTGCTTCAAGGATTCAAGCTTCAAAGTGCATCGCTGCTCATGCTGAAAAACACTCCATTTAAAAACCTTGAAGGAGAAGGCAAATAAAGAAGCTTCCCCACTAAACTTACCACATATATCAAGTCTTGTGGGTTGGAGTTTTGGGCCCTTTGGTGCTGGAACACAGAAACTGCAACTCATTCAAAGAGACAGCAGAGCAGCACCTCGCACATACAATGTACAGGTTTTATACACAGCCCCTACAAATGAATAGGCAAATCTCTCCAACTCCAGTGAGCTTAGTCCCTGTGCCTCGTTTTATTAACACAACTTTGGTCTTTTTCTCTCAGCATTTTTTATGTACTACTTCTTTCTTCATCCTTTGGTTTTAGAGAATATTTGTCTGTTCACTCTTGTCTGCATATTGTTAACTTTCAGTATGCCTTAAAGGGGTATAAAGCTATTAAAAACATGCATTTTCTCTTCCTAGATCTCAAGGTGAAATTTATTTTCAAGCTGGTTATGCCCTTTATTTCTCCTGTTGTTTGCATATGTTAATTTCTATGCAGATCAAAAGTTTGACATATTCTAGTAGTTCAATTTTATGATCACAGGACAAAACATTTAAGTGTGTGCTCAATTTTCACTCAATGTGAAAAGGGTGTGGAAAAGTCACAGCTGCAATGGAAGCAAAGACTTTGTTTTCTGACTGCTAAATAAAAGCTGGGTGAGAAAATAGCCTTTTTTTTTTTTTTTTTTTTTTTCTCCAAACCACTTTTTTTCTCCAGAGACCACCTATGAACTTCAGCTCATGAAAATCAACTGTTCACATTTTCCAGCACTCAGCTAGTCGTACTTCTTTGACAAGCAAGAAAGAATTGGTAACTTCCACAGAAATAAGTTAAAAACAAGCGTATCTCAGATGTGTACTGAAGAGCATCACATTACACAGAATATAAACTGACCTCAGTTTAGGATAAAGCAACATAAACCCAACTATCACCTGACCCAGCCGTCCTTAACGCTGCCATGCCTTGGTGCTCAATGGCTGCTGGCTAAACACATCCCAGTGCAAAGTACGACCGGCAAGGCTGAAGAGAGAGACAAATTGAGACTGGTAATGCTAGACCCCTGCTCCCATGTGCCTGTCATTGCAACAAGCTGAAAAGTGTGTTCACTAAAAGCAAGATTTAAAAATTCCACTGCATCCTAACTTCAATTTATATTTGGATCAGCAGTTTGTTGAGCTGGCTTCATCCCATCCTGGCGCTGCATCAAACGGCCCCTTTGGGGCAGGCAGAACACAACTGTATCTTCTTGTTGGGCTACAAAACTGGAATCCTGCTCTGTAATTTCTATTGTTTTTTTCTGACACAAGATGTTATTTCCAGAAGCCCTGCATCTGCAACCCATTGTCCTTATAGTATTTCCTGTCCTTTTCTGTAAGGACCTAGTTATGATCCATTTAGTCTTAAATGTGAAGCTAACCAGTTCATCTTACAATTAATATTCCTAAGAATTATTTGTTAGCCAATCTAAGAAGCAACATGAAGCGAAGCATTCCTTACATTAAAATATGACTAAGTTTCAAGGCACCTGTGAAATTATTTCTGCGTTTTTCCCTGCTTCCCCCTTTTTTCTCCAGATTTCTCCTCTGTCCTCCTTCCTTAATACAAAATGTTTTTCTTGTGCTCTATCATTTACACCAAAAATTAATGCCCACCTATTTTTTCCAGACATTGAAAAACACAGATACAAAAACTGCTCAAAGAGTGATTTTTATTTGCTATCATCCCTATGTGAAATAGAAGCTAATTAATTTGAAAATCATTTGCTCTGATTCTTTTGGGGGTGCAGGGAGAAATAACCGATTTTAAAAACACCCAATACCAACCATTCATTTTGCTAAACAGAATTCTTGTATCATCCTGCCTGTGAGCTGAAATCTTTCAGAAGATGAATCTTTCAGAAACCTCAACACAAATTCTTTCATCAGAAAGACCACGTACTAATGCAAAGCAATATACGTATACACCAAGAAAAGACAGTGGTCAGATGAAGGTCAAGACTCAAAGTTTAAAGACTGATGAGGCTAGGAATGAGGGAAACTATCCTTAAAGCTCACAAGTCAAGGTAGAAGAACTGGTATTTGCAAGTTCTACAAAGGCTTCTGAAGCTGAACCGTAACTGGGACAGACCAAACCTCAGCATTTTTTGGGTTTGTTTTGCTTTTTGAATATGCTCAGACTGAAGGAACAGCAAATATGTGTCAACCTCTAGTTCCACAATGCTCTGCAGCGAAAAGTACACGAGATACCCAGCTGTCATTTCAAAAGGTGTTATCTGCCGCCTGCATGCCCCTTCCTTTAGCCTTCCCCTGAGAAAGCAACGCCAGAGGGAGAGAGAGCACTGCAGTCCTGGATTGACGGCCACAGGGATCGGGAAACTGAAGTTATCCCAAAGAAGGATAAACCTGTGCAGCCAAAGCAAGGCACAGCCTCCTCCCCACTCCCTTTCTTCATCGTGAAAGTAACCTGAGATTTCATTTGAGCTGTTTCCAACTGTCAGGATAGCAAAATATTTAGCAAGTTGATTTTGCATGCTAGTGTTAACACATGATACAGAGTCTTACACTTTTCAGAAAACTGAGTCACATCAAATCGCTAGTCTCTGGCAAAAATTATATTTGAAAACATATGTTGCTACCACGAAGTGCTGGTTCTATTTGAGGAAGAGGTGAATCCGAAGCTGTCTGCACTGCACAAAGTACTACCAATATTGCCATATGCATATGTTAAAGATTTGGTTCTGAAAGCTGCTTTTTACTTCTGATGGAAAAACTGCCTTCGATCTCCTGAATGAAGTACAATAGCACCAACTGCTGCTATCTCAACCGACGACTGCTAGATCCTATTACTCTAAAAGCATGAACTACTTTCCAGCACAAAGGCTCATTTACCTCATGAATCAGCTGCAACCCATCTTTGGCTTTAGCTGCCAGTGAAGCTCTCATCTCCATTTAAATGCAAACCTCCCCTGGTCTGAGTAATAAGATAGACGTCGTCCTGGGGAGGGGGGAGACCCAGCTGGAAAACAGTTTCCTGGTTACAGAACGACAACAAAAACATCTCCCCCAGAAAAGTCAGTGCAAAAGTATTTTATTCTTGCAATTAGCTATTATTGAAGAACTCCCGTGTCATTCCTCCACCTTGAAATACACCTTCCAGATGTTATGTATCTGTCACAAATCTGTCTGTCCTGCCTCCTTTGACTCATGCAGTGATCACGTATAACACAGCTGTACTGAATAACCAGGGCCTAACAAAAGAACTGTTGGAGCTGAGAGCTTTTAGCAGCTGCACTTACCAAACGTTTTGAAGAATTTGACTTGCTGCCTTTTCTAAGTTTCTACTACAAACAGAGTATTTAGGAAGGATGGGACTTTTAGAGAGGGAAAAAAACACTGCACTCTTCTAACCTGTTCTTATTATAGAAATCATCTTTCACATACAATGCTGCAGCATCAATAAAAGAAAGCAGATTGTGTGGCCATGCCCTTTCATAATTTGGATGTAAAAATAATGGAGCAATTACAAGGTAACATACACACCTGTAAAGAACCTCGACGCTCAAAATTAATGGCTAATAATATTCACCATCACTAAGAGGTTAAATGTTATTCGTAATTTCCGGTCGCCTCTGAAGTACAGCACACATCAGGGCCGTATTACTTTACAAAGTATTCGCTCTGGTCAGAGATAAATGGCAGTTTTCTAAGCATGATTGTGTCCTCTAGTTTGTGCTACATCATGACAATGACAGCAATGTGACAGGCTTGGCTATTTATCTGCATTGTGACAGCCCCAGAATTCCAGAGCATTAAATCTTTTATTGCTGCCTTTGAACAATTAGGAATATGTAACAAAATAACTTAGAAAAGCTCAAGGAGGAATTTTTTTAATATTATATACAAAAACTCCAAACTGCTAATGAATGCAAAGTTATAGATTACATCTGCTTCACACTTGGAAAAACAGCACACCTGCTTCTCACCTCTAACACTTCTATTTCAAGAAGTGATCAGTTCAAATTAAGATAGCAGCTCAAACCCAAGAGCTGATTTCCAGAATCCAAACCAGCCTCCCAAGATAAACTGCTTTTGAGCAGGTAATGTGTTCTGGAAGGCCGGATAATGGCCCTTTTATTCACGGTGAGTACATACCGTATGCCACCTTCCCACAGAGGAATTCGCATCTTCATTTTGATCCATTGCATTTCCCTGTAAAGAGAACAGATTGTTGTAATCAAATGAGCGAACTCTGGAACCGGTTCAACATCTTTCAGGGGCATGACATTTTCAGTAATTGTTATTTTTAACGTGTACGAGATTGTTCTATTAAATTTCCTTCCAGCATTGGCCAACTAAACCTGATTATGTAAATGTTTCATATGCTCTGCTTTTGCTTTTTTCAGACTACTTTGATAGCAAATGACGTTCTTGTGACAGAACAGATTGTATTTTCCTGTACAGTAAAGCAAATCTTTTTTCCCTGTACAGTAAAGCAAACCACTCCAAAAATCACTCCATTTTAAGGCTACAAGAGACTGTGATGATTGCTCAGCTTCCCACAGAACATAAAAGAGAATTTCAGTGTAATTCCTACATCCAACTCATCTCTAAAGCTCATTATTCCATGCATCTCAAGAAGAACTTCGGACTAATAAGCAACTGCTTGGAATTTTTCTTTTGACTAAGCAATAGTTTGCATATCCAGTTATGCCATGGATCATTACAAACAAGAATCCTGCACCCTCATATTTATCTGAGGAGGCATCTTACTGTCCGTCATACAAGCAACAGTTGAAAGGCTGCTCTGCCAAGCACTGAATCAGTTTTCGGTGGCTCAACTATAACAGAAAGCCTCATAAAAACCTTGGCTTTGTCCTTTTAGGAATGTTAGGAATGGGAGGTTCCTGACCTTGCCTGAGTTCAGAGGGAATGTGCCACAAAGACAAGAAAAGGTTCCATTTGGCAAGCTTATTGTGGGTCAGCAAAATCTGCTGGGCACCTAGAACAGGCTTGTGACTTGCCCCTAGTTTTGGATTTCTCAGCTAGCAACACAGAAATAGTTCTTTCAGACAACTGTCTGTAAGAGAAAGCCTTCATGACCTCCTCTGCATGAAGAAGTATCTAAGCCGTACTGCATGGGAAAGAAGGCAAACTCAATTCCAGAAGAATCAAGAAAAGCAGAGCAGCACCAAAGCATTTAAAAAAATCTGTATGAAGATATATTTATATCTCCTCTAATACCCTATTAAAGGTGATAGATATGGGGAAAAATAGTATATAAATGAAATGAGCAATGGCAAGGTAAGAAAGTTACCAGTTGTTAAGACCCAACAGGTACACTCACATTGTGTTCCCTCACAAGACAATGTATGTAGACATATGTTTACTGTTAACCTTTTGGGAAAGTGTAAAACAACAGGGTAAGAAAAACAGCTGCCTCCTTGAAGATGATAGGCAAAAAAGATCTATTACATTTCACTCAGCATATGAGGGAGAAAATTGAGGTCTCTAAATCTAATTAGTCCAAAACTAATCATCCGTCAGCCTCAAAAACACCTTCCTGTCTTGCTTCAGCTAGAGAGGAAGAAGGCACATACCCTACATTAACCTAGGAAGATAACAGGCAGATTACCGACCACCACATTTGGGATTAAATATATATATATATATGTTGCTATCAGAAAAACAACTCTGTCAGAATAACCTAAGAGAAAAAAAAAAAAAAAAAAAAAAATCCAACAAAAAACCACGATTTCCTCAGGATACCAGAAGCTCCCACCTATAAAGCAGAAGCGCAGACTAACTCATTCACCGGTGGTTAGGAGGTTAGGACATCAAGAAGATGAACGGTTGGCAGATGGGCCTGACTGTGCACATCTCAGAACTCAGCTTGCTGACAGAGGAAAAGATTTCAGGCCAATTTGTTTGGATTTCACCTGAAAGACAAAGTCTGAAATGCCCTGCACACTGTTGATTGCTGCCATAAGCTTTCTGTGAATATACTTCCCATACCAGGACAGACGCACCCGCAGAAAAAGATTTGTACAAAGAATGGTGGTGGATACATGCAAATCTCTGGACACATCTCACCACCACGACAAGAAGCATCTCGTGCTCTGAACAGAAGCTAGGAAGGAACACTGCAGACAGGTCACCATCTCAATGAATACCTAAACTGTACAGAAACATGGTCTTGCAACCGGCTGGGAGGTAAACAGAACTTCGCCAACATGGGGAGCAGCACCACACCAAAAAGAAAAGCTACGAAACTGAGCGAAGGGTCATAGCCAAGGATTTCAGAAGACCTGCTCCTTCTATGCTATCCCCCATGCAAGTGGAAGTGTCCAGGCAGCTATGGAAACAGGGCCACCCCATTTCCACTACACTGAGTTGCCAGAAAAGCCAGGAGCTTGGTGAAAGAGCTGCAGACCGTAACAGTATGGTCTATGCCACCCCACCAGCACAATCAATGCTAGACTGAGGTCCACAGGTCCACAACACACGTGTATGCAGGCTTCCACATCAACAGATCTCTGCAGTTTGTAAGTCTCTTTTAAAAACAATGCTATTTCAGATCGAGTTGATATACATGGGTTGTGTAGGGGCGATTGGAAGAAGAAAAAGAGCTAGGAGATTGTCATCTGTTTTCTCCTCCAATCTGTTTTCACCACAGTTCTCTGGATTCTAAACTAATTCATGACTAACTATTCTCCCATCACATGCCTTTTTTTTTCCAAGGTATATTATTCAATATAGTAAAATATAGATATGGCATACAACAAAATACATGCGAAAGCATTGCATATTCATGTATCCAGCATGAATCTAGACTAAGTTAAAAACTTAAATTTACTTCAGTTCTGTGCCCCAACAGTCTACTGGTCATGTGGCAAGAGTTATTTTTCCTGTGAACATAAATAAATTGCTCTGTGAAGGACACTTCTATCTCCACAAGTATTTCAAGTAGCACACCAATTTGCAGTAATACTTGGTTCAACTCCACCATTTCTATAACAAATCATAATTTTAGTCCATTAGCAAGTTGCTTTTGATATGTTTCAGATGTAAGGATCATGAAAATAAATGAGGGCTAATTATATTGGAAGTTACCTTTCTAAATCATCCTGGTAACTGTAAATAATGCATAGAAATTCTATAAATAGCTGTTTTTTTATTTTTATTTTTAAGGTATGGTTTTCATTTCCACACATAAATATTCCACAGTGATTTGAAGGAAGGTTTACACAAATATTCATTTAGACAGGACTAGAAACACTGATTATTCTCAAAATATTTACATTTACATTAAATCAATTAAATACACTGTGATTCTCTTGATAATGGAAGAGAAAAAAATCATAGTTAATATTTGAAGACATTATATTTTGTTACGTATAATGTAATTTACTCAATTTGGATCTGAAAATTTGGACTCTTACAAGTGTTTCTCCACACACAAGTGTTTAGCTACTGGTGCAATGCTCTTACAAGTGCTTCACACATCAAGACGTGAATTAACTGAAGCTAGTAATTGGCAAGGAAAACTACCAGCAAATAAGCCTGACTGTTAATATTTACATAGGAAAATCTTCCTGGCCATTACTAGAAGATTAATCAGAACAACATTTAAATGCCACCATCTTCCAGTAAACAGAAAATGACTGATTAATCGGAGGAGACAAACCCCAGCCAGAACTTACCACCTTCTTTGCCCAGGTGCCTCCTGCTCCCCTGGCCAGGTACCCCACCAACATAGCAGTCAGGGGAGAGGGGAAAACTTCAGTTTTGTTAAAATTGCTGCAAGGCAGTGGAACTGGTGGTCTGTGATGGGGGAGAGCAGGGGGGTGAGGCCAGCAGCGTCCTGCTCTGAAGGGAGTGGAGCCCTGACAGCCAGGCCAGGCCTGAGGCGCCACTTCCCCCATCAGGCCCACATCCGCCTGCCCCATGGAAGGTTCCAGCTCTTCGGAGATCCCCTGGTCCAACCCTCTGTTAAACACCAGCAGAGCCTTAGATGAGGTTATCCAGGGCCCAGTTAAACCAAATCTTGAGCACTTCTAGTCAGGAAACATTTCTACCACTTCTGTGGGCAACCCAGTCTTATGTTGAATTGCTCTATCAGGTCTGGTTTTGCCTAGTTTCTCCTGAAGCAACCTGTCCCTTGCCTCTTGTCCTGTCACCACACATCCTTATGTGCATGGTGTCTGTAGAGAAGACATACTTTTTATATGCCAGAAGGCAGAGCAGGTCATCCCTGAGCCTTCAAAGAAAACATGTTAATTTTTCTTCCAGTGATGAAATAAGTTGAAGTCAAATAGGGAGTTGAGTCACAAGAGGAGAAAGCAACAATATAAAAGGGAAAAAATGTAACAAACGGCACCCTTCTTGTAAGAAAAACATTGTGGATAAAATACATGTGTATCCCTGAAAACAGAATGTAATGTTTACAATCTGTATAAACCTAAATACAACCGTCATTTTAAAAAATGTTTTACATAACAGAGAAGCTCCCCAAATGGCCAATTAACAGTGCTTCCATTACCCACAAAGTGCCACCACCACCACAGCAGGATCAGAGTCAAGATGAAGGCTACATATATGCAAGTTTTAGGCTACTACCAAGCCTCTCACTTATCTGGAAGGATTACAAAGTCCTGTAGTAAGAACCTAATTTACATTTCATAGAAAACCAAACACACACACACACACGCAAACAGCAACAAAACAAGAATGTTGGTCCCTGTCAGCCACTTTATGCAGAATCTAGAACAAGCTTCTACATCGGTGCGGCAGTTTCGATGAGGAACACATTCTGACAGAAAACCTGGGCATTACCCGCTTAGTTTGCTTGAGCTTTCTCGTCACAGACCAGGCTTGGATAGCATGATCCATATTCCTCTTGAATGAAACTAAACTGTAACAGGAACTCCATAAACTCAGACTGTTTTCAGACTAGAGGTAGTCCAAATTGAAATTGCCAAGGTGTGGCAGTTTTAATGAGTATATTTATACTCATAGTGATATGAGTGTCTACAGATCTTTTCTTATCATTGCATACTGTTTAGAATTTCTGTATCTATTTTAGCTAGACAAATTTAACACTTAAAATACTTGATCTAGAATAATTTTTTTCACACTATTTTGTGAGCATAACAGTTAAAAAGGCATCTCCGGAAAATTATAGATAAATCTTATTAACTCTCCATGACACAATGACATTAGGGTTTGCCTTTTATCCCACTTCACTAAATCAGATTTATTATTCTGTTGAAAGACACACACACTGTTTCATATAATTGAAGTTAAGAGGTTTAACAGGAAGGTAAAAGTTAATAGCACAGCATTTCTCTTACAGTGTACAAGGCATCCATTTAGAAGCGTAAGTCAATAGCAATCTTTCACACTCTCCAGCAGGCAGACTGAATTTTTTCACCTTCTAG
This sequence comes from Nettapus auritus, assembly GCA_011076525.1. Lineage (NCBI taxonomy): Eukaryota > Metazoa > Chordata > Aves > Anseriformes > Anatidae > Nettapus > Nettapus auritus. The sequence goes on from CM021772.1 coordinate 8,060,690, forward strand.
GCATATATATATATGACATGATGTTTGGACTTGCTACCTTCACAGGAAGACAAAAGTTACCAAGCACTAGTGTCATTGTGAAGAAGTAATGAATTCCTAGAAATGTTAAAGATGGAAAATAATCCAACTCAAAATCAATACTTTACAAAATAATCACGTTATGCATTGCTGATGCAAAATGAATGTGTGCAAGCAACTGTTTTTCCACACAGGTGTTAACTTTCAGATTTTTCTAACTTAGATACTTTTTTTTTTTTTTTTAAACATGGTGATCAATTTCCAATAGTAGACAAACTGCTGTCATTAGCTACATACTCCAGTAACAAACTATGTCAGTTTATATTTACCCCATGACCTAAATTAGGGTTTTGCATTGTTGGCTAGCTTACCCAAGGAGAAACATGCAATAGTTGGCTGAATCAGACAACTCTTTCATCAAAATTGTTTCAGTTGCACATTCTAATAAATGAAATGACACAAAGAAAAAGTTTCTACCATTTTTCAGCATGGAAATTTCATCCTGAAAGTTCCCATATAGACTTTATGACATTTCAATTAACAGAGAAAGCACCTATCACTTTCTGTAACCTCCAGAACCTAAAAACTCAGCAAAATAAATAAAAAGTTAAGCTCAGCTAAATCATAGTTGCCTGGAGCGACTGTAGAAATATGGCTCTTTTGATGTTCCTGAACCTCCTCACCTTATCATCATTTTACAACACAGCAGAACCTCCATTTCTCTGTCTTGTTACTAAAAGCTTCAATGTTATTGCTGGTTTTTAAGGAGTCTTTCAGTCTGCAGACAATGCCATATGCTGCATTGCTAAGTGTGGTATGGAACATTAAGAGCTGCATTAAAGAAAGCCAGACATCTCTGTATTCCAAATATAAACTTTGTCTAATGTTTTACTATCATAAAAAAGTGCTTGACATGGATACAGTATGGTCAGTGATAGTTTACAGGGTTAGCAGCATATTACTTAATATGCTTTTGAATTATTGTGCCCCCTACCTCCAGTTAAGGACTGACCATAATTTCCCCTATTTTTCCATTTTTCTGTAATGCATCTCTTCCCAGATGCACTACCACCTGCAATGGTCATTATTTCCTGTTGCAAGAGATATTGCCCCAGGGTCCTTCCTACTGTGACTGATAACACTGTATCTGAAGGTATTCATCCCGGAACTAATAGTATAAACCATGATTCCAGAATATAAAACAAGAAACATTTAAAAAATATGTTGCACGACATGATGCACAAAGAATGACTGGTCTAGTGATAGCAAATTTAGCACCATTTTGATTTGTGGACTGTGCAGAAGACGAAATTGTTTTTGAAGGTACCTGTGACATTTATGAAAAGAATAAACCCTGATATATTCAATGCATTTAGTATATTTTTTTCCCCCACAGATTTTGCTCTGCTGAAATTCTCAAAGGCTATTTCCTACTTTCGGGAATGGCAAGAGAGGACAGCTTTCTTTAGTCTGCATCAAACTGTAGAAATAAGATACATGAGAGCTAAAATATTAAATACAGAGTTCTCCTTAGCCATAATGTCTTACATAGCTTTGTTACTACATTGATCGTCTCATGTTGTATGCCCAAATGTCAAACTTCTGTTCCAGAAAAAAAATTCAACACACGAAGGCCGCTGTACCTCAATTGTGATTCAATACAGAACTAGCATGTGAAAAATTACAACATGCATCATGAGGGATGCACATTTATCCTCAGCAGAATAATAATATGAATGTAAATATATGCAAATAAATACAAAGTTAAGTGTGTTTAAGTTTTGTATTTCAAGGATCATCCAACTGCTTTGATTCCTGAGGGAACGGAAAGCTAGATGAACAGACTAGGTACTGACCAAAGCCAAAGAAATCAAGAAGATTAAAAATAAAAATTAATCAAATTGAAGAGAGATTTTTTTCATACAATGGAGTGAATCTACAGAACCACTCCATTAGATGAAGTTAAATTAGACTATTGGGAAGGCAATTTAGGGTATTAATCCACTGCACACAGAATTACGCTGCCTGCACAATCAGTTGAGGAAGTCTTTCAGTTTAGTAATCTTTCTTTAGGAAGCTTTTCTGTCTACGTATTTTCTTGCATCTTTAATCTCATTATTCCCATTTTAGCAACTTCTCAGCAACCAGACTAATTACTTCCAACATGCATAAAACATAGAGGCTCTTTCATAAAGGTTTTATTACAGAACAAAAAGACCTCCACTCTGCAGTGTAGTCTGCAATCTAAGTTTGACACAAGATGCAACAAGTGAATTTAAACAAAGTTAGGTAGATTCATGGTTGAAAGTAGCTCCGATTCAAAGTGGCTACATGACGTTCTGGAGTAACTGGTCTTCCACTCTAATGCCTTGCTGTGTTATTCACACGATCTTCAGCAGTGTTATTTTATCATTTAAACCAGAGGAGCAGTGCTGAGAGAAACATGCTTTCCTTTGCTGCTTCTTTCATGAAGAATCTGACTCCTACATTTAGAAAAGCATCTCAACTTTGAAACTCTGCAGGACATTTTTGCTAACAATTTTCAAAAGGTGGACTTCAACTGATACCAAGCTATTAAGTCTAAAAATGTCACCAATGCAGTGCAGATCTTAAATACTAGGTCAAGTGGCAAGACATCTTAACAACTTAAGATTTATCAAAAAAAAAAAAAAGTCACTAAGCACAAGTTTATGACAGTTTTGTTAGTTTAAAGGTTTAACCTTATGAGAAGTTTGTCTTTTCCTTTCACTGAGTGGTGGCTGTCCCAGTTTCTGAAAATATTTTATTTCACCTTGAACCTTCAAAACTGGTAAATTCTGGGGCCATTAACAAAGGCCAGAGTTTATAATTTACAAACTCTTTAAGCAAACCTTAAAGCAACTCAAAGACTTACCTCTGATTTCAGTGACACATGCAGAAACCTTGTGAAGTAATGAGCTTTTCTGAATTTAAATGTAAACAAACTACAAAGGAATTTACAGATGCAAATAAAAACCAAGAACCATGCTACTTTTCTTATAGATTTTATGTACCACCTCATATTTTTCAGTTTTACATGTGAACTAGTCTCTGCATTGAAGTTTCAAACATCTGAGATTGTTCTTTTAGCATTCTTATAAAAGAAATATAGAAAAAATCTTGAAAGACAAATGAATGCAGTAGATCAGTCTGTGCAGAAGCACAGCCTATTGCTGTGTGCTACCCTACCAACGCATTTTGCTTGATTAAATATAATTATTCTCAAATTTACTCTATGATAGCATCAACATCAGGAGAAGAATGATCTACAGACATCAGTGACAGCTGAACAATTGACTCCATGTCACTCACTGGATCATAGTTCCAGCAGAAAACCATCTTCATGGTTGTCAAGTACATGAGCTCCATTTAAACATTTTCATATTTGAAGTGATCCATTTTCAATATCTGCTTCAGAGTTATCATGTAATGTTAACAGTCTTAAGGTAAAAAGAATGCATAAATAACCAAAGAAGGTAAACTGTACAATCGCTATTGAAGTACGCATCTGTTCAGGAAATAAAAGCAAAGCTGCCACAGTTCTTCAAAACAGTTAAGTAACAAATGAACAACTCAGAATATGACATTCAGAGATTCCAGTTTGTGATACATTTTTCCATAGATCAGCTGAACTGTAACCTACTTGGCCAACAATTTCTTCAGGCAGGGATTTTAATTTTTCATGAACTCATTGCTCTAATAAAGTACTTGGCATTAGTTATGGCTTTTGAATTAAAATGCATTCATGACATTAAATTTTAAAATCACTAAGCCATTAATTTTGACCAGCTTTTTTTTTTTGTATAGTGTTTTCAAGAATTAGCAACTAAGTGCGTATTTCACCAGCAAAAGAATGAAAGCTGTACTAATAAAACTTATTTTTGTAGGTCCCTGTGGAGAATGGTAATATTTTATACCCTGTATATCAAACAAGAGCCAAAAACAAATTTTCTGTTCTGAATAAGGCTTATCTGACAAATACCACATAGTTGAACTTACAATCAAGGGCAACTTAACACAATCTGCTATCTACATTTTTTTTCTACACTCAAAAATAAAAAGGTTTACAGCATTGCAGAACAGTTCTCTAAGTTATCTATTTCTAGCAATGACTTTAGTGCCTATTTGTGAAACTATCTTGCTACAAACGTTTCCAGGTAATAACTAAGTAGCTGAGCCTATTCAATGGAGGATGCTGATCTGCAATTTATATTCAGGTATGCAAGTCTATTTCAAAAAGCAGTTGTCCTACTTTACCTTATGACAAATTCCTGCTTTGTTGCTTCTGTTTAGGGTAACATTCAGAAAGTTCAAAGAGTATAAATCATAGGTATTTTAGCTCTTAATATAAAATCATTACTTCAGATACTTCTACCGGCCCCTATAACCTTGCCACCAAAAGAAATAATCACCTGCTGACAGTACAGGAGCCCAAGAGCAGACTTCAAAACAGTTTTCATCTTGTTTTATCACGTTTCATCTCTTTCATCGTGTACTTCTGAAAAGGTGTGGAGTTATGACACTAAAGATATTTAATAGAAACAGCCAATTTGATTCACATGCTAGTATCATTCTACCATTCAATAAACTACAGTCAGTAAAGTAGCTCAGTTTTAGTTATACATTTTAATTGAGTACAATTTACACACTTTATACACTTCTAAGCAGTGTCAAATTTGCTCAACAATAAGAATACAGCTCACTAAAACAGATGTCTGATCCTGCAGCTTCTCCAGTTCTTAGTATCAGTTTTCTTTATTACTTTACATTAACTTGTAGATAAATTAAGCGTAACATAAGTGTCTAAAAATCCAGCTGTGTTGCAAAACGCTGCTGTAACGCTAGATTTTCAAGTCCAAGTAGTTTCATAATCTATGTGCAGATATTTCTGAAGGCAGCAGGAATGCTGTTCTCTGACAACCTAATTAAACTTCCAATAATGTCAGCAGGAATCTGATTGCAAAATGGCTCATTTTATAAACATCACTGCTTTTATGACTGACAAAGAGATACATGATCAGAGATGATCAGGTGCCATCTCCTTCACAATATACACTTTACAACTTGTGTTGTAAATTGCCTGCAAGTACGAAGAAATTAAGATGTTAAAAGTGTGTGCTCAATCCATAGAAAGTGGCACAGTTGATACAAAGATTCCATGGATTTCGCTCTTCTGCCAGCTTCACATCTATAACTTCACTAGTTTATGAGGAGTTACTCCCAATATATACAAAAATTTACATTTGCATCAGGCCATCTTCTCTGTATAATATTGGACCCAGGATTACACAAGCTTTTAAAATGCAAGTGAAATATAGGGCAGAGAAAATATAATTAGAATTTGCATGTTTTAAGACCGATATATGGACTCTATACCACAAGTGCACATGAAGCATACTTCTCCTCAAAGTTCGGTTTGTAAATTTGCTGCCCATTATAGAAGTTTCTTTAAAACTGTAATTTTTTCTTTAGTACCGTAAAGTACTAAGTCTGAAAAAAATTACATTTCTAATTGGAACATTTCAGAGTCAAAAAAGCCATACGTTATATCCCTGTATTTAAACAGTAACAAGCCCTGCGTTTGCAACTTCCTTATGGTATCTACTGTGGTGTTGATAGCCAGTTTTTCTAACTATAGCACAGGCTAAACCAAAATATAGAATGTTTTTAGCTCACTCATATATGACACAGATACTCTTTTAATAAAGCTTAGGTGTTAAGAAAAACAATAATTTGGTATGGACCAAAGTGCCCATGCAAATAGGAGAACTTTCTAGCATATTCTTGCTCTCAGCCACTTTGCAGAATCTCTTCAAAAATCCAGTGAAAATTTCTAATCTTGGTGTCATTGTTGTTTGCTTGTTTGTTATTTCCATTACACTAACTGGCTAAATGTAAAGACAGTAATCCTGATACAGCAGGGATAGAAACATATTAAAACCCTTTCAGACCTCACAGTCCTCATACAAATTTAAGACCACCTTAAAAACCTCTGAAGGAGATGTGCCTTCTAGTTTTATTAAAAATGAAGGTAACATCAAATAAAAAGCAAAACTAAAGTAGAATAGGTAGAACATTTTACTTTTGTCAAACCTTAAATGTAAAGTATATTAAAAAACATGGTTTTGGATTTCAAGAACAGGAATATAAACATGTATTTTCTATCCCAGAAAAAAACCATGCAGGTGTTACAATACTTAATCATTCTCTACATCCACTGGTATGCAACATCAACTTAATGTTATTAAATAGATACACAGATACCATAAATCCATACAAATACCATGGTCTTCTGGCCTCGGTTATACTGTAGCTTAAGCAAATCTGTTCTTTGGTAACTGGAATAAGTTCATTTTCCACTCTAATGCAGGACTGTTAGGAGACCATATTATCATTCGTATCAGAAAACGACAACTTCTGTAAACATAATCTGGGCTACTTTCCTCACAAGAAAACAGTATCAGTGGTGATATTAGAGGTACAAATGCAAAGAAGTTAAAATGATTCCATCCTTGTGGTGGCTGTTTCAGGAAAAAAAATCCAAACTCTCTCCCTTTCTATTCATTGTTTAATCCAGGTAACATTTAAACTCATATGAAGGTATTTTGATAGATGGGAATGTACACAGGAACGCTTTCAGTTTAAATAAAGAGAACTCTGGAGAATGGAGATTTAAAATTACCATGACCTGAAGGTATTTGTAATAAAGTTTAAAGATTTAGTAAACTGGGACATTACAAATCCAAAAAAAAAAATCTAGATTTTTCATCTTCCCTTTTTCAAAGACTGACAGAATATACACATACAGGTTGACATTTTGATTTATCCATAACAATCTCCATTTTGCTCAGTTTGCAAGTCCTATCGACTAAAATGTAGTATCATTCACAACAAAATATTTTCGATAAGTGAAACAATAAGCAAAGAAAACCAAAACTAAGCTCAGAAGCTAAGTGGTTTAGAAAGCCTTGGTAACATCTATGTGTGCGTTAGTGTGTCTATAATTTTTTTATACATATATATATATAGACACACACACACATATATATACACACACGTGCGCACATGCGCACAGGCACACACACATTTGTAACCTGCAGTGGAGATCAATCTATTTTCTAATAAGGAACAAAACACATTATTTAAAAATGTGCCTAATTTAACAAAACAGAGAAGAAACTGCTGCTATCAAAATATACAATTTGGATTGCAGACTAGAAGGCTAACAACATTAAAAAAATAGTTTTAAGCAAAACCCCTTTGCTTCTGAATAACAACAGGTATCAACCTGCCATAGCATGAAGCATCCAAAACAGATTTTATAAAAAGTTTCAACTGTGACCCTTCTTTATTCGTAAAGTTCTTGACATATTACATAGTGCGAGCTCTGGTCTCCGAACTGGAGCCTCTTTCATTGTTCTTAATCCATACTCCATGAAATAAATGGCAGCTGAAGTATTCAGAATCTCAAGTGAGATTTATGCTTTACCATATACCTTGAAAATAAAAAGAACAGAAAACAAAATTACTATTTTTTTTTTGGTAATTATAGACATTTTTTCTCTCAGGAATAACAGACTTTGTTAAAACTAAATTCTTAGAGCACTAGTGAGTCACTGAAGAGATGCGATGTCTTATAAGCCATAAAGCTTTATTATGCACAGCATTTGTCCCACTGCAAGACAGTCAGCTAAAATGTTTGCTTTGAAGAAAATTCACATCATCCGGGGCATCAAAAGGATTCTAACATTTGAAAACCGTTGCTAAAGATAACTCCAGCTCATTCTGGGAATTCAGATACATAGTTTAGCTGAGACTTAAATAAAAAGCATAGAAAGTTTGATGTTCAGAATCATTTAGACAATTCCCACTGGACTTTTCTTTTTGAAGTCCACTCAATCATTCAAGCAGTTTGCTGTGCAATCAACATGAAAAGATTAAACATTCATTAAATGCATGGACTTCTCTCTTCCCTCAATATTTCAGCTGCCTCATGCCCAAGTTTCTCCTCTAAAATGTGAAAAAGATATTACAATTAACTTTTCATTCAGAGAGGGTTATGAGCCATGGCAAAGCAAAGTCAGAAGCAGCGTTGCTCTTCACAGAGCTGCTGGTGCTCTTCCATCCCTCACTTCTCATGAAAGGCAGCGTTAAGTACTTGGAAGGCTCCAAAGATACAGAGGAAAGAAAGACTACACCAAAACTCATTATATGCCACATCTTCTGTGACCTTCCTCTTCTATCTGGTGCTGTGGACTCAGAGGCATCAGAGTAAGATTATACTTTATAGCTCTTTTATCTTAAAGTAGTTTCTCACCTTTGCTAGACTGTCATCTAGTGAGGTACAGACAGAAAAGAGTAGAGCTCTTAAAGCTCAGAACTGTAGTCCAAGAGAAAGGCTAGGGGAACAATGGGAAAATGCACCACTTAAGTTGTTCTCCACTCTTTTCCTTCTGCCTAAAGAGAGGTGGGGGAATCACTGTAGTACTCAGTCATCAGTAACTGCCCTTCCTTTACATCCACGCACATTATAGTTTGGAGATGACTATTATTTTGTTTATACTGAAAATATACCTGTATATATTTAACTGCATGGTCAGGGAAAGTCTAAACAAGTATTTTCAATATAAAACATTGTTCAGCTGTCTAAGTTGTACACATTTGCCTTGTTTCCATAACTTTTCATTCCCACATAAAAGCATGAGCATAAGGGATTTTCAGCAGGAAACGTACCTGTCCAAAGTTTCCCAGAAGCGTAGAAATACTGGCCTGTCCAAGTGTCTTTTATGGTAGCTTAGTTCTAACACTGTTACATCCCATTTCTGTACATTTGGATCCAGACGTACTTCATCATATTTGAGATGAAAAGCTTTAACTACAGGAAACAGAAAAACATTTAGTGCACATACAAGATGACTTTACAGAATTTAATTATTAGCCAAAGAGAATCTCCTCCTTTTTCAGAATAAACTCTGAGAATAAAATTAAGCCCCTCTCTCAAGAAAGTCAACCAGTCAATAAAGGGCACTGAACTCAATGCAGTGGCTGGTGACCCCTCTCCAGTGCTCATACTACTAGAGCTCTAAGTGAAAGGGTGGCCCCCATTGCAGACGTTCCAAGGGAACAGCAGAAACTCATTGCCAACCCATGAGAATTTTCTTTGGAAAACAAAATATTCTTTCTGAAGATTTTTGAATTGTGCAAAACCTGAAAACAAAAAACAAAACAAAACAAGAGAAAAAAAAAATCATTTTACTGAGACTACTGAGAAGGAAGCCTGGATAGCAGATAACCCCCAAATGCTACATGAAATATTCTGAAAAATAGTACTGCCAATTTCTTCTGATCTAGTACTCCGCTAATAATGGTAAATTATTAGCTATCACTTTCCTTTTGGGAAGCATTGCCTCATGTGAATTATGTAAACCCCAAGTATTAGCAAAATGACTATTAAATCTTTCTTGTGATTCTTTTTGTTTCCTTGGCCAAATCATAATTTTGACATGACCCAGTGCGAAGTACTTAACTCTTGTACAATTCCTACCTGGTAATCAATTGGATGCATTATATATTCTTGAATAAGTCAAGATGAACTGGAACAAAATATAACACTGAAACAAAGTACATTTCGGGGAACTCTTTCCTGTTAGCTACTAAAACAATATTTGGTAATATAATAAGGAATTGTAATGTATAAAATATTGGGGAACAGATTCTCTGACACCTGCTAGTGAACACAGCATGCTAAATTTAGTAGGAACCCATTCAAATTAGAATAGAATCCCAAGGTTCAGCAAAAAGTGCTCCAGAAGATGTCTATCTTAATATCTCACAAAAGGAATAAAGCAGAATTAAAAAAAATAAAATAAAATAAATGCAAAAGCAAAACAAAAAACCTTTTGTTCAGTGTGCATGAAGTCTGCAGTTTTACTGTTTTCCTATAACACTACTGGACAAGTAGTGTGAAACAAAACCATGAATACATATATACTATCTGCCACATAACATTGCCTGTTTTAAAATATGCCTAGAGAAAGCAAATAGAGACATACCAGGGCTATGCATTTACAGAAAAAAAGAAACAGCTGACAACCTTTGTGTTAAGGTTAAATGATATTAAGCTGAAAACAACCCATTTCTGAACCTGAAAAAAATCAGAATTAAAGAACAATAACACACACACTAGCATTTTAAAGACTTTCAAAATGATATTCCAAATCAAGTATTTGCTCATTAACTTGACATCATTCAAAAATTTCACCTGGAATGTTCACTTGCAGACACAAAGATAAGAGGCTTGCTTGCTACATGAACATTGAGCACTCAGCACAGATGGAAAGAAAACTAAGAACAATTCTAAAGACTCACCTAACAAAATGCTGTGTGACATAGCAATTGAAGAACTAAAACCAGTTTGACAGACTCGGCTCCAATTCTTTGTGGTAAGCTACCTTCTTGTTTTCCAAAATGACAGTAATATGCTTTAAATCTTTGTTAATCACCATGGGCCCTGTGACTTACACAAGGAACTGTAAGCTGTAGATGAAACAACGGATTGTTGCAGATCCCAGAAAGCGCCTTTACAAAGGCTATCGAAGACAATAAATATAGGCAAAGCGATAGCTAGACTGGCATTGCCCGTGCACTCCCAATTTACATGGCTTTTATTTTGACGAGTGAATAAAGCCATTAGGAAAAGCACTAGAGATACTCCTATCAGGAAAGCATTTTCCAAATAGCTAGCTTTAAAACAACTGAATGCATTTCTAAAATGTAAAGGGTACATTTTAATGTATCTTTATGAATCAATTAAGAAAAAGGTATCTTTCTTTCACTTTAAAAATCTAAGGATTTGTACATCTCCAGTCTGAACTCCTAAGGCTAGGAGTTTAATTTGCTAGGTTCTTGATTTTTTTTGGCATAGCAAAATATATCATTACAATTCCTATCCTATGTCCCCCTACACGTTTTCTTTATTTCTTCTTTCATTAGTCTCTTCTGTTAAACCCTCCTGTGGTATTATTATTTTTTTTTTATTTTGAATTTAAGGTTCTTTCACTTACTACCTGTTCAATCCTTCATTCAGCTCATTCTGTTTTCTTGTTCACAGATGCATCCTTAGCCTTCTGACTGTTCCCCACTCTGCATCCCAAACTAGCATCCTTTGGGATGCAACTTCTATACCAAATACGCACACAATGCAAAACCTGATCAGACCTGTCTCCTCAGTACACTAACTGGAAGATGACAGACTGATTTATTTTTATTTAAAAAAAAAAAAAAAAACTTTAGCTCAGAGAACACTGGACACTATAAAAAGGTCTATTTTTCTAAGGCAGCTTCACAATGAAGCAACAGCAACAGTGAACAGCAGCTTGCAGTTTCTTTAGATATTATTGCATATTTCGCAATTAGAATAGTGAACAGTGCAAGACAAGTGCTCTGTGTACACCAAAACATACTGGCACAATAGTGCTAACAAAAATATGTTCCGATCTACACAGTGGAAACCTCTAACTTGCACATTAGAAGTATTTGCATCTTATTACCATTATTATTACCATCAAGTTTTTGTCAAACACCAGACCATACTTGCAAAACTCTTTGTGAAATACTGGGTGATTAATCCTCTCTTCAAACAAGTCATGAAATCTGAAGACAGCCTGTAAACCTGTTGTTTATAAAGTGTTATATAAATAGCCTTTTTGCCTGTTTTACAGGCTTGGAAAGTAAATTTCCTTTCTGGTACAACAGCTATTTCTGAACCTCTGGTAAAGACAACAGCTCTGAGAAGATTACCATGAGCTTCCACAGGTCAGAACCAAAGAGTCGCAGAGGACACAATATTTGCCATCTGTGTGAATATCCAAGCCCCTGTTTTTTCAAACCAACCTAGTCCAACAGTACTTGACCATGAGCATAAAAACCACAAAACTGAAAACAGAATAACAAGCCCTAAAACGCTTAAACAAGAACAAAAACCTTACTTTTTGCAAAGATATCAACAGGTGATCCATCGGGCAAGAGCCAAGGCCAGCCTTTGAACTGCCAAGCTGGACCCTGTACGAATACTGCCACCACACGATCCCTGTGAACATAAAAAGAATGAACATGCTGGTGGCCTTGAACATTTAAAATACATGTTTACTTAAACAGGCAATTTATCTTAACATAGTATGTTTTTTGTTGTTGTGGGTTTTTTTTTTGTAACAGTAATATATCACATTTAACAACTGCACCTTCAGTACAACTATATTTTCTCCATTACAAAGTAATGAATAAAATGTTATGTGAATTATCTAGACTTTTAGTTCTGCCCTTTGCAGATTTATTTATTGGAAATAGTGAAATAGTGTTTATTTCTGGACATTGTTTTGCTTTTTATAAGCGTTCAAACAGTTTAAACATAATCCCCTACAAATTAGGCTGTAACTTGATATGTAGCAATTTAAAAGCCTTTATTCTGCACAGTGTTAGCTTTTATTCTAAAAATTTATTGCAAGAGACAGCTGCTAAATTTCTGCCTCCAGTTGCAAAGTGCGTCATTTACTGTGAGGGTATGTAACCATTACCTGCGGTTTAAGACAATACATTTGTGATTAAGATGATGAAGCTTTTATATTAATAAAATTTTCAGAAAAACCTTTGAGAATACATGTCCTCCCACATACAGTCTGCCTTCTTCTCGAACGTTTACATCATCCAAGCATGGTTCCTACCTACTAGAACAAATAACTGCATCCCTAACCTAACACTCAAATTTAATTCTAGTGTACCAAACCCCAAATGGAAAAGAATGATCAAGGGATATCTTTGTGATTTTTTTTTTTTTTTAAGAGAAAAACAGAAACTTTAAGGTTTGCCATTTAAAATTGTGTTGCAAGGTTTGTAATGGGTAACAGAAAAAACAACAACAACAAAACTTTAAAAGCAACAACTTCAAAAATTTCCATGTGTTAATTCCCAGATGCTAATATCTGATGCAACTGTTGGATTGAAAACAAGCTATATAAAAACACATCATTTTATCTCTTTGGTCAGAAGCACTTTAAATACCAATTTGGATATTAAGGTTTCATCATCTTAAGTGCTATTTGGTATTAGAATTTCAAAACCACTGATTTGTGATTTATTCAAGTTTTAAATATAGAACACTTAATTTAGGAATAGGACCTTTCCAAAAATACTCCTCTCCATTAAAATCTACTTTGGAAGCTACAAAACCATCAAAAACGTCATGCACATCTAAAATCCTCACACCTCTGAGGAAGAACTAAAAATGTTGCCTAATTCATTATCTCACAAATAATAAATGTATTTCTCCAGAATTTTCCTATTCAAAGAGAAAGATATTTCATAGTATCAAAGAACAAGCTTAGAGACAAAATCTTTTATGAAAAAGCTGCAAAAAGCTCTCTCTCATTCCCTTCCCCCAACTGGGGCTCTCCCTTCAGAAGTAAGCTTCTATCATTGAATCCAGTTCATTGAATCTGATTCACTACTGAAACTGCAGTTCTGTTTTTACTGTGTGTTTTTTGTTGTTTTTTTTTTTCTCTTTAAACTATTATAAAAAAGTTAGAATAGCAATGTTGAAGAAGTCGGCAAATGCATCTTCCCAATAGACTCTACTTCAGAAATAAGATAATAAAGGAGGATTCTTCTCTTGGACCATGCTTCAGCAACTCACATGCTACAGTATCACAAACTGGAAAACTCATTAATATTCTTACTTGAATTCCTGGAATGTTTCAGACAAGCTGAAAATAGTTCTCCTGCTCATATTGTTAAAACAAAATGTTATTTTTATAAAACTAAACTTCTTGATACATCTTTCTTATCTTTTAACCTGGAGAAAACACTGCTATAGAGTCAATCAAACCCACTCTTATAGCCTTGTCTTCACTCCTTATGCAGTTTAATAGAATTTTATAGGTCCCCTTCACATTCTGCATTCTCCTGATAAAGAACTTTTGTAATAGGGAAATCTGTTTTACCAGTCTTGTGGCATAAGCTTTAGAGGTTGGTCTACTACTCGGTAAGGTACAGTAACGCTGACTGTAGTTCCCCCAGGCTGCATCTGGTCCTTCCTTCTCTGTATTAGAGTTTCATTTTCTCGCTGACAGCCTTGCTTCTTCTTTTCATCTGATGGTACAAACCTTGGAGAACAGAGAAACATTCAGTAGGCAAAATTAATTTATCGAATCAACAGTAAAAGCACCAACTTTATCAGAACGTTGCATTATTGGCAGCAGTCACCAAAGCCATCTCATTTTCACTACGCCAAGCCTCCATGATCACTCATTCAGTACAGCAAGAAGACCAAGTTTCTTCAGTCTTTGTGATATAACCAGTTGTACTAAAAGGTCCTCTGCCCCTCAAATCTACAGCCAGAGCTGTTCTTACATGTTTGGGGCATGTCTTGCCTACCTTACCCAACACATCTGCAGATGAGAAGCCAGACCATAGCCTGCTGAACAGCAATAACAAATTATGCTTAATAATTGAGGATAAATAACACATGAAGACATGAGGAAGCTTAGGCATTAAGAAATCATTGCTGCCTGGAGTAAATTTTATACCTTTTGTCCTTGGGGAACTTAAACCTACCCACCAGAATTATTTTTTCCTCATGAAAGCTGGGATTTTTGGTTAAATGGATCAGATTTTAGTCTCTTTTTTTTTTGAGTGATTTTACAGGATCAGATGATTCATCTGGTTACTACAGTGTACGTACTACAATTACAGATTTATTTTTTTTAAAAAAGCTTCTCTGATAGATAAATTATGCTTACAAAATAAGGACGGCATGATCCTTATGTCTCACATAATCTCAGTAAGACAAAAAGAAATGGTTAAGAAATGACCTGCCAAATGAATTTCAGTTTTTATTTTTCAGCCCCTTCTTTGTTTAAAAAAAAAAAAAAAAAAAAAAAGGCAATTCCATTTCAAGAGCCTCTTCTATATGGCAATAATAAAATAAAATACACACAGCAGTTCTTAAAATTGGCATCATAAACGTGAGAGTAGTGTAGGGCTTTTTACTAATGAAAAAGGAAAGATAACAAAATCATACATTTTTACAGGTGTAAAACTACATCACAGAAAGGTATGCTGATGTGACCAGTATCACCTACCAGGCCAGCATAAAAAAACTGAAAGCAAGGGCTCAGAGCCATCTTCTCCTAAGTCTATTGAGAACCACCCAGTCGCACTACTAATATTGTTTGCCTCTGACATTTCATTTCCAAAGTTCTGACAAAAAGAAACAGCATATTTCACTTAACTGCACAAGGTATCAGGAGTATTGGTGCTGTATTTTAAAAACACAGTACTCCACACAACAGGTAAGATTTCATTATAGAACAGATGGCACATTCTAAACCTGTACTGCATTTCTGGATATGCTGCTTGAACCATTTCTAAAGCTATTCTCTTCAATCCATTTTAAGTACAGTACTAAAAACAATTTGAATATGCTTAAACAACAGGTAGACTGCACTTTAAATTACTGTGGAAATAGTAAAAAGGAAAGAAAAATGAAGTAAGAGGAGAAGTCCATTATTCACCCTACTTGAAAATACTGGCTTTTGCTAATATTTCATAGTCAATGAGAAAGTGGCATCAGGGCTTGGGGAGAAGCATTACAGATTTAATATTGTGTTTTAGGTTTTTAAAAACAGATTTTAAATGGAAGCCCAACCACCTCTACCAAGTTAGAGGAACAAGGATATTAACAAGCAATATTGATTCTACAAAGAGTCTGGCAATTTCACCACTATAAATTATATCTGAAACACCCCAATACTGGCCGACACTTCTAGAAGTGTTACTTCTAGCTTCCTATGTTTGTGTCTAAGAATTCATTTCAATGCTAGTTTATTGACAAGTTTCTCTCCAGTTCATGGTCAGCTAAAAACTGTTACCTAACTGAGGCAAACCAAATGTTGCTGTAATGCCTGTATCTTCTGGACTACAATACCCTCCCATTTTACTTGCTGTAGAAGTCTGAATAAGAAGGAACAGGAGAGAACAAATACCTTGTTATCTGAATGTTCTGAAGAAAGAAAACAATACAATGAGCAGATTCAAAATGGAAGAGTAAAAAAGGTGGCTATCAAAGAAAGCATTGAAGGAAATGCTTACACATATGTACACACACAGTAGAGGAATAAACAACAGCTTACAGAACGTTTATGAAATGCATGCTGAATCCGTGGCTACTTTGCTCCAAAATCCTTGAAATGCAAGCAAGTATAATAAAAGCCATGTGCTCTCAAACTGAGAATCATTTATAATCATACAGCAATTTCTATTATGAGAGGCTTACTCCATCATTAGACATAAAAGTCAAACTCAAGAAATCTGAGTATTAAAGAAAACAGCACAAATACCATCTTCTCTAGGGAATAATTTGCCACGATACTCTGCCTGGTAGCTTTACTACACATTTGTACTTGACCCCTTTTTATTCATGCAATACACTAGAAATGTGTTCTGAAGCTTGACTGTGCAGTAGCTTACATTTTTGTTGCTTCTCCAGATAACTATTCCCTAGTCTAAAAGTGATCCCACACCTATTTAGAAACTATCTTTATATTTATACTCTTACTAGGAAATTAATAGTGCTCAATCCTGTTGCTGTTAGCTGCCAAAACCAGTATTCACATAAAAATTGGTGTGCTTTTGCACTTAAAGGCAGCAGGTCCCTTTCGTTAGGGGAAACAGGCAAGTGATTGAGCAAGATCAAATTATGGAAGGTAACTGGTAAGACACTATCCACTGAACTGCCAGAACTGCTTGTGTCTAAGCTCTAAACTCATAGGAATTGCTGGCATTAACTTTAAAACGCTTTCACTCAGGTCAGGTCAATGCTTTCCACCTCCCAATTTGGGCCTTCTGAAAAATACATGAACAGAGAATAAGACAACTTCAACGCTGGACAGTAACTGAGCTCATCACAACACACATCTGATTATGTTTAGAATTTGAGACTTCTTTTACAACCCTCTCACTATTTATTTGATTACAGTGTCAAAAGCCTCATATACCTACCTTCGCAAGAGAACAAGGCACTTTTGTAATGCATCATCCCTGAGTCTTTCAGACTGTTTGCTCCATATCAAAGTTGAATAAACCTCAGTGAGTTGCCTAGCCATATATATCAGTTAGAGAAACTTTACTTTAACAGAAGTTTCAAAGGGTTTGTTTGCTACACCATTTTTAGCTGTGCAAAACTGCTGATACTAACTATAAAGGTGTTTTTTTTGTTTGTAACAGAGGGCCAATTATAAATTTTCAACCCATTCAG
This sequence comes from Nettapus auritus, assembly GCA_011076525.1. Classification (NCBI taxonomy): domain Eukaryota; kingdom Metazoa; phylum Chordata; class Aves; order Anseriformes; family Anatidae; genus Nettapus; species Nettapus auritus. The sequence goes on from CM021772.1 coordinate 8,078,034, forward strand.
TTTAACTGTGTACTCTGCTTTCTTACCAGATAAATAAAAGCAACTACGGTTAAATGTATCCTAAGTAAAATACCATCATAATAAAAGCATATATTCATCACTTAAATGTTTACATCTTCCTGATACAAATTTCTGCTCCACTCTTGTTCCATGTAACCCAAATGCTCCTTCTTTATTACCCCACACCTCACAGGACTGTAAGGGAGCAGCACTGCAGCCTGTGAACAGTGTGCTTCACACGCATGCCAAAGCCTTCCTACCCAAACAGCCCTGCGTGCCTCATCCTCCCAGAAATGCCTCACCTGAATTCTGGGGATTCTCTTTTCTAGCAAACTCCTCTTCAATGTCCCTCAAACACTCCTCCTGCTCCAAAAATCCCTTCTCCTTGTGCTCTACCATTGGTCTCTGATACAGCTAACAAGCAGGCTGATTACCTCTAAAAACACAAGAAATTCAAATCTGCATCTTCCTCATTAATTTAGGTGTTTCCCCATGTGGACGGACAGCATCTTTTTTTTTTTTTAATTCCAAAGCTTGTGGCAAATGAAATGCATCTTCTGAATCGCTACTGTTCTGTCACATTTAGCTGAAAGTGGGGAATGAATTACAGAAGGTGGTGACTCAAGGCAGGAACTACACAACTCTCTTTCCCTGCAAAATCATCCTATATACATCATTCTACTTCAAGGCCAGTTCCACACTCTGCATACCCAAACATTAAGAACAAACCCTGCAGCCATTCCTAAACAAACTACTTCAGTAAATTTGAAATGCAAAAATTACAGGCCAGGTGGCACATTTTCTAGAAAAGCGCTAGAGCTGTCACAGCTGAATTAATATTTTGCTCTTCTGAGTTTTGCTATTGCATTTCTGATTCATCAGCATCCCTTGCTTCTTCACCTTGTCTTTGATAGCTGTTAACTATGTTGGTGTCTTCCTTTGTTCCCTTATTTTTTCCCTTCCCAGGATCAAGATCTTTGCACTCAAACGCTCAGCCTTCTCTAGGAGCAAGTCTAGAGAGGCTAACTGTAATTGTGCCCCCATGGAGCTGGACAGTGCAGCCTTCCTAGCACAGATATACTTAGAGATGACATGTAGGTGCTTTATTCCATTATATCTATTCCTGCACCAGAGTCATGAGCCACATAGATGTAAAATCCAGGGATTGTGCTTATGTAATTGTTTCTTAAGCATAAAAACCCACATAAACAAGCAATATCCCCTGTCAACACAATTAGATCAATCTAGTAACTGCTCACACATTAAATCATAATGTTAAAAGCCAGCATTCTCACAGATTAAATATTTCATAACAGACCCTAAGAGTCCAGTATGCCTACCAGATCTTTGGTGGCACGTGGCAGTAATCTAGAAGCCAGGAATAGCTAGAGATCTGAAGGCACCTTGTATCTCACAGTGCTGTTTTAAAAAATTCTAGGGCAACTCCACTAAAAATTTAGCACCACAATATGGACAGACTTAGTTCTCAAAAACAAGTGTATAAAGTCTCATAAAGGCTAAGAGAAGTGTTGAAGGTGGAAGAAAGAATAACTATACACTGTTTGGATAGACTACTGGTGCAAACTATCTATAATGGTATATTTTTCTGTGAAAATGACTGTTTCAGAAAAATGGACTGATATTAACAGACAGGCAACTTTAAACACCATGGTCTGTCAGACAAGGTTTTGTTTATTAAAAACACTATACTGATTTCTACCTTGCCATGATGGAAGCAAAGTATAATGTTGATTACATTTAGCCGTAATTAATTAAATTTTAGAATCTGATAGGTTCATTTATTTAAGCAACAGCAGTTGTAAACTGCCATATTCTAGCACACTGCAATGTAATAAATCAATTTTAGCACCTCAGTATTATTTCCCCAAAAGAATTTTCATCACCTTCATTATAATTTTTGCTGTATATGAACTTTAAAAAAGAATACCCACTACTTCTGCACAGAGACATTTACTAATGAAACTAACAAAAATAACATCTCCCATCTTTCTGGTATCAACGCATATGTAGTTTCTAGGATGTTACAACGATGTTGGCAAAGAAAGACTGAACACGCTGTCAGAGCCCAACTGCCTGACCACTCACTGTCCTCAAGAGCAAGTGATCCCTCTGCATGCAGAGCTTGGCTATGATGTGATGTTGCATTTTGCTTTTAAGAATGTATTCTGATTTCGTTCACTGCATACACTGTTTTAAGTATCACATTGCCTTTTGTAACTGTTTCTAGAGCGCATAAATTCTTATATATCTCCTAACTTCACTACTGCTGTGGAGCAACTTGGTAACAAACAATACAAGCTTGCTTCTCCCTTTCCTTTTTCCAACTTATCAGAGTCTTTCAATTTTTCAAACGAACCCCAAATATGACTGAAATCAGTGCAAAGTTATTGTACCCATACAGAAGTCCCACTTTTCCACTTCTCTTTTAAAACTTGACTACCTTTTTTTCCAATCTTTCTTGGTACTTATTTATACTTATTTATACCTCAATAAAGGGTAGCAGTCCCTTTTGCAGATGGTCTTAACACTACCCTACCTTACTTAAAGCACAACTTACTCTATGGACTCTTATTCACAAGCATACTGCTAAATCAGAAGTCCTATTATTACTGAATTTTTACTGAGTAGCATTTACTCTCAAGTATATCTTGTCTGAAGTGCCAATTAGTGTGAGTCCAATACTTTCTGACCAGGGTCTTTTAGATGTTCCAAAAGAGAAGAATTTAGTGTTAATATTGAATTTACTTATTTGGGCATAGGTTTGACACTACATGGGATTTTGATTGAGTAGGGTGATACAGCAATGAAGTGAAATCGACACACAAGTATAATATACAAGTACAATTACAGTACTGAGTTAGATTGTAATACGAACAGATTCTCATTACCAATCACTGTATATTCATCACCACAATGCTGTGTGTCCCCAGCCACTGGGAAGAAATATGCGTTGAAGAAAGCTCAAGCCTGTTCTCTTTGAAGTTTATTTTTTTGTTTGTTCAGTTTTTATACTCTGTGTTGGGCTAGGCAACATAAAAAACTCCCTCCTGGTGGTATGGCTGGCTCTACAAGTTAGTATTTTCTATTGATTGTCTCAGGGAAGACCACTTAGACAACCAGTTGATCTGCTCAGCTACTACAGCCATTTATCTGAAAGGCCAACCTCTGCATCTCTTTTCTTTTACCATAGCTGTGGTCATCTCCTGCATTCTCTTCCGAGCAGCACGAACCCTTTCTGTACTTAAAGGGGCTCATAAAAAAGAAGGAAAGTGGCTTTTTACACAGGCAGATAGTGATAGGACAACGAGGAGGTTTTAAACTCCAAAAGGGGAGATTTAGATTAGAAGTTATGCGGAAATTCTTTACTCAGAGTGGTGAGGCACTGGACCAGGTTGCCCAGAGAAGCTGTGGATGCCCCATGCTGGAGTTGTTCAAGGCCAGACTGGATGGGGCCCTGGGCAACGTGGTTTACCGTGTGGCATCCCTGCCCAAGGCAGGGGGGTTGGAACTGGATGGTCTTTAAGGTCCCTTCTGATCCCAGCAGCTGTGTGAATCTGTGATCATCCTTGCCTAACTCCTCTGAACCTTCTTCCATGGCAAGCGTTTGTTATCACTTGCACATGCATGCATATACATTACATAAGAAGAAAACCACTCCAGTCATTAGAAATGGTACTGTAAAACCTTCTCAACATGCCCATTTGGCTCAATTGTGCAAACACTGATTTATTTATTTTTTGCCTTTTTTTAACCACTATTCATGAGGCATAAATTTCTTTTCTCATCTGGTCTGTAAAACTAGTTTGTCATGAGACAGAAGAAACTCCCTCCTGATTATTAATTTGGTACTAATAAAACTCATATCTGACTTTTTTTATACAGTACTAATAAAACTCATATCTCACAACATTTTTTTATACTTATTACAGTATGTTCTAAGCAGCTACTTACTTCAGATCTTGCAGAAGGTCCTTTGCATTAAGCATTGTTATTAAAGAGGTTGTGGCTGCCGGAATGATGATTATGGGAGTTCGAGATCCTGTAGAGAAAATAAAATTATATTTCTTGCCTTTTTTTTTTTCCTTTTTCTTTTTTAATTAAAGGAGCTGTACATAAAACCAAAATTTTGCTTAACAGACCACAATTAGGGTATATATTCAAGGGAAACTGTAGAAAATATCTAAACTGAAGGTCTTCATTCACCATGGAAAGCGTATCCCTGTGTCAGGAGTCCCCAGGAGTCTCTAAATATTGCTAATCACATATTTAGCAAAATACAATTCTGTTTGCTTGTGGTTCCAGCAAAAAAAAAAGTGTGGGCATAATTCACACAAAAATGAAAAGGACAGTAACTAAAAATGACTAACCTTTTTTCTGGTTTGGAGGTGGTCTTGCTTGAGAAACTGAGAAAAAAAAAAACAGAATATACAACTGAATGAGTAATACATAATACAAATGCTAAGACTCAAAACATTTCAATGTTTATCTCACTTTTCAATGTTTTGAGACACAGGAGTCACACTATAGTCATTAGATCATTTTCAGAGAAGCAATACACAAAGTTGAAGAGGGGATTTATAATTTGGGTCTCAGTGTTCAGCAGACAAACAGCTTTTGACTGTCTGAAAACAGATGCAAGTACAGTTGAGTCAATCTCCTCTACTTTTTCTAAAACTAGTCATCTTTCTCTATCCTCCCCAAAGGGAAAGGACTGTATAGCACTGAAGCACTGCCAGCTATCTTCAAGCAAGCTGCTTGTAGATCCCAAGATCAACTCTGCTGAACCAACAGGAAGACTGTTTCACAACAAGACAATCATTATAGATCCTCACCTTTTCACAAGTAGGTGTTACAGTAAATGAAATCCATAGGATTAGCTGTCCTTCAGACATACTGAACTTTCTACAGTCTAAGTCTTCAATAGTTTCAGACTTATTTGGGTTAGTTTCTGATTGCAATTATCCCCCTAGTTGGATTTTTCCCCACAGTAGAGTGTATCCTATTTAGTCTTCCACATTTCATAATCCCCTAGTTTTGGGAGATATTTTAATCCTAAATTGGAAAAGCGGATGTTTCTTCACTTTGGTGCTATTACTGAATTACCTGGCTCTCTCCAAATAAATATTTTATAGTTCAGTTTTAATAAATTAGAGTTTTCAGGATGCCCAACTTAAAGAAAGGACTATTGTGCCTAATAATTACCATTATCCTAATTCACAAAGTTAGAAAAGTCAGTAGTAAAAAGATTGATGCAGACTGTACCTTAAGTCTCAACTGCTACTATGCATGACAAATTTCATTAATTGACTTCCCATTTCATAGCACCAACTTGCTCATGTTTATTTATGACCAACTGTTTCAGAAACTGGCTAGAACATTATAAATATTCACACCACACAGTTGCCATTGTTGAAGTATTGAGACTATATCCTTAATTATCTTTTCCTAACACTGTTAAATGCACAGATATAACTGGCAATACTACATTGAACTACTTGAATTTTACCTACACAATGTTTTTTGTTTTGTTTTGTTTTTTTAATTTAAGTATCTCCTTACTGTAAAAAAAGTTCCTGAAACATATGGACAGCATCAGCTGCCAAAAAAAAAAAGCATCTGTAAGAAACGTAATAGCTGTACCAAGACAGGTTAGTAGAAAACTAGATACTCTCAACAGGTATCCCCCCCCCCAAAAAAATTAAGAAATATTTGTTCAAATCAGCATTATATCATTGTTTTGATCAATTCAGCTAATCTTTCCATGTACAATGATGCAACCTCCTGCACATTGCACATTTAAATACTGTCACTCACTATGAACAGACACTCCCTCCCTCCTGAGGCTCAAACCCCCAGATGTCCTAAAACATGCAAAATATGAAATCATTTATTGGAATCTAGTATTATATATTTCTTCAGACTGTTTTTTCTCTTTTCAACAGTACAGAGGCAAGCTAGTGGAATAGAGAAGGGCAACATCAGTATAAAAAATACACTTCTGTCAGTTAATGCACATGAAACTACGACTAGCAAGAAGGGACCTGTGACAATTCAGTCAGATTTCTGCTCTTGCTACTTCTACCCTTTTCATACTGCTGTCTGTCAGCTTCATTTGCATTGTTATGCTCAACAGGGCCAGTGAGATAAGTATGACAGGCAGCATGACCTTTCTAGTACCTAAATAACCAAACAGAAGAACCTGTGCACAACAGCATTTAGGTATGCTGTGAGAATATTCAATATTAGACTAGATTTGGGGGATGAATCCTTTTACAACATTAAAGCATTAAATCCTACAAATAAAGCTCAAGGAATTAGCAAGGCATGTATTCAAAGCTCTTAGTAATCTAAACAAGAACACAATACTCCAGCAGAACTTCTGGAAAAAAATATATTCATTTAGAAAAACAGCTTTGATTAAAAAAAAAAAAACAAAAAAAACTACTGACAAAAAACAAAGCAATCTCTTCTTAACGCCTTCATAACAATAACTATTTTCTCATTCTTAAATCATACCTTTCCCTTGAAACCTTCTTCCACCAAACCAAAAATTCTCGTAACATGTAAATTAAGCACAGCCACGCACATCGCTGTTTGGAAGCGCTGATTTTGTGCTTGTATTTTTACACTCTTCCTCAATCCTTTTCAATGGGTTTCTCATTAAAATAATACAAAATGCTTACATCTTTCTACCTTTGAACTTCAACTGGAAATTCAGTCTGATGTACAGAACTGACTTAGTAGCTAAAGTCTATTAGATTGGGAATTTAAAAATCCAGCCAAAGTTTTTAACCTCATTACATGTATGTGTTAAGAAGTGTAAGAAATAATGATAATACACTGAGAGAAATACTTGTATTTCTGATATATTGAAGAAGTATAACAGATCTCTTTCTGAGACTGGCTTTTGTATTCAGGTTGTTTCTCCTTGATATATTAACCAACTCTCACTACATATTTGAAAAGGCATTCTGAACTACTAACCTTACAGCCAATTTTTTTCACTTGACACTTTTCAATTTCATTGTCACGTCCTTTCGACAGGATGACTGAGCAAACATGCTGAACAGAATGAACCCAAGCACCAGAACGTTTCATTTCTCAAGCTATGTGTGGTATAACTAACTACAAAGTCATGTGTCATTTCCAACACATATGCCATTAAAAGCCACAAAAATGACCCCCACTTCATTCTTCAGCTAACCAAAATTTTAAATACAACTTCTCCGAAGCTTATACTTGCTTGGAGCAGAAACATGAATGAAAAGAGGTCACCCTACCTGGTCGTGGCACAGGCTGCGCTGCTGGCGTTTGTGTTTTTCGAGCAGAAGCACCTTCCTTTGAAAAGACAGAAAAGGTAACATTAATAGCTGGCCTTCTTGTCAAGTACATATATTTTTAAATGAACACGGAGCTACAAAGGATCTACTGAAAATGAGGGCAGTGTGTTTCTATTAAAAAGGAGAAAAAAAAATAATGAACATACTCAAAACTGTTTTAGATACAGGGGAGCAGAGAACCTGATAAGCTTTCATAGGTTTACATTTCAACCATCAGATGCCCATCAGAAACATTTTTCTATATCCAAAGAAAATTTTCTTACTTATAGTATTGCTTCATTTTAAACACAATCACTTGTAACTATGGGTTAATGCGGAAATCGGCCACAGAAATTTCAAAACGTGATCTGCTTATGCTCTAGGATGGAAAACTAGGACCAAGAATTGCAATGTATTCCTGCCTTGAAGAGTTTTAGTGACCAGAAATAGCACTCTCATGATAATTAGTTCTGCTCATGCCTTATCCAATTACCTTAATGTAACAAACAAAAGACCTGTACTACTATTTATTCTTGTTAACTCTGCAGAGTCAACACACCACATAAGAGAAAAGTGAGGTCACACGTCTGCTTTTAAAGCAACATAAAATTCCTGCAAAAACAAATTCTGCTCTTAGTGATTTCTGTGAAACCCCACTGAACAATACATATATTACCAACAGCGTAAAAAAACAACCAAAGGAAAGAAAAGAAAAAAAAAAAAAAAAACAGCTTTGCAAGGCCAACAGAAAACCTTTAACAGGAAACCAAGCATGCATTTTATCTGAACATTAAGCACTATGTGAGTGTATCCTACATCTGAGACACACTCAGGAAGGGCGGAGATTTTAGCCTAGGAAAAACTCTTTGGGAAGACTCCGGTATGGTGCTATCACATCTGTATGTCCACACAAATAACAGTATGTTCTGTAATTCAAAATTTAAAACCTAAAAAGCAGGAGACCGCATGCAAGGAGCCTCAAGTTCCATGATTTAATTAACACTTAAAGAACCTGCTTTCAAGTTTCCACCATGAAAGTTAGAACAACTTTTTACATCCAGCAAGCTCCTATTAATCTTTAGCATGAGGATTTAACCTTTGATTGAAAGAAATGGATTAATCCTGAATTTTTCTGTACTATTTTCTGATTGTTAAAATAGCAACATCTATGTAGAGCATTTGAGTCAGTAACTGTTATTTTAAGACTTTTTTTAATATCTAAAAAAAGGTACTTTTGCCTCTGTCCTTTCACCGTAATTCCTGAGAAAACGATGAAAATCAGAACAGCACACTCTGAAGGAAGAGAAGCACTAAAGGTTGCCTGTCTTTGAGAGGAGCCTTGCAGCTGAGAAACTACCACTATTTAAAACTGCATCACCTTTCTTTTAGCCAAGAAAGCAGAAAAAACTTTGCATCTGTTTCCATAGAAAAATATATTTTTTAATCTGAAAAGGCTGTTCCTGTGGTGCACTAATGACACATTTTGAAGAAATACCAAGAATTCTCCCATTGCATGTCTTTAAAGTCCCAGAACCTTAACAAAATAGAAAGCAAGCCAGCAAGCTACAGAAACATCACTTCCCGTGATGCGAAGTTGCAGATTACAAACCCAAGTTAGTTTGGATGCTTAACTACTGTTATCTGCAATCCCATGCATCCATTCACCTTTCTTCCCCTGATGAATCAATACTGCAGCCATTCTGCCTTCCCTTCCACCTACTGAGTGCTTCCAATACCTAGAACGGACCTGCAGGTGCTATGGCAGCTGCCATGGGGGTAGGACAAAGGAGCCGCTTCAAACATAATGAAGGTTTTCTGCAGCCTTGGAAAAAATCACAGTCACAAAGCCTTGCTTTAGTTTCCACAGGACTTGTGCTTGTGATTTTTCTCTTCACCAAAATCTCCATAAAGCACCAGAATACACGTCGTCATATTACACACATTACACATAGCCTGCACATGATTTTTTTTCCCCATACTTTTGTCTGAATTCTCTGAAGTGATGAATGGGAAACCCTGTGCAGAGGCTTAAAAGGAAAAGGCAAGGCTTTAAGAACATTTCAACTGCAAAATAAATAAATAATACTGCAAGCATAACATCAAAGTATGTGATTAATGGTAGGAAATAAATTCATTTAGATGAGTAGACACAAAACACAGCTACCAATTCTATGTCCATGACCTTTCCATTTGTAAGAACAATTTCTGCAAAATCAATAAAATGATGGAGGTCGTGACTTTTAGTTTTGTAAATCACCGCCTTAGACTGTGATAATTTCACGGATGAATCTCAGCTCACAGCCCCAGATATGCTGGCTTCTCACCAGACGCTGATCAGTTGTCACCCACTGAAGGTATGTATACACCCTTCTTCTGCCACTGATTCATCACCTCTCTTGTCACCTTAAGATCATGAGTGACCTAATCACCACCACATTCTACCATTTTAAAAAAATGTAGTTGCAGTGGCCAGTACTTTAACCACAGATTTATTTATTTTTTTTTTTAAGAAAAGCATGCTATTAAGATGGAGAAAAAATAAAAGTATAAAGCAATTATGGTTGACAAGATATGTGAAGGGAAAAAAAGATGCTTTCTGTAAGAAAATCATCAGAAAGATCATTTCAGTAACATTTCACACCATCCTGAAAACAAAAGATACTGAGTTTAGATACAAACTGAATGTTTTTCAAGAGCATTCATGTAGAGGTGTAGGCTTTTCTTATGACAAAGCACTAATTTATGGCATGAGTTCTGTTTACAAAGCACGTATAACCACAGGACTATATATGATGGCTTCTCTCAGAGAGAGAAAAAAAGACCAAGTTGACAGAGTAAATATTATAGTGGGTTCCTTTAACCACACACAGCAAGCATGGCTGTTAATTTATGCCCTGTTAGAGTAGGCAAATGAGAAGTTGCCTCAGAATAGCTAAATCCATGTAAATACAGTAGCTTATTTCTCAGCAAGCGCACAGTAAGATATTTTACATTAAAAACTTCACATTAGGAATTGGAAAGTTACTCTTAAGTAACCAGACACACTGCGAATTCCAGCTCCAATTAGGGTGGCTTTTGTTTGTGCAGCTGTACCCTGAGCATCAGTAGCAGCAGAAATCGCTGTTTAGCTATTTAAAGAACATTCATTTCCTCAAAGTTTCTGAACACTTAACGGTTTTGCTCAAAGACGACATACCTCATTCTTATGCATAAGCCACTCTAGACTGTTAAGAAGCATACCGTGAATATTCATAAGTTGAAACCAATTTAGTAACAAACCCATGTAACTTGAAAAATACAAATCTTCTTTAAGACAACTACTTAACATGGTATTTTAATCAAAAACATGTTACTTGGTTTAGTTTTGCTAACTTACCATAGAAGGTTACATATATTTACTTGTGGTTTATATTAAAGATGAGTATTTAAGAATTCAAGAGCAACAACATGACAGAAAGAAATCAGGAAAACATCCTGAATCTTTAATAGTATCTTGGATTTCATCACATCAGCTACAGATACGATGCTGCATACGCTTTCCAGTAGAATTCATTGTGCTTCCATATTAATGGTTCCTACCATGTCAAGACCCCTCAAAGCCATACCTCATTCTCTTGAGGCATAAAAAGCTCTTAAAAGTTTATAAAACTGTTGCTTCACAAGCTACAAATGCTGGAAGGAAAAAACTCCAGAACGGCAACTATTTCACTGCACATTCCTTATTTCAGCTGTTCCTATGTAGAGATCCATACAATCTAATATTTTGACCTTTAAAAAAATGTTAGGAGTAAAGGATAGAATCGACAATTTGATGCCATCTTGTGGCTTTTTTTAATTTAGCAAATTTAATTTGTATTTCATTCCTGTTTACAATTTATAGTAGTACAAAACCTCTACACCAAAATCTAGAAGTTATTAGGTAACTTGCATGCTCCTACACAGAAATAGGACAACTAAGAAGTATCCGTTGATTCTGCCAAAATATTAGAACTACTTGTACTTAGAACATTAAGTAGCTTTCAGCTTCAACATCCATGAACATCCAAGACAATTCATCCAAGCTCATTTCTATTCAAAAGAAGTGAACATAGTAAAGCTGCAACACTCAGATCTCAAATGAGAAAGGAAAAAATACATTTGGATAGTACACTTGTAAAAAATTTTTAAAGAACAGACTTCAAATTTACCTACTTGATTTAGAGAAGACAGTACAAAAACATTTTAGTTACCAGCCACTCTAATATCATTGTGTGAGTGATTTAAAGTATCAAGCCTTTGAAAGTTGTAGTAAAGCCAGCCTAAAGAACCAAGACAGTCTAAACCAACTGCATAGGTTGAAAAGAATATTACTATTCTAGAAATTAACTCTTGAAAACATCACCAATGGACAAAGTCAAAACAATGAGATGACTTCAAAAACATCTGGTCTGGATGCCCTACTTTAAGCTTGATACAAACATTTATTTATTTCATAAAAATAGCTTAGATTCTCAAAATGTAGGGCTTTGTTCTAAAAATCTTAAGCCCTTAAAAGCCTCAAAAATGCAATCTTCCAAAGAACCAAGCAAAACAATCCAACTGAGTTGCTCTGCCTGTGCAATCTTCATAGGAATTTTCAGATTTCTATTCATATCAAGAAAATCTCAGTAAAATAAAAGAACATTTCACGTAATTGTTTTATTTACACATGAAGCCAGTATAGCTCATTTGCATACTTCTATGCACACAAATATGCATATACAGTCCCCCAAGACAGATATTTAAATAATAAATTGCAAGCTTTTAGCTGCCTTTCTAAATTTAAGTTACACCGTAAAATAAAATAGAATTTGATAACAGAACCTTAACTATTGTACAAATACTGCTAATATTACAGTCATCCTGCATTGACTGCAGTAATAATAAAAAGGTCATTTCTACTATTTACATTGTTTCAACTTCCTTATAATCAAGAAAATAAGAGGGGAATTTAAGCAGAAGTAAAGCTATTTTTATAGAATGAATTTTGAAGAGAAAAATTTACTGTTATCAAAGCACTTTGATACTAATTACATAAGGAAAGCAGCACCACTGCCTCTCACTTGAGTTTTTTAGTTGTCCAAGTGGAAATAAGACAACAGGGGTTAGTAAAAATTAGTAAATTAATCATTTTTTCCAAAATGCAAAACTGCTTGCACTTAACATCCTGTCTTTTCAAGCACAGTTTGAGGAAAAACGCTGGTGGGAGATTGCCAATACTCAAAAGCAGTTGCACGAATGAAAACTTAATGCTCATCTTCTTACAAAGATAAGGAAAATTTCATTATACGTGAGGCCATGTTTTGAAAATACTGCTGAAGTTAGTACCTACATTGCACAACTCCAAGAAAATCAGTCTCTTCAGAAATACTGCAACACTACAATCACAGGGGAGAAGGAGAAAGCAGAGGCAAATGAAGATGGCAAAAAACTATGGTGATATCACCAAGAACCAACTATCGCTGTTGGATTACGAATCTGGAGCAGGAGAGAAGCCAGCCATACATGCACTTGCATTTTCCTGGGGACAAACTGTTTTCATCAAACAAGAACAACTCATAATGGAGAGAGATTTAGAGAGAACCTGCAAAGAGAACTTTTTGGTGGGTTATTTCTTGTGAATCAAAGACCTACCTATCATATATCTATCTACGTGTGTTTAAATGACTCATTCCCTTGAAGTGTGTGAAAAGTAGATTATCACTAAGACCTTATTTTTGCTTAGAACTTTTTTTTTTTTGGAGTTAATGATTTGAGCTGGACTCATGGATATTACGTGGCAATCCATACGTTTTTTGACAAATACAGTTTGAGAACAAAAGGATTGTTTCATCTTTATCAGAAGTCAGGTACAAAGGTATATACTCTACTAGTTTTCTTTATATTAAGATCAGGATGTATGTCACATCAACTCAATAGGGCTGAAAAGTGCATAAATGAGAACCTCCTACCATTTCCTAACGTTTTTGTCTCCAACTTTCAACCTCACGCATTCGTGAATCTCTAGTTCCAACACCACCTGTAACTGCAGGTATTAGCCAGACACTTACATCAAGCGTTTCTTCACCAAAAACATCATAGAATATGGGGCTCAAACAACTATTTGCATAAAAGCACTGCTGACAGTCAAACACTAAACACACAAAAGTACTGTCGTTTCTCTATTCACATCATTGGAAATGGCATTAAAGGGAACCATCATATGCACATTAAAGAAAAGGTTGCTCAGTATGGAGCAATGGGAAGATCCCACTTACACCTGCATTCGGTGAGAGATAACTCAGCAGAGGAAAAGGCTTAAAAAACTTCAAAAAGGTTCCTTTGTAGCTTCTGGAAAGACTCATGAAATGCTTTGTGTGAGAAGAATATTTTTAAAAGCTCTGCAGGTGCCTAAACGAATACAGACAGATCCTCCACGCGTGTGTGAAAATTTTTCCAAAACAGCCAAACTGAACAAAAATCCAAGCAACTGTATGTGATGCTATTCAAAGCCTCGGTGCAACAGAAACTGATGAAGCTCTTATTTCCAGCCTCCCCTCAGTTAGGCTGAATTCTGTTCCTAGACCAAGGGATGCTACAATATTGACATTTAAAGACATAAGATGTAGGAAGCTATTAAAAACCTCCCCCCCCCCCCATGACTATTTGATAAACAAATTAACACCACCTTTTCTGAGCCATGTTTCATCCTGATAAGACCTTCTCCTTTCTATTTGTATTCACTGAAAAAAATGACGTATTAATATGACTCTTCATACCTTACCAGCTTTAGCACTCCCAGCTTGCAGTGACTTTAACACACACCATAGTTATATATTGCCTTATGTTGCAAGGAAGCGCAATTGTCTTGGGTGGCTGTGGCCAGAGAGGTGAAGGCAAATTTCCGCATAATCACCATGGAAGACTTAAATTATCAGGACGAAAACCTGAAAATATGTTCCTCTAGGAACATAGAAAGGGCTGTTTTGAGCAGTCACAGGCCAGGGAAGAGTCCAGAAAAAGCAATGAACTTGAGACCTGCACCAGGCTGCTAGTAACATTCAGGTACAAATGTATGCAATCAGTTGAGTAATGCTGGCACTGAAATTTAGGCCATCTCTAATTTTCTCAACTCTTTCTGTATTTCTTTACTGTGTGAGTTGTACACTAATACACTTCACTAGAGTCTCGGTCACCCATTTGCTGTACGGGCTAAGAGATAGCAATTGTACATATGGGAAATAAAAAAATAATACAAAAAGAAAAAATGCATCTGTATGTTTGCCATAAGCAAACAATACTAATTTTCCAACCTATACCATCTATCAAAGCCCTCTTATCAACAGATGGTGCATTGAGACACTAGCTTGGGTACTGGCAATAAAAACCTTGACAAAGTACTAAAAGAGAAGTGATACCTGTACAAGCAAGTTAGAACAGTAATTTACTGTGAAAATTTCTGAGTTTGGTCCAGGAAGAACAAACGATGATTTCTGCAGTTGCATATGCTATAGTTATCCAGGCGTTGTAATTCCCCCAAAGTGGGAAGGCCAGGCATTTGTCCTGTCCCAGCTGCATAACTTCACATGACTATTTTCAATTGTTGTATGAGAAAAACTATATTTTAGAATGAAAGTTAACCAAACACCATATTCACACACACAAAAACCCAACAACCAAAAACCAGATTCTATCCTGCTCTTACTCTATAGATCTATTTTTTTTTAATTCAATTTATAAAACAGACTGAACAGAAAAATATCATATACTACAAAGACGGTAAGCGAATCAAATCAAGATACATTTTCGGTGCGCGAGGAGGTCCAACGGACGGACTTTGCTTTTTAACAAGAGGGATAAGCAGCCCCCAGCCTAATGCCAGCAAAAGGTATCACTTCCCCACAGCAAGAACACAAATTTGGTCATTTTCCCTTTGTCGAATGCCTCAGTTAAGCCTTATGTTTACAGTTTGTACTATCAGAAAAGACCGTGAAATCTGTTTGCCAAGCGCCATGCATAAACACAGCATTATTCAAAATCAAAACATATGGGAACTGCACCAAAACCTTGAGACAAAGGCTTCTGCAAGAAAAGCACCTTTGGTTGGGGTGTGGGAACACACCCCTTACTTTCAGGGCAGATTCTGTTCCTCATCTCCTTCCCTCACCTGCAACAACACCACACAACAGCAAGGTGATGATCTGATCAGAGGAACCGACTGCTCACGGTTCTCACCAGAGAGAAGCTGGGACATCCAGTACATGGCCATCTGCCCCCAAGCACTACGGTGCTGGTCACCTCCTGACTAAACTTTTATTTCACTAAAAATACTCAATGTGAGAAAACAGATGCAAAGTACCTTGCATATTCGATGTACAGGCTTGCTATAGTTGCCATAGGAAAAAACACTACTGGAGAACTAGCATGACCGGAGCAGCCATTCAACTGCAACACGGTTTTAATCCTGCCTTGTGAATTCATACATTTGTGTGTCAAGTAAAACAAATTATTTCAGGAGGTTTCACTTTGAAGACAATGCATCCATTGCAGGATCAAAATGTTTACATTCAGATTTTAACAGAATTAATCCTTGAAGACATGTTCCCACATTTTAAATCAGAGCATGAAGGTACTTTGGGGGTTCAAAAGAATATACATGCACACACGTGTGTATATATATTTTTTTATTTTTATTTTTTTTTTCATCGAATATATATACACTTCAAGAACCAAACCTATGAACCTCATAAGCAGCATACTAATACTATCTCATTTGAAATACTTAACTTCAGGAGTTTCAAAGGCTCCAGTTTCCTACATTTTACATATTTAATGCAGAAAAGCATCACAGAAAAACCTTGTGCTCCTCAGGATTCTCAGGTGGCTGCTCCTGTCACCAGTCAACCACGAATGCTTCTTTCTTGGTATGATATCCTGAGGTCCCAGCACTTCTAAAATTTGCAATATTAGTACCCAAATCCTACCAGTCACAGGAGTTTTGATGTCGTATGTTCTAGACCACCTACATCTTTTCCATGGATTGCATTATGAAGTTTTGCACACACCATTAAATGCACAGAACCAAAACGTAATGGTTTTGGTACTGTTACATGCCTGTGATGGCCCTGTTCATCCATCCTCTCACCTCCCACCTTTGCCAGAGACATCTATTCTGCTACATGCCGTTCCTTGGAGAACTCTCATTCCAGGATTTTCATTAAAATATGATTTTGTTTAAAATTATGAAAGGGCACTCAAAATAGATCAAACCCCCCTCTACACCCACCCCGCCGGGCCCCTCGGCCGCCCCCAAGCTTTCTACTTAGTGCAACTGGATAACTCCAAAAGGCCTGAAGCTTTCTTTTCTAGGAAAAGATGTTGACATTAAAAATGTAATGCATTTTGCAGGGATTGTTAATACGTAGCACTAAATCACTTCACTGTCAGCCATAACAGCTATGAAGCCACCTGAATCTCAAACCCTGAATTTCCTAGACTAAGCTTTTACACTTCCCTAACAGACTCCTCGCTAACAGCTCTCCAACCATTATAACAAACTAAAACCTATTTCATATCCAAAGAACAAACAGACAAGGTACTGTTTGACTTTGTTTTCTTCATTTAACCATGCTCTGAAAGCCCGGCACTCAAAATTTATACAACTTTTTGACAGGGTTGTTTTCCTCCAACCAAAAGAAATCACATATGTAAATCCAGCAACAGAATCCCAGTTTTCATCATCATATAACTGTCACCTGGGTGGGACACAAGTGCCTTGGTCTCACGCATCACAGATTCATATTTAAGACAAACAGTAGGAGAACGCACACCACATTTTCATGATAGCACCAATGCTCATTATTTGTACTTCAACTAACACCCAGGTTGGAAGAATTGACTTCAATTTTTTTTTTTTTTTTTGCACTAGCATGCATGCAACATAACTTATTATTGCTGCGATGTTATATAGCAAATAGATAATGAAAGCCACTAACACATTGTTATTCTGAATGGACACATCATTCATATCACCCTATTGCAGAATACAGAAGTCAATGATATATGCCCACGTAAAAAATTAATTGTGATAAACCATGTTGAAACCACGGTAAGTTTAACCATGTCAAAATGCAGGAAGGGTTTTGGCTATATCATACAAAACAATTTTTTCCATTTCGAAAAATCTGCCTCTACTTCCAGCTTCCTTTGGCATTATATCTAAACTCCCCATTATTCTCCCTTTCGTGGGGAGGATTAAATTAAGTCGTTCTCAAAGCACAAAGATGACAGCATTCAACTTTTATTTTTTCATTTTATGCACAATCCATATGCTAGATAGTCCACCTGCAAGCTTCTAGCTTATGCATTATGAGATCTGCTTTATAATACGAATGCTCTTTGAAATAGCTAGGGCATAGCTGCATTTTCGGTAGTGCAGAAATGCAATCCTCTTAAATGAAGGTCAGCTGCCAAGGTCTCACTCATACAGTCTGGGGGCATCCTATTCAAAGATCAAGACAGGATAAGAGCCATACATAAAGTCTACAAACTTTCAGATCTTCCATTATGCTATCACTTTTATACTGTCTTCATCCATTACTCCAGAAAAAAATCCCCCCCCCCAAACGAACAGGCTCAAAAGCATATTTTTAAAACAGGTTTTTAAAAGTTTTCAGACGGCTTCTTCTGTCTGTATATACATACATCCACACAAAAATTGATCTAAGTAGTAGCTTCCTACTGTGAATAAAGTTAAGCTGACAAACTATGCTAGGCAGCACAGGCACAGGTAAGGTTCAGTGCAACTATTATTTCTGCTACTCACTTTTTAGCAAGTATCAGTTGTCCTTAATGATCCCATGGATTTCACAGTGTACCTGAAGGAAATCTGCCTTAAGCAGTAAGACCTGCTCAGCTCTCCTTCAGCCCTCACAGCTGTCCTGGTACTTCAAACAGTTGTTTTGCCTTTGAAAAACCTACTGTCAGTGACAAAAAGTAAACAAGATTTTTTTTTTTTTCTAACAGCAATCTGTTGCAAAGAAAGATCCCCTCACTGGAAAACTCTTGAGCACTTAGGTGGCAGGAAATAAAAATGAGTAAGCCACAGAGACCAGACAATGTTTTGGAAGATGGTAAGGTTCTCAATGCCAAGAATGATCTCGCTGAAGAGGAAAAAAAAAATAGAGTAACAAGATTCCTCTGTTATGACACCCTGGAACTTTTTGTACGTGCTCTGGAGAGCTTTAACAGTCACAAACAGATTTAATTTCACAGGGACTCATCCAATAATTTCTTTGTCTTATGCTGGTGCTGCTCTACTTTTATGAGGAAAAACACAAAATCAAAATAGCAGCATCACCTTTTGAGAAAGGACAGCACACAGTAGTCTACACGTAGCTCAAAAGGCTGGTAATAAGCACAGAAACTTCACACCTTCGTATTTATTCCGTTCTTCTTCTAAAAAGACATTTTGAAAATGTAAGGAAAAACTATTCAAGAGTTATTTCTTCCTTATTTCTTCGCTTCTATGTTGCCATATTCTTGTGTAGTTGAATATGTGCCTATTTTGAAGGAACAGCAAAAACCCTTTTCTTCTCAGACATTTGTGACTAGTGCCTAATTTGAAGAGAAATATTTGAAAATTAGGTAAAAATAATGACAAGTCACAATGACAGCCATTCTATATAAGCCCAGCCCATCGCTGCCACCAGATCTCAATCAATGAGATAATCCAGGCAGCAGATTTTCCATCCCAGATGCGAGGTGCCTTAGATTTACTGATTTCATTAGCTCAGGGTAGCTCCACAGAAACATAGCTAGCTTCCTTCCCAGGCTAGCAGGGCTTCAGAAACAGCACTGCCACGCAGCATGGAGTTACTATTTATAAATCTTGCAAGCATCCCATGTATGCGGCAGCATTGTTTCAAGAACAAGCGAGCAACCCGACACAGAGCCATCACAGCTTATTAGCTCCGGCCACCCGGGACCGAACCGACTCCACCAGACCATTCAGAGTAGGCTGATGCATCTGTTCCCTAATGGTTGACATTCCACCAGCCTTATTAGATTGTGGACATTATCATGTGAATACATAGATCCAATTTTAACCTGGCAATGGTCCCAACCAACCTGCCACTGAGGGAAAAGCAGAGATTCAAGGAAGCTGCTCCTTCCGCGCTAGGTCCAGCGGTTCCCACGTTACGGGGCTATCTCCTTCCCCACGCCATTCCCCAGCCCACCTCAGATAATGAAGTTAATTACACAGAACAAAACAAGCCTTCTTGTCATTAGGCAAAGCCAGCATTAAAGTACAGATGATACTGGTGCATGCTCCCAGACAATGCTACACAGGGTCAAAAGAAAAAATAATAAAATGGCAAAAAGTATCTTTTCAGTACAAGGTGACCTAATTTCTCAACAACAGGGATTCCCTTTACTCTAATTATCGCATCCAGGCCTTTTTCCAAGCAAAATTGGTTAAGGAGGTATTTTGATGCCATTCCTTGCTTACTAATGTGATATAAGTAGATTTTTTTTTATTTTTTTTTTTGCGTTACTATGCTTCTTACTGATACTAATAGAACCACTGAGGTTTTTATACTTGGCAAAATAAGAAACTCCAAGGCAAACGATAAAGACAGAGACCCAAAGATTGGAGAGAAAAAAAATCTGGTCTCCCTAAAGCTAGCTGCTTTCTTTTGGAACTGTAAACCATAACGTTTGCATGTGAGTAGAGCTCAAATGTGCAGTAACCAGGAGGAAAAAAAAAAGCATTCAGATTTCTGAAAAATGCTTTGTTACACAAATCCCTGAGAGAAGACTTAAAGAATCTGCAACGTGCAACCCGTCATCCAAGGTCATGAGATTTGTGGGATTTATGAATATGACAGATAAATTTATTTCTTTTAAAAGGATGACATATGCTCCCTAAGAATTTACTCTAGTAATACGGATCAGTGATAGAAAGCTTTGCAGATGGTGATTAAGAGTTACTAGAATGCATCTCTATCATACAAATAGAAAATCTTTAATTTTCAGCCAAATTTTTTGCATTCAGGACTACCATATTAAGTATATTTTTCTTCCTGTTCAATACAAACCTGCGTACAGTATGCATTAATGATTTTCGATACTATGCCTTGAGATGGACAAGATACAAGAGAGCTGCCTCTACTTTCTTATTTCAGTAGATAACCCTAAATTACATGAAAAATGAAATTAAATATAGTTGAGGATAGTAGCAAAATAAGAACTCTAGTTCTGAACCAGTATTCTCTGACAATTAACAGAATACAAGCCAAGCTCTAATGACTTCCTCTTGGTCATGTATTTAAGTATTAGCCAAATCCCAGTAATTCTGATTATACATCAGTATTTTATATGAAAAAACCTTCAGGATCACAAAATTAAACTAGCCTTACACAAATTACAGAAGGAATGACAAACATAGTTACCAGACAAAAAGAATGTTTTCCACAGTATAGTCTCCATTTCCTTGGAAATAACTAAAGGAATGCTGTCATTGAAACGTGAAGTGAATTTCAGAAGCGGAAAGAGGCAGTCTGTAGGACAGACCAGCAACTACAGGCATGGGAAGTCATTTTGTACAGTAGCTTGATTTCTTTGCTCACCAGAAACACATACAAATGAATACTTCCAAATAAATTTCCCCCCAAGAACACATTGCTTTGAAATAACAGGCAATCACTTCAGTGAATTTAAGTACATCACGTGATAAAACATATTGAAGTGATTTATTCATTAATATACACTGACTGGAAACCACTAAGTTGAGGGAATCATTAACATGGAACAACTTTGGGGAAAAAAACAGACACTACTCTCTCTGGCCAAGCCAAAGTGAACCTATCAAACCGGTCGGTATGCAGGGTACTGGGAGTAATTTTAGTTTCCTCAACATGTCTAAGAGCACATTAGGGAACTGCTCTTACAAAGGGACTTATTTTCCAAGTTAAGATTCAAGTTTTACATTGAATATGAACTATTTAATGCTATTTAAATTTATTACTGGGATAGAACCACTCTAGGTCGTTCTAGAAAGGATTTCTCCCACAGATTTTGTTGCTTTTCCCAGTCTAAGGTTTTCCCAGTCTAAGCATCTGTGTTAGAAGAAAAGGCTTCAGGCATTTAAGAGACTTACTAAACCTTTGTGGTTTCTACTGTAAACCCTGTATATCCCACAAAATCAGCTGTAAATGTGGGCACCTACAGAATGGAGTTGTAGAAATTAATGTACTAAAGCTACTGAGGAAATGTAACACATGGAAAGAGTCAATACAAGTCTCTGTCTCAAGATCGGTGAAATTCTGACCGGTCTGAAAGTCCAGCTGCTCAATTTCACGTTATTGAACATGAAGTGAAGATCTGCATCACCAATTTCAACTTCATTTAACACACAGAACCAGGAATTTTTGAGGCTGATGAAATGCCCCCATATTCACATATTCAGTAAGTATACGGAATATGTATATTCAAGCCTTATACATGGCCAAATAAATAAGTGAGGAGATAACATCAGAGGTGCAGTTCTCTCAGTCTCAGAGAAGGGATGTAGCTCATCCAGCAGCCCCAGAAGAGCGCTGGGCAGGAGCTCTGTGTCCAGGCGGTGAACCTGAGGGGCCAGGACTCTTCAAATCCCTGGGACGCTTCAAAGGCCAGAAGACAGCCTAAAGGAAAAAAGGGTTTTCTGCACCTTTTTTGGGGAACAGATTGGGCAGAAAGAAGGGGCAGGGCAGGTGGTAACAAGCAGTCTGTCAAAGCTAGAACATGCATTTTTCTCCTTAGGCCTAAGAGGTGGTGACCTGTTAACTTCCACAGGATGCCACCTTCCTGTCTTGAAAGAAGTTTAAGATAAAGTACCGGGTCTTCACCAAAGTCTCTGTTCCTATAACAATTTCACTTTTCATTTCAGATTCTCATGCTGGGAAAGTGTGGGGGGATGCTAGGGGCAAGTTGATCTTACAGTGCAGGCAGCTGGAATGAAAAAGGTCATAAGGTAAGGGGAAAACGTAAGTTTATTTTCCACAATTCTTTAAACTGCCTCTGAACGTTTGGTACTTCTGCTCATTGGCCTTCTCTCCCGCTGTGCTGAATCAAAGCTTCATAAAGTCCACGCTCTTTTCAGAATGCAAAAGGAACGCTTGTGACAGGCAGAAAATCCTACCACTGGCACTGGCGTGTCACTTCACCAGGGGAGAGCTGCACATCCAAAAATGCTGCACAATATAAATGAAATTATGTTGTCCATCCCCTGGAAAGAAAATCCTCATTTAGCACTTAAGATCAGCAATAATTGGATGCAAAGCCTGGGGGAAAGACAAGAAAAATCAGAACACTGGAAGGAGAGAAAATGTGATAGAGACAAAACAACTTGTTATTGAGGAAATAAATGTTTCTGGACAGTAGTCCAATATGCAAAGATTGAATTTAATGCAAAAACAGAACAGAAAAGTGGACTGAAAGCAGCTGCACTTCGGCTGTTCAGTTACATTTTTGAAGCACTCCTGACCTGTGCTCTTCACAAGGAACTGTATGAACTCCCAGGACTGAATTCTTCTTGGAGAGCTGGAATTATCTATTCACTTAATAAAAAAAAAATTAAAGGCTTCAGAATTATGAAAAATCCCCTTGAAATTGTTCACTGGGCCAACGGAATAAGCCCTCCTGACTTTAAGAGATCATCTGGTCTTTTCTCTCTCTAACAACTTTGCTAAATTCAGGGATGTGCTTAAATCCTTTATTGAGTGATAGAACAATTATAAACTGCTCATTAGGGAACATAAAACCACGCACATTTCACAGTTACTGGAAACCTTTTCTCGTGTTCTGTCATCTCAGATTGATCTCTATTGCTGTATTTGTGTGTTAAATACAAAACATTCAAAGATTAGTAGAATCACTAAATTTATGGCTTGGGTATCATTTCAACAGAGCACAAAATCTCAACCATTTATAAAAATGCAGCAAGTGTAAGACGGGTTTCACAATTAACTAAGAAATACTGAAATTTTGCTAAGGAAAATAAGGCAGGCGATACTGACACTTGTGGTCATTTCTAGATTGCTGTTTTTCATTCAGTTATAAATACATTTGGGATAGTTCAGGAACACACTGGGGTCACAAAATAGCCACTCGCATTACAAATATTCTGTAACCCTGTCCTCTCTAATCTAAACGCCATACTGGAAATGTATGTAATCTTCTTCTTGAAGCAGAGACAAATGGACACTGGCCATACACATAATAATCCTTAACACGTGGTTTAAACTATGCATTCTGATACCATGTATGAACAGATTTCAGAAAGAAAAATAGAAGTTTTTAAGTAAAGATAACTACCTTTGAAAGTGTTGCCATTAATCATTTCGAATTGTCACTTGAAAGGCTTTAAATACACTACAACTGAAATAATACTACAATTCACTCAGATAAAATGGAATAATCTTTGCAGAGTATTCATGGAGTACTCAAAAAGCATGGCCCATATGGGAACATTTGGTTTGCATGTCAGCTGTGATGTATGTATTTAGTTCAACTTCCAGGGGACTCGTGGCCACCAGGCAGAAAATTATCTTTCTTCCTTAGCAGTACACTTGACTATAGCAACTCCCGTACATTCATTTGAGAAACTTCAGTTACTGTTGTCAAGAGAGAACTTGAATTAAATGGCTCATCCTTAGGGGCTAATTTATCTTATAAGTGATTTGACAAGGTTTGACTGATACCCTACAAAAATCACATAAAGGAAAATTTTTTAAGTTTTTGGAGGAAAATATTCCAAAGCTACACACCCTTGTTTTGCACAGATAGATGCTACCTGGTTCACAGTTGTCTTGTGCCCAAGTTATTCTAAGCACCTTATCTGACTCCTTGCATCTGTTTCTAATTTTGCAGAACTCACGGCACAGTCACCCTTGCACTGGCTACGGCATCTCTATCGTGTTCCTTACGTACACATGCACATCTTCACATCGGTACAACTCCTTCCTAGCTTTCAGAGATGGAAGCATCTGAAAGGCTAACACTGCAGCTTCTAATTTAAGATGTAACCATAGTAACATTACGGAACATACTACTCCTTGGATCAAGAACAAACAGTCCACTGACCCTTCATGGTGAGATGTAGCCAAAATAAAGCTTATTCCAACCTACAACCACAACAAGGTTACTTAAATCTTCAGGTCATACTTCCAGAGCGAAGCAAGTTCCACCCTCCTGAAATATCGAGGAACCTGCAGTATCATATAAAAGTGCTAAAGAAGGGAGTTAGATAAAAATAACTTTAAATAACTGAAAACTGAAACTTTGACTCCCTAAAGCTACAGTCAAATGCACAAATAAAAAGCAGCAGGGAAAAAAAAAAAAAAAAAAAAGCCTTTTCCTTAGTTTTCCACAAGATGAACAAAGATCTGCTACAGGCAAAGTTAGAGAAATTTAGTATGCATAGATGATTGATAAATCTGATCATGTTTCTAGTCAGCAGAATATGCATCTAGGGTAGTAAAACACAGTGACTGCCTGGGGAAGCCTTATTTGCCAGTGAAGGCAGTACCTCCCCAATCCATATGACAGACTAATTATGCTTGCTTTATCCTTTGGCTAAAAAAAAAAAAAAAAAAAAAAAAAGACGTCCAAACTACTGAAATCTTTAGCTTTTCAAAAAAAAAAAGGATGGACAAATGCACTGACCAGTAAACATTTTGGTAAGTATGCCGCTAGCATTCTATTTTCAGAATCCGCTACTGAGAAATTTTATTTGTAGCATCCAGTAAATGTAATAAGGTGCTTCAACATAGCATGGCCAGTCACTGAAAGAAGAGAAATGAAGGGAACACAAGTTTCACCGGGACCAGAAAGACAAATTCTACAATATAGGTACGTCTGTAACAAAGCCATTTTACACCCATCAATAATTGAAATCAAGTGCCCCCACTCCTGCAATAGCAGACTTCAACCTTTACCAAGGAAGAAAGCCATTAACAGCAAAAAGGCAGCTTAACAGCACGTGTTTGTACATTAGTGCCATCCAGCTTAATTGACTAACCTAAGATTACAAAAAGCTTTTAAAGGAGAAGCATGCAAAGCATGTGTAAAGGAAGTATGAGCAAAAAACACCTTCTCCTGTCATTGTGTAGGCACAAAAAATTTGCACTAAGAGCACCAAATGGGTTAAATGAAGCTTTGGTGTTTAAGTACTTATAATTCCTTTGCAGTGCAGAACAGCTTTTGGAAAACGGAAATAGAATGTCTCGCATTAAAAATCCCCCAGAGAATCATAAGTTACGGTGTCAAGGAAAAGTGAAAACAATTTGAAAAAACCTTCAATCATCCATTTAATAATCATACAATTTTTATACTCTTCACCTATCATTGTGCTCGTACTGAATATGTATCATTTATCAAATAGGAGCAAGAGCCTGTAAAGGTTTCTGGCTGCCTTTGGATTTAGTCAAAATGAATGCAAACAATCACGTGGGATTCAGCCAAGCAATGACGTTAAATTCTGCTCTGTCAGAAGACAGCATCTGTCAAAGCCCACATTTAAACTGCTGCCTGCCTGTGCAGCAGCTGAAGAGCTACGGAATGGATTTCAGAGACCACAATCCTCGCCTAAAACAGCTCGAACCCATTTCTACTACTGCCTAGCAACAATGAAGGAGGGAAGAGAGGCAAATCCTATTACTGAAGGCAAGTGAGCCACTACGTGCTAGCACTCACAGCTAACGTTACCATTAGAAATATGGATACTGAGGAGACGAGAACACAGCACTGCATTGTCCGGCAAGGGAAACACCAGCTGTAAAAGCTCCAAGACATCGGCTGCGAACACCAGACGAGCCCGATCGGAACAGGACCGAGAACTACTGTCCTTTTGTTCAAACAATGAACAAAAAGCCCCAAGACAAGGACAACACTTATGAGCAGGGAAGGTAACGCAGCAACGGGCAGACAGATGGACAGATTGGATACCGTGAAAAGCGATCGCAGGAAGCAGACTGCTGGGGGATGTGCGCATGTTCGATAGCATCTTTTTTGCTGAAATGATGGCGTGCCAAAACTATTTTCTGGGGGTATAATCCTCGCTCCATAAATGGCCTGACCAAGGAAGGTATGTCAAATCCTTGTGTGTGATATTCATTCAATTGTCTGTTACCTTTTCAGCCATTCCAGATAATGATCATTCCTAATTTGCAGAGCCCAGAGAGATAACGTGTCTCTAAACAGGGGAAAAATTCCAGCAGGGTTTTCCTTTCACCACCCCGAACAATGTCACTGTCTCAGACTCCTTTAATACACTGCTTACTGCCTGCACAAGGTTGGTGTGGGCACAGGAGGGATTAAAGGGATAATGTAGCTACTGTAATGATTGCATTTAACTGAGAAATTAAAAACTCAAAAGCCTCCAATCTAGGAAAACACAGCTAGAAATCCTCAGAAACTAGGTCAGAATTAATCCTTATCTGAAGTAATCTTAAAGCACTGGTAAAACGGTCATGATGTGACACACACTGAGAGCACTGAACCATCAAAACAGACCGTGCAGTCAAATTACATTATCTAAGAAGTGCCTTCAGAGCTTTTTCACACTTGCTTTTTTCTTTTTTTGCCCCTGAAACACAGCAAAATGTCATCAGACTGGTATCGGCCAAGCATACACTGGGAGTGTGCAAAAGACCGGACATGATTTAAACCATCAGCAGCACGATCAGGCACCACATTTTACAAGTAACATCAGGCTCCACTGAGATCCCAAAAGGAAACCTTCAAACACTACACACTCAAAATGGTGAGCACGTAAATTACCTCGTGCCATCGTTGCAATTTCTGCTTAATAGGAAAACACTGCCTGTTTAACTTGGATTGTAAAATGGCACTCAAACTAGTTGTCATTCATTTCTACTTCTTATTTATATGTAAATACTTCATCAAATGTGGCAAGAAAAGCTGACAGGTTACTATTTACAATAGAAATTTAAGACCTAAATCTAGAGTGATTTAGGCACCACAAAATGAAAGTGCTTATCTGCAGAATCTGCCAATAAGCTGCCATAAATCACCAAATCGGCAACATAAACGTGCTTTCTTTATCCAAGGCAATGCTAACATGCAGTGAAGCAACTGCGACTGGAAAGAGCTCACATACCTAAGGATGCATCTCACAGTCACCTATTTCAGATCACTTCTAAAGCCACTTTCTAGGACTTTTAAAACAAACACCGAATTCTGCCCTCAGGCAGTACTCCTGGAGAAGCACCGGCGGTGCCACTCTCCTATCTGACATTTTAAAGCCTGACATCAGACCTCACCTTAAGCACTGCCTGTTTTGTGCAAAAGATTAATGCAGTTTGTAAGTGAACTCAGGCGTGGTACATGAGGCCTAACATGCAACTGCTGCTGTTTGTCAGAATAGCGGCTCGGGCTGCCTTCTGAACTCTCCTAATTAAAGAATTTGCCCACAGCTAATCAAAATATGAAAATCCAGGACGTGTAAACAGGGAGACGAGTCCTTCGATCTGCAAAGCTGCAATTATAGAGCAGGGCTGGAAATACAAGGAGCTGAAACACTAGCAGAGCACAGACCACAAACCAAAATCGAGGAGGCATTCACAGTGCACACGCTGGGCATTTGCCAACAGACCAGGGACCGCACAACCAAGTGCCCAAAACGAAGAACTATTCGAAGTGAGAGCTTCAAAACACAGAGTTAAGTGCAGCAACATGCTTTCAGAAGACAAGGTGCCTGTATAGAGACCTTAGGTTATACTTGGTTAGTTGATTTTTGCTTTTACCTGCTGCCAATGGTTGGTGCCTGTGCATTAGCTTTCTGTGAAACTAAATCTTAATCAGGCAAATGCAGTAGTGCTTTAACCCTAATTAAACTGAGAGAAAATAATGTTTTTTCTCATGACTACTTGATGCTGTTTTTAATATATACTGACAGCTCTCTACCTTCAATGGGGCAATTGCTATTGCTGGATTTCAAATGCTTAATACCCACTGTAATGTTTTACACCTGAATTACAAAGAAATCAAAGCACAAAGTTGTTGTTTGTGGTGGGGTGTGTGTGTTTTTCTTCCTTCAGTCAATAGTTTTATGATGCTAAGAAACAGGTGTGGGTCCTTCCTTGATCCATACAAGGCCTTTTTAAAGGGCAAACAGGGACTGAGGGCTGTCTAGGAAATTCCCACCTTGAAAATAATCAAGGAAACATGTTAAGGGAGAAAGAACCTCTGAAAACAAGTTTTGTAATGATAGATGAGAATTATAAGAAATCTAATATGCACAATGTGAACATGCAGTCAAAAATGGGAGGGGGGTGTTCACCCATCACAACCCCATTTCTGGGACAATTTCTCTGTGCACCATGGAAAGGCAACAGTTTTAAGTTCAGACGAATAATATATAACCAGATTCTCCCTTTTACTTATTGTTGTGTGAAAGTAGGAGCACAAAAAAGCCTACTACCTCAACTAAAAATTAAAAACAGATTATTAATGCCGTGCAGATTTGCCAAAGTATTTGCATCTAATGACTGGAGTTTTGTAAGTGGAATAATTCAGTGTGGCAAAGTAAATCCAAATTACAGCTGCTACTCTGCATTCAGCTCCTCATACAGTTCTTGTTTTGATTTCTTCCTAAACTGCATACACATAAAACGGAATGATAACTAATCAAGTATTCCCACAGTTGCCCTCCAAGCTGGTATCGAACAATTATTTTCCCTGAGTTCTAGGATACCATTTGAAGTGACATTTGAGCTTGGTCATACAAAGATATCCATCCAAAAAGCTGAGTTTTTATTTAAAACTCACTGCACACCACACTGAAACTAAAAATTAAGTTTTTAAAAATTGTTTTGAGAGCAGGTTTTTATTTTCTAAGCATGCAAAAGAAGGTGTAAGTGCTCAGGTAAGCATACATCTTACATGTCAGGGGCTTAGTTCCTTTTTACCCTACGATTTAATTTCTGAGTTAAACAGCATTAAGAAGAACAGTGTGGAATTTCAGGCTGATTCTCAAGCAACATACTTTAGACACAGGTTTAAAATCCGTGGAGTGGAAAATAATTTTTAGATAGCTCAGTTTCTGGTACATAGCATCAGTCCCAAGCAGTTAAAAAATAATAATAGAGAAATACTTTCAGTGAGCTTGAAAACAAAACTCATGAACATGATGTAACAACAGGGAAGAGCTTAATATATCACCAGGCAAGTACTTTGCCATTTCAGAAAGAAGTAAGGGGCAGTTTTGTCTTTTCAGATACATTTATCATTACAAACCACAGTTAAAATCCCCGCTTACTTGCTCCTCCTGGTGGAGGTTAATGAGAGAGACAAACTACAGTTTCAGCTCAGTAAGTCGGTGCAATACTACTTCCCCTTGCTTCCAACTACTGTGAGTGATGCTTTCTGCATATACATTATTCTGTTTATATATCAACTGACACAGTAATTAAAATAAAGCTTAGTTATATGTCTCTCCTTATCCTTTTTGAAATCTCACTTTTTCCCTTACATTAACGAGGCAGACTGAACATTACAGTCACACATAATGATATATTATTCAACTGCCATCTCTTCTTAAATTACTTCCTTACAGCGTAAAATCCTGTAATTTCCCCATATAACATGTCACTTAGCTTTTAAATGCAGAAATTAATCCAAATATTGGTTTTAGAAGATAGCAAAGTAATTAATAAATTACACATTTATATTAAAAATAGCATTTTCTGTGGGACCCTTATTCAACTGTCATCCTTTTTCCTATACAAAACCCTAGGGCCCAGAAATAAATTAGAGCAAATTGAAAATCGCAAACGAATTGCTACTGTGCAGTGAAAGGTTCATTTACAAGATGATGTGATCAGCTTTTAATATGCAGCATCATGAAGCTGCCATATTGACTCTGCTCTTGAATATGAAAAAAATTTAGGAGAAAATGAAGCACAGACTACTTTGGCACTTTTTCCTACAGTTACAGCTGCTATTAGCAATACTTCACATTTCTGCATCATAACTGAAGTATAGCGGTTACATTTAAATCCACAGAGGGAAAAAAGAGTCACGTTCATCAGATAGTTTGCCAGAAAGTGACTTGGAGCTGTGCAGTTTTACTTCTTGTTAATATGAGCGTTTACTTAAGATCTCTGTCCACTAAAAATCAACAGCTTGACTGTAAATCAGCTGCACACGAGCCAGGCCAACAACCAGGAGTTGTCGTTTCCTTCATTGTGGAGCAGAAGGTTAAAGGTGCTTGAAAGGTGACCAGAAACGTTATCTTGTGTTACCATCTAAGGGCTGTGCAGCGAGGTTACTGGACCCTGAAAATTAATTTTGACAGGTGCACCTTCTCATTGACTTTCTGAACACAGTCGGGGCCGATGGAAACACGCCAAGCAGTGTACTGTGACTAACAGAACCCTGCCATAATCAGCCCTGCATCGTCTGTCCCACCACCACTACATGACCATTTTACAAAAAGGGTTTTTAAACTGAACCGTACTAGCCTCTGCATGTCAAATCAATTTTAATTAATGCCAATAAACCTTCCATCTGGTATCAAGCCCTTTTCATTCAGTCCTCCTCAAGCACTGTACAAGGATTTCAGTCAGTATACATGATGCTATTTAAGTCTACTTCACACTTCTTCAGCTAGCATGATCAACTTTTTCTAGTTTTTTGTTTGCTTTTGGGTATTTTCAACTCTTACCATAAAAAAAATAAGCAATCAAATCAAGTAACTTTTTTTTTTTTTGATAAAAGTTGCCTTTTAGCAAAAATCTGATCTTGCTCATATTAACATGGGCTGTTTTTTTTTAAAAAATGGGACTCAGTTATAGGTTGATGTCTAGTTTCTCATTGTAGCTTTCCATATTATGAGCAAGTAAAATTAAGAATTTGTGTTCTGTTTGTTTAAACCTTTGCAGAGTGAGCCATTTGCAGAGAATCACTCAACATAAGCAAAAGAAAATGAATACCAAAGAATAGCAGCGGATCCAGAAAGGAAGGGAAAAGCATTTTCCTTGGCCATTGTCTCATCATTGGATTCTTACAACATGCTTCAGTGGAGAAGACGACACTGCTGCTTTGCAAAGATGACCTGGAATACCAAAAGGTCTCTATTCCGCACCCATCTCATTGGCCTGGTCTCTCTCGTATTTCTTTTTGCTGTGTTTCTGTTTTTTAATCATCACGACTGGCTGCCAGGCAGGGCTGCTTTCAGAGAAAATCCCATGGCTTACACTATACGAGGATTTAGGTCTACTAAGAGCGAGATGAACCACAGCTCTCTAAGGAACGCGTGGAAAGACGCCGTACCTCAGACTCTCAGGCCTCAAACACTCACCAACTCCAACAACACCGAGCTGTCACCCCAAGGAGTTACCGGTTTGGAGAACACGCTCAGTGCCAATGGAAGTATTTACAACGAGAAAGGTGCTGGGCATCCAACTTCGTACCATTTCAAATACGTCATCAATGAGCCTGAAAAATGCCAGGAGAAGACCCCTTTCCTAATTTTGCTCATTGCTGCAGAGCCAGGCCAAGTAGAAGCTAGACAGGCGATCCGACAAACCTGGGGTAACGAAAGCCTGACACCTGGCATCCAAATTGTTCGCATCTTTTTGCTGGGGCTAAGCATCAAGAAAAACGGATACCTCCAGCGCACCATACTAGAGGAAAGTAGACAATACCACGACATCATTCAACAAGAATACTTAGACACCTATTATAATTTAACCATTAAAACTCTGATGGGAATGAACTGGGTTGCATCTTATTGTCCAAGTGTTCCGTATGTTATGAAAACTGACAGTGATATGTTTGTCAATACTGAGTATTTAATACACAAGCTTCTGAAACCAGAACTTCCTCCAAGGCACAAATATTTTACAGGTTATTTAATGAGAGGTTACGCACCTAACAGGAACAAGGATAGCAAGTGGTACATGCCACCTGATTTGTATCCAAGCGAACGTTATCCTGTATTCTGCTCTGGAACTGGTTATGTTTTTTCTGGAGATTTAGCAGAAAAAATCTTTAAAGTCTCCTTAGGCATCAGACGTTTACATTTAGAGGATGTATACGTGGGGATCTGCCTTGCCAAGCTGCGAATTGACCCCATGCCTCCACCCAATGAGTTTGTCTTCAATCACTGGCGAGTTTCTTACTCCAGCTGTAAATATAGCCACCTAATTACCTCCCATCAGTTCCAACCTAGTGAACTGATCAAATACTGGAACCACTTACAACAGAATAAGCACAATGCCTGTGCCAATGCAGCAAAAGAGAAAGCAGGCAGGTATCGCCACCGTAAACTGCACTAGAAGGACAGCACTCCCTCTATCAAATGTATCCCACGTGCAATTTGTAAATATCGCTGAACGCATGTACAGTGAAAATGGATGAGCTTAACGGGACAGCCTTTAGTTGATCCCCATCTCACATAGTGGAGTCTGAAAATTATTTTTTTAATTTAAAATAAAAAGTATAGTTCTTGAAAACACTAATATTATGAAACCATAACCAAAAGGTTTTCCCAGCAAATTTGAAGAAAAAAGACGAGATACAAAGATTTTTTGTGTTAATGTGCAATAATAAGCATGCACACTTTGGTGGTCCAATTGCTGACTTCTGTGCCAATAAAATGTAATTGAGCATATTTTCCACCCAGATTTTATTTAAAAAATGCATTCATACCTCTAGTTCTTTTCAATGTAATGATTTCTTGTTATCCCAAATTGCTATAAGTAAAATGAAAAATGAGAAACAAAGGAAATGCACAAAGGACAGATCAGTTTTACCTTCAAATACCACATTAAAATTATTATATGCTTCTTTAACATCCAACATATTTAGCAGTGTCACATTTACAATTAAGACACTACCAAAAGAACACTACAACAATGCAGAAGTACTCCGTTGAAGTACATTCGGTTCTGGCATGGGTGATTTCTGGGAGGGATTAGGAAAAAAAGGATAAATGAAAACAAAGTTCAGACTACCACTTTGTACATCGCCTTCTGAAATGTTACTGGTGTTCTTGATTCAACTCCAGTTTCAACTACATCCTCCTGAAAGAGGTGACAAAGTTGCTTATTTCTGTACAAGTCATAGGGCAAGCTCCTAAATTCTGGTGCCAAGTAACATTCATCTTGGCATCTTTGTGCAAATTCATTCAATCTGCTATTAAATTCCTTATATAACTTCAAGACAGCTCAAAGGCTGATCGGGAATGCAAAACGGAACTTCGAGTCTTTCACCACAGTCTCAGAAGTGTTCTGTTTTGTAGAAGAGGGAGAAAACCTACCAAATCTTTGTTGGTTTTGCTCTTTACTGCCTTTCAAAAAAAAAAAAAAAAAAAAAAAAAAAAAAGACCAGTCAAGTGAAAATAGGTCTGCTAGAGGAAATTAAGCCAAACACTTTACGTTATAGATGGGGAGGTGGGGAGGACTAAGTCATAAGATTGACATTTCCGGATAGCAATACGGGCGAGAACAAAATAGAAGCAATTTTAAGAATTAAAGCTACAACATCTGCCACTGAAAACAAAATTGAAGTAGGTTAAATCTATTTACAGGTTTCCACGTTTTCTAACAAACAGAACTTTTAAAGTTTATTTTCCAATAAAGTTACAGAAGCATTGCATCAGAATCAGGTTACTACTATTTGTCACAGTGCCGGGGTAAGCAATACCCGCATTTGATTAAGCAGTAAATGATGGAACTGTGATTAGTTTTCTGTTTGACCAGTACTTTTTAATTGGGTAAAATACAAATATTTGATGTACTTTTATTATTTAATAAAACTGATTATATTTATGGTCCTTCAGCCTTCACTTTTTATGGTAAAGCTGCTCAGGAAGAAATAAATTGCTAGCTTCAGCATTAACTGGCACTTCTAGTTTTCCCTAATTCTTAAAGTGTAGCTTTCATACCATGCACAATACAGAGACCACAGCAGGTTTATTTTCCTTTGTAATGAAAAGATGAATCATCTTACAGAGCACTCTCAGCAGCCCTAAGGCTGTATATATCCAGGAACTTAGGCACATAAGCAGACTGTATCGCACTGGTCTAGTCCTCCTAAGGAATTCTAAGGAGGTCTCACTGAAGGTGGGTTTGGGAATTTGCCCTTCACTATTTTTTGGGTGGTCCTCCAATGAACTGTCTGTCATACCTTAAATCATAGAAATGGACATGTCTGGGGAAAGCAAATGTGTGAAAATAGTAAATTTATGCAGAACAGATGAACGTTCTCTAACTCAATTGAAATTGTATTGACTTAGTCATGGTGATGATTATCAGCATTCATGTAACACGGTAGCACAAGCTGCATTAAAGTGTTTGAGAACACTCTAACATTAACGCCCATTTGTAGTTCTCTTCTGACTCCTTGCTTCCTGGTGAGGACTAGAGCACCAGTCCCTGCCTTCAGTACTTTCAAGCTAGACCATAATTTACTCTACTCGGATTTTCCCAGCTTTGGCTAGTTCGAAGTGTTATTACTAGCTTCTGGGTCTAGTCCAAGAGGTTAATAACTAAACATTAAATAGTTGGGCACTTTCAGTATAAAGTTTGGCAGCCAAACAACCTCTTGGGTACTTGGGAGTTCATGCAAGATGCCAATCTGCCTGAGTTTGGCAGAATTATGTTACAATACCTACGAGTTCAGTACATTGAACTTCTTCCTAGTTAAAATACTAGTGAGAAGATGTTAAATAAAAACCCATTCATAATGTTCTTTTAAGGGCCCAACCTACTTTTTAAAAATTGTATTAATATTTAGGTATGATTTGAAACTACTCTATAAACACATTTGAATCACTATCAAGACAGCCAAAGGCTACTTAAGTCTTTTTTATCCAAGTGTTTTCTTTCAGTTTGTTATGAAGCTTGCAGAAGGAGGGAGAGGTTGTATGGTGAAACATGCCATTACACACTTAAAGATCTACCTTCCGTTCTCCAAACACTGTTACCACTTTATAGTTTGTGTTGAAGCCATTTGCTCACTCTAGAAGAGCATAACAACAGTTCATGTCAAAAACAATGCAATCATTTGTATCATTAAAACCTCTGGCAAGTTCTGGCACTTCCTACCCAACAGAAAGCAAGCCAAGAAATGTGTTGTCAGTTGCAACAGGATAAAAGTTTGTGTTTAGGTCTAACACGTCTGCAATGAAGTAAAAAAAAAAAGTAACAGTAGCGTACTCAACAAGGCATAGAAGTTTGTGCAATATTCTCTTTAAATGCGTTTTGTGTGTCCCCCCTCCCTGTATGTCTGCTTCAGATCAAATGCAAAACCATGGCTAAACTTATTACAGGAAAACATGCATCATCATTGCACCATCATTACGGCAAAGAAACATTTTAGACTAAGTAAGCAAGGGAACAAAAACTGGAATTCAGTCATTTTTCCTCATTTAACTTTAAACTGAATAAAGATTTACACATTTATACTAGACAACCAAAATAAAGCCTCACACTATTATTTACCATCAGAACCTCTCCTCTTACATCTCCATCTGTACTGGTGATCCCAGTTATTTGGGGATCCTGTTATCAATAGGTTTAAGCATATGAAGTGAACAACTACAGCTTTTGGAGTTAGAAGGCTGCTCCTATCCCCAGCCATTGACAGACTTTTTTCATGGATAACGTTCATGTTCTGTTCTAGTTTGAAAAAAAAAAAAAAAATACTAGGAAAGGTACTTGCAAGCCTCAGTGGTTGCTTTGAGGAGGGGAAAAGTGTCCGATAAGATCTTTACCTAAACGTTTTAAGTTATTTCTGTCCTACAAATTAGAAATTATACGACTGCAGTGATCTTGAAGAAATAAGGCAGACTGGGTTTCAGGTTAAAAAAGTCTCAAAATCACTGCCAAATCAGGCATGGCATGAGCACAGGAATAGAACCTAGAAGCCATTACTCTAGACAGCCCCCCATCCCTCCTGATTTCCCAACACATTAACACAATCCCCAGTCATACTTCAATTTAAAATATCTACATCATCCCACATTGCAAGAACATCTTATCTCCTGAATGAATACATCTTTGCAATTTCTGAAAACTTCCCAAGAAGAGATGGAAGAGAGAGAAGAATTTAGAAGTTACTACTACTTCTGTTCATGCCATTAGCAAGAACAGGCTTGTAACTACTTTGCTAAAATATCAATTTCCATGTGTTTTTTTTTTTCATTTTTACAACTCATTTCTCAATCCTTACTTTATGCTGTCAAAGAATACAAGTAACTATTGGACAATTTCTTTACATTATGAAAACTGCACCTATAAAATTTTAAATGCATTTCCCCTTTGCATTTCATAGTTCGTTCTTTCAAAGCAGCGTGTGATTCAGGTGGTGCAGTCTCACCATTCCTGACCCCACTAATGCCAGGCTGGGCGTCATACCCATCACACACAGCATTTGCTGTATCCCTACAGCTTCTATCTCCAGCCTCCCACATCCAGCTCTGCTTTGCAGGACTTAGCCACTACTCGAGGGGAGCGCAGGGAGAGGAGGGAGGCAGGGAAGCTGCACCGCCAGCCATGCAGTGCTGCACCGTGCAAATGTAGGTCAGGAAGGAGAGAACAGCGCCTTTGCTTTGTACCCAAGGCAAGAATTAATTCCAAGGCTTTCAGGGGCAGGAGGCTGGGGGACGGCCATATAGAACAAACTTGCAGCAGGTCAGTTAAAGCTCCTGAATATCAGAAAACAGAGGAGTGAGACTAAAAATGCAGCACCTGATCAACACCATGCAGATTAAAAAAAAATACATACACACATCTCAAGGGCAGGCTCAATGATGAAAGGAAAACACTGAAAGTGATGCCAAATTAGAAAGCAGCATCTGAATTTCTAGTGAAAAGCATTTGTACTTTCCCCCTTCTAGAGAAAATAAAACTTTAAGGTGAACCTATTCCTGTAACCACATTTCTGGTTTGTGATTGCAGTGAATGCCCTTTATTAAAGCCTGCACTAAAGTAATTACAAGCAATGACACAACGGCATGAAGAGCAGCAGGTCAGTAACTCCAGAACAGCTATTTTACATATGGGAGTGCCAACACACAGTCAAAACAGCACGGAAAACCAGATCAGTTTTATCTAGGGCTTACATCTGATTTTGAAAGGAAGCATTCACTATATTCTTCATTTGTCCCTGGCTAACTCAAAGGAAAGCCAGCCTGGCACAAGCCGGTACCTTCGATTCACAGTTAAATAACTGTGGAAGAATTTAGCTGAACATGGGATAGAGATTAAAACCACCATGTTGCTCTTCTCCTATCACCATGGCAACGGCTAAAAGAACTCTCTTAAGCATTTAAATCTGACAGTTTTCATGATAGCCCTAACTGGATGATGGTAATGATGCATTTTGCTTCATGAGCTAACTACTGTGCAACTCCATCCACCGGGTACAAACCATTCCCTTCGCTGTTCTCAGGGCTGTGCTTGTGGTCAAAACGTTCTGACCGAGACAGTAACCTCAAGTCACTTCTCACTCAAAAAAAGAAGTCCCTCCAGCTCAGGGAACGCTTATAGCTTAAAGCTCCATGTAGTCTCAAAGGCTTCCTTTTGAATGCTTAACTTGTGCGCACTTGCTGTACCGGGTGGAAAAGTCAGGACTGCTAAAATGTTTAACGGGAATTTTCTGAAAGGGCTTCCATTCACCTGGGAATGCCTGAGAAAGAAACGCTTTGCAAAACCCTTCCTAAAGAGTGAACAGAGTTGCTCCTGCTATCTTCTAGGTATCATTTGCCTGAGCAAGGAGGAAGAAGTTGATGTTATTCTATAATCTTTATCACTCTGTACACAATATAAAGTTATTTGAATAAGAAAACTGCAAGCCATACATACAATGTGTATATATAATATGTAAACTGAAGAATATACAAATACATCACTGAAGACAAGTGCATCAGAGCAAGTGCTTGCATCTCCTTTTAGCCCATTTAGCTTGATCTGACATTAATTGACATTTTGGTATCAATATTCAGTGAACCGCTCGCAATGACCTCCCAGACACCTAGTTTGGGCATGTTGGAAAAGGCTCTTATTTATTTCCCTCATTAGAAAGATGTGCACACATTTCTTACCCTAATACTTTAAGGACACCAGATTTGATATTGTCTTGCAATTAATTCAACATAAAGAAGATCAAGAAACTGAGAACAGTGTGAAATCCTTAAAGGATTAAAATTTCCCAAGACGACAAACAAGCCTAGAGGAAATAGGCATGTCTGCAAGGATGTAAGAGATAACACAAAGTCCTCCAGAAGTTACACATACCCCATTCTTCCCAAGTTAACACAAGTGTTTATTATGTTAAGAATTAAAAACTTCAATACCATCATAAAAACACTAAATCCCTCCACTCTTAAAAACAACAACAACGTCTTTTGTTGTGGAAAGGCCAAGTGTTCCCGTGTGTCAGCAAGCTCAAGGTTTAAAACACAAAAAACTGTCTGCCACAAGAAATCCTTTGTTAATAAAATACCAAACAAGTCACCAAGGAAAACAAAACCCTAGCTCACTGCCTTTATTAAATATTTAACTTATCCTGCATTTAAACAAGATGAGGTCTAAGAAATACTTGAAGAATAAAAGAGATTCTAGGTTTCTTTCAGAATTTCACTGCTGCTCTCATCATTTCCAAAAGTAGTAAGAATCTGACATATTAAAAAAAATTTACGTCATAATTAAAGCCTGTTGTGCCATAACATATAGGTTGATGCAAGATAAAACAAAAATGAATCACTGGAAAACGCCATCTGTGACTCAGTCTAAAATTTTACATAAAAATTCAGTACTGCCAGTTAATGCAAATGCCAGTCTTTTTATAGGCATTTCTCCAAAGTCCACCTAGGCATTGATTTTCATAGACATAAAAATTTAACTCAATTATCCAGCCTTCCGAATCAAGAGAATAACCAATTTCCCATTGTATCATCTTTGAATAATTTAAGGCCTTGTATTTTATTGATTCTTTTTTAGCAGGGAAGAAGACACTTTTTATGTCCAAATAATTTAAAGAAACAAGATTTTATTTCAGGTATGCTCTTGACATTACTTAAAACTCTAAGAAGAGTAAATATCATACACATAGCTGAACGGACAACACACCCGTTCCTCAAAAAGGAAATTGCAAAGCTTATGCTCTAAGCACAATGAGGCACTAAAA
>CM021772.1:8117672-8175407 GCA_011076525.1 Nettapus auritus
CTCATTGATCCTAAATAAAATGCAACTTCAACTGAAATGTATTTGCAATAACGCCCCTACTGATGTCATGAGAAAATTCTGTCTTTCAAGTTGGAAGCAATTTTTAAAAGCAGATGCAACAGACTACTCTTATCATCTCACCAAAATCAATATTGCTTTATCTGTTTTGGAAATTAACCACATTACTTTAAAAAGTTAATCTATTTCCTGAATTCTCAACATGGCAAAAATAGATATATACATTGAAAGAATGGCAGAAAATGCTTTTATTATCTCAACTCTTTTATTTTCTAAAAAAAAACACAACTTATTCAATCTTAAAAACCATAGTTACTGCTGCTAATAACTTCACCAATCGTGAATTATGTCCTTTATAGCAGCAGGTGAGTCTGATTGCTGCATCTGGCAAAAGTATAATCTTCTTTCTACTAAAAATTTGAGAAACGGATGCTTAAAACAACTTAAGATATCCACTTTCATTAATGTCATAAAAGGACTGTCAGCCTTCTCCCAGTAATCTGGGGGCTCTAATCCTGGAAAAAATAAAAATTAAAAAAAATCTAATGCTGCCATATTCAGTTAAAAAAAACAAAACAGCACAGCATTCTCTGGGTCCCCCGAGTTTTTTGTGTTTAATTTTTTCCCCCTTTATAACTTTTCCTCATTTTCTTATAGCAGAAGTTAAACTCAAATGATTTATTGTCCAAATTTCACACTAGCAGAGCAGAATGGAGAAACTGGAATAAAGAACACAATCACATTTCTTCCCTACCTCTCCTCCTTTTCAGCAGAAAACACCACGTGTCTGAACACACACTTTCTGTAACTGCCATCTTCTGCACACATTCTGTAAATCACTCCTGAGAAACATGACTTTTGTTGTGCCTAAGACTGCTTATGACAACCAGGCTAACATTTAATAATACAATACTTTACCTCTTCTACTTCTGTAAGAGAAACATCTACAAATCCTGTATTTACAGGGTTTTTTTGCACTGTAAAAAAAAAATATTTTATTGGAATAAAGCAATTTTCTCCCCGTTCCTTATCACAGCAGTCTCTTAGACTTGTGAGTATTTACACCACCAGGAAGCTGTTATTTGCACAGAGCTATACTGAAAGGAATTACAGCAGCTTAGAAATTCCTTATTCATGAGGAATTGTGAGAGATTTGTGGCTAAAGTACTAATATGATTCACTCAAAACAGATGAGTAAGCTATTTTTTTTAAAATTGTTTTTTCATATTCTGAAGATCCAGATATTTTTTCCCCATTTTGTCAGTATAAGCTCAAATTTTTCAGCATGAAAGCTACTCAACATGCTGGTTCTCCCAAACCTCACCACCTGTGTGCGATGGCATTTCAGAAAGCAGTACACAGAGTTGTACACTAGCTAGAACATGGCAAAGTACTTTTCCATCAGATTGCAGTGCTGGGAACAAAACCACATTCACTGATACAGTCATTTCAGCATTAAGATAATGATGAAAATAATTAAGACAAATTGCAGAGTTGGACGGCGTTCATGTGCTGAAAGGACGGACTGATCCAGCCATGCCTTCCTCAGCACGTCCAGAGGCAGAATGCAAAGTGGTAGATGCTTCCCACTTTTTTCCTATGACACTTGAAGACATTTGAGCAAAAATAGCTTTCAATGTTTGCTGAACACATTTTACGCCAGCTTTGTCAGTTACTTGAAATGAAAAATTATCAGAATGAGGGGAGTCTCCAGAAAAGAGAGATCTGGATCCCTGCATGGCCAACCAAGTAACTTGGCACTTCATTTGTAGCAGCAGCCAGACACGGCAATCCATGGCCTTAGCTTGTCCTGGCTTTTGGGAAGTCAACAAAAACAGAATTGTCTTTGTAGTGGTCAATAAAGCTTTCTTTTCTTGTTGTCCTACTTTCTTCCTTTGCCAACTGCCTCTTCGCAACTCAGCATTTTCCGAATATATCAAAAAGATACGTGACAACATGCTACATGGAGGCAATTTCTCTAAGATGCCATATAAAGAACTGAGCAATTCTCCAAACAAATCCTCCAACAATCTCCCCATCTAAACACAGCAAGACCACACTAGTGATGCAACAATTTATTTGAGAGAAAAAAAATCTAATTGGTCTTGTCTTAAACATATGGACATGAATTCCCATAATGTAGCTTTTTAGAGACTGCATTCAGAAAAGATCACACAAATCTGTTTGGTCGTGATAACTACCAAACTACATTTTCTGACTTTTCTGTACAACATTTTTAACACTTCTAATAAGCAGCAGTCTTTTAGATGTCAGAGAACTGGTTCTGTACTGTAGACCAATTCTCATTGCTTAACGCTGGCATCAGATGAAATTAGACTGAGACAAATTGACTGGTTTCAACGGTTTGCCAGTGTAGCCACGTAGACTTTAACAAGCCTAGTAAATACATAATAAATGTTGACTAGGAACTTATTACCAACATTTCCTTCCTAAACAGCTAATAAATTTATCCAGTAACCTGCAGAAATATTGCCCCAATTTCCCCATTTACTGCAAAATGAGAGGATGGATCAGAGAAATTCACCTACAGAGATTCAACTACCTGGAGGCTTTTAACTGATCCTATAGCAGTTGTTAGCAGAAATTAACAGTAACTTGCTGTGCTACTGCTTAGCTACATTAAAGAAAAACTATCAAAAACCAGTAGAAATACTTTGTAATTATTCTCTCATTATAAACTTTTGGAAACTAGGACATTTGTGTGTTACATAGTAGATCTCTTCCTATTAAACAGATAAAAGGGGGAAAACTCAGGAAAGCCACCCTTTTGGTGAGCTACCTAGACAGGACAAGCACTAAAGAAAGAAAGAAAAAACCTGCCCTCAACTGTTTATGTAACCAAATTAGAAGACAAATTTTAAGTGGTAGGCTTCAATTTAAGTACTGGGAATAGGTGTTTCACTGTGTAATGGAAGAGATCTCTGGAACTTACATATTTTGGAAAAACAATTATAGAACAATATTTGCATTATGAAAATTTCAAAGTTTAATGAATTTACATGAAATCCAGAAGATCTTGAACTGTGAATGCTGCAAAACGCATGCTAGTTAATAAACTAGCTAATTATAACCTAGTTGATAAATACCATTGGAGTTCATTATGTCAGGGGCATTACTAGCTGGACTGAAGAGCACTGGCAGTTGAATTTTGTTGATCTGATTCAGGTCAAATGTGTAATCCTATGCAATCCAGTAGCAAACACACATGGCACTACAGAAATAGGATCCCAGGAACATGAGAAGCAGAAACTGCATACGACAGTCCTGGGAAACGTCCCCAAAACACAACAGGCTAACCCACTTTCTAGATGTTTATAGAAGTAAAGGTGAGAAGTCAAAGCATATCAAGTTAAATGCTTTCAATTCCCACATGATTTTTCTAATGCAGGAGTAAATTGGCCTTCACTCACTGTAAACCAAGGAAATTAAACTACAGCTAACTAAAGTAATTTTATTCCTAAAGACATCATCAGCCAATGGCAATTTTATGCATTATAACTTATGAATGTTGATGTTATACACTTTGGTAATTTGCCTTAATTCGCTTGAGTGCCTTGATCTAGATACAGCCTTAAGGAACGCTCGTATATTGCCATATTAGATTGCATCATCCTTTGTATTAAAGAGAAAAGGTTATTTCTGAATGGCAGAACTACGAAGCACTTGCACTAATATGAAAAAGGAAATTATTTCCAAGACTTCACTTTTTAATGATTCCTAGCCACTATAGACACTCGGGGGGCAACAGCTTCACCCTGGAAGACTTAAGGTGTTTAACTTGAAACATAAAATAACTTTAACCCTTTAAAACCAATCCTGTTTAAAACAACAGAAGGTTAGGAAGAACCTCAAAAAGTGATGGGCACTTCAGGGCTACTGGGAAGAAAAAAAGATTGAGTTCCAGATGCAGGGGGGGGGGGAGTAACTCCCCCCCTCCAAACCTACACACAGCTACAGTTCTTCGGTTAGCATTTAGATGAATGCAAAGGCACTTGCAGAAATTCATTATGCTTGTCATAAAATCCCTAAACAAGATGGGAATCCGGGAAGATCCAGTGTTTGAGAACAAACTGTTAAGCACCTCCCAGAGTTCAGCAGCAGGTTGAAGTCTACACCAGCTGGACCACAGGCTGCTGCGGTGGTTAGCACCAGGTCATATAAATGACAGAACACTGAATACTGCTGGAGGCGCTGGGAGCCTCTCCTACAGCAGCTCAGTAGTAACAAATAAGCA
This sequence comes from Nettapus auritus, assembly GCA_011076525.1. NCBI lineage: Eukaryota > Metazoa > Chordata > Aves > Anseriformes > Anatidae > Nettapus > Nettapus auritus. The sequence goes on from CM021772.1 coordinate 8,121,946, forward strand.
GGACTTGAGCCAGGGTTTTATCAAAAGAAAAATATTAAGGTATTAATCAAAGGAACTGAAACCAACTGAATGCAGATTTACATATGCATACACCTTTCTGAGTAGAGAAGTTCTAAATTTCAGTACCCTAGAGTGAAACAATAAAGAATTAAGAAGCAAAATACAAGCCAGAGTAATCTTTCAAGTTATATCAATGTATAATAGTAATAGATCGCTGTTAGAGTGAATGGGCTGTTAACAAATAAAAACAGAATACATCTTTTCCACCTAAGATAATGTCACAAAGCACAAGTACTTTAAAAATGACTGAGAGGGCTCCCTCCCTGCCAATAAACCTTTCTGTAATGGCAATTTAACTGGAAGCAAAACATTTCTCCCATCACCTTCAGGCTTTCCACAGAACCTTATTCTACCTCCTTTACCCCTGAGAAAAGAACATCTGCCCACACCCATCAGCTTGCAATCTTCTTACAGACAGAATTCATTTAGCTTCCTTTTGGGGAATATGGTAGAAGAAGAAAATGGTGAAGCCTAGTTGAGCCAGAATAAGTCTTTTGTTTTAAATAAAAAAAAAGAAATCAGAACATATTTCTCAAAGCTGTGTACATTCTTATATTATGCCACTTGTACGCAGTATCAATATATCTCTGTGTGTTTTAATCTAGCTTAAATATGGTTTCACTAAAGCAACATCGCTTTACTGAACATGAGGCAGAAACTCCTTTAAGTGTGCCAAATATTAAATGTCAGGTTTATCAATCATTTTTGTTCCACTTATGAGAGGCATCAGGTACTTACATGATTTTCCTTAAAGGTAAGTTTTTTATTCATAACTGAGAACTTCCACAATTACTAGTATATTAGTACTACTGTTTGTGTAATACATTCTTGATCTTAACCTGGAGGATTTGAGCTGTTTATTACTTTTATCTTCATCTCAATTCCATATAAAGGAGTGATTAATATTTGAAAATGTTTTCTATATACTGTAAAATTCCACCTAAAAAACACATTCCCTGCATATGGATTATTGTTACTGTACTCATTGTTTAGAAAGATCTAGTGGCATATTCGTATTAGATTGCACGCTATTTGATCATGTAACTCAACTATTGGCAGCCTCCCAGAGAACAAAATAAAAGGACATTAAGAATTTTGCTGAGAACTGCCAGAGGAATTAATATTGGGAACGTATTGAATATATTGTTTTTGCTGTACAGCACAATACATGTTTAATAAGGACAGCTTTCATATACATGTTGTTGTATCCAAATAAAGGCAAGCAACCTGCCCGATCAGGCTATCCTCTCATTAGTGCAAAAGAGAGGTGTAAAGACAAATGCATTTCACAAAGAATTCCAGGTATGAACAAGGAAGCTGATTTACACATTCAAATTTTAGCAAACTTGTGAAATTTGCTCCACATGTAAGATTATCCTTTAAAAACAAATATTATGTTATTCCAGGCAGTCCAGCATCTTTTAGATTTTCCTTTTTAGGACAGAATAATAAGCAGACCATAATGTTAATATGTATTTTACTATTTCAATCTGAATTTCACCTTCTGTTTGTGTCCAGTTATTTTTGGAAGTGTTTTCATTTTTCAAGACTTAATTAGAAACCTACTATAAAAGCGGTGGTTTGTTACAGCACAAGGTATCACACTAAAACAGAACGGAATTTATAGACTAGTATGAGGCATCTGCATATAACGTAGGCAACTAAATTATTAGCTACAAAATATTTGTCTTAAGGCCTTATGAAGCTTCCTCTATCCAGAATTCTTTTGTTTTACTTAGTAACCACATGGGGAAATAAAATAAAATGCATTGGGCAGGTTATTTTTTCTTATGACAACTGTATTCCATTTAGATTTCAGAAATATCACAGTCTGTTTGCCTCATTTACATCAACTGTTCCCAAGATAACTAGGAAGTAGGACTGATTAATACTGCTACATGATGCATCCTCAAGTTTTGCTTTGGAACAAGGAAACAAGAGGTTCTTTCTCCCAGCAGGAAACAGATTTGTTAGCAGCCTACTTCACTCCTTCCCTCCTTCCACAGTACTCTCTGAACCTAGTTTCCAGTTTTAGTCAAACCTGGAAGAACGTTTTCTTCTTTGTCAAATTTTGTGAAAATTGCTGGCCAGAGAAACGAGACCCTCTGACTAGTGCTGGAAAGGCAGGCGGCACTTTTTCTGTACCTCTTCAAAATGCCAGCACCAGAAAGCACACATCTGAACTGATCAACTGCATGTTGCTCCCAGTTAGAGCAGAGCACAAGGAGGTCACACTTTACTTGGGTCAGAGAGAGCCTTGGGTGATTACAGAGAAAAAAATATTACTATTATTGTCTAAGAAGAAATCTCGAATTCCAAAAAAGAATTATTTGAAATTACAAGTACTATGAATTTACAGCAACTACATTTAACAAGAAGCAAATCACATCACTATCACTTTGCTTACTCACGCAATTTTGCTTCACACTTCCTTTTTAAACCAATGTGTAAAAGTATGTCTGGTGCTTATGCACAAAACCCACTCATACACCTTTATGTAGGGAAAGTGTCTGCTTTTAACCTTAAAGAGAAAGGAGGAGCAAGATATTATAGTTCCAATAGCACATCTTAAGTCTTCTAAAGCAGCAAGCCAACTGAACAGTTCCTAAAGCAGTCTGCCAAATGAAATAACATGAAATAGAACCATACTTAGTTAATATTCATGCTATAGGAAATCAAACCAAAAGCTTTATATACTAGCTAATCAAAATGCATATTTGCAAAAAAACAGTTATTTATCAATTTCTATCAAGATACCAACTGCTTTATATAAGTTTGACATTTTGGACAAACATTACCTGAAACATTAAATATTGAATATTAGCGTGTTTCACAGAATCACAGAATGTCTAGGTTGGAAGAGACCTGCAAGATCGCTGAGTCCAACCTCTGACCTAACACTAACAAATCATCCCCTAAACCATATCCCTAAGCTCTTGTATAGGAGAAAATAAATCTTTGAAAATTCCTTTTACACTTCAGAAGGAAATCAATGTCTTAACGTTTAATCAACATCCCTAAGAAAGTCACATTCATACTGTGTATGTATCTGTGCACAAATATTAGAAACCAGATTGGTTTGCTTTTGCCTGGTACCTCCAGTGTTATGCCTCAAGTTGTATGCTCTGTATGCTCATGGAGTTCGTGTGACTTAGAAGATCCCCAAACCAAAAAACTCCCCCCAGGAAAACATAATCCCTTAGGGAATAAAACTAGGGCAAAATATGAAGTGGCGAATGAAAAGTAAGGGCATGTACATTCACACACACAGGTCTCCTTTACTTCCAGACACTCAGTGTCTTCATGAGGATTTTAGATGAATAAAGGCCAAAGAACCACCCTTCCAGCAGCAGCGATGCAAGTATTTTCTGCAATAGCATATTACTCAGTAAAAACAAATGTAGCTCCAGATGGCAGCTCTGCAGATTGCAATCATAGGTATGTGCCAGAAGGTATGATCAGTATTGCCTAAATGCTAGTTGAGTGAGCCATAACTAATGCAGAGTTCATTTACATAGTCTTTACAGTCATTTACCTAATGAGAAAGCCTATGCTGAAAGGCTGTATCCAGGACCAACAGTAGCAGCTCCTAGTGTATCAGGGTTTTAGCTATAGGTTCCTCTTATCAAAAGTAAACAAAACGCATCTAAGCATCTCAAAAGTGACAAAGCAGATCCAATTGCAACACCGTGTGGCTACGTAAAAGGCACAGGCAGGTTAACACCTTGACTTCAACAGAACAGTAAAAATGCAAACAAGTAGAAACCAAACTGTGGTCTGCCTTAACTGAGTATGTTCTCAAATTATGCAAGAAGAAAGTGCCTTAAAGGTTTCAAAATATCACCTATTTTGCTATTCTGATTGGATTTTTTCATTAGTGATGTTGCACTGTGGTGGCATAGTGCTGAATGACATAATTGATCATCTATCCCTCAAAGGACTGCAAACCGGGGTTCTCACATTAGCATTTCATTAACACTTGCCTCCAAAGACCCGTCTGTTTTGAGCTCTGCAAACTTTATGCGCTTAGTGCTGAGGAGGTATCATAGTTCTGGCATCTGAATACATAAGAGAACCACAAAAGACCTTCTTATGACATATACCTCGTAACACGCTCTTGTAATAGCACAGTAACTGTTATGCCTGTGAAGAAAGCCTCCCACACTAAGATACCCTCTGGATAGATTCAAACACCACCAGCCACCTACTGAGGAGAGGTCTACATAAGGAGAAAAAACACAGCTTCAAGAAGGAAAGGAGGTAAATCTTTAAAATATTAACTCCAAAACAAAATCCACAAGTTAGAACAATAGCCCTTAAAAGACATTCAAGAAGGGCCTTGACAATATGGAAAAATACAGAATTGATGAAAATAAAAAGCTCAAATGAAAATTTGCTCTGGCTTCACTAAGAACCTGTAGTAAGTACTTTGAGTCAGGTGTACACAAGACGACTTTGAGGCATGTCGCTACAGATATTGCTAGGATAACAGTAAACTCTCCTGCTTTCCATGCTCAGAAGAAGGTTTGACAAGGATGCTATGATACACAAGTACTCCAAGCAGAAAACTCATTTCCACAAAAAAAAAAAATGAATCATATTTTACTCCAATGAAAGCAAATAACCTAGCAGAAACGTGTCACACAGCCTAATGACAACAGTATAATCTCAATAAACAAACAGAGGATATCTTCCTTCAGTCATCTCAGATTAGTTACATCAGCCACTCAGCTGATCATTAAATATTTGCAGTTATCTCAGATGAGTTACATCAACTACTCAGCTGATCATTAAATATTTGAGCTGCAACTTTGATTTAGCTACTGTATCATAAGTTGAGAAGCATGTTAAACTTCACAACTGTGTTACAGCTCCTATTCAAAGGCAATGGGATAGTAACCCATATACTGGGAGGGAGAAAAGGAGATAAAATGAATTTCCGCCTCCTGGTCCCCCATCTGTCACATGCTCACTTCCACTTCTTTATTCTTCCCATCCTCCAAAAGCACTTAGGCCCTGCCTCCATGGACCCAACAGGTTCTCTGCCACTACCCTTCAATTTCCATGAAGAAGAAATGAAAACATCACTAAGACTATACTGAATTCAAGTCCGAGCTCCTCAGAGCAAGCAGGACCAATGCCTTTTGACATGCTGTCTGAACACTCAGCTCACTGCTATTTTGCCTTGCTGGGTTCTTAGCTATTACCAGGAACTATTTAAGAAGGAACAGTGGCAAGTATCATTACAATCCAAATTTGGTAAAGCATTTAAGAATTTCCACTAGAACAACAAGCTGTGCTGGAAAAGGCTGTGACCCCAATCTCTTAAATAATTACTTATTTCAGAGATGTCTCAGTAAAATGTTAAAACTTTCACAGTGATCTCCATTGTTAAGGACTGTAGGTTAAAAACATTTTTTTTTAATCTATAAATTCCTCCGGAAAGGTGCAGAAGATCTATATACCATATTCAAATGTTGTGAATAAATTTGAACGCTACCCATCAGCTAAATTGTTCTACTACCGTTAGAAGAAATTTGATGACAAACTGTCAATTGACCACGCAGCTATTACGTATTCAGTAGATGTTTGGAGATAATCTGTGGAAGGAAATACGTTGACAATACTGTTTAATGCATAAGCTGTGTGAAGCCTGTAACATTTGATTGGTCAGAACAAATAGGACAAAGTATAAATGTCTGTAGCTCAAGTTCAGCTAGTATCACTCAGCAATGCTCTATAAAACTTTTATTAACAGAAATTTCAGTCAAATCTTAATACCTGAGAAAGAAATTAAACTAAGCACCTGTGCAGGATTCAAGCAGAAATTAGACCACATTGAAGAATACAAAGTGAATTTGCTAGAAATTTTTTATTTGGGGTCATATTTCCAAATAAAGATGAGTCCTGGAGCTTTTGGAGAAGATCTGAGTCCTAACTCCAAGTGTACAGGACAGAAGGGCTTCTGGAAGGGACACCCATCATGCTAGAAAAGAAACCAGCAGCATTCAGCCTCAGGTCAGGTCAGGTCTAACAAGTCATCTTAAAATTCATACCAAGAGTTTTTAAGACTCTCAGGCTTTTGTACATAAGGCTCTCTGGATGTCTAAAGCTCCACTTCAATGTACACTCAGAAATACTCGGAATTCTCATACTTAGCACTCCACCATTTAAATCCCTCAAGGATCTGACAGGCATACCACAAGCACACTTAGCACGCTGACACAATCAAGTTTTCACACTGAACAGTGACTTCAGACACATTCATTCAGTAACAAAGCTCGATGGCTCACGGCCTCGCTCCCTCTTGTTCAGCAGCACACTGGCCAACTCTGAAATTCTTAACTTCCAGATGTGTGACTGGTTATCCAACATCCACGTTTTTTCTTGAACTGCAGTTCTCGGTCTCAAAATAAAAAACCTATTCTGAGGAACAAAACAGGCAGTTCTATTGTATGACGCAGTACAATGGCAAGATATCTTGGCACAGATATACATGATTTACAATCACTGAGAAAATGAGTGCAGCATTGTTCAGCCTAACACATTTTCTTGAAAGCAGCATTTGTGTGTAATTTTCTTTGGTCTTTAACAACTTGGCTATTTACATTAAAACTTTTTAGGGGAGAGTCACTTATTTCATGTTTGAACCATGACTGGTTGGCATAAACATGAGTGGTTGACATAAAACACCAACCTCTAAAATTGCCGTATGGACCTCTGCCTACAAAATACAGTGGTAATCCTTAGGAAACTGTTGCACCTGCTCTTACTAGAGTACAGAGATACAAGATCAAGGAAAGGGCCTTCCAGTCTGCTGTCCCAGAGCAATCCACCAGGGTAGGAAACGTACGAGGTTGCTGGGAGACTACTCTGGTGAAACATCAGTCTCCTGCAATTTCTAGCTCAAGGATTTTCTGAGTTACTGGTCATGTTCTAGCTCCTAACCCTGTTGGACCAAGCACAGGTGGTTATGTCCAATTAATTACAGAAAAAACATGCGACATGAAAAAAGTGACAACTCCAATAAAAAAAGCCTCTACCTCAAGCATTGTTTGTGGAACGCTCTTCCAATAGGCAGTTATTACCAAGTTCTCCTCACCCATGTTTGCTGGCTAAAAGCCGAACAGTATCGCAGCTGCTCCACATTGTGCACAGAGCATGCAGAGTGCAGCTCGCCCCCGGAGCCGAGGGTGTGGGCAGGCTGACCTTATGCTGGCATGCAGAATAATGACCGGCTTATGCACAGGCTAAACAAGAACTCACTCTGCTTCAGAGGTGGCTTTGAACACTTTCAAAGAGTCTGTTGTTTTGCTGACTCCTCCTTCAACAGCACTCCTTTCAAATATTTTAATGAGATTAAAAGAGGACATATAAAATGGGTGATGTAAGTAGGTATCTCTCTCCAATCTAATATTTATGAGCAATTTTTATTTATTTTTGGAAGTTGTCTTTCAACATGCAAATGAATAGCACAATGTTCAATTCCATCACATGTTTTTGAAAAGTCGTATCAGGTTTCAGTACCAAATCACACTCAATTTCTCAATATAAACTTGGAAAAGTCTCACGGATTTCCCAGCTTACACAGAATCATAGCCTTTTATAGTGTACACATGTATTTTATATATTGACTGCTTCTGCCCCTGCACATGTTCTGTCCACTGGCCCAGTATTTAAAGTGACAGGAATTTAGCCTTTTCCTTCATTCTAATATACAAAAATCACTCCAAATTATACCAGAGGTTGAAGAAACTTTCAGTTAAATTATTAAAAACCCTTGGACTGCAATATACTCAAAAGATTCTGGGGGTAGTAACATACTTTCTCAAGTTAATGCTCAAAACCTGAGACCGACATCTGAGACTGGTGGAAAAAATGGTCCTGACCTTAAAGGTGCTGGAGCTGCTCTCCAGTTCTGAAATTAAGCCTGCACGTAGCGTGGCTTACGTTAGGACACGCAGCAGTTAGCATTTTCTGTCAGGATCATGTCATGCATTTGATTCAATTGTAACGTGGTTTTTACAGCGCTGTTTTTGCTTGATTTTGAATCATCGATACCCCGTGTTTACTCAGGATCATATTACAACTAAAAGATTACTGTAAAGCCTGGCAGTTTACACCGGAAAGCCAAATAAGTGGGTTTTGAATTTGTAGCTAAAACATGAACACAAAACTCAGAAGCACTAAAAATTTGCAGGGAACTTCCTAACAGAGACAAAACCTACATGCTTAAATACGCTGCAGACATTCACATTTGAGTTCACTACAAGCCAGGTGCCTCCACTGCCACCCTAAGTCACTAACTGCACAGATTCTTCAAGTGTAGCCCGAAGTACATCACCTCAATACCTAAGAGAGCTGTTGTATCCACCTGTTTACAGAACACTAGGAAAAACAAATGTCAACAGTATTTCTGGTTGCATACGAGTCCAGATGATCAATGACAGATTCCATTAGTAGCAGCAAACAAAAGACTGACAGGGAGCTTCTGAGCTTCACCAGCTATGATTAGTAAAAGAAAGCACAAGTTAAATAAGGGGGAGCTTTCCAGCAACGAGGAAGGGCTAAGTAATTTCTGTAAGGCCCTACCACAGCAGATCTTATTTGCTTACATCCAAGTGTACAGCAGCTCTGATTCACAGCTGATCATTAGTCAGGACTCTGAGAGCTGAAAGTAGTGGAAATGATTCCGCAGTCTATCGATCTATTGCTTTCTTTCATATTAGTTAAAGGCATGAAAACCTAAAGAAAAAGCTCAAAGATGGGTAAAACCACCAGTGAGTGACTAAACCCCAAGTTACTGTCACGGAGAGAAACATTACTTGTATACACAAGGAGTCAATACAAAGCATGCACTCAGCTTGCAAGAGGACACACTTTAGTGCCAATCTATCAAATCCAGCTTTATCAGATGTGTATGGAACCAGCAACTTCTCCAGTATCCTAGAACAGGTGCAGACAGCTAGTTTGGTCTGATGTTTACTTCTCAACCTATAGGAACAGCTAAATACTTCACACATTGCAGTGACAGCGACCATTAGTCCCAAATTCAATTTCGTTATATATAAAAGAAAGGTCAAAGTCACTTTCTAGGCTTCAACTAGGTGGCACTGGCTTAGTCTCAAAGGTGGCATTTCTCTTTAGTCAGTGGAAGCAGACAGATAATGCCCCGAACAAGTCAAATGTACACCAGAAAGAACACGGTGAGAACAGCAGTTCCAAATTCTCGCTCAGCATTCCTTCGCACCCTACGTGGTACAAAACATTAACATATTTCTCTACCTCTTATTTGATCCATTTCAAACAGTAAACTTCCCTACTTTAAAATAAAAACAAACCCACAGAAGCTGTTGTGCTATACAGGGGATTATGCTTCGAACTGAGGCCTGCAGGTAAACCTGTAGGTCCCTACAAGTCTCCCAGCAGAGTCTGCAATGTGAACTGCTGCATAACCGGAGAGCAAGAGCTACAGTCACTAGACTAGAGGCTTCTGAAACAGCATCAGCCCAGGCAAATGGGAAGTGCCACGGGTATTAAAAATGGCTCTCTGAGAAAGATGCCTTGTTATAAACAATTCCAGGTCCAGAATAATGAAATCATGGCTTCACAATAAAAATTCATTTAATAAGTCAGTTCTTCCTAAGAGAAAGCAAGTGCGCCAATTAAGCAAAAACCCTGTTACAGGGAAGAACTGCCAGCAGCACAAGTTATTTTAGCTGACATTACTTCAAAAAAAGCCTACCATTCACCATCTGTTCTGGCACCAATTTTGAATGCTAAGAAAGTTTTCAACATCAGTGATGAAAAGAAAGCAGTCAAATGCAGAAGTTTGTTTTGCTGTTAAAAAGAACAAGCATCTAGGACAACTCACAGTTCAGCAAGAACAAATAAAAAGCTGAAGTTCTGCACATTTCGTAAAATGAATTAGAGAGTTAGAACAAGACACGCACTGCCAAGTGGAAGACATGTAGGGAAGATAACAGGAAACAAATAAAAGATATCTTAGAAATTTTAGGAGAGAAGTAGATGGGCAACTCCAGACAATGGGTCAACAATTCACACTCCAGGTAGCAGTCATATGCCTACAAAGTTTTTCCAGTTGCCAACAAGATCAACGCTTTTGCAAGCTAATGGCTCCATCAGCCTTTCAAAGAGAAAACAAGCCTGAACAAACTGTTCAGTTCCGACCAAAAAAAATAAAAATAAAAAAGGACAATGAGTAATAAGGAAGCCAAGAAAATCAATGGAACAAAGAGAAAACAACAGCAGGGGCAAACGGTATTACAAATAATACTAACGCTCAGATTAACCACCATAGTAGGTTAATTAATCTCTTCCAAAATTTTGCTCATAACTAAATGGGAATCTAGACAACAATACAATAAGAACAGGTGAGAAAGAATGAAGATAAAATAAAAGAGCTAATTCATCTACCTCCAAGTAATATTTATACTTTCAGAACCAGTAAGAAATTTTTAATGACTTTCTGCAAGCTGTTGGTTAAATCTCACTTGGAAGACTACGTGAAGTTTTACATCTCCATGTTCAAAAAGAAAGAAAAAAATAATTTAACTGGAATAGCTAAAGAATAGTCAGATGGGAATTGCAAGCTCATTTTCCAAGTAGACTTGTTTAGCCAAGCAAAATAAGAAGTTCTAAAAGCATGACTGGTGTCCATAGTACATCAACGAAAACAAACACTCCCCAACAAACAGAAAAGCTGCTTAACTGAAAAGAAAACAATGGCATAGAAATCAGCACTTCAAAGTTCACTCACCATTCATCTGGAAATGAGAGGTCCCAACTTTGAAAACAGCCTCTAATAAAGAGCTACCTAGCACTTCAAGTCCATCGAGACGTTAGATGAATACACAAAAGGGATATTACAAATACCCTTTAGTATGGGGATAGCACCCAAGACATAGCGTATGTAGGATGCCATTCCAATGTTATCCTCCATACTCCTATGATTTAGTAATGAGTATTTGGCCTTTTTCCATTTCACTTCTGGGGAGAAGTTTTCCATTTCCTCCTGTATTTGCTAGCATTAATAATAGGAACACCCACTCCCTCCCGCCCCCCCAAAAAACAATGTAGTAAAAGCTTAATGCAAAATTTGCTAACTAGTACATTAAGCATTCTACACAAAACTACTGTCTGAGGATTATGGGTTAGGCCTACGTAGATCCATCACTGTGACAAAGTTTAGACAAAAACAGATGAATACTTCTGTGCCACGTAATTAACAGATTTATTTTACCCCCCCCTCTGAAAAACAAAGTCAGTATGTCACTGCAACTTATGAACAAGGTAAACATCTAGGGCAACTTTTTAATAGTCTCTAAAATAAGGCTCCAAAAAGCCCTTGTAACTTCTTTCTTGGAAAAATGCTAAATGACAGATGGAGTTTTAATATTTCTCGTGACACCAGATGATATTCTATGTGCAGTCATGCAATACCTCAAACAGTTATTCCAAAAATTTCGAGTTTATGTTGCAAAAAGGTTTATTAGTAATTTTTTATAGCAGTTATATCTGCCTCCTTAATGGCTGAAACCAGCAAGGTTTCTACCAGCTTAATTCTACCTCAAAACTTTAGGTGCTAAAGTGAATATAGCAGCTAGGTTTCCTAAAACAAAAAGTTAATTATTTTTCATGAACTCCAACAAACATTATTTTTAGAGTTACTATGTCACTCCTTCACTTTTAAAATTTTTACACCAACATCTCAGTGTTAGCACAAAACATGTTACAACATCTCAGCTTTCCTACTTTACTATAATCATGTTTTTTTTTCCTGCCTCCATGGGGTGATTCAAACACAGACTATTTACTGATTTACAGCAATATGAATAGAAACAAATACTTCATACCATAGAAATCTGGATCTAGTATAACAACGCTGCGTGATCCCTCCTAAAGCAGCCTTAAATCATGCAAGGGGCAAGAACAAATCTTTGGAGGACATAATAGGTTTTCCCCTCTCAATCAATTTCTGAATTCATCCATGTTCTCTTTTAGAAGTAAATGGATTCCCTCCTTAAAACGTTGCCATACAATTACTTTAAATATTTGAATGAGGTTGGGAATGAAAGACTTAAGCAAGAGCTTTTATCAAGAAGAAAAAGATCTAAATGGTTTTAATAAATTTACATTCAAGATACTATTTTATATTAAAATTAAGAGTGCAAACTAGAGCTAGTGCATGGATTTAGGAGAGTGTTTAGTGCTGCCAATTCATCAGATTTATATAGGTACACAGATGGCAAAAACTTTAATGAGGGCTCTACATTAGTATTGTAGCATTTGTCCTACTTACCAGCAGATCAAAACAGCATTAGCTTGAGAGCATTCAACCCATTTCCATAAAAGCAGAGAAATATTGGCAAAAAAAGATATTTGTTCGAGGGTCTCTCTCATCTGTACATGTAGCAATTCCCACTGACAGCGTTGCAAAGTCATATGAAAGAATTTAATCTCACTAAGCCACAAAGTTTCAAAACAGTAATGCAGGTTAAATTCCTCTACCACTAAACAAATTTATTGTCATTAAGCAGAGAGTAGGAAACACATCAATATTCCAAAATCTAGTTTTATTACTAAGATTTCATGAGAATAGTTTTATCACTTCTGAATACAAAAGATGTCCTTAACAGGCATACGGAAGGCTGGCAAAAATATAGTCATGTAGTCTTAATATAATCCGTCATAAAGAGGCTGCACCTCAACAAGACAAACCTGCCAGCAAAGTGTTCCCATTGCACCTTTTCACTGCAGACAAACCCCTTGAACAGAGTTCTCTAAAATGCGATGACCAAATCAAAACATTTTCATCTTGTCACAGAAAAAAAACATTAATTCTATTAGTCACCTGAAGTGACCTTCCAGAGCCTAGGCAAGGCTGACAAGACAAGCATTGTTTCCATAAAACATGTTTAAGGAAAGACTTTTAGCTTACCGTTACAGACTTCAGAGTCATTCCGTGATAGGTACCCATGGTATCGATTTTAAAGCCTTCCGTTTCTGCAAAATAGAAGAGTCTCTTGTAAGTTGTTCTGAGCATAGAGACATCATGACTAAACAGACAACATTGGAAGTATCTTTGAAATTATTTTTGCAAAGAACGTGTCTTGTTGGTGGTTCAGTTTAGGTTCTGTTCATACTACAAAACTTGATTAGCATTTAAGAGACCAGTGTAGTCTTCAGGCAGCGCTCCATTTGGTATTTCTGCTTTCTGTAACCAGAGTACGCTTTTTCTGCTGCATGGAATCGTTCAGAGGAAGGACGTAAATTTAAATCTTTGCAAGAATGTGGAACAATATGCATGCAGCCTCAGAAATTCTCTTTACTACAAGATGTAGAAGCAACTAATTCCCAGAATGCATTATGATGCAACATATTCACAGTTGTATGAATACAAAAATGTACTTAATCAGAAACTGGTATACCAACTGACTATAAAACCAGGAACACTTGATAGGATAAATCCACTTCTGCAGTGCAGAAAAGCAACAGTGTCATTACCACATGATACACAAAACAGAAACCACATAAATTCACACTACCAGACTAAAAGTGATGAAAAGCTGTGCTTTTTCTTTGGAACACTTTTAATCAGGCTGAATATATGCTAAGTGACAGAAGTCTACAACTGCTCAGTGACTAAACTTTCTCCTGCTATTTTTTGGGGCTTGGAGAAGTCCTTCCCTGTCTTCCTATTTTCAGTACTAAGTCAGCTCATGACTGCTGCCACCAGAATTTGTAGTGATACCTTTTTCCATTTGTACATTCCCTAGTCTCAGGCATCTGTTGTCAGCTGGCCCTACCAACCAACAGCTCAATTAGTTCATGCTTAAAATGACATGATTGCTACTAATCACCAGGGATGCCATGAGAAGTTATCAGCATGGTTTGTAGTGGTTACTACAACGGAAGCAAAGCAACTGGCAAACCCATCTGGGCTGCTGCACTGTGGTGAGATATTACTACCCATGTAAAGAACCTGGTTGTTAAAGTATGCCACATAGATGCTCACGTATGCAAGAGTCAACCTGCAGGTGGATTAGGCTGCTAAGACTGAATTGGTTGGGTGGATCTAGACTGGCAAACATATGGGTGAATTATTTATAGCTTAGTGGGCCCAGCAAGGCAGAGATGCAACACAGAGATGGGCTCACAATAGAGGGGTGGACCTGACTGTCGATACTATTGCACAGGTTAGCCATGATTGTGAAACGTGTGTTGCAATCAAGCCAAGCAGTTAAAACCCCTCTGGTATGGAGGATGACGGCGACTGCAAGCATCTGTCTGTGCTGAGCAACTTCTGTGCTATTTCAACTTGACTTGAGTAAAGGTACTTGATGCTTGCAGAATCCCTTATTGAGAATTGGAAGATTACTGCCTTTTGTTACATCATCTTCACACAATGCAGCAGCATAAAAACTTAAAGGCCCAAATAATGCGTAACGAAGGTTAATTCTCATACTTAGGCCTACAAACTTCCAAGAAAAATATCAGATTTTCAATACTGTTAGAGCTTCTTGTGCTTACAATGAGTAAGTTAACTTAAATTGAAACCTAGACAACCCTGACAACAATACAGATGGCCCTGGGAAGCATCTATCGTTGATCATCCTTTAGATGAGGAAGATTATCGTAGAGTTGTAGGAAATGAGGCAAAAAAGTTCTCCAGATTTTATTACTAATACTGCCTATTAGAAGATAATAAAGAGTTCAAAACTGATCATACCTCTCTCACCACAATGACAGGTATCTACTTTCTGAATACTGTTTTTTAGTTTTGCCTTTAGTTTTTTTCCTTCCTCCTCCATTATATTATCAAACCTACCACCAAGCAGAGAGGCCTAGTCTTACTGACTGGATCGTGTTTTACTTGCACTGCCCACCATGTCACAAGCCGTTTCTCCACCTCACCATACAAATTCACCTTTGCTCCAGCCCTTCTTCATCTCAGCTTCTCAAAGCCCTCCCTTCTGCTGGGCTTGACATTCCTGAACTACGCAAAGTTGCTTTTGAGGAAGCAAAATGCAGATAGGTACAGTCATGAGTTTCTTTACACATTGAGCCTCAGCACAAGGCTAATACAGCTGAACTCGAGCTAAAGATAATGAAGTTTCTCCTGACCAGCACTTCTACAAATAACAGTTTTCTCACTGTCTATATAGGTCACTGTTTGTAGGCAAGGAACATATTAATGTTTCAGGAGGTGCCTGAGGCCTTACAGAATACGTGGTAGAGCTCCCTTCAGTTGAAGGGATGCTTTTGCTGACCTGGAGTGACACAAATCAGAGATGCATAATCTAGAATGACAGTTGTTTGGGGATTACAGACGACTGCCAACAAAGGAAACTTTGCCCTCTCCAAATTGGCATATTACGGGTTCTTCTTACCTGTGACATAAAAGGTCTTCAACTATTTCAACCAGACATCCTTCCAAATCTCAGGGATACAGACACCCCTTTACAAGCCCAGCAAACAGCACACCCCACCATGCAGGGCCTACCAGTTCCTTTCCTCTCAGCACAAACCCTGCTTCTACAGTCAATTAGTTCTTCACATTTGCTCTCCATTTCAGGTATTTCTTTCCAACAACCTTTTTCTTTGTCCCTGTAAAACCTTTCATTCCTTCTGAACTAAAAAAAAAAAAAATACACAACAAGAACAAAAACTGTAACTCCGGTCTCCATTAGCCACGCAAAGGGAATAAAGGCCCACAGAGCCAGCAGCACAGTTAGAAAACAAAATCTAAAATCCAAGGGGAGAGAAGCACCTTGCAGGGAACAAGCCCCTGTTCAACCACAAATGGTTTCATCTTTTGCAATCTCAAATCCTTCAAAATTGTGTCCTGGTTTGTGTAACGAGCCACAAGAGCTACAACGGGGCCCTGGATCTCACTGGCTTCCTTGTCCCAGCCTTGAGCTGCCCCCTCCTCCTAGCATGAGGAGCAAACAACTAGGACCTGAAGGGCCAGCTATTGCCTCAGGCATTAGTGAGCGGTCTCCTAGCCTGCTGAGTATTTCCAGCAGATATACAGGCCTTCCAATGCTATTTAGCAGCTACTTAGGTGCTAAATAAAACATTTCTCATCAGCAGTAAATAATGGCATAGTGCCTTTTTTTATAAGTCTGAGAGAAGCTGAATGGCCCAAGCAGAATGCAGGTGCCCGGTTTGGTTTCTGCAGACAGTTGCCACAGCCACTATGAGGTCTCCTGGAGACTCCAGGGCCTGCTACCTGCAGGTAGGGTGGGATGAGCAGAAGAAACCAGCTCCCAAACAGACAACCTGCTCTCAACTTTCCTGTCTCAAACTCTTAAGCAACTGATGAATGAGTTCAGCATTGCCAGCTTCCTGATAGCCACAGCAACCCTCTCTGGACTGACAACAGCACGGACATCCTTTGCTCAGAACGGTTTCTCCCTGATCCTCTTATTTACCATGTGATATTTAACAGTCAGCCGCTCACACTGCACTCGCAGAAATAAACACTGCAAACTGCAAGAGCCCTGTCACTTGTACATTCATGCCTTTTTCGAAGGTCTTAATTCCTGCACAGAGCTACATGCAGTACCTTCAGCTCCACTCCCTGTACACAGCCTATGCAAAGCTGGGAACAAACGCTTCCAAGTCAGGATCTCCACAGCTATGGCTGCATTCCCACTTCAAAAATTACTGAGGCTGTTCGCCAGGTTGCTGCAGCTGTTTCTAAAAGACATTCAAGGGCCAAGACAGAAAGAGGAGCAGCATTTCTTCCAGAGCATTCTCCCAGGGCAGCGGCTGACCCCGACACAGCTGCTCAATAGCAGCCCTAGGACACAAGAGGACCAACAGGTCACAGTAAAGAGAAGCAGAACACAGAGCAACCTGCAGCACCAGGGGACGTGCCCCCAGCACACATCAGCATAAATGCTGTACCATACATACTCTCTGACTAAGAACACAAACGCAATGTGTTTCTTCTATCCCTTCCTCAGCGGCTCAGACCTGCGCTGCTGAGTCATGCAGCAGTGCAGAAATGAAATACTGATGCCTGGCCAACAATTAGTTTGCAACTCCAGTTTCAAAATCATACTTTCACCAATGGCGATAGAGAAAACAACAGTTAAAATTGTAAGTCTACTAAGAAACGGGTAAGTATTTGGGAAGAAAAGAGAACCTTTAAAAAGAAAAGCATCACGACTGTGAAACTGCAGATCTTTATTTTTCAACTTTGAATTGGATGCAGAACAACTGCTAAAAAAGCTACCTGAGAGTCTTCAATAACTTGGATTTCTTCAGTAAAAGTACAAAATAGCTAGGCAATCACACACACTTCATTTAGGCAAAAAGCAGTCCAAATTAAATACTTCAAATACAGAGTAAAGAATGCAAGCAAAACCCAGCATTAACATATAGTGGCAAATGTATTACAGCTTTTCTGTTTGCCAAATATAATCAGTTTAATAAACATAAGCATTGTTAAAAACATCTTGATCAAGAAATGTCTAAAACCTACATCTCTAGAGACTAAACACAGTAACTACTACTGCATAATCGGTTCGAGTGCTTCAAAACAAACTATCACCAGCTAACGTTAAGACTAGCTTTTCTTCTCTAGTCACTGCATGTATTATGATCACAATTTCACAGTTCAATGACCCAAAAACTCTCTAAAGAGTCATATACTTTTCTAGCGTGGGTCATCACTAGTTACCTTTCTGGCATCACCATGCGTCAACCTGAGTGCCTCCTCTCATTTAGAAGAATTAGACCTAGTAATGAAAATATGCACACTAATGCATCAGCTTATTGGACTGATTATATTCTCCATCACGATGCAGTCCGATGTTCCATTTCCTCACATATGAGTATTAATGCTCAAAGTGCCTTCCATTTGCTCAGAGCCCACTGCTCTGTGTCAGTCTAGGTCACTAGACATTTTGCTTCTACATCTGCTGCAGCTCTAGCCATCAGATCCAGGTGTAAACTTGAGCACCACTACATTCCCTAAGAACAACAGTTTTAAAAAGACTAGTTTCTTGAAGGAAGTCTAGGCAAACAAACAGTTTGAAGGAATTACCACTCTTCAAAACTGGAAAACTCAAATAAGAGGCTTTGCTTGAATTGCAGATGAATAAGATTGAATAATCACTTTTTTTTTTCATCTGTATATTTTTCAAATCAGATATCAACAGCTCTGCAGACTGCCTGGAAATGATTCACTACCCCACTTCACACCCATGGTAATTAAGTCACTGACACCAAGTTTCATTCTACAAAATAGTTTACTGAACACTCCTTTTCAGTGCTACTCCTTAACAAGTAAAACCAAAGTTTCAAGCCTGAATTTCCAAGTTACACTAGCTAGAGCTTACAAACTTCTCTGCAAAGTTCATCTAAAACATTTTAATCACAACCTTACAGGTAATCAAATCCAAGTTCTTAAAGTGTCACAGTAGCAGGAAAAAAAAAAAAAAAAAAAAAGAAAATCACAACACAAATCTGTGTGTATTTTCCACTACCAAAATAGACACATTATCAAAGTAGCTGGTCACACAAAGCCAGAGAGTGAGAGCGCAAAAGCAATCTACTTTTTCCAAATGTGAAGCTCTTGCACATTTTCTGCCAAAAAGAAACAGAATCCTCTAACCTTAGAAATGAATGTAATAAGTATGTCTAATACATTAGTCAAGTTTCAGACCTCTAGAACTCCCACCACAGGACAGAAATCACAATTTAAAAGCTATACTTATAACAAGAAAAATTTTATAAGGAATTTTTGTTGACAATGCACAGGAGACAGGAAAAAAATATTTTCCGTGGTCCAGGGTCTCCTCAGCTTTAAAAACTTCTTAGTCCTCTACTGCCTAGACCTAACACTTAACACAATTGTTTGAAATCGACATACCTCTGAAAAACTGTATCTATGTTTGAAAATGCACCAATTACAAGAATAATTTAAACTTAAAGTGACAATAGCAGGAAGTCAACAGCAACACTTTCCTGAAGCATTTGGTTCATTATTCTTTTCACCATTATGGAATGAAATCACACAGTTGTACAGCAAGCCCCTCTCTAATTTACACCGAATAGGACTAAAAGTAGTGGTATTTTTACAATGACTGACTTCTGCTATGTCGAAACCTTAAGAAAAAACAATGTGGAACACTACTAAAAGGACAAGATTTAAAGCAGCACAGAGAAACTTTACTTTGCTGCCTATACTGCTGGATGCACTCAGTGGAGCAAGCATTGGTACAATCGGTACACTTGATCTGTTATACCTGGGCATTAATTGATTTCTCCAGCTCTAATTTCACACTGTCCAGTATAGCTATTTACTTTAAGAAAAGCTCTTCATAGGAAGTTGTAGTGAAAGAAAAACTACTTGGCAAATGCTCAAATACCTAAGACTAAAAATTGTCAGAAATAAAACTGAACAGGTATCAGTAAATATATTCTGGGGAGGGTTTTTTCATTCTTTCCCATTTCAATACAAAATTGAACACAATCAGCTACAGTTTATCACATACACGGAATACCATGTAAACTCTCAGATGTTTGTTATTAACTTTCCCCAAACAAAAAATGGTATTAACTTTGACAAAGCAAAATACTCTGCAAGATGCAAGCTGAACTGCTCATCTATAATTTACAGTAGCATTTAACAGCAGGTAAGCTCTTGCAGCCAGAAAAGAATGCCCTAAGCATCGTGCATAAGAAGCTTCATTAAGGAAAAGAATGATTCTGTTTGATAACAAGAATGAAGAAAGCGTAGAAGAATTTGCCTTGTCCTCTGCAAGAAACAAGAAAACATCCAACCACAACAAACACTATTTGCAAAACTGAAACACAGCAAGACAACATTACTAGAACCAGAGCCCAAGATTAAAAAAAGCAAGGGGGACACAAAACAAATTCTGATTTAGAAAGACTAATCATCACTCAAGTTCAAGCTTCCAACCCAGTTTAAAAATGAGTGAAAATTCTTAAATATTGTAGATTATTTCCATCTTCTCTTTAGAAGGAAGCTAATATATTGCATTACTGTTGCCATTTTTTGCATTAGACACAAGCTAATAAGACTTAGGATTACTGAAAGCAACTTCTAAAGTAATTGTGTTTGTGTGAGGAGGGGTAACTTATTTCATTTGATGCCGCTATCATTCATATTTGAAGATCTAGTGTTTTGTTTTGTATTTATTAATTGCACGTGACCTTCCCAAACGATTTTTTTCAGCAAGTTCTAGTTTTAAGCTTTCAGTTTGCTTCCGAAATGGTAGAAAAGATTGCTAAGAGAGAATATTTGTAGACTTGGTTCCCCAGTATTACCACTGGATAAAAGCCATTTTTAGGCACAGCAATGGCTTTTTTCGTCTTTGCTTAGGTTTGACAAGCAACGGCACAGAAAAACCTGCAACCCTAACTTTACAACTCATTGATTTCACTTCCCTTTTTTAATTTTAATTATTTTTAAGAAGGATTACAATCAACTTACCCTCTTTGCCTTTGAATCTTTCCTGATCGTATCTGTTATAGGCAGCTGGAATAGGTTGCTTATTTCGTAAAGTGGGATCCTAAAACAGGTTAAGTAAGTGTTTTTTAGACATCCTGAAAACATCCGTTGATTTAAAGTTCACTAAGCATTACACAGAACTGCTTAAGATGATAAAGTTAGTTCACTTCTGTAGGACTTTCACTGTATAGGATTACTGCTATGTCTAGTTTCAACAACCACTTACAGCGTAACAAAGTTTGGAAGTATATACTGAAAAGAACGACAACAACTTGAGGCAAAACTGAAGTAGTAAGAGCAAACTACATTAGCTAAAACCTTCAAGTTTTCTAAAATCGCTAAGTTCTTGTGATATCTCAAGATTCAGAATCTTGAAATCTCTAAAATATCAACAGATAACTCATGGTTAAGGCTTCAGCCACACATATGCAATGTTCCTTGCCAGCTTGATGAAGCTAGAAGTCTGTTAAACCACCAGAATAAAACCAGATTTGGTGAAAAAAGCGTTCTGTAAATAAAAGGGGGAGAAGAGGTTTGGTTTCGTGTTTTTTTGTGTGTTTTTGTTTAAGGCACCTATAACACACCGCTATATACCAATTCATTTTTTCTGTGGCTGATACTATTCTGCACAGTATGTTTGAGGAGTCCCATGGACAATTTATGAAATTCAACATAAAGTAAATATTTAAAAGCTGAAACTCACCTGGCTAATTAAATTTAGTTATTTGTTAAATGCAGTGGTACCAAGAATAAACCCAAGTGAAATTAAAGTTTTTATAGCAGACTGCCACTGAGTTCAAGAATATATTATGTTTAATAGAGACCGATAGTAAATATACAGAACAAACCCTGTTTAATACCTAGACAGCTTAAACAATAAAGCTCTAAGTCTGTCCTCCCGATTTATTACAGGCAAAAGAAAGCTGGTTCAAGCTGTTCCCGCCAGTGAGTCATATTCCAGATTCTTAAACATTTGCTACCCTATCTCTCAAAAAAAAAAAAAAAAACCACCAGAAAAAAAAAAGTTTGAAATGGCAGTAGTCTCAAGTAATGCATTTCTTCTAAATAAATGCGGAATGTCTCTGGTGTTTGATACATCCTGAAGCTGGCACTAACACTTTCATTGGTAAGTAACAAGAACATATTGAACAAATTAAACTAAAATATTCAACTCTTTAAATACCAGTGAATGTAACTTAAGGCAAAGAATATCTGTGAAGTTATGCTTGAAAGTTACTCATTCACTGCAACTAAACTAAAACAAACTTTGTGATTAATAACTACAAGACAGCGTACTCGCAGAGTGAAAACCTTCATATTCAAGGTGCTGCTCTTACCGTTGGTGCTGTATTTGGTGCGGGTCTTTGCTCAGGTGCTCGGCCTTCTTCTCTGGCTTTTACTGATTGAAGAATTGCAAAAATATTCTTGGCAAAGTTCTGAAAAACATATTGAATACCCATGAACCTTGATGACTCTGTTTCAAGTGATACTAATACACATGAAAGGAAACATTTCCTTAACTCGTGCTTCACAGAAAAACAAAAGTCACTGGGGCACGAGTTGTATCAATTAATGTTTTTGAGCATATTCCTCCAGCTAATATTAATAGGATTGTGAAGGTGCTAATTAAACTTTTGAAAGGCAGATACTTATTACATTACCACTTAATAGGCATTTTAAGTTAGAGATATATACATGTCTTTCATTACTGACTATTTTTGTAATGGATCATCAGTAAAAAAAACATTTTATCAGTTAATGAAAGTGACTTCTTAATAGTCTGGAATAGCATCAGGTATTCATATGCTTAGAGTCTTCCATAGCATTGTAAGTTAACACCGAAATACTGTTAACGAAAACCACCGACCTTACAAACCAAATGCAAAAATTATAAAGTAAACGTGTCTGGCGTGAATTTTGTAGAAATAATTTAAAGAGAGCTGTAATTCAAAGCTTCTCTAAGCTCACCCACTTGACCTCAGTCAGTCAGCATGTTGTCAATTTGCTCCAAGCCAGAAGGGCTGGAACTGGAATACCCCCAGAAACCACTTATGAAGGCAAAGCCATTCCTTGCACACACACAAAAAAAAGTCCTTTTCACAAAGACTGAAAGAACTCACGCAACACTATTTCAAGCTCTTTTCTGTCAAAAAAAAATCTGGAAAAACACTTCAAAGAGCTGTGAGCCATGTGCATATGAATTATACGTGGATACTCAAAATCAGCTCTGTTCTTTGGAAAGTGAGTGCAACTATATGTTTTAACTTGAAACTCAGAGACTTCCTCCAGACTCTGGACTGGGCAGCAAAACAATCACAATTTTTGTCTTGCTGTGCTTCATCACATATTGCCTCTTGGAAAGACAAGCTCCTGAGTCTTCTGAAACTCAGAAGGATGAACTAACTAAATAACAAGAGAAGGAACTTAGAGTGATTGTCCATGTGGAAGCCAAGTCTTGCAGTCACAGGGAAACTACAGCCAGCTTTCACAATCCTATCTCATTCATAAAACCTACAGTTAACGTATTCATAGAACTGAAATTAAATTTCAAGTTATAATTTTTTCAAATGCATTTTAGCATCTCAGTTTTTAATAAATTGAATTCCATGTTCTGGACCAAATTTTAATTTCCTTCAGGTTAAAAAAAAAAAAAAAAAGATTCTCCAGTCTGCTGAAAAGAAGTTGTTAATAAGTACAGAATTACAAGGCGTTCTTGCTGATGTTTTCTCTGACAGCATGAAAAGGCAGGTCCCCCAAAGACACAAGTAATATCTGTTTTGAAGGGAAAAAAAACAGCAGTGCTTTAACAAACACTCAAACTACGATTATCATCTTGCTTTTTATTGGGTTGTTTGGGGATGTGGGATTACACTGTTGTGACAGAAAATGATCGAGCACAAAGTCCATTGCAGGTTCCAACTGATTTGCAAAGCCCCGCAGAGAGGAAAGACCACTACGTTTTCATTGTTCATCCCTTTAGAGATCCAGAATATAAACATCCCTTAGCTTCTGCCCTAGATTTAGTTAAACGTAATACGAAATGCTACAGTTTTATTACCAAAAACTTCCAATCCGGGAGACAGACCAGGAAACAAAACAAAACAAAAAAATCCGTCTCTCTCTCTGTACTAGCTCTTAAAGAAATATGAACATTCTTATAAAACAATGCTTAAGAAAATATTCAGCATAAAAGGACAATTTCATCAATTCTTGTTTTTATCTGCCTAGAGTGCTGCTACTCCCATGAAAACTCTTTATTAATTCCAGTCACGTCTACCACATTTACCACATGGTTCTATTTTACCACACTGGGGAAGAAAAAAAGAGGAAGAATGTTTCAGCAGCTATCAAATCAGGCTTCTGATATTTTCTTAAATAGATCTCTGTAGTAATAGATTTCTCCTCCCATCCTTCCTCATGCCTCTACAAAGAGGACTCATGCATACACCAGATGCAGATTGAAAGAGAAGGCAATGGGAACCAACAGACGATCAAGGACAGCAGCTACGGTCAGATAAACACCGCTGATCATCATCTCACAGCAAGAGTCACACATGTTCTTCAGGAAAACCTTCATTCGTATATAAATTCTCAAGATTTACAGGAGCAGATGCTCTATCCCTTGCCAACATAGTGACTAACATACAGCAAGTCAAGTTACTATCACTGGTGTTAATTTAACACCAGGCTGTTTTAGGAGAAATACCAGAACAAATAAGATCAGCCTGCTCTGATGTGGAAGAGCACCAAGTTACATCACCAGCAGAACTCCTTCTGTAATAAAACTGCTTTCATATAAATAGAGCACAGCTTATTCTAAAAAGTAAGAAAAAAAAAAAGAAAAGAAAAAAACTGCAATCTTTATCCTCTAACGATTCTTGATACTTAACCCTAAGGCTCATTGACAAAGAACTCTAGTCACAAGAACATCTTTAACTGCTATTTATCAGGTTAGCAAAAAAATAATTTCTAATAATTTTTAGAAAGTATTTTAGAAATAGTAATTTCTAATACCAATCAATCATCAAGAAAGAACATGGATTTCATCTCAAAAAAATTATTGCATAAATCTGACATACAGAACTAGAAACACTTACAGAACATGGCTTCAAAGCATCCCTATAAATCAGCTGCAATCAGTTTGTATCAGATTCTACATACTGGTATTTCACAGCAAAGAAAGAAGATCCTAGAAACAACCCTATAAACTCAAATTCTCATTTAAGATAAGGATTTCTTGTTGGACCTGCATCCCAGAATGATCAAGAGCTGTAGAATACTATCAACATCATCCAAATTTACAGCAGGCATAGGGAAAGAAGAATCAAGCCCCTTGCACGCTTCTTTTCATGTTTGCTTGATATGCTCAGACCTACTGCTAAGTCCTTTGCAGCCAATGACAAACCAAGGCACGATGCATATTCTCACAACAGATTTTTAGTAATTCTTATGTGCTGCGTGGCATGAATGTGCAAATGGTATTCAGGTGTTCCCATACAAGTACAGGAGAGATTAAACAGTTTGTGTCGTACATAAACTGATTAACTGTAAAATTAAAAGAAAGTTTTACACATGTAAATCACACACCTAAATCCAGTGTCATTTAAGGCACTCTCCTACGTCTAAAAATCTAAGCATCTTCCACACAAACTGTTGACAAACATTGAAGCTGATTCTCTCTTTCTTGTTATTCTAAACTGAAGATAGTCTTAGAGCAGTGTATTTTGAATTGTGTGCTAGACTGCCCTCAGCATCAAAAGTTGAATATTGACTGATATTCAGGGACAGCTGCATGCATGCAAATACAGGTAGAACAGCTACACAAAGTGCTGATATTTTCTGCACTGTGCTTATTCAGACTACAGAAGTTTCCATCATTTCTGACCCAACATCTTTATTCTCCTAACGCAGGAACTCTTCGTAAAGACCACAGATAGAAATACGACCTCAGATGATGGAACTGTCATGAAATAATGCCTCCTTTTTGAATTACATGTACATGTACCTCTCCTATTTTCATTCCTTTGTTTCCATTGAATAACAAGTAAAAGGACAAGAGGCCTCTGCACGGTGCTTGCAGGGGGTTTATGGTACTTCTCAAACTATTTTCCATGCACTTTTGGCCTGCAAAGACCATAATACAGTAACTCATACAACAGCATGTTTCACGCAGAAGGTATAAACAGAACAAACAAGTTGTAAAAGAACCACTTAAGTATAAATAGATCTTCTTAGTTATGCTTTCAGGACAGCACCAATGTGAGAAATTATCACAATTGATACAGCTAACAAACAGGAGCAGAGTATAGGACAAATTATTTAAACTGTCCAACTAGGGCATATATAAAAAAAGAGCATAAATAAAACTTGATTTGTCACGAACAGCCATGGAAAATTAAAATTAAAGTCACACACTCCTTTTCACAAAATTTGCTCAGGGAAACAAATAATATTCCACCAATCAAAAAGTTTAAGTACTATTACAGTCTGCTGCACTGAAATAAAAGTTATTAGCCCTATTTGTGGACTGTTTCCAGTGACAAGTTTCATTCCTCATTGTTCTATTTTTCCCACTAGGTTTTTATAGCAGCAGTATTTTATGTGAAAGACATGTAAAGCATCTAATTTAAAATAGAATAAACACTAACTCAGAAGTATGAAAAAGCAACACTATAATGTCCAGAAAATAGGACACAGCATAAAATCTGCTTTAAAAAATACCTTGTACATAACCTGAAGTTATTTCTTATATGTATGCACCATATATGTATGCACCATATAGAAATGCAGGTGGTTTTTTTGTTTGTTTTTATTACTTTATTTTTAAGTCATAGAAGTGCATAAGTGTGATGTTACCTTACAGCTAACCTAAATTTCCTTCAGGTAATATAGCTCTGTTACTCCAGAGATTTTCTGACAAATTTCTGGATACCTAGTCCCGAAACAAGATTCAGTATTGCTCAATATGAAAACAACTTTCATGATCTGGTCCAGCTTTCCTTCCAGAGCTGTACTCAAAACACATGGACAAGTGTCTGACAGCAATATAACAGTCAGCCCAGTTTTACTGAGTAAGCTAATATATATTAGAGTTTGGGAATTGAAATCTATACCACGTCACTTGTGCACAGGCCTTCTAGAACCACACCCTCATTCCATTTGAGAGCACTAATTGCTATTAACCTGGGACACCTTCATCATTTCAACTTCACAATTCAATTCACCACTAGTGTGACTTAGTGTGAACATGAAACAATTCTGCCACCTAGAGCTCAAATACAAAATTGCTTTTAACAAAGATTGTGGAGACTTCCAAAATTTTACTCAGACCTTTTAGCTGTCAAAAGTAACTTAAAATACCACAAGTCTTGCTATAAAGTTATTTTAATTTAAAGTTATTTTAATTGGAAAATGCTTAAGTAAAAGCTTTTACTGAAATTGTGATAAGCGTAGTTTGTAGTCTCCTTACAGGAAACTTTATTGCTATAAATGCTCAAAAGGTACCAAAAACCTACAAAAACAGCAACTTAAAAATCTCAACAGCATTTACTTCAAATATGCTACTTACTGTCAAAGGGGTTTAAACATTTCAATTTAAAAAAGAGAAAGTATATAAAAATGCCAGGATTAAGACAGAATACACAACACTTTATTTGGTCTTACTTCCTACTTTGTTCAGAAATAAAATATTTTTAATATGTTAAGAAGTCAGAATTCATAACTTTTAGTTTTTTTTGTACAGTAAACATTGATCAAGGAGAGAGAGAACATCTACCCAGACTGTGAGAAAATGAAGTTGGCCAGACGGCATAAGGGAATTAACAGGAAGTAAGAAGCGAGGCCTTTGCATCAACATTGCAACCCAGATGTAGCAATTAATACGCATGTAGAGCAAATCTTATATTGACAAACCCCACAGCTTTATCAACCAATGATTATGAAACTAAACTAGAGGGACAGAGTTTCAAATAATCCAAATCCTATACCAAGTTGCCTTCCATATGTTCAGTTGGACCAATTACATTGTTCCTTCTGTGCATAGGGTTAGTTTGCTCAAGGAAAAGTAATTCTAGTATGTTCGTACTTGCAAGAAAATACAACTCAAGACTGCTACCCCAAATTTAAAGTTTTAGCAGCAATCTGTAACGTATCTCTTGAAAGAAATAGATGAAAGATTTGAAAAAGAGCCAAAAATGCTCAGAGCGCACTACTCCCATAAGAACACCAGTTCACTTCAGAGAAGTGCAAGTTCACAAGGCCATTATTAGTGGATTTCCAAGATTCCAGTTTTAAGATTTCTCTACACACAAGGAGCACAGGCTCAACCCAGCCTACTCAATTACCATGCCCATGCTGCTTATTTATAGAATATTTCTGAACATGCTAGGAGCCTAAAAAAAATCAAGTACATCAATCACTGAGATAATTACTCCTTTCCAATATACTTGTGATTGCTGAAAATCCTGCTTAGACTACTTTCGCATTCCTACAGGAAGAATTCAAGTGCTATGAACATGTTTACAGTAGAAATGGAATGAGGAGGTTTTTACTTAAAAAAAAAAAAGATTGCTGACGCCTGCTACTAGAGATTACAGAAATCAAAGAATTATTCAGGAAGGAAGGAGAGGAAGAACATGAAAGGAAGGAATCAATTTCTGTTTAAACACAAAGTTTTTTCTAGATGTTCAATGGTTTATTTTACAAATCAGATATAAAGCAGTAATTCAAAACTTAATACTCCAAATACTTGTGATGTTAAGTATTCTACGTATGGGTTCAAATCCTAGCTGCCAGAGAAGATGTCCAGTTCAATAAACAAAGGGTCTCTCAATAAATAAGTAACAAAAGCAGTGTTTTGCTAGTATTTTCCCTTAAGACTTGCCGTTTCAGCTCAAACTTATTTAATGCAGATAAAATCTGACAAGCTCAGCCTGCCCTCCAGAACAGGTTTCATAGTCAATAGTATGACTACGTTATCGAAAACTCAATTCATGCCCTTCTAACACGGTGTAAGTAAACATCCTAAATTATTATGTGTGCTTTATACAAAAAAAAAGGCCAGCAAACGAACTGCAAGACACTTACAGCATTGACACCTTGTCCAAATATCAATCCACAGATGAAGTAATTTTGATTTCATTTCTACAACTCCTCTCCCTTTGCCTGTACTGCTTCGTTCCCCCAGCACATCTCTGGCCTTAAGGCAGCAATTCCTTTACCCTCATTTTTGTGCTCCTATGTGAAGGTCAACAATTAGAACTGGGCTGTGTGAGAAGTGAAGACAGACAAAAGAGATGAGATTCTCAAAGGATTCTCAACGCCCCCAACAATTGTGGCTGTTAAAGAAATGGTAAGGGAACTCAGAAGTTGAGTTTTCAGTTGCTTAGACTGTCTATCAGCTCACCAAGACAGCCACATTGCATACGTTCATTCAAACCTGAAATTAAATTGCCTCGGAACAATATATCCACCCAAATAGTTCTAAAATTAAGCTACTATAATGGGAAGAAAAACCTTAAACTAAACAAATGCACTTTGGGTCTGAAAAGCAATTACATGAAAATGTCACATTATGCATAAACTCTAGAAGACTACGCCGCAGACTTGGGGAAGGCCAACAGACGTGCAAGAGACAGCACAGGATGATTCATCCACCTGGGATTAAATCAAACACCACATTTCCAAAAGAAGGTAGGAGTGCATCATAATCAGATAGAAAATTATGTAAAAAATACTTCCACAACAAGTTCTTAGCAAAATTTAAAAGATAAGCAAGCAGATAAATGCAAATTCTGGAAGTCTTAAGAACAAAAAAGATAAGTGAAGTTAAATGTCTGATTTTAAAAACAGCAGCCTCACAAATTCAATATAAAGACAGCCAGGGATCAGTGCAAGAGCCGAGTACAATACAAGGGCAATGGGAGGGATCATACAGACACAGGTTGTGCGTTATAGGAAGCTGGGAGCCAAAGCACGAATGACAGCCAAGGAATGACAGTCAATGAATGGCAACTTGTGCGGAACCACGGAAGCACCAGGGCTCTCCTGCCACTATGCACTGGACAGTAACAGAGCTCCAGTAATCCCAAAGAATGTAATGATGAGATCGCAGTTATTTTGATGAGGGTCAAGAAGGGAAGCCATGCTGAGATTAATCCTTTAGCTATCATAAGGAATTACTTCTTGGAGCATCTGGCCAAAGAAGACACAAAAGGAAAAACAACTCTTTATTTAGTCCATAGAACCTCCTTCAAATGTAGCTTCTGAAGAACACAACAGGGCTATCAAGGTACTCAAATATACCATTCTCATGAAGTGAAAGAAAACCTTACACCTTTTGCCATAAAAAATCCACTGCTAATTTCAGCAAAGGGAGTGACATAACAATGATGTTCCTATTAAAAGATACTTAAAAGCTGCATCTCAGGGCAGAACACAAGCATCATGAAAACTTTTAGAGCTGTACATAGAATATTGAGGACCGTCTTGCTGAAGGAATCCATACTTTTCCCAGAGACACCACAAATGGAAGAAACCCGCCCAAAACATGTTAAGGACGGTATATTTTGTTTCGTAGCCTGATCTTCCTAGTGTTTTCCTTTTACATCTTAAGCCATCTCTACATCAATGTTTACTACAGAAAGCACTGGGAAATTTCACATACAGGAGATTTTCCTCTGTGGGGAAGACAGCTTGAGGATCTGTCTCAGACTGAATCAATTTTTAGAAAAACAATAAAATTGACATTTTAGGGTGCTCATAATTTGGTACCATTACCCCAGGAGTTCTGAAGTTATTCAGATACGAAAGAGTCACATTGTACGTGGTAAACTGCCATCGAAGGCAAATTTTTAAACATATTTTAAGAGGATTCGAGAGACTGCAGATAAAGCTGCATCAAGCAGATATTGAAAAATTACAATAAAAACAGTTAACAGGCACAATAGCAGTCCAAGATCATATAGAAAAGCCAAAAGAGCAGTTGCAGGGGGTACCATGCTTCCTGGATCAAAATTCTTTATGTGAACAGGCAAGTACATAAGGAATGACTTGCCTGAAAGGACATACCTGAGTTTCCTAACAACTTGAGACTATCTTTACAAAGGCTCTTTCAAAAATCAAAATCCTTTGTGAGGTTCTGCGATATAATCATAGCCCTGTGTAACAGGGATGTTTCCCCACCTACTTACTCTCACAGTTTCTTGTACAAAAATAAGCTTTTGATGATTGCTGTCCATACCAACACTCCCAAAACCCTGTGTAAACAGAAAAAAGGACTCGCTAATTATTCCTCAGGCGAGTCAAAGGAACTACTTACCAGAGTCCCTAAACAAATCTCTTTTTGTGCTGCTCCCTGTGCTAGGTTTTGCCTAAAATCACTACCTCATCTTATTGTTGTTATAGGGATACTAGGGTAAAAAAAAATAAATCCAACTCTTCACCTATCATCTTTGCAAGACTCTCCTGCAAGGCATGTAAAGATACGAATGCCATGACAGATTCACCACAGGAGGAAAAGTTACCCAGATTCATTTAATCATCTAAAATGTATGTATTGAAGTGGTTTTGTTTGTTTGGTTTGGTTTGTTGTTGCCTTTTTTTTTTTAAACTTATCTCTAACATTTATTTATAACTGTTCAGTAGTGAGATTGCTACAAATCTCAGACTTAAAGCAGCAATATCCACTCTGCATGTAACACGCAGGTATGTGCCATATACTTATTAATTACCCCATAATTCTTAAGTGTTTATTCCACTGAGGTCATGAAACTGTTCTTAAAATGACCATCATGTAAAAACTGTTAAAAATAAGACAAGCTAAAACTGGGAATTCCTTTGCTTAATGTTGAGACATTATTTCCTTGTAATAGTACTTGAAGTAGAGAAGGCAAAGGATACAATCTGGCAACAACCTCAGGAAAACAGACCTTCGCAATCTGTTAGAAATTGACTTTCTGCTTCCTGGAGAAATTTAGCCTCAATTGTCTCTGCTATAAAGAAAGGTTGCTCTCTTTGGACAGTTAGGCTATCAGCTGTGCTTGCAACCACGCTCGGGATGGCATGTAACCAAGTACAGATAAAGACATCAATTAAAGGAGCATGAAGGAACAAAAAGACACAAAAGCTTTGTCATGTTAACTTTTTCGGGTTTTGTTCATTTTATCATTTTCTCTCCGTACTGCTCCAGTGTTTTCCACAGATTAGCAGCCTTTGGCCTCTTTCAGTGTACATACGTTGCTACTTGTATCAGTTACACCCCACTTTTGTCTGTTTTACACCTACAGGTACTTCCTACAGCCTTCCCAATCGTAAGGCTCAAACCAGCTTTGTTTAAGAGGAATTAAGTGATTGCTTGGTATCTTTTAAATGGCTGAAGCAAGTATTTTGAGACGCATTTTAGGCTTATGGTAATGAGGAAAGAATGAACTCTTTGTCACTGAGCCAAGAGCTCTCCAGCATACCTTTACCTAGAACACTAAGCATAATCCTCTCAGTCATCTGTAGTCTATAGTTCACAAGCTAGAGATACAATAAAGACAAAATGCAGTTTGCCATTTGGATCAGAGAAATAGCTCGGTATCTACAGCATTACCTTGCCTGTGCTTTGTAAGATTGTAGTTCTTGTCCTCCATACTCTCTCCCTGCTGACAATATCTCTGGTTACATCCACTTCAGCATCAACAAAACTTCTCTGTTTAAGAGCAGTTATGTCATCATCCAGATCAGTTTTGATAGTGGATCTTTTCTTTGCCATGATTTTTGCTTTGATAGCAGCAATTTTTTCCACTGACATGGCTTCAGACAAGGACCTAAATGAGCAAAAATAGCAGAAGAGACTGAATAACAGCACAAACAATTCTTCTGAGAGAATTTCTGAATGAGTAACTTCCTCCTGCTTAAGTTTTCATCTATGCCATAAGAAGTCACCTTACATATACTTAAAGATTATATGAGCTTGGCATTGCTGTTTTGGGCATTAGAATCATTTTTCTGACAAAAGACTCCATACAGGTATTAGCACAAAAAAAAAGTCAAAAAATCCCAGCTATAACAAGCAGAAATAAAGACTGAAGATGTAAAGCATCAGGACTAACGCTTCCATTTACAATATCATCTGACTTTCACCTCCTAGTAATATATAGTGAATTACAATTTTGTGTCTAGGCAGTCAATCTCAGGCTTCCAAGGCATTAAACTCAATTCTGGTTGAGGCTCTGTTATGCGGACTTGGGAACTTGGAAGATCAGCGTTACCTGTCAGAGCACGTAGGCCAAACAACCAACAGATGGTAGTAACTTTGGCCACATTAAACTGTATTTGAAGTAGCTCAGCTCAGTCCAAGAGTGCAACATTTTTATCTGTTTGCTTTTAATTGTAAACACAGCAGGATTTAGTTGCCAAACACTGAGCACTATTGTTTTCCAGGTAAATTGAGGGATAAAAAGGACTGAATTGCACAATCCCACCTGCACGTAACCAATTCTATTTTACATGGTTTAAGAACACATTGCTTCACAGCCAGTGCTTAAGTTTTCAATCTCCTTTTACACCTAAGCTACTGAAAAAGGAACTTATTTGTTGTTCTTAAATGAAGCAACAAGAGTGACAAACACACAAAATTCACTGCCTGTGAATGTCACTTGCGCTTTTAAAGGGACAATCTTTTGCATTCAATTGTATTCTGTATTTATAGATTTTTACTAAGTAATCACAAATAACATTTGGTAATTTTCACTGCAATATTGTCTCATACTCCAAAACCTTTGTTTGTAACACACTCAAGCTAACATCCAAATGATCAGTTTACACAAAACAATGTGCATAGTTACACTTTTTGTTTCTTAAACTTCCTGACTTTTAGTCAGGTATGACAATCAAATCTATGGTGTTTTTGTTCTTTTTTAACAGTTTGCTTTTATGTACACCTAAACAAGACACAGATAGGAAGAAGATATTTTTATGTGCTTAGGTGCAGTTATATGTCACTTGGCTATATTAATTGTTGAAAGGCTAACAGAGATTTCATCCTGGTAAAGGACAAACAAACATTCACAACATTGTTTATGCTCAGGAAATAAATTTCTCAAGACTGCAGTTGGTCTATCAAGTGAAACTATTTATTTGCAAAACCCAATGCAGATGAAACAATGTTACTGCATACTCATACTAGCAGGAAGTATGATTCCCATTTTGCATTCTGAGAGCTGACACACACAAGAAATAAAGCAACTACCTTTACGTCATGGCTTCAGAACTTAGGTATCTGAAAATGAGTTACTGGAGTTTGGTATCCTACTAAGTACCTCCTAAGCCCAAGATCCTTAGCATCAACAAGGTCTTGCAATAATTTCATTTCCTCTCTGCCTGGCTTGGGGAAGATATGGTGTAAGACACAAAAACAGCTGTCATTCTCTGCAAAATTCTGGATAGATACAACAGAAAAGGCAAGGTGACAGGCAAGTTTTTAAACATTTGAATACTGATTACTACTTACGGCAATGACAGCACATTATCCTCTGGTAGTCTACTGCCTCCTCAGAGGAAACAAGCTCACCTCTACAGGGAGTCAAACTGAGGTCCTGCTACCCTCACATGTATTCTTACATTATTTTCCTCCTTTTGTGCACAAGACACTCCTCAGTGCAAGACTTTCTTTGAAATAGAGATATCAGCTTTCCTTTGCCGTTCTGCGCATTGTCTTTGACAGCTTAAATAAACACCATGGCAGAAGAAAGCATAAGTGGTGGGGGTTGGAGGGGAGGCAACGTTCGTGAGGTAACTGTCCTTACACTTCTGAATAAAAATCAAAATATCTCATGCCACGCCAGCTGAACTTCCACTCAAGAACAGGAGTCTGACCGGGCACGAGGTTCTATCCCCTCAAGCATAATTGATGATAGCACCTAAGGGAAGGGGGGATAGGGGTGAGGCAAAAAACTTCCAGTGAGAGCTATTGGACAAATTAAGACCACATGCCTAATTGTTACTAGTCTTTAACTAAGCATTATCCATATGAAATTGAAGTATTCCTACCTGATCTGCTCCGTTTGCACGATTCCTTCTTTATGCCCTTCCAACCGAGCCGCCAACCGCTCCTTGTCAAGGCGCACACACTCTTCATCCTAGGAGTAACAGTGGTGTTTAAATTTGTGTTCTCTTTTATTAAAGAAATAAAGCTAGAATTAAAGCTACATAAAATTCTTTAAGATCAGCAAGGACTCTAATTTCCAAGTATTTTTGAACTGTGTGCTAGTATGAATTGTACAGCTACTGGAATTTTTTTTTTTTTTAAGAACCACAATATACAATTAGAATAATAAAAAGGAAACTACCATTCCCTTGTAAAGTGTCTTGCTGAGACAAGAATTCAGAAGAATAGAAAAACAGTAAGAGAACTTGAAGGTGACAAACAGGAAGTAGGACAACACACATACATGCATTTACGACAAGCTCAATGTTATTTTTACACGAAACTGCCCAGAACTGTGACATTTTGATGCAGAACTTTAATAAATGCCATTCTTAATGAATATATAGACAAGCTGAGGAGTAAAGACCAGTAAAGTAACTTCCAGGTACTCAAGCGAGGATGAAGACAGACGTAAGGTGAGAAAGCAACAGAAAGATGTAACTTCGTGCCATTTTTTCAGCTTCTTAAAGCTGATACCGCTTATGTCTTATCTGTCTTATTTCCCCATAGAACTTAAATCATCATCAAGCCTGTCCTACTGCTAAAAGGCTGAAGCACAGCAAAAACAGTCATGCCCAGGTATCACAAGAGACCTGGAATCTCTACACTGTAACAGTTTCTGAATAGCAGCCAGAGCAGCAAAAAAAAAACAGACAAAAGATGGTTATAAACTGATCAGGTTTGTACGCAGAATTCTTGGTTCTCCAAACCATGATGTTGAAGATCTACAGTTTGAAAACATAATGGCATCACAGCTACATAGGGAAATGTAGAACGTAAGTCTACAGATCACCAATCCATCATCTCAGAGCAATCATGCTTGTGAGCCATTAAGAATGCCCAAAGTTCTCACTAATCTTATGCTGATAAAGATAAGCACAAGCAACATTAAAATCCAATTCTGGAATAATGGAATGTTATGTATTTACAATAAATCTTCTTCTAAGAAGAAACCTAAAGCCTCAAAGCTCCAAAAATAAATAGTTTTATAACAATTCAGAAGAAAAAACTGGATGAACACAGTTAAAAACTGAGGAAAAAAAATATATAGTTTTTAAAACCAGGCAGAATTGCATAATACAATGTGTATGAACTGGACACATCGATTTTACTCCGGAGATAGTTGTGAAAATACACTGCTTAGTTATCCAACACATCGCTTCAGAAAATACTAAATCACAGGGACAAGTTTTGTATACTGCTATAAAGAGACTAAAATAGCAGATAAATGCCAGTCTTACTAATATCTACTCATTTAAGTTATGTCAGCTCACAAATGGCAAATAACAGTAATTACTCGTTACACAGCGCTTTGATTCTAATCACATAGCTCCTAGCAGACAGATCATAATGCAACAGATATTTATAGACACCTGGTCAAGCTCTACCCTTTCACACTCCAATGTACAGCCAGCAACTCAAATTCCAAGTTTAAACCAGAGGCTAGAATTCCTAAGTTCCATCTCCTTCTGGTTCATGTACACACAGAAGAGTTGTGTGTGCACCCGGAGGTCAGGTAGTCCAGCTGAACTGCTACAAAACCAGATAAAAACTATAATTTACACACACACACACCCCAAATTTGTATCGATGACAGTTACTGTCATTACCTCTATTCTTGGTTTCTTTGCTTCCGCTAGTATTTCATCTGCTGCTCTTTTAACTACAAGAAAAAGAGGAAATTACAAATGCAGCACTGCAGGATGCTTTCATAAAACAAACTTTGAGGCTACTTTTTAGTTCAACTATACCTTGAGTGGATCGTTGAAGGCCAATTTCAAGTGGAGCACTTCTGTCTATACTTGATGAGGTTGCTGTAATCAAACAACATTTCACGTAAGTATAAAAGGTTTGATAAATATTTCAGTATAAAAGGATGAAGAACAACAGATAAAATGCAACAATGGAAATTCTAATAAGTTATTAAGAAAATAATGTATTTAGTAAAGGTTGTCAAACACTGGCACCAGAGATATTCAGAACCTCATTTAGTATCAAGTTAGATCAGATTGCTCGGAGCCATCTGACTCTTCAAAAAGGGGACTGAGCCAGATGACTCCGTGGTCCCTTCCATCATTAGTCAGCAGTTTTATGATGTGCATGTACTACACAGGAGAAAACAGTCACAGAAAGTTACTTTATAACTTGGAATCAAGATCTACTTGTTCTTTTGCTTTTTGCAAGAAAGACAACCTGATGGTCCCTCTAAAAAAGGCTTACTGCTCATGTTACAGAAATCATCTCATATTCCAACATAGAGGGACCACGTGCCAGACAGAGCAAGATAAAGTAGGCCATATTTATCTTTCTCTGGTCACAGAGAAACCTCTTTTCTCTGACTATCGGTAACAAACCTCAGCACGATGGAATACCAGGAAAATCTGCCAGATTGAAAAAGCAGGGATTTGATACATTTTATTAACCTGCAGGTTTTATCCCACACGCTCCTTGCATCAAAATCCAAGTTTCCCACAATCTACAGAGAAGGAAGAAACAAACATGGAGCATTCTAACAGATAACTATTAACCAAGGATGTTAATAATAAAGCAGCTCACTTCTAAGCACGCACGTAGGAATGCAGCTCCTAAGTGTCTTAAAATAGTTAAGTTCAGAATAAAATAACGCAAAGAAAAATTAGTTTGAGAAGTCTGAATGTAGTCAGTTAAGCTACAGGCTGACCCTCCTGTATCGCCCCCTCATTTATCCCCTAAATGCAGAGAGAGAACTGTGTCTTTAATAGAAGACATCACTCACATGTTTCTCCATTTAGGTATGCAAGTAAGTCTTTCCTATCAGGTCTTCTTACCACAGGAATGTTTTCAGTCTGAAAAGACAGCAGACTTGACGTTAAACTGTTACTCCCTCAGAAAGACTCCTGGTGAAGATTTTTCCACTTTTATTGACCACTCATCCACACAAAGAAAGGAAAACATGTCCTGCATCACAAGCAAGCACAACTATCACGCTTAAAAATGAAACTACTCTCTGGAGGATGTTTAGTACACAAAATGAACACGTCATCTGCTATAAAACAAAGGGAGGACAGACTTTTTCTTAATTTATTTCAGACTTGCAAATAAGTAGAAGACTATTTTTTAAACACACACTTCATTGCATACCTTTCCCCCTTCCCAGACACGGGACATGCTGCCGTCATTCTCTGACAGTAACTACGCAAACATTACTCAGATCAAACCAGACAAAACCAAGTTCTATGTGGTCTACTTACTGCAGCCCGACGGACATAAACAGGATGCGAAAGGTGCACGTTATTGAGCAGGAACAAGATAGAATCCAAGGTGTAGTATTCCCTGGGCTGACCCTCCTTCCCGGTCCTGTAAAATCATGAAACACAGTTTGTAACATTTAACAAAGAGCTTTCCCTCCAAGCGCAGTGGTTTTGCTCATGGCTCGCCATCGGCATCGAAACACTCACCGCAGAAGTGCCAACCTCACTGGGGGAAGGCAGAAGAAATAAAAACCACTCCTCAAGCATAACTTTGTTTAACCTGGAAGAGCTACACCATCAATCACCTACTAAACGTACCAGAAGTGTAAGGCTGTTGTCTCTGCAGTGTGGATGTAATGCCACTGCTGCTGTCTTGGGATTTCTTTTCCACACAAAACAAAAATTATGCTGATCAGAAGCACCCAATGACCTGTTCCGAACTCATTACTAACAGGAAGGCTTAAAACATGACCTTCATAGTGATGCCTGAGAAAACAAACACCTTATTTCATAGGGAGAAAAATGATTCCAAACACTATGGGAATTGGTAAAATAAAGGATCTTTCCATCACTCTTCCTTCCTTCCAAGAACTGAGTCTGCGTATTCACAGGGTGGAAGGGAGCGTTATGTTTTGCTGCAAGGAGGAGGAAAGGGAAGAGACTTCGTATCTTTCAACAGCTAAGCAACAAAGTTGGCTGAACAACTGTAACCAAACTGCACTCCTCAGCAAGGAATGGTTTGGCTATTTTATTGTTTCCCTGCTATCTTCCATCAGGTAGCACCTGAACTTATTCAGAGTACTGGTAGAAACAAAAGCTTTCTCCGCGTAGACTTGGCTCTGAAGGGAAGCCGGTGTCACGTGCCGCAGTTGTCACTTCATTTTACAATCAGCACTGCAGATTCCCTCTTTTCAGAGAGAGTCATTGCTTCTTTGAAGTGCGTCCCATCCAATGATTATATTAAAAAGTCCAGCTGCTCGTCTACTCCAGTTTCTTTACACTGTTTAGCAATGAATGGTGTAATTTAGAAAACAAACACTGAACGGTTATCTATTAATTTGGAAGTACAGTATTACAAAGCCCCAGGCATTGACAAAGCTCAGCAGAGCACAGCTGGTACTTCACCTCAGCCACACAGGCAAGAAATCCCCGTGCTCATTATCATTGCAAGAGGATGCTTTATGCCAAGGACAATGCCAGATCCCAGTTAGAGGGAGAGCAGCGTCAGATGGGAGAGCGATTGTGCAGCACGGAGACAATCTAAGCCTAAACTGGCATTTCTACAGCAGTTCGTGATCCCTTCAGACTTGCCAAAGGAACTGCTCAAAATAAGGAGGTGAAAGCTGATCTGAATGCAGCTTGCTTCACACAACTAACAAACAATGTAAGTAGCGAAAGAAACTAATCTTCTTTTCCCGTATTACTAATTACAGCAGGTATTTCAGAAAAACAATCTTATGATCCAGGCCTTGAAAAGTCCAGCACTTTAAAAAAAACTGATACAACTTGTAATACGTGTTCAACTCCGGCTTAAAAACTGAAGAAAATGTTTACATAATGCAAACGAGAAAGCTTCGCCTGGCTGGTTTTAGCACCAGAAATTTATTTCCAGTTCATCCCTTCACACTCCAAGGGCACCACGAGTTTATTCATTTTCTAACTGCTCCACTGCCTTCTTTGTGTTTGAAAGCGTGGACTTTTATAGAGGTTCTAAGTGCCTGGCTCTCGTTCACAGAAGCAAGCACTAATCCTCCAAAGTACAAGACCGGACACGCGGAGCAGCGCACAAAGCACAATACCCACGACCAGCTGCTCTCTGTTTAAAAACTTCTCAACTGTCCAAACAAGTCCCTCTGATGGGTAAACAAGGCGAATGAGGTGCCGGTAGATTGATTCCTTCCTTGGGTTTTGAAACTGATTCTATAATCGTTCTTATGGGGCCGCGGACCAACCATTACGTCAAAACAAACAAAACACCTCATCTTAGTCCATGCTGCCTTCAGAAGCATTCAGTTGTGCTCTGCGGACTGTATCTGGGAACCAACCTGCATGAGAACGACTTGCTGTGTTTTGTTTCCAGGTTACCCTTCCCCTGGCTCCTTTCCTCAGACCAATTCACTGCTTGGCAGCCACTCGCGCCGGCACGGAGAGAAGGCAGCGCTGCTGCCTTCTGCCAGCTTTGCTGCTCAAGGAGCCACAGTGTTAAATGTCTACCGGGACTAATTCTAGAAGGGACAGAATGCCACCGCTGCTATTCCGACTTGGATTACTCTCTCCAGACCGGCAGTGGACAGAGATGCAATTACAGCAACCAGGCTGGGGACACCTAAGACAGAAATCATATTGGCTTCGTGAAAGATTAAGCTACTAACAACAGCTCACTGCACGCATCATTTGGACCCCCTTGAGTGCCCCAAGTAAGAGATTTTGAACCTTACAAGTTGTCGAAGATGTTCCTCATCCGTCCCGGCAATTACAAAAATTAACAGCTCCCAGACTGTGATCTCAAAGGCATTGAGCACGGCTGGCGGAACTGGTTCTTCAATTTAAGGATTTAAGATAAAATGTTCCACGGCGGTTCACAAGAGATGCTGTGAATCAACAGCAGCCTCATTCTCCCAAACGTTCAGAAGCCACCTTTTTGGGTTTTTAGATTTACTAGTTTACTAAAACATAAAAAATCTGTAACATTACCACAAGAGATGAGGAACTGCATGGCTATTACGTGGTTACTGCTTCTGCTCAGCACATCCTCTGCTCCCCCACGATCCCTCTCTGACCATAAAGATAAAGCTGTGTTAATGTACGCAATAAAGTTTTTCTCTCCAGCTGCCACATTCTTCTCCGTTGTTAATAATTCCCACACCTAAATCAAGTTTTGCTAAGCAGTAGAAGAGTCCGGCTAGCATATCAGTTTCTCTGTTCCCTACAGAATGGGGGTGAAACGTGTCTGTCCAGTTAACCATTACTTACTACCGCCTGGGCAAAGCCACTTGCAGCAATGAAAACACCGTAACTGCCCATGTAGCTACTCAGCAAAACAGAACCAAGACTTATCAAAAGCTTTAAAACTTTTCTCCTTATGCAAATATTTCCTTCCTCTCTGGTCTATCTACGAATATTCCCCTCTCAGCCAGGAAGTGCGACTAAATCCCAAGCAAGTTTCTGAAAGCTTGAAATAGACGATGAAACACCACATTTCTAGCTTTAAACCGAAGGCAAAGTTACAGCGGCTTTAAAAAAAAAACTATGAATTTACATAAACAGACGGATTTCTTTCCTTTTTCCTCAAACTAGAGCACATTGCACCAACACTAATACCTTTATCATACTTATGAAAAAATCAAAAACCAATCCCTGGATAGAGCGAGCTATGAGGCTTTTGTTGGAGAGATCTGCGGGCTCTCCTGCTCTTCTCACAAGCTCCCCAGCACACGGCACTCTTTGCTGACTACCTGCAGCGCTCGCTGCCTGGCATTTAACAAACAGCACCAGTTTCCCGTGGGTTGAAGGGATTCACTGCAGCCCTTCCAGCGTCACGAGCCTGCAGCTGCCACTTTCCGGACAAAGGTGAGCAAAGCAGCTCCTCGCGCTGCCAACACCGAACGGCAAGCCACCAAGCTCAACAGGTGCAGGAATCGCCGTGCTAGGCCTTTTTTAAAACATAACCAAGTACGTTACCTACGGTGGCCACTTTAGGAAGAGAAAGGCGATGTCTACCCGCCTGTTACAGCGAGGCCGAGGACACCCACTGTTCCCCGGGGCTCAGTGCCGCCTCCCCACCCGGTGCCCAACCGCCGGGGGGTGCCGAGCCGCCCGGAGCCCCGGCACGCCCCGATTTCGGGGGATTTCTCCCCAAAAAGCGGGACAAGCCCCGCGGGGCTGCCTCACCCCCCCGGCAGCCCGCAGCTCCCAGGTGGGGGCCGCACAGCCCGGGGACGGCCCGCAGCGAGCCGTGCGGCCCCGGGGAGCCTCCCCAAGGGGCAGGCGGGGCTCGGCGAAACTCGGCGAGGCTCAGCCCGGCCGCCACCCCCCGAAAGTCCGCGGTAAGCCCAGCCCGCCTCGGCCCCGGAGGCTCACCCCCAGATGACATAGTTGGTCTTGACATTCTTGGGCCAGGAGAACTCGCCGAAGATCACCTCGTCGCCCTTCACCACGATCTCCTTCTTCTGCGTGTTGTACTGCCGCAGCACGCTCAGCACGTCCGCCATCTTCTGCCCGCCGCCGCCGGCCCCGCCGCCGCCGCCGCCAGCCGCGAGAGGACCCCGCCGCCAGCCGCTAGGCCCTGGGCTGCCCGCGGCGAACGCCTGAGCGCCGCCGCCACGCCCCGCGCCGCCCCGTCCCGCCCCTGGGCGGCCGCAGCGGGCTGAGGGGGAGCCGCCGGGGGCCTCCCGCGAGGCGGAGCGGGAGGGAAAAGGACCGGAGGGAAGCGTCGAGTTATTTAGCTATCTGCGTCTTAAACTCCTGTCAGAATTCTATGCTGACGCTGAATTCCTGTCAGGATTTAATTCCGAGTCACAGCTCGGTTCTAAGAGCAGGCAGTTGGCACCCCAGTAAAATAAAATGATCTCGGAAATATTTATCGTCTGCAAAAACCACTGACGAGGCTGCACGCCTGGTGTTTCCTCGCACACCTGCCGTCTCCTCATCACCTGCATGACCTGGTCCACACACGGCAGATGTGGGGGATTCGTGGGGCTCCTGCGGCTCTGCTCAGCCCGGCAGCCACACCAAGCCCTCCCCTGCGAGCGTGCCTTGTCGTGCTTTCCTGTCATGCCTTCATGCTCAGAATTTTCTTAGCATGTTTCAGTATTAGCAGAAAAATTTAACCCGTTTCAAGACTGCAAAGAGCGTAATTGCATCGTTTTTCTTCCTATAAGTAGCACACGCCAAGACTGGCCAAACAGCAGTTTATATAATTTCCTGGTCTGACATGTTAGTGGTATCACAAACCTGATTCTGATATTTCACAGTTGGTGTCAAAAGAGTTTAATGCACAAATATGCTGGACCTAGTAACATCACTAATTATACCACTCACCTCCAGTATTTATTTTTCAACCAGTATGGAGAATTACTTATGTATTTAGGAATTGCATTCATGTACTGAGGAACCAAAAGCATCATGAATAAACAGAATTACATTCTGAATAAACAGAATGTGATTTCTCAGATTCAATTTACAGCAGCTGCAACCCATGAAAAATTGAAATGGAATTTGAAATTCTTCCAGTGGTTCCAGTCCTGTTTCTGCTTCTCATCCAAAAACTGCTTGGCATCACCTAAGCAGCTTTTAACTCGACTACAAATACTTTCTTTAGCAACATACAAGGTCATTATGTTTCATGAGGTTGTGGTTGTTTTACTTTTTTACTTCAGTATGCCGGCGTTAAAAGTTTTAGATGGAAGTATACAGAACAGTTCTCACACTTCGCTTTGGGGAACCAATCATTATTTTTACCACATGGTATTTGATACCTGAGTGCTTATCAGCTTTAGCCCAGGCGATGAAGCTAGAAAACCTTAATCTGAAATGGGAAAACATGTTACAGCTCAGCACAGCGAAAGCACGCTGCACGGGTACAGGTTCCAGCTGCATTTGCAGACTGCGCGAACACAGCCGTGGTGCAGCAGGCTACGGCCACCTTTGCTATACAATCAGGTTGGGCAACTTGAAGCCACAGGTAAGTTCACCAAGATGATGCACATCAA
Source organism: Nettapus auritus (assembly GCA_011076525.1). Lineage (NCBI taxonomy): Eukaryota > Metazoa > Chordata > Aves > Anseriformes > Anatidae > Nettapus > Nettapus auritus. The sequence continues at coordinate 8,165,653 of CM021772.1, forward strand.
GGATTGCTCGAGTCTTGTAGCACAGGAGCAAAATACACACACGGTGCGTGAACCCACATCAACCTGATACCCCTAAGTGCGCAAGGCAGCCTACACGGGCCGGTTTCACACATTAACTGATTTCCTTGTGCTGTTTATCACAGGACTGACGGCTGCGCAGTGACCGAGGCCACAACTTTTACACCTTCCCTCCGCAGCAGGCGGGCAGGGGGCACCCAGTGCCCCCCAGCCCCATCTGGCAATGCCGCAGGGGCTCCAAGGCGCCCCACGTAGCGCCCACCCGGAGCAGGCAGCGCCGCGGGCAGCCCCGCGCTCGGCCGGGAGGCGGAGAGGGGCGGAGGGGGGCCTCGAGCGGAGCCGGACCGCCGCGAGGACTGCGGGGCCCCGCCCCTTCCGGCGGCCGCCATGTTGCTGCGGGGGGCGGCCGGGCTGCGCCGGGGGTGGGTGGGGACGGGACGAGGTGGGGGGAAAGGGGCATTGAAAGGGAAATAAAGAGTTTGTCCGGAGAAAGCAACCGCTCTCCGCGCAGCCTGTAAAGTCAGGCTTTGTTCTGATCGTCCTGCGCGCTGTGGGAGCTAATGCAGCCCCCGGCGTTGCAGCTGATGCGCACCCAAGCGTGTGGGGGAATTACATTAAATATTTACAGCACTGCGATGCTTTTTAAAAAAATAATAAATAAAATTAAATTGAGCTGTAAAATGTGCCATTTCTTTGTAAGCTTGCGTATCTGACTTGTGTTTCTGTTCAGTCTTAGGATGGGGAACAGCCAGGCCGTCTCTCTTGGACTGTCTAGCAATGATGCTGCGAACCAAATCCAGGTAACAAGTTGCTTGTGGCTTACATTGTTTGTGTCTTACAGCACTGTTTGTGTCTTCAGCTGCTTGTGTCTTCAACTTTTCTAAAAATCGTGGCTGCTTCAAAGCTTGTCTGAATTACACAAAGTAATTCTGTAAGAAGCCTATCCAACCCAATTAATTGGAATTAATATGAAGTAGCATGGGCAGCATTGTTCATTCCCAGTGCTGGTACCTTGGCTGTATCCTTCATATGTGTTTCTTCAGACCTGTAGTCTAATTCAGTACTGTTACCAGTATTGGGGATTAGAGTTGGTCAAATTACTGCTACCAAACATTAGTTACAATTATAGCCGATTTATAACTTTGTTTTCATGGCTGTTGGATACCGTTAAAACACACTGACTTAAAAATAAGGCTCGCTTACTTGAACGTTCTTGTAAATATACAGGAGATTATTTCAGAGAACTGCGTGGTGATTTTCTCTAAAACAACGTGCTTCTACTGCAATAAGGCAAAAAAGCTTTTTGAGCACATGAATGTAAATTACACAGCTGTGGAACTGGACTTGAATGAAAACGGAAGCCAGATACAAGATGTTCTTGAACAGATGACCGGTGGCAGAACAGTGAGTATACTTTCTTGCATGTAGTAAGAAAAGTGAGAAGTTAAACTACGTGTTTCCCGTGGGTTATGGACGTAGGAAGGTCTTCCATCTTTTGGGATGAGTAAACTTGGGATACAAGCTCCTAAATGTAAAAGAAGGTTCTGCTGAAGGGTTCTGTGCTTTTTCGTGAGACCTTTTGGCTGTCCCTCAGAGGTGATCTTTTCTGTACTGCCACTAGGGTGATTGAACTATCCAAGTCAGTTTTCATTTGTACAGATGTATTTATTGCGTTGTGTTTAACACTTATTTTTGCCAGTGCTTAATTTTATATAGCCTCACTTGACTCAGTTGTTTGAACTTATGAACCTCCCTATAGTGACTTCAAAGCCACTTCTGAGTAGCAAGTGAACAAAGTTTTCAATTTCTGTAAATATTATAGAAACAGGAGTTGTACAGTAATATTGAAACATTGATATGCATATTAAGAGCTGTAGAGAGTAAATATTGTGTGTGCGCATGCGCTATTCATACACATACCCACACCTACGCTAGGAGTGGAATGTATAAGCATACATAACGATGCTTGAGTCCATGCGGGTTTGCTTCGGTTTTTATCTTTTTTTCAAGTGACTGATGCAATTTTCTTGTTCTTGATAGGTCCCAAGAGTGTTCGTTAATGGGACTTTTGTTGGAGGTGCTACAGATACCCAAAGACTTCACGAAGAAGGCAAGCTACTTCCACTGATTCATCAATGTCAACTGAAAGGAAAATCCTGAACTAGCATCTAGCTTAGCTTAGTTCTTCCTTTATATAAAACAGGAAAAAATTCAGACAGCTTAAAAAGATTGCAGAGACACGCTGCGTCAGCTGGGGTTAACCGCTTCAAGCCAAGGATTTCTGAATCTCAGATCCTTCTCTGACACAGGCTTTATGGAACTGACAAATTACATGGTTACCTTGCCTTGGCTTTCCCACAATCACTATGTATCTCTTGGAACTCTTAAGTGTATTCTCATGATGTCATTTTATTGCTGTTACACTGGTGGCAGAGTTAACGCTTTTGAAGAATCCTGTTGTTTGTTTTTTCCTGCAAATAAGATTGCTTTCTAGTCTCATTCTACCACAGTTACAATACACGGTCAAGTTAATGGCTTTGTTAAATTTTAAATGTCAAATTGCAATCAAAGAAAGTACAAAGCATCACCTTTGTAGTGATGTTGCTGCATGTCAAGTTTCTTACTGTTGTTCATTTATTACTTCTATACTACTTGTACTCGTTTGGTTTTTTTTGCCAGTTATTAAATGCAGTACCTAATGGCTCTGCTTTTGTGTATTTCTGAATAGTATTGAAACCAACTCTTCTTGTGCAACTCAAATTGTAATTTTATTTACAAGAGAATTTAAAAGTGAATTACAGGAACGTGTTATGCAAGTATGGGATCAATCAGCAAGCGCCCTTTGCGATAACAGTTGTTCCTTTTAAGAGAAGAGGCTGGCAGTAGGGGAAGTAGGTCAGCTTCACTCTTCTTTCCTACGGCTGCTCTCAGTTTGAGCAGAGGATCAACTTTGCAGTCGTGCAAAGGGTTAGTCACTGTTTTAAAACTGACTGGGTTTTCACTGCATCAGAGGATCTTGGGATCTTCTGAAGAGGCTTGAATACAGCAGTGTTCCAAACCTAGCCCACGTCCTTTCACTAAATTCTTCTGTCGTCTATGTCTGGGGAAGATTAAGGTAGTAGGAGGTTCTCCCTTGACAGCTCTGGAGATGAACGGTAGGGGATATCCACCTTTGTTTACCTCCCTTGTATTTCATCATCTGATCACGTAAGTACTTAATTATAAGTTCAAGTGCTATGGAAAAAGGGAAGAGAGATTCTTGCAGTTTTGAGTGGTAGGTAATTGCTTTCATCTTTCCTCTGCACTACATCAGCCCAGACGCTGTCATTCTGGAATATCCTGGTGTAGCCACGCAGCTCAGTGACGCCAAACTGCAGCTCCAAACGACACCGTCATCAATCCAGTGCCATTATGAAACTTAAGACCAAGTGAAATGGGTCTAATATGCATAGAGTTTATTTAGTACTTAAGTTCTACAGTCAGAATGCAGTTTACTAGCAATATTAACTTGCAGTTAAATGTCTAAAAAACCCAAATTCCATAGTTTCAGTACAATGTACATCCAAAGCCAGAGCAGCCAATGCCACGACTTGGTTATTTCAGGAAAGTTCATCATACGCGAGTAGAAAATTATATCCCTTTCCTCAATCAAAGGGACTATTACACTACTAAAGATGCACAGTTTAGAATAAAAACATTAGTCCATTTTTCTTCACTCCTGGTGAATAAGACGTCTGTTATTTCCACTGTTGTGGGCACTGCGTGCGCATAAGCAACTTTCTTTCCACAAGGAAACCCAGAGCCACATCCACCTTCAGCTTGGGTAACTGTGATTGTAAGGCTGTCATCGGAATTTGATAACTTCCTTGTTGCAGAGCAGTTTTGAAATGAATTTAAGTAAATTTGTAGCAAGAGTTCAGTATAGAGTCGTCAGCACTGTGCATCTTTAACATGTAATTAGCTAACTACACACACTGACCTGGTTATGTTACTATTGCAATTCACTACCTTTTGCTAGTTTCATCATTGCCTTAAGTCTTGGTTTACAAGGAATCCAAGTTAAAACACCATCAACTGTGCATCTCTCCCTAAGTTTATACTTAATAAAGCAGTTGAGTTTGCACGTGTGCTGGTACCAAGTATTCTTTTTCCCTGTGTATAATTCTTAGGCCAGTTTTGTTTTCTTAGAAGATTAACAATTTTGCACCTGAAAGCTTGTAAATCCATCATGTAAAAATAACAGCATGCAAAGGAATTTTTCAAAGACCTCACTTTTCATTTTGTTCCCTGATAGAAGAAGTCCCCAGACAGTAGTTGAAAATACCCCTTTGAGTTCTACATTTCAGAAATCCCAGGGCAATGTCACTTAAGGCAATATTCCATTCCAACAGTTGAGCAAGCCTACTGTACGCCTGCAGAGCCTCATGAGTGCCAGTTTATTATTTCTTTTCAGCTATATTAAGGCTCCCCATCCAAATGTTTTCTCATTCATTTTGTATCGTTTCATAGAAAGTAGCAGCAAGACAGTGCCTTCATTATTGGATGGCACAAAGCCGGGTTATGTTTAAGTTATTTAAACATGATATGGCAGTTCAAGTGTGGTTCTACTCTAGGAACAAAAAAGGGCAGGGAGAGGCATTCAAAATAAGAAGTTCCATGGTTTTTTTTTGCTTAGTATTGTCTCCGGAACAAAAGCTGTTTATTTTAAAATAATGGTTGTCTGGGGATGAGAATGTTAAAAATTGCCCTTGAAAATATTCTGTAATAGGAATTATACTTAAGCACTCATCGAGCTCAAATAATATGCTCCTAGGAAGCATGAGTAGCTAAAAACAAACATCAAGTTATTTAACTAAGCAGACAGAGCTGTGAATGCATTCATCTGTTCGTTCCTTATACGGAATTATTTTGAAAGAGTAGAACTGCACTTTTATACAACAATGTAACAGAATAGACGTTTTATTGTAAATAGTTGTGCTTCACTAAAAAGCTGGTAACATTAGGAAAACAGCTATTTCCATTCGTTATTTGTTAATGAGGTGTTTGTGAGAGTTCTGACTGTACCACATATATGCAAATATATAAATTTATTTAAACTTAAATTCAGAACGCAGAAATACCTAAAGAAACCACACGTTACAGTATCAAAATCAGAAATCCAAAATGTAAGCACACGTACTTAAAGACACCATACCTGATGCTGCAATTAGCTAATTTCAAGTCCTAGCTCTCAGAGCAGCACATACAAAATAAAGTCTTACTGTTTTGTCTTTTCCCCTTAAGTCCTACCAGCAACGTTGTACGCTGTACTCTGTCAGGGTATGATGAAATCTCCACTACTTCAGCAATAAAGCCAGTAGAACAATTTACTTAGAGCGTCTTTGTCCACTGGGAGCCACTGCAAATAGCTAAATAAACCCAATAAAGTGATGAAATGCTTAAAAAACAAGATTAAAAGCGCAAGCAAGACAAGGGATTTTTGCTGAGGTTTACTTCTACATTCTATTCTTCAAATATTTTCAATATTGCTAAGAAGCTGCCCACTCATCCAGAAGATTCATTTAAATGTTTCCTTAATTCTGCTTCTAACAAGCTGGTAACATATGACAGAATGAAAAGCTCTGACCCACCCAACAAACTCAAGAAAGAAGCTTTACATCTGAAAAGCCAATTTTAACTGGTTGTTTTATACAAGTAAGCCATTGAGTTTCCCAGGCAGATGTTGGATTTTTTAAATAAACAAAGATACACTTTTGTAATTTATGCAACTTTTAACCAAAATCCGATAGATACTGCAAATTAAATATCTTATTAGAGATTTATATAATCAAAGAAGGTGAAAAAGTCCTTTTTTAAGCTAAGATAAATACTATGACATCAGTTCTGGTGCAAGTTGCTTAGCTCAGCTACCATGCTTGATGACAGCAAAAAGGTAGAATTAGAACAGTGGCCAAAAAGGAAAGGACAAGAGCTTCTGAGAAGAGATTCAAGTATAGGTCTGGGTTCACAAGGTGATGGAAAAGAAAAAAATCATTGACAAAAAAGGAAGAGCAGAGAAAAAACGGGTAATAGAAGAATCAACATAAATGGAACCAATACTAATGCTTTTGGTATGGCGACAGGATTAAGCAGCACGGCATTTTGCAATGGAGAAAAATATTTTCCTAGTGTTTTTACAGACAGAGTCATTATTAAAATACATTTCCAAAACTGCTGGTGTACTTTATAAGCCAAGAACATACACTTCGTTGAATAGCCTTTGAAAGCCATACCCATAAATGGGTATTAATGGCCCCCAATTAAAAAGCAACAACAACAACGAACAAATGTCCTGTCCCCACAGAGATTTATGTTTAACAAACGGGTTTAACAGTGGTTTAAAGCAGCAAGGTGCTTTATGGCCAGTGACCAGCGGCCGTTATGTACTGGGCAATTAGACTGGCACTGCTAACCTCAGACCCAGACCTACTTTTAGGCTTCTCTTTATTAAACACACAATTGGATTAAGCCCCCAGTTCTACCAGTAATCAAGTTCTACAAGCATCCCAAACTCTCCCTTTCCTTGCTATAGGTCCAAAAATCCTGGCACAAAAGTCTAATTCTTGGCAAAATTATTACTGTCTTTATTCATCACACAATACCGACGCGTAATTGTAAAGAAATCTTGAGCATCACGTGCCCACATCCTTGTCTGTATCACTGCTATAAGGAAACATGACCTCTGACGTCCACTGGTTACAGCCCTTCATTACAGAAGAACATTTTACCTCTTCTGTGCTTCCAACCATTACATCATTTTCTTCTTTATGCTAAAGTGCCTGAACGTTACAGTCTTAGACAATAATCTAATAATGAAGAATTATTAGGGGGTCACAGTGAAATGACAAACTGAAAGCCTGTTAATTCTGACACATAACAAGAAACCTGCATTCACCTAGTCTACACCTGCATTCAGATTTTTATTGTTTTAACCTTTTGAATAAACTTCACTATCTTTAAAATCTTTCCTGTTCTATTTTTACTGGTAAGCTGTAGTGCACAATTACAGCCCCCTTTTTGTTTTGTTGGTCAGTGTTCCTCCAATGCAAACAACACTTAACTTGAAAGAGTCACGTCCACTCTTATTGAAAGGGTTTCTTTATTGTACACTGAACTAACACTTAAGCTGAGCAACTGTCCTAGCTTTTTTTTTCCTTTAGAAAAAATGACAGTAATTGTTGCCTCTTCACATGTCCAGGTATCGTCTGGGGAATTATTTGTTTAATAACTAAAGACTAAAATCAGGAGAAATTTGTTATGGCAAACTAGTCAGACAGTTTGCCTAAAATTCAGCATGTGGACAGATAATAAAGATCAGCCTATGGAAAAGGAAAACGCAGCATCAGTCTTCTATGCCCCTTACTGTACGATAATAACCAACCCCAGACAGAAAACAGAAGGAACAAGGGCCAACATACAACAAGTTTCATCTGTCAGCATTTACTTCAGTTTCCCCTCTCTGTGGAAACTTTAAAGGAGGAGCAGATGACAACATAATCTCAACAGTGCTAGCTTTACACTGGATAACCAACCATCTACGATAACCTAACAAGATTTTTTTGGTACAGAGAGATGGTAAATATTTAGGGGCAAATTATGTACTCCAGCTTGGATGACTATCTTTAACATAGCACATAGCTATCTAGTGTCAACATTTTCTCTAAGTTCTACTGAAAAATTCACCTTCACTTTTACTGTAGTTCAAGGAATTGTATTTTAAACCGGACTGCTTTCAAAGATGCAACGCTACAATAACTGTTCAATCAAGCTGTTAATATCTAGTCTAATATTTTAAGTGCAGTAAATTTATGCAATTAACTGCAAAAAGTTACTTGAAATACCAGTTTAAGTTTCTCAGTTCATATCTAGTCCAAAATATTTCCTATTACTTCACAAATACTACTTCAAAAAAGAAAAAGTACCTGCAAAAGATACTTATCTGTCAGTTATTTTCAACATCGCTAGCTTAATAGGAAACATCTAATCAGGTGTTTGACTATTGCCTCATTTAAAACACATTACTACCAAAAACAACTCCAAAAGATCAGTGCATTTACTTTAAATAATTTACATGTAGTGAGCAAGTGCATTTACGCCCCATATTCATTGTGTTCAATTTGCAAGGAGACTACACTTGGTAAGAAGTTTTTCAAAGGAAATGGCTAATTTTCAAACTCAAAGTGCTATTTTATCATTTTTTGCAGGAAAGCTTGTTTTTTTCTGGATGTCACCTGCCAAACTGGTGGTAGTCCTGTGTTCAAGCATTCTATCAGAGCTGTATTGTAATTGTAGGGACAATTCAGAAGTAACTACATTCATATCCACTGAAAACGAACATTCTTACCAGCAGTTCTTTAAGCCACAGATTTAAAACTGTAGAGTTGCTTCTGTACATCAACATCAGGAAAGGCTTCCTTCACCGTTCTGATTTATTCATTAAGGTAGAGTATGAGTGTGTAGCAGAATACCTTCAGTAACATGTAATCTCACATTTTAGATAGCACCAAAATAGATAGCCATCCTACAGAATGCAAGCTTTGAACTTAGAGTCAATATGTAGGAGGCATAATGAGAAGTGTTACAAGTATCAAAAGTATAATATGAACTTGAATTTTACATTTAAAAGCTTGTCTTTTAGGCAGAAAAATATGGTCTTACATGTCATTTACCACGGTTGGGTAATCTTTATAAACCATAATTATTTTCAAATTAACACCAAATTCACTGTTTAAAACAGCCAGAATTAGCATAAAGGAGGCTGACATACACATCGGGGGGAAGTTGTAAAAGCATCGCTGAAGAAAGCTCTCATCTTTTAAGACTGATCCGTGAAAGAGATCTTTTAACTTCCCCCCTATACACACATACCTAAATACACACACACAGATTTAAATATATTTACACACGAATTGCTATTGGTTCCTGTTCCAAAGTGGTAAGATATTCACTAGCTTTCTCCGTATTTACTCACACTATCAGACTAAAAAGGAAAATAAAAATAAAAATCCAGTTTCAATCACTTCCTAAACTAATTTTGAGAACGAGGCAACTGTACACTTCATAAAAGTTTTTAAGAATTGGTCACTATAAACTGGAGGTAGTTTGGAAAAATGTTAGATTGAATTAATCTAAGAAATCAGAAATAATGTTAATTTACAAATATTTTTTTTAAATGAAGTATTCTCCTTAGGAAGATTTTTGTATCATCAAATACATTCCTTTGAAGAAAACGTAGCTATTTGTTTCTGGTTGTTGCTACTCAGCTTTCAAGAGTAGGCTAAGACACATGCACTTGCTGATCTTCCTCACTGAAAGTGGGCTGGTGTTATCCGAAGTTCTGATGTACTGAATGTGGCTTCCTAGCCATTTCCAAGACCTTTCGCTACTGAAAAGTTTGTTGAGCATTCACCAAAGCTAAAATAGTGCTTTTGAAACTGCACTGGACAGAAACTATCCCTTTCTCTGTAAAGAATTTCTTTATTCTCGAAAATCCAGATAATCTAAATAGAAGCATGAGCTCTTCCACTTTCAGTTTTGGCAGTATAAAATCTCACTGCGTAATTTTTATACCGCATCACAGTTACATGGTCTCACATGCGCCAGAAAATACTTCTTTTGTAGATCTAAAGTATAATTATGGAAACTGTTGAACCTTAGTTATTTGTTAAAAAAAAAAAAAAAAAAAAAAAAAAAAAAGC
>CM021772.1:8175507-8429437 GCA_011076525.1 Nettapus auritus
AAAAAAAAAAAAAAAAAAAAAAAAAAAAAAGCCTAAAGAAAGATCCCTCTAAACTAATGTTAGTTGTTACACTAACGTTATTAAAAAGCTAAAACCACTTTTCTGTCCTGCCCATCCTAGGAATAATTCATCAATTCACTCTTGCAAACACGCATTCCACAGCAACAGGGGAAAAAGAAATCTCAGTATTTATAATCTATTATAAATGAAATTAAATTACATGTTGTGTAACCCTGTAGCTACGTTTAGCAAACTTCCCATTGTTATTTTCAATCGTGTGCAATAGGAGAAAAGAGAAAAGCGGTATCTCATCTGCTTTTCTTGTTTTCCCTTCGCAAAACGGTAACGCTCTGATATGTATATCATGTGCCATATTCTAATAAAGTATATTTGGCTGGGAGTTCCCAAGGTGAGAAGTCTGTTGCCAGCAATGGACCCATTGGGAAGAGCAGATGCCTAGAATGCTAAATCAAATCCAAAATGAAGTTCTGAATAACATCCAAAGCTCCCGTATCAAAGCCACATATATCCAACATGCCTCTGTCATCTGGGTCGGCAATCGTAAAGCCGTTTGACGTCATTCCACATACGATCAGTTTAGCAGGAATACCCATTTTCTAGAGGAAGAACAAAACATATTTTCAGAAATACACATATATCCAGTAAATGAAACATGACAGACAGAGGCCCAATCTTGCTATCTGGCATACATAACCCACTGTCTGGAAAGGCAGGCTGATAGAACCTAGGTATGCCGTAACAAGAATTGCAGACCACCCGTTAACACCGTGCTTAAGTTGCAGTAAAAACAACAGTTATACTTAAACAAATACAAGTAAAGGACAACTAATGCTATTGGCCAAACTTCCCTGCAATATTAAGATTTATAGATTTCCAATGTAAACACAGCATTTGCAGAATGAAGATCGTTCTGAGAAAAAACTTTCAATAATAATAATCAAATCATCTAATATGAGTCAAGGAGAGTGGTTTTGTCTAAGGCAAGGAGTCCAAGTGTTGGTTAAACAAATAAATCAGCTGTGACCTGGACAACTCAGCTAAATGAGCTGCTTTACACGTCAGTAATGTGTAAGCTAAAGCAAGTGGTAAGAGTATGGGAATTCTTTGTTAAAAGCAAAAATTTAGGAGTGGGAGCTAATCTCAACTAAATAACTCCGTGACAAGGTTTCCCTGGGCAAGTTAAAGATTCTGGTATTAATTTCAAATGGGTGGACATGGTATGAAGATCAGTGTCCATATGTACTTGTCTTTGCATTTTAAAATATATTAATTTAGAAATAGTTCCCTTTAAGCCTGGAAGATTGTTTGCTGTTCAAATAATTTTTAATAGCAACGTGCTAGTAGGAGATGTTTTATAATCTATTTATAATCTAGAACTTTCTTAGTTCTGTTTCAAAGTTGCAAAGCTCCACACACAGCCCCATACAGGGCTTTCTTCACATCACCTTATCCTCTTGAGGGCTTCCCTACAGACTTGTCTTCATTACTTTGTTTAATGTTTGTGAGATCTAATGCAGAGATCAAAGTTTAATTTAATTCTGGGAGCACAGTGCCATTATTTAAGAGCTTCCTGTAAAAAACTTATTTAATCAATTATAGAATTACGGAATGCAGAGATTCATACACTCACTCAACGCCAGACAAATTTTCACTGATATTACAAGTACAGCTAGCAAAGTGGTTAATTACAAATCCTTTTTGCAATTCAGTGGTTTTGAATGTGAGCAATTACTTCCGCTAATTCAGTCTAAGCATCGGATTTATGTTTTTAACAATATAGAGATTATTATTTACTGCAGATAGTGACAACTTGTTTAATCTGTAAAACATGTAGAGAACTAGTATTTATTCTGTACTGCATTCATCAACTGCAAGCACTCAGAAGCATATTTACCTCCCTGTACTCTCTGAGAGCTGTTGCAGGATGAGTATTTCCAGCAAACGTCTCATTATCAGTAAATACAATGAAGACATCAGCAGCTGTCTGCGTTTTCTGAGCCCATATCATTGGAAGGGAACAATCAGTCGTACCCATTGGAATCTTAAAAGGAAAAAAATATATATACATGGAACACATTACTACAGAAATTGGTAAATCATGGAAAAATTGCTTTTTATGTAAGCTTCATGGTATATCACATACAGAGTCTTCTTTGTTAAACAACAGTTCACTCATGCATTTCACTTAAATAAATAAAATAATGGCATAACTGAAGTTATTGTTTTCAAACTAAGCCATTCTGATCTAGCAATGCCATTCTAAATTGCTTTATTTAATATTCAGGCAGTTGAAATAATGACATTTGCTGCACTTCCCCTAAATAAAAGGGAGAAAAAAATAAGACACAGTGTTCTACTATACAGATATGGACTAACCACAGCACTAAAAAAAAAAAGCAATGCATTTTTTTCAATTATTTTTACATACTTCATACATTTTCACTAAAACTTGAGGTAACGTCATATCAGCTGTCACAGGGCAAGGGACAATTTCATGCGAAAAGGCAACGATATGGGAATCCTTCTCAGTACGGGCTACAACCTGAGAAAGAGGAAGACAAAAAATTAAAATGTTATTTAGAACTTTTCCCGACTGAATCGAGGCATTCCCTGCTGAACACACATCATACCCTTTTGTATGTAAGTCAGCGTGGATCATTATATACACTAAAGCTTCACTCTATACTTTAAATACTTTGTAATATTACTGTGAATAGACAGTGCAAAATCAGAGGTAAAAAAATGTTCTAATTACTGTAACTAAAAATACTTCCCTATTTCTTCTCTCCACTCTGACATAAAACACTGAACATTTTTCAATGCAAACAAGTTCCACTCTTCAGAAGCTTTAGAATATCAAATTGAGGTGAAAGCAATTGTGATACAAAGTCAGTGCTGATAGCTCAAACGCATAGAAGAATTATCCCAAAATTTCTCAATCCAATCTATATTAAATTATCAATGCTTGTTTTTTTGTTTTTTTTTTTTTCCTCAATGTATTTTCAGTCTCAATAAGTGAAAAAGCAGCCTTGACCACTTTGATTAAAACTAGAAACCAGCTTCTTTAAAGTGACCTTTCTGAATCTGGCTGCTTTAAGCATCTGGTCTACCAGTAAGGCATAAAGCCACACCTTCTGTAACAAAAATAATAATAAAAAATTATATATATATATAAAACTTCTTCTGGTTTCTAACCAGCCTTAGGGTACCTTTGTATCAAAAGGAAAGCTCAAGCTGCAAATAGCTACAAATAAAAGAAGTTTAATGCCTCACCATGCACATCACCGCTGCAACCGTGCTAGCATTCAGCACACTGCCCAACACTTTTTGTGTCATTGATGCACTGACATCGACTGCAAGTAAGAAACGTTTCCCTGTCGGTTCAATTGTCTAAAAGAAGAAAAAAAAAAAAGAGTAAGAAAATATCTACAAAATATTATAACTTTTCCTTCTACTTTCAACCGAAATGGGGGGGGGGGGGGGTAAGTCTTTCTGGGGCAACATTAGGACAATAACATCACCAACAGTTGAAGATATGAAAGTTGGCTTTTTTTCTCCTCTATTTAATAAAATTCCTATTCCTAAGATTTTTATTATGAAGTTCTAAAAATATTATCCACCTAACAACTTTTTCTATGTTATTTTATAAGCTTTCAGAAAAAAAAGAAACTTCTCAAAAAGCTTAGTGATTTGAAGAATGTTATTACCTTGAAAGTCTTGTAGAACGAAGCATCTAAAGCTTCTAAAATGTTTTCATCAGGACGCCACCAAAGCTTCCCTCTGCTTCCATGTCCAGCTTTATAGGTTTCTAATGCAACCAATATATGGAATGGATGTATTCTACCCTACAGAGAAAATAAATCAACAGTAAGTTTTCAGAAGTCTGAACTCAAAAAAAAGTGTGGGGGGGGCAACACAAACTAAAGGTCCTACTGCAAGATCTGTTTACTTCAATTTGTTCAAAGGGTTTGTGCAGTCTTTTTTTAAAGCTGTAGCATGAACTGACAGTTGTCAGTTACAGGTAATGATTAACCTCATTCCCTTTCCAGAATCTTGCAATGAATCCTGTTGGAACCCTCTTTTCCCACTTATTGCATTACATCTGAGAAAGTAAAGCACTCTGAAAGGAGAAAGCCTTGTTCTGTCACTTTTTCTCTCAGCTGCTGTGCTAGTTTCTTCATTCATTTCCTAGGATCCTGTAAGAGTGGCTTCCACTCACGTTTTAGGATTGCGTTGCTGATTCTAAATTACAACACTCAGGAGCAATGGATGAACCCAACAAGCAAAGCTTGCCTCGACCTTAATTTAAGAAAAGATCCTAGCTGTCAATACACTTCATTTGTAAAGAAGTTCTGGAAATAGGGGCAAAAAAATTCAAATGAGAAATTATTAAAGTTTTCTTATCAAGGTGCAGGTAATTCCACTATTGTTGTGTGGGTTTTCTGTTGTTTGGGTGTTTTTTAAGAATAAGATGCACATTTCTTAAAAAGAATCTCTCTCATTCTGTAAAGAGGTTGCCTAAAGAAATACAGGTTAGAAGGGGTTAAGTCAGTCAAACGATTGTGAAAAATTTCTTACCTTTTTTAGTAATTTCTCATTTCTTAGTCTTTCACATATTATTGCCACTTCTGAGCCTCGTGGTTCGAGCACTGAATTTGCGGTCATCTTTCCTAAATTTCTCAGTAATACAGAAATGGGCATGTCCTTCAGCAATGCCTTCCAAACCTAGGATCAAAGAAACAGAAGGAAAAATAGATGAGATTCCCAAGTACAAAAACTGACATCTGCACATTAAACAACTGTATTTTACAATAAACATTCAAGTTATAAAATAAATGTATGAGAGATTTATTATTTTAAAATTAGCCACTTATGTAAATAAAGTTTAAAAAAAAAAACAACATAAGGACTTTTTAAATGGAAATCAAGACTTAACACTCTAAGAAGTGTTAACTCTAAAGAAAATACAAAGCTCCTGAAGTTTACCTACCTCTTTAGATTTCAGATGGTTTGTCAGTAGATGTTCTCTAACCAGACCATATTCCTCTATTAAGTGAGTAACTTCCAATTCATCTTTTGTATGTTTCACCCTGTCCACAGCCTCCAGATACTTTAAAAGTTTTTCAGTCTCAGCGGAAACTGCTTTGTCTTTATAAGCTTCTTGGACGTCTTTCCACCCTTTGGTAATGTATTTAGTGACTATAGCAATTCCTACAGAAAAATAATTTCCAGGCAGGATTACCTTCTTTACATGGGCATTTATCATTCTGGCAAGCAAATAAGTTAGCGCATTTTTTGTTAAAAACAACAGCCACCACCACAAATGGAATTTCCCAGACCTGCAGACCAGCTAAAAGAGGTCATCCCCACACAAGTTACAACAGCTGTTTTACTCTCCTTGCAAGCCCAGAGCCTAATTGATTCCAAACCAACAGATCTTCCCAAATGATGAAAAAAAAGGTTATTTCATCATTCGTAAGCTAGATAGCAACAAATTGAGGGTATTATTTTACCTTTTCTTGACATACACGGAGAAAAAACAAGAAATAAACCCTGTTTACCTCTGAAGATAAACCGTTACATTTCAGATTTGATCACTCAGTTCCAGGCTATGATCACCAATACGTCATCATTCCACGCTGGTACCAGTGTTTCCAAAATAGTTCCACAATAAATATAAGAGGCTTAAAACTTATTACTTCTAGGTAAATAAAAAGCATATTACCTTCGCTGGCAGGTTTTAGGTGGGACAATCTCAGTAGATCTTTATGAGACCAACCACTTCTTTGTTTATATTTTGTAACTGCTAAAGCAACAGCCATGCCATTCTTTCCATTGTACCAATCTGCAACAGCTTTCCTCAGTGCACGGCCCCACATGCCACATCTCATGCCCTCCTTCAGATCTTTTTTAAATTGGATGAAAGTAAAGAGATGAGTTGGTATGCAACACACCTCAGGAACGGCTTTAAACGCGGCTTGTTTCGTTTTTGCATCGGAACACTGCGAACAGATTGCAAGAGCAAAAAGCAGGGGCTCCTGTTTTGCTGTTCTGCCTTCTTGACTGAATGTCTTTATCTCTTGAACAACTTCACAACCTCTGCCCTCTTCAATGAGCCTTGTTAAAGCTCCTGCATTTTCAAAGCACAGCTTCTGCTCCTTGATGCAGTAAGAACCACCTTCTGAACCAAAACACAAGAAACGATGCAGTCGATTCATATCGGTGACATGCCACACGTAGCCGCTTTCGGAGTTCGGCACCTGCGTTTCATTCAGGGATTGCACTTGCTTTGCCTCGTCCTCCATTGTTTACACTTCCAAACGTCTGTTGAAAGAACAATAAAAAGCTTATTTAAAAGTACTGTGAGAACTTGGTGACAATATCCTTTTATTCCTGCTTATCTAAGTGTATGTATCATGTTCATACACGTGTAATTTTTCCTTCCTAACCTTATTAAGAGCCTGCTCTTAGTGTGCAGTAACAAATACCAGTTACAGGAAAAAAAAAAAAAAAAAGGAAAAAAAAGAATCTCTGAGTTATAATGGTGATAAATTCATTTCCTTAAAACCAAGCTAGAAGCTACTTTACCCAATCAGTGGCATACAGAAAACATGGCTTGCACCATTCCCCTTGCCACTAGTTCCCTTGGTAGGTTTTTGGATTGTGTGTTGGAATTTGGTCCAAACTCATCTTGTCCACTCTGTTTTGCAGAAAGACCGGTTGTACTGACCAGCCGAAGAAACGTGACGCTAAAATAAAGTAAAATACTGAAAAATTAGGTAGTCAGAAGACTTTGTGAGAGTTTAAATATGGTGGGCTTCAGTGAGGCTTTCACAACAGCTTCTTAGCAACTGGCAGTAGCTCAAGAAAAACAAATGTCTTTATTACAGGCTCAGTCTGCTGTTTCAAGTGAGATCCAAGACACGGACGTATTAGCAAATCTTGTACTGCTTTACATTTTAAGCTAAAAAGGGAACACCATGAAAATCCAGAGTCTGAGCCTTTCAGGTCTTTGTACTTATACACTCTTGAGTTGCAGGAGTTCTGCGGTAGTATTTGGAGGCAACAACACCATTCTTGCTCAAGCAACATTGCGCATGATACTATTCAACCCGTAATATGCAAGCTGAAATAAATGCAGGTGAATTAATCAGCAGGGTTACAGGAAGAAAAGAAAATCCATCATCATAGAATGTTTCATGGAAAAGGGACCTTAAAGACCATCTAGTTCCAACCCCCACTATCATCACTAGCCCCAGAACATTAAAATGACAACAACAAATCCAGTTTCCTCAGTAAAGAGGCACTAAACAGCCTAAAGAGGTTCCAACTTACACACACACACAGTACCTTATATTCCAATCCATCAAACTCTATACAGATCTTAAACCACGCACATACAAATGACATTTCAAAGAAATCCACTTGGCAATTTTTAATTATTGCACATATCTTCCTCTGACGTTGCTTTTTCGGATACTGAAGACAAACACCATTGCTTCATTGACCACGCTAAGTTAGCATAAATGTCACTAATGCCGACAAAGACTTCTTCCCCAGTGTAGGGGAGTAACATACTTATTTACAGACAGCTTCTGTGCTTTGACACAGGATTTTCCTTTCTCTGCAAGAGACTAGAGGCTGCCTTCCTGCATTCTTGCCCACCTGCAACGATGCGCTGTCGGCAGCCAGAATTAAAAATAAAATAAACAAAAACAAATGATCGATCATCAGTGGTCCCATTAACTTCTACATGCTGCTAAAATTATGAAAAAAAAAAAAAAAAAAATAGAAGCCAAATGCTGGTACCAGATTTTAAAAAGCAAGTTTCAGTTAAAAATTAACTCAAAAACATCTGTAACTTTACTATTCAGAGCATCAGAGCTCTGTTTTTCTTGTTACTTAAGCATTCTAACCATGTTTCCTGCCCAACCCATTTAAATACATCATAGTTCATCTGACTTTTTCACTGACATCTGAAGGATGCAAATACACCGAAAATAACAAGAGTGGTATTTGCAATGCATGAGCGCCGTATCAGTTTGTTTTCATGTCTTAAACACTTTTTTTCAGTGCATTTCAGTTCGTTGGTTTCATTAAGCAATAGGTAATGTTTCCTAATAAACATACAAGACCCAAAGCAAAACCAGAAATCAGAAATCCATCCGTGTATTTTTCAAGGAAAAAAGTCGACCAACCAAAAAAAACCCACCTGAGTGTGTGAAAAGCTATGGAAAAACACCATTATCTGGAAGTATAAGTCAGAACGGAATGCATAAAGGCTCATGCATGAGTAGCTGGATCTCCATATATATGAAAAGCACGGAGTAATTGCTCGTTGTGTCTTTCCCATCTGTGCCATAACAAACACTCCTAGCCTGTAACACAGCTAATGGGAAAACTCTTTTCACCCACCTATGGATTACCAAGGCTTAAACTGAGCTGGAAGGGCCATGCCTTCGGTTTAGCAAAACATTTATGATCTCACTGATTGTTATGTATGATCCTGCAGATCATATTAAGAAATACGAGCACTTCTTTTAATATGTTCATATTTTTCCCTACATTTTTCCATTTGCATGGGTTCCATCTGATACGTCCATTCCCTGTAAGTCTCACTTGGGCTAAACCCAGTTATAATGTCCTCATAGACTTAGTTTTCTATTCACCATCACACATGAGCTACCATTATCATCACCGCCCTGAGAACGGGAACAAAACCTGAATGAAAGAATTTTAACATTTCTAAAGCGACAATTAATAGTTGTCTGATTTTTTTGTTGTTGTCCTTTATAAAATATTACAACGCAAGATCAGGATTTCCATCAAAGCTATCGTCCTGAAAGGCAAACGGTTTACTCCTTCACTAAGTGGGAACGTGCCACGTCACCTTGAAGTTTTGTTGTACTAAGGAAGTTCAGAGCTAACCAGTCGGTAAGAAAATTCTCCTGCTGCACTTCTGTTACATTATATTTAAAAAAATGTCATTCATTTCTGTTACTAATGGACAATTTTTATGTTCACTCACTCGGCTTTTTACGGACCCATAGCGCTGAAAAGAGGTAGGTAGACTGTAGCACCTATTGGCTTCTGACACAAACATCCATATTCCAAAAGGACAGTTACCAACACACACCTGTAGTTCTTCTGATGCTTAGCTCTTTAACTGGCTTTCTTAGGAATATTCACTGAGCTATAAAAACAGGTACTGATTTACACTCTTATGATTTCCACCTTCATTTTCATCCAGCCCTCTAAGTCCTCTTCCCAGATGGCACATAGTATTTCACAATGAAATTCATTACCTGCAATGTTTCTCCCAATAATAACACTTACAAGTCTTCTGAAACCTTTTCTAATTTTCTAAATGAATAGCAGCCAAATAATAAAATTATTAATGCTTTCCAATTAGCATGCTTCCAATTACCTGTATCTAGGATACAAAACAGACATTTCTCAAATGGTTCATTGCTGCCTCATGGACTGAGAGAGGTTCAAATCAACAGCATGTTCTGGGTCCTAATACAAAGTATAAATTCCTTAGCACCCTTATTCAGTGTTGAACTATTTAAAATCATGCTGGCCACTTCTAGATTCTGTTTCATATTTCAGCCTTACAAGTTCCCAAAGCTATTTCATCTCACTAACTATTCTCTCTCCTCTGCCCAGACTTCAGGGTTATTTTCCTCCTCTGACACCTGTCAATGCACACAACTTTCACGCCCACAGCTGGATAAATGCAAGTACACACTCAGTGTCTGCCCTACCAAAACGCTACTCCTCACCTACTGAGCTGCAACAGTGAACTTGAATTTTGAGTGCTCATGGAGTACGCAGCAGGGATACTCTGCTTCCGTAACCACCTCCGACTTCTGAGCTGTTTGAATGCAAACAGCAATGTGAAAAGCCTTAAAAATTGCAAGGTAGACACTTCACAACAAATTAAATTACTAATGGAAGAATAATGATGTTAACCTGTCCAGCTTGACAATGTTCAATTCCCACCACCAGGAGAAAGATCATAGCTGGATATCAACACAAACTAAAGTGTTCAAGTTAAATTATTGTGGTTTTATGTTTGTGTTAAATTATTGTGTGTTGTTTTTGTTGTAAAGCTTTAATCAATCAATTTTATATTTGTTTTTTAGACACTTCTAAGCATAGCTTCTCCATGCAGATGAATTCTATTACAGGTAAACTATAACCTACCATACTGTTTTCCACAGGGAAGCAGTTTTTATAAACTCCAAAGACAATATAAATAAATCTGCAAGTACAACATGGGTTTGCCTGGCACGAAACAGCCTATACAACGGTTCAGACTTGCCTGACAAGTCAATACCCATGTGTTACTGTGCCATAACCAACTGAGCTCTACAAGCCACGTTTTCTGTGACTACTCCAAATCACTCCTGGTTTTCTTAAGAGATGCCTTACAGCACAAGTTTCAGGTACATATGAAAAGTATACACTTAAAGCAGAAAGCTTTAACAGAACCACGGTCTTAAGGTTCTTAAATGTAAGCTGCTAGGTTAGCAGTGATGAAACGAACTCTGCAGCGCAAGCATACGGAGTTAGACTTTCACTAAGCTCGATGTTTGTGGCGAAAAGAATTGCAGTGGAAGCTTAAAGACAATACTTCAAATCGCCCTCAAATTCTTCAAAACCATATACGCTTTGTCCTGCGAGAAACCGCTGTCGCCCACTCCGCTCCCGCTAGGCTGAAACCAGCCCTAGACCGAGGAGGGCGAACCAACGACTGAGATCGGGGCTGCGCCTACGAGGCCAGCGCTGCGCTTCGGGAAACCGGGGGCACCTGGACTGCAACCGGCCCCCCCCGACCCCACAGCCCCCCACAGACCCCTGATCCCCCTGATCCCCCCCAGGAGCCCCCTCAGTCCCCCCCGACCCCCTCAGTCCCCTCCGACCCCCCCAGCCCCCCCTCGACCCCCTCAGTCCCCCCCAGACCCCCTCAGCCCCCCATCCCCACCCCCGCCCCTCAGCCCCCCACTCGCCTCCGAGGCCTCAGGGCAGGGCCCGCCCGGCGCAGGGCAGCCCCCGACGCCGAGCAGCGGCGCGGCCCCGGCTCCCGTCAGCGCCGGCGGCTCGGGCAGGCGGGGCGGCAGCTCCCGTCAGCGGCCGCCGGCCGCTCCCCGTCTCCCGCGGCCGCCTCCGGCAGCTCCGCCCGGCGGCGCCCTGACAGCATCCCCGGGCCCCGGATGGGGCCGCCCCCAGTGCCCGGATGGAGGCGGGAGCGACGCCGGCCCCGGCCCGTCCCCGCCCCGGAGCTGGGCTGCGGGGGCTGCCGGGAAGGGAGCGCCGCGCCTCGGCCTTGCGGCGGAGCCGGCGCCGGCGGTGGCGGCCCTCGCGTGCTCCCTCCTTCCCCTCGGGGCTCGGAGCCGCCGCCATGTCGGGAGGCAGCAGCGCCGGGGAGTGGTGCCTCATGGAGAGCGACCCCGGCGTCTTCACCGAGCTCATCAAGGGCTTCGGTGAGGGAGCGGCGGGCGGGAAGGGGGCGCGGGGCTGCGCGCCGGGACGGCCTCCGAGGGGAGCGAGCCCCGGGCCCTCGGGCTCGGAGCCTCCCGGCGGAGGAGCGGAGGGCAGGGGGTGAGGGCGGGCAGCCTGCGGGGGCTGCTTCCGCTCCTCCGAGGTGCAATCGTGCGTGGCGCTCGTTTAATCGCTGTAGCGGCGCAGGGGTCGGGCGGTATCAGCAGGTGAGTCTGCGGGGCTTTCGGTTGTGTGGTTGTGTCGGCAGGTAAGGCTACGCGGGATTCAGGCGGTAGAAGCAAAATGCTTTTGCCAATTAACGTATAATTCCTGTCACGCCTCTCTTTTTTTCTCACAAAGTCTAAGTACCCTTCCCTTGTGTTTCTATGTAACTAATAAATTCATTTGTTATTATTACTACTGGTTATGCCCCTTTTAAATGCAGTGCTTGAGAAAACCTCTCTTTCCTTGCTCAGGCTGCAGAGGAGCACAAGTTGAAGAAATATGGAGCTTGGAGCCGGAAAATTTTGAAAAACTGAAGTAAGGAACTTTCTTTTCAGACAAGAATGGTTTTTTTAGTTTACACTCGTGCGAACTCTCCAAAAGAAATGTACTAAACTCTGGAAGGTGGCTTTTTCTTTTTTTTCTAATTTCCCCATAAATCAATGAGGATCTTGATTTATAGAATCATTAAGGTTGGAAATGACCTCCAAGATCATCTGCTCCTACAGTCCCCCTACCACCAGTATTCCCACTAAACCATGTCCCCAAGCACCACGTCCAACCTTTCCTTAAACCCCCCGGGGGACGATGACTCCACCACCTCCCTGGGCAACCCGTCCCGATGCCTGACTGCTCCTTCTGAGCAGAAATGTCTCCTCACTTCCAACCTGAACCTCCCCTGGCACAACTTGAGGCCATTCCCTCTAGTCTTAATGTAATCAAGTACTTGGTAATGAAATGACCTTTTATTAATACCTTGGTATGTAAGTTAGCTTTTCTGTTCATTGGAGGAGATGATAATAGCAACTAGAACATGAAAAACTGCTGATGACTTTGTCATTGGCTTGAATTCCATCCTTGCACAAATTGCTTAACTTTTGGTCATCGCTTCTTTAAAACTTATCTCCCTTCTTCCCTGTGTAACATGGCATTTTATCTGCTGTCTTAAATTAATTTACTGCAGCTTTGCACTTGTGTAACCCATCTTTCCCACAGAACTGTGTGTGAAGGCAAATAGTCGTGTCTTAACTGACAGTGACTGATATCTTACAGAACAGTGCTGTTCTCGTTAGGCAGCAGTAATTCTCTTGCCATTCTGTCCGTGGTGTGTTAGGTGTTAATCTGTGTTTGCGAGCAAGATTTTAAGAGAAAAAATCACCCAGCATAGGCCACGTTCTACTGCTGTGCAGTTAAGCTACACGTGTATATTCAGTTTTTCCAGAGAGGTAGCAATCAATATGGAAGGCATGATTTTAGATTCTTTTTGTCTCACAGAAGGTATTTTGCAAGTGACACCTGAGTGGCAGAAATGTTCCCCCAGAAGTGGCTTATTTGCTGAGCCATGTGCTTCATCTGGTGCTCCACTGGAATGTTACCTGTTTTGTCCATAAAGTAACAGCTTTGCTTGCTTTTACTGTCAGATGTATACCTTCGCAGGCTGAGTCCTCACCAGCTTCCTTCCTTCCCGTCTACAGATACAACATCATAACTTGAAGATGTTTAAAAAAAATGAGTACATTAACATGTAGCATTTTCCAAAGTCCCCCAACAGACCTGCTGTTAATGCTGTCAGAGGTTAAGAAGAGTTTCTTATGCAGCGCAGCAGCATGTTCACTTTTTGCAAATAAACCTGTTGTGGCACCTTTGTGGAGATAACCTTAATTTCAAACCGATAGGATGAGTAAGTTTTTGCTTTAATGTAGCTGTGAGTGCTGAATACAGTGCTGCACGCAGTAAAAGCTATTTTCAGTGCAAGACAAGCAGTCTGAATAGCAAGACACGGTTTTAGTAGAGGAGAAAAGCGTCGTCTTGGAGTGATAGCTCAAAGCATGAAGTTTCACAAGAGCTGCTCTGTTCTTTGAATATTTTATTTAAGCCTAAAAGGAGTATCAAAGCTTTAGTTCCAGCTCATATATACGATTGGTAAATAGCTATCAAAATATTTCCCAATCACTAACAAATTCAAAAGGACGTTGTGCAACTCTTATAGTGACCAGAAAAACTGGTCCTGACTTAGGAAAGCTACTAAATCTCAATTCAGATTGGAATTGTTTAGCATGTGTGGAAAGAAGTCTGGAGTATGTTCTGCCTCATTAAAAGAGCACATCCAACATTTCCAGTGTGAGCTCCTAGTGTTCAGAAAGAAATAATTAGCAGAATTACTGTAACAGCATACGGTTAAATTATAGTATGTGCTTCTAGCTTTGATGCTTTTCCTCGATACAGTTGCTTTTATTCCTATCAATTGTATTTTTTAGGCCAGTACACGGGCTCATTTTCCTATTCAAGTGGCAGCCTGGAGAGGAACCAGCAGGTTCTGTTGTTCAGGATTCCAGACTGGATACAATATTTTTTGCTAAACAGGTACGGCAAGTTCGGTATTTTTGTTAGATGTGTCATGAAATAGAGCTTTTAATGCTGAAAGGTAAACTAGCATTTCATTAAAATGTATGCAGAAATTACCGTTTTGCAAGGTGGAATAACTTCCAACAGGTCCTGTGAGACAAGAAACAGTGTATGAGAAGATCAGCAAAGCAAATCTGATTGGTCTGGCAAGTCAGACAAAAATATCATCAGGTATAGAAAAGTAAAGTTCATGTAGGAGGAGAGGGCTGACAAATAAGAGCAAGCAACTCTTCTGTACCATAAAAAATCACTTCGTTTTTGACAGAAGGAGCAAGGCTTGTTTTGTAGTTAGCTTTTTTATTGATGTGTTGGTTGGTTTTGTTTTGTGGGGTTTTTTTGTTTGTTTTTGAAACCACTTTCAACAAATCATAGGAAAAAATGTTTATTTCACTTCAGTTCTTGTCTTTTGTGTTTATCAAATACTCTGCAGTCAGGTCAATACGTTTCCAGGGTTAGTGCTTTTCTTTAAGACTTTTTAGACCATTTTGGTCTGTAAATTTTAAGTTTGAAGTATTTAAATCAAAAAGTTGAAATTCAGTTGATTGTTTTTGCTGATGTAATCCATTGCTTTTTATTAAATAACAGCGTAGAACTGAAACTGTGTTACCTTTGACAGGCTGCCGTGCGTATTGATGTATTGTTTACAAGCAAAAAAATCGAGAGAAAGTAACCAGAATGAAAGCAGAAGTGTTTAATATTTTTTTTCAAAACTTTTTTCAAGACATAATAGAAACCGTTCAAACAAGAACGATAGCGCTCTGTGTTTTAAACACGAAGCATGCATATCAAAGGGCAAATCATTAGGCTTTCTGAGAAGCCTCATGCACTCGTGGTTTTTTCCACAAACGCAGAAGTGCTTCCTATGTAAATTTCAGGATATAAAGAGTTGTCCATGCACTCTTAGCTAAAAACAGAAATGGGGAAAACAGTGGCATCGGAAGGTATATCTATAGCTCAGCTGACTACTCTATATGTGCTTCTGTTATGCAGATGATAGTCTTTAATTAGTTTCTCTTATAATCCTTTTACCTTACTGTTTGATGCTATTGTGGCTGACTTTATTCCTTGGGCTATTTTCATACTATTTCTTGATTCTTCCCCTGCTGCAGTTCTTGAGTTCTGCCAAACAGTGGCCATCGTTCTTGGATACAGTGGTCAGCAGTAGTTTACCTTTGTCTTTACAGCTTGATTGCATCGTAGGCACCACTTTAGGTTATTCTTTCTACATAATCAAACCTATTGTTAATGATCGATAGGCTGTGGCTATGGAGTAGCCTTGTTGAAAAGATCCTCAGAGAAAATCCTCGATACAACTGTCAAAAGGTAGCTACTTGGCAGGAGGAACTAACTCAGATGTGAATGCAGCAAAGGTTTGTTTGTTTTTGTCTTCAAATTAACACAAATTTATCCTCATGCAAGAGATTTCATCTCTCATTTCCTATGAGTAGGCAGCAGCTCAAAAGTTTCCAAGTGTTTATTTGCTCAACTTTATCTGCTTTCCCCCCACACATTTTCCTTTTTGGAATGTGACACTGTTTAAGAGCAAGTGGCAAAGAAGAGCTTTGAGCTTTAACTTGGCTTTGCAGGATGTACATCAGAAAACTTAGATAATGTTAGATTTGCTAACAAAAATAGGAAAAAAAATCAAGGCTAACAATGAAAAAGCTTTCATTGTTTTGTAGCATTCATTGAAGCATTCATATTTTGCTTTTTAAAATTAAATCCCAACCTGTTAAACTTCTCGCTGTGGAGATGAAGAACCTTTCTGATCTTCCTTCCTCCTTCACCTCCAGTTCTTCAAGCTGGGTGTGCTGGTCTGGCTCATTAATTTAAGCGTGGAAAGCGGATTCCAGAAGTGTTTCCTATTTTAAAACAATACTTCCTAGTTAATCCACTGGATGACATTGAATGTATAGTTCACAATTACAATCTGTTTGTAATGTTTTAGTTTGATCTGTTTTCCGAGTACTCTGGCTTGGCAAAATCCAAATGTTTCTTACAGATGTAGTTTCACATCAGTTTAGTTTTGCAGGGATTGAGATAGTGGCTGAATGCCTGGTGAAGTAGTTGCAAAGGAATGAAAATTAAAAGTCAAGAGATCAATGGAAGAAGTTGGTTTCAGTATTTTGGCAGGAATGTGCAGCACCTGTTTAGTTCTGGTGGCTTTAACAAAGGCTGACTTCCTCCAAGGTGAGAGCTTTAACTCGATGAGCTGTGTTCTGAGGATTAAGAGTGTTTTCTCAAGCAAGTGGCTGATCTGAATGTTTGCTGCTGATTAGAACATGCAAGTCTTGGTCCTCCCATCCTGCCTCCTTTGGGCTGCATGGTTCTCTTCTTCTCTTCAGATGCTCATTGAACTTCCATGAGCCGGTGCAGATCGTTAGCAAGCAGTTTTCTGTAGGTTTCCTGTGCTTATTTTTCTGGGGAGGTTTACTGCCACATTGTGAAATGTATTTGTTTAGTCTCACAATGAGAGTTTGTACAGGCCAAAGCCGGTAAAAGATGCATGGAACAAGAGCTTCTCTTATGGTAGAGGTGATGCTACTGTATTTCTTGAAACCACAGTGTGAATCTTGCTGAGTCACGCGGGAGCAGAAAGGAAGACAAACGTTGCTATTAAGGATTTCTATTGTAAAATAGCAACTTCTCCCAGCTGTCATGCAGCAGGGTTCACGTCCCTTCTTTGCCTATTTTCCCCTTACTTGTTTAAGGCCAATCGTATGGTGGCTTTGAGGACGGTCGGGGTGTTACCTTTCAAGAATCTTTTTATTATTATTATTTTTAGCATCTCAAAAAAAAGTGATCAATAAGATAACTGAATGTTCATTTATAGGATGTAAGCCCGGGACAAATAGATTTCTCGTTTGGGTTAGCAGGATTTGTATGACTTTTTTAATATTACCAGTTTGTTCATTTCTTCAAAACTGACGTGACACTGGGGCAATAAAAATCTCATTAAGTTCATTGGTTGCCTTTTTTTCCCCATTCCAATTACATTTTCTTCTTTTAAATGTTATCATCTAAAGAGATTGGGTATGATACATCTTACTGCAGAGAAGTTCTAAAATGAAACTCTGAATCCTCTATGAGCAAGACTAAATTGTTAACATGCAACAACAAGTCAGTATTGGAAAGAAATATTAATAGTGTAGCTCTGTTTTTGTTAAATACTAATTGAATATTACATGTTGAAAATTATTTAATTTAGCAAGAAACTTTAGATACAAAAGGCTACAACTCCTATACCCTGTCCAGCAAAACAGCTTTCAAACTGTCTCAGGAAACCTGGTTTTTATATGAAGCTTTTGCATGCTCATATTTTGCTCCTACCCGCTTTCATGATGATGTTACAGCTGAATTTTAAATGGCAATTTCATCTTGAACAAGGTTAAATCATGAGTATGCTGGGGAGGGGGGAGGAGCTGAATTTTAAAGTCTGTCAAATCTGCATGCATGTTAAAGGCTTTTTTTTATTGGTCAGTTTTATGTGCGCTTATCTTAAATTTGGCCTCCCTGTTATGCCTAGGTATGGTTTGGCCCCCTTTTTGGGGCCACAGAACTCTGGATGAATTACCCTTTGAGCTAGGATACCTAGGCACAACGAGGTGAGTTAAGGATACAATTTCAGCCTTAACTCTGAATTTCCTGATTTCTGTGTTGTTTCAGTTGGCCCTTGCCATTATTTTTACATGCAGCAGCTACGTGATTGTGCCACTCCATGCATTCAGCTGTCTTCAGCGTCCTTTTGAATAGCTGTATTCTGTGCTGACCGCTGCAGAAGGGGAAGCAGCTTTTGACAGAAAAGAAAGCTGTAGCTGTAGACTTGCATGATTTTTTATTATTATTTTAACAACCCTTTCAGTTTTTATTACTGAAGTATTGGTATAATTTATTTTGTGCCTTTATTTTGTGCCACGTAGTTATTTTGTGTTGCATTGTGATGACAGAACATTGCAATTGTGATAATAAAACAATAATGGCATTAAGCAGGAAAAAAGTCTGTAACTTCAGAAGCAAGATCTTGCTAACGATATTATAATAAAAAACCCTTGTGTTTGTAGTTATCTTTGTGTCATATATATTTTTAAATTTCAAATACTTCAGTTGATTTCAAACTTTTTTTTTTTTGACATTTTCAGATTTGGTAACGTTAAAATTGACCAGACAGCCATGCTAAAGCAAAACGTGGGATAACAGATAACATCATAAGAAGTTAAATGAACTTGGAAACATGGAGATTTTTAATAATGGGATATAATGACAGGAAGATTGTATGCCTATACCAAAAGGTGACTTAATTACGTTAGATAGGAGTTTTAAACATTAATAAGTTTCAGTGCTACATTTTTGTCATTGGGCTTTGTAAAGCCAACTGTTTTACAGTGCTTTGATGCTCAGCGTGTAGACCCTTGAGGTTTGCTGGTTATATTAGTAGTTACAGCGCAGGGCTGTTTGGAGGTTTTGTTTGAAAAACAACAGATAATCCATCGGATGGAGGACGTAATTTGAGGACTTAAAGTACTGCAACCTTAAGCTGACCCAGAAACATGAGCTGGACTCTTAGGGAGAGGTGCCTGCTTATGGAGTGGTGAACCTTAATGGCAGAGCGTGACAAAATATCCGTGTCAAGTAGCTCCTTGCCGGGGTTTGTTTTCAGCTAAGTGTCACTTGGCAATGCAGCAGTATTCGCAGGGGGCTGAGTCTGGCTTCTGCGTCTTACTAGTGCGTGTGTATTGGTGGTTGGTTTGTGTTTGTTTTTCTTTTCAAATATTATTAAATGGACCTTGTAGCTTCCAACAGCAAAATCTTTCAAATAGGGATGTCTGCTTTAAGTCAGAATCCTTGAATATTGATCAAATCAATGTTCAAACACTCCAGGATCAAATGCTCCAGGACTTACGACAGAAATATACAGCAATTCAGGGGATTTCTGGACAAATGCAGAAATTCTTCCATAATTTCTTCAATTCAAAATACTATGCTGAAAAGATTTATTTTCTAGGACAACCTGTGTGTACTGTCATGCTGTCTGAAAATGTTTTCGGTCAACACCGAGACACCTTAAGTAACAGAGAGATGTTGGAAGTTGGGGTAGATGGACATACTGAGCATTTCTCTCTAAAAGGACTTAATAGCTTGCATGACAGTGTTGGTTTGGCTGCATGCGGTGATAGGATGCTGAGCTGTGTAACAAGTAAGCCTTGCACTCATCTACCTTTGGTACGACAGTCGCCTCCTTGGTCAGTGTACTTGGCCCTGCCTGTGGGCTGCTGCCAGCTGGGCACCTCCTCCTTGCACCAGGTACTTCTCCCTCATCATCTGGCTCCAGCACCACGCTGTCCTTTTACACCTGCCCTTCCCTCTGTTGCTGTGCTGGAGCACTCTCTTCTTACTGCTTTCTCCTTCCCTTTTGCCTCACATATCCTGGAGTATTTCTAGTTCTGTAACTGGTTTCCATTTCGTTAGCACTGGTCTAAAATCTGCATTTGTTCTGTATTGTTTTCTAGGAGTAGGACAAGATAGTTTAAGATGGTTCTTGTACACTTAAGCAGACCACTTCCACACTGCAGTTGGAATACAAAAATGTCCAATATTCGCCTTTCAGTGTAAGACCACAAATCCATGCTGAGTTTAATTTTTTCCTTGTATTTTTGCTGTTAGTTCAAGCTCCCGTATCCAGCTGGTCCAGCTTCTGTGCGGATCTGCCTCTACACTCAAAATGTCTCTTCTACCTTCCCTTCCCTTTCTGAATTCACTGTTGGGTTAGCAGTCTGCCAGAACAATTCATCATTCAATCTTGATTTTTCAGTAAGAATTATCATCACATGTTGTGCTCTCTGCCGTTAATATCCCGTGTGAGTTATTCTGCAGCTGAAGTTTGCTGGAGTGTACCTTCATTTTAATAGCACGCGCTTCACTGCAGGGGTCTCTGCTGTCCTCCCTGCCTTCTTTCTGTGGTAGCTGAGTTCCTGCAATGTTTGTACCACTGCTTCAGGCTGGCCTGCTCTAATCCACTTCAGATCCTCCTGCTTTCAACCTAGTACTCTTACAACAGTGTCTGATACCACTCCGTAGTCACACAGCAGAGAATCTTTTGTTCTTGGTTCCCTTTATGTGTTACAGTTTAATTATTTCAAATTAGTTCATTCTATTATTTTGCGTTACTAATTCTTTTTTTCTGCTGCTATTTCACTACCCTCAACTGATCTTCCTTCCGTGCTCTTTCTTTCCTGACTGTGCAATGCAGCCTTGAGCTTGCATACCTCCAATCCATTTAAGCCATTTCAGGTGCTATAATTTCTTCTGTGTGTGTAGCTGCCTCCCTTGGTTGTAATTTAAGACAACCAGATTGTATTTTTCTTAAACTAAGACATGTTTTGTTATTACGTTATGATCTGCACTATGCAGGCATAATCTGAACTAAGAATGTCATGAACTATAAAAATAAATGTTGGATATGGCACGTGGTGTTAACATAGTTGGATTTCATAAAAGGTCAAGAGAAACGAGTGATGTTTCTGAGGCAGTTTCTGGAGCAGGAATGGAAACATAAAGGACAACGATGATCGACAGAATTTAAATGAAGAGAATTAAAGAGAAGCAAACATGGCCAGATTATTCTGCCTGCTTTTGACAACTGTTTGCACTCAGTGAGAAGTTGTTGGTTGTGTTGGTTGTGAAAAAAGTTGTGGGGGGGGGGGGCGCCCGCTCATTCTCCCCCCCTCCCCCCCTTTATTTCTTGTTGGAAGTGGTTTCATATCCAGTCCTGAAATAATTTTCCTTTTTTTTTAATACAAAAGCATCATTCTTTCTCCCAGTCCTAAGGTTTAGGTAGCATTTTCAATTGAAAAATAGCCTCACAGGTTGCAAATACATTATTTTTTGCAGTCTGTAGCTCACTGAGGAGAAAACTGCTGATGTGAGGTCTTTCTGGTATTATGGTCTCATTTATGTTCTTTAAATGCTGTATATATATTAGCGTGGATATGATTTGAAAACCATTAAAGGCATGACTGTAATGTGAAGGGGTTTGTATATATTTCTAAAAATGGAGTATTTAACATAAGTCTAAGGAACAGTAACACAATAGGAACTTAAATGTTATGTTGAAAAGGACAGGCACATTGGAAAGTAAGAAACTAGTGAAAAATTTATATTTTCATATGGTATTTATATTTCATGTGGTATTCAGCAAAAAGTCTATGGGAAAAAATGTTTACATCTTGGAACACCTCTACATTTATTACTCTCTCCCTAGGATGTCTGATGTGTTTTGTCCAGTATAACCTTTTAGGAAAAAAATTCCAGGTCTGGTTATGTGCTTTATTACCCAAATGAATATTCTTTGAGTGCTTCTAATCATGTTAGGAATACTGATTATTTGAACTGTTTGAATGACATCCTCTTTGGGAGGATGACTCTTGTTTTTTACATTAGATTTAGTATGGTTCGGGCAGCTTGCCATGAGCAGTGTTTTACTGGTCATTCCACTAAAATCAGAGGGTTCCTGTTTTGTGTTGTTTCCTTGTTTGTTGTTTTGTCCTTGGTTAATGGACAAAAAGGGAGGTAGTCAGTAGAATGACCTCTAACAGAGGTGTGAAACAGTAGTTTAATCAGTGACTGGTATACAACAGTCATTCAGTGTTCTTTGATTGGGCTTCTACAGCAAAGCTGTTCCTGTGGCTACTCAGCTACATGTGCTGTCTTGTTTGAGAGCGAAGCAGTAACGTGAATCAGCGAGGACAGTGTGTGTAACCAAACATGTTACTGAATTTAAACTATAATTTTGTTACCAGTACTGAGCAAATTCTCAATGCTTGCACTTTTTTGTAGGTAATAAATAATGCTTGTGCTACTCAAGCCATAGTGAGTGTGCTATTAAATTGCGCTCATCAAGATATCCATCTAGGAGAGACTTTGTCAGAATTTAAAGAGTTTTCACAAAGTTTCGATGCTGCGGTAAGTGCCTACTACTTTCTATATTTTAAGTACCAGTGTTGTTTATATGTTGGCTTACAATTGAACTTTTTTATTTAATTTCAGATGAAAGGTTTGGCACTAAGCAACTCAGAAGTGATTCGGCAAGTTCACAACAGTTTTGCCAGGTAGCAAGTGTTTTACATGTTTTCCAGCTAGGCAGAATTCAGGCAAATTCCTTTTAATCTCAGATCTTTTTTTTTTTTTTTTTTTTTTTTTTCTTACATTTCCTTTGCAGACAACAGATGTTTGAATTTGATGCAAAGTCCTCAGCAAAAGAAGAAGATGCGTTTCACTTTGTAAGCTATGTTCCTGTTAATGGACGGCTATATGAACTAGATGGATTAAGGGAAGGACCAATTGATTTAGGTAGTATTGCATCTTTTCTGAACGTCCTTCGTTTTAACAATGACTTGGTGGAACAATTTGGTTGTATATGTGTTTTAGGATCAGATGAAGTTCTTTATTTAAAATACATAGATTTTCTTAATATACAACTCAGTCACATACTTCTTGCAGTACTTCATATTTTTTATTTTTGTTAATCTAAAAATCCATTTTTCTTCCTGCTCCCACTAGGTTTCTGATTATCTCTCCTTTCATCCAGTAATCAAACGAAAAGCTTACGCAGTCCTGTGGGCTTCTAATACCTTAATAGTTTTGTTGCAAATTGAGAAGCACCAATAGTATATTGGTGGATATGTGCTCTCCTTATGCGAGGAAATAAGTTGTTTTCAGTTTTGTCCCAAAAAAAAAAAAAAAAAAATGGTAAAACCATGTATTGCTTTTTGCTTTCCTTACTCTTAGTGTGTTGTTCCCCTTTGTCCCAGTGTTATCTTTTGTTTGTGGTATTGTCACCCAAGACAATTCCCATGTCATGTTTCGAAAACTATTTTTCTACCCGTTAATCACAATGCATCCCTTTATTTTATCGTTCGTTTTTGCAGAAGTACAGCTGACCCTATGTACTTGTACATTTTGCAGCTGACATTTACACCGTGCCCTCTTTTTCCATAGGTAGCAAATATTTTCCAAAATATATCAGAGAGAATAGCTGCTCATAGCTTATTTTTATTCTCTGTTAGAGTTCCTGTTTCATGTCTTGTAGTCTTCCTTAACTTGCGGTTCGTGTAACATCTTGTATCTTGAAAAGTTACAGTCCTGTCATGTTTCTGCACTTTTGACTGTGGTATAATCCAGAGTGTTCAAAACTGTTTCCAACATCTTTTCTCAATGTGCCTAACAATTTTATTTATTTTTAGGCTGAGTAATGGCTTTCTGCTAAATTTCACCTTCAGTCTGGCTGCTGACTACAATCAGCACATCTATCAATAGCATAACTGTTATGGTCACAAGATCATACAAGCTTTTTCATTTATTTTACGGTCCTGAAATTGCTAGAAAGACATTATCAATTTATGGAATTACCTTTAGTTAGTCCAAAGAGGATCTTGAGAATCTTTATTTGGTTCCAAGAGAATCAGGAGACTAAGTTATCGTATATATATTTTTTTTTTCTGTTTGACTTTTTAACATAGTATTCCATAAGCAGTGTTAACTCTTTATTTCACCTTATTAGAATGGCTATGACTACCAGTACTTTTTTTTCCTTCTTCTGTCCTCTTTCACATGGAACAATTGGAACAATTGGTCACATTTGTAGGCCTAATGAAAAAGCAAAACTTTTATTGGAAAATAATTATTTATGACAGGAAATAAGAAAATCAATTGTCTCTCTTACTTCCTTATCTCTTACACTTTCATACAATATGAAGACTTATTAAAGGTATGATATGCCGTGCTCTTCCTCTGAAGAATCCATCCTTTTTTTGTAGATTTCCAACCAGTTAAAAAAACTCTGGCCTTTATTGTGCAGTTAAAAAGTGTAATCCACTTCCCCAAAAGATCATTTGATCGTTTTGAGACTGCAGTTGCCTAGGAAGATTCTTGCCTAGGAAGAACTTCTTACATATTCTATCTGAAGCTGGTGCATAATCCAGAATTGTACAAGTTCTGAATTTGCAATAAGCTTTGAAGTAATTTTTATTTTTTTTACTTTTTTCTAGGTGCGTGCAATCAAGATGACTGGATAAGTGCTGTACGGCCTGTCATAGAGAAACGTATACAAAAGTAAATGATCATGATGCTTTTAAAATACAGCTCCTTATATATGTTTAAAAAAATATATCCTTATTCTTGATTTCCTTCAATTAAAGGCTTTCAACTGAATTTCTAAGGAATGAAGCTTGTGCATCATTTTATGCGCATATCACAGCGTGACTTCAGAACCTATTGCCCAACATGAGCCAAATGTGATGAATAGCTAAGTCTCAAATACGCTGTGTTCCAGTATGATTAATCAAAGTAGGTATCTGTGTAGTGAAGAGAGATGCTGCTAGTACTCTGAAAAAGTGAGAGCAAGTTGAACTGTTAGCCAGCTATGGGTCTTCACAAGTGAAAAACTCAGTGCCATTACCATGGATAAAGTTTGGGTGTGCACTTTTAATTCAAAATACCAGATAATAAATATGTTCATACATCTGGTATTTATAGAAAGCAAACTTTCCTTATGTATGTTGGTTATTTTGGAAATTTCGGCTAGGAAAAAGGTACTATAGAAGTTCTCCAGCTTCTTAGCTGTGACCCCAAGTTACAGCCCTAAATATGTTAAAATTGATTTTATGTTGGTTTTAGAAAATAATTTTCAAAATCTTTTACCTGGAGACTTTTATTTGGTAAGCAAAATATGACTGCCACACCCCATTTGGAGAATTTAAACTCCAAAAGGACTGTTAATCTATCTGTTGAATGTACTTTTCACATCATATGAGGATGTTACTGCCTAAAAAGTAACAGTAAGGAAGAAATAAAAACTATTGCATGCAGCAGTCTTGTCCAAATTTTGTTGTCAGCCATATCGTTTTTTTCCTGGTGCCTTGTTTTTTTGAACACAGTTTCAGATAATTATTTTTTTTTACCACAGGCAGGAACAGTAGTATCTTGGAAGAGCAGGTTATTAGGAGTTACGGTTTGGATAGTGCTCATCCGAGGTCTGATTTTATTTCATGGCAGGATCGGATCTGTAGCACAACTTAAATTTATAGAACTCTTTATGTTCCCTCCTTAGCCCTCCAAAAATGTATTCTGTTATAATGGAAGGAAATCCTGGAGGAGGCTTTTTGATTTGAGACTAATTTTGGTATTTATTTTTTTCTGTTCTTTATTTAGATACAGTGAAGGTGAGATAAGGTTTAATTTGATGGCTATTGTGTCTGACAGAAAGATGATATATGAACAGAGAATTGCAGAATTACAGCGGCAACTTGCAGAGGTAAGTCATAGTATTTAACTTAGTGGAGTAGTTCTTTGGTAACAGTTCTGTCTTTATTATTCACCTTCTTTTCAAGTAATAGGAGCAGGGAAGGATTACTATACCTGTCCAATGCTGTGCTGGAGATACCTGGGCTCACCTGAGTGAGCTAATTAGAGCACTCAGTACAGGATGGCCACAGAATTTGGCTCTCTGTCCTGGCTAATATGCTGTGGTAACTGAACCATTATTTTCCTAATAAAAAATAATAATAATAACACACTTAAAATTAACTGCAGAAATTCCTTGACTATTACTGTAACTGTAAGCAAAACTGAATCTTTCTGTGATAGAAATAGTCAAAAGGCAAGACTTTTTTGCTCTAACTTTGTTTAACATTTTCTGTTTTGTGGAAGGAGGAGCCTATGGATACAGATCAAAGTAGTAACATGTTAAGTTCTATACAGTCAGAAGTTGCAAAATACCAGATGTTAATCGAAGAAGAAAACCAAAAATTAAAAAGATATAAGGTATGTAGCCTTCGGTTTTTGATTAAAGTATGGAAAAAACGTAAGAGAAAGCTATCTGTTATGTCTATGGGAGGCTGTTGCAATCAATTTGAGGGAATTGGATGGGTATTAGAAAGACAACGTGCTAAATATTTTACATAATTCACCTGCCAATCCTGAATTTACATGTTACTTACCAGCTTGCTTCCTTTTAGCATGAGGCTTACAAGTCTGCATTCTCTGTAATTCTGTTTTGTCAATTCTTTGTATATTTCTCACTTTAAAAGTTATTTTAAGCACAGTGAATTTGCTCGCATAACAACCGTATAATAATTCTGTGTACGTTTTAAATTCATTTTTAGATTGAAAATATTAGAAGAAAACATAACTACTTACCTTTCATCATGGAATTATTGAAGACTTTAGCAGAACACCAACAGTTAATACCATTAGTAGAAAAAGTGAGTATTTTTTAGTTGAATTTATAAGAAACAAAGCAATGTATTGCTGTATTTTTTTTTATACTTTCTACTTTAAAATGCAGTCAATTGTCTAGGACAGCATAAATGGCATGGGTTCATTTATTGAAACTGCTATATTGAAATATATTGCTGGTTTATCTGATAGTCCCTTGTGATTCTCAAGTAGAATTCTAACACAGATTGGAGATAGAGCATGCTTTTGCATAAAAGTGTTCAATCTCCTCCTTGATAACATAAATGAAGTTTTCTGGTGGTGATACAGGAAGAGGCAAGCCAGTATCAGGTAAAGGTCATGTTATAGCACATAAAATCTACAGTACAAGCATGATTTAGGATTTTTCTACACTGAAAATCAAAAATTCCTTTAAGGTTGTGATGTGGCACCTCGGTTATGTAGTAGAATTTCTGCCATGCTACCTTAGCATCTCTTTTTGAACTGAAAATAACAGTATATGTGTACAGATACTATGTACAAGGCTGATCCCTTTTGCCAAGCTGGAGTCTTTAAAGCTGTTCTGGTGATTTATCTAGCTGTCAACGCTAGATGGCAACCTTAGCACAGAACTCCGGTAATTCAGAGGACCTGAAAATTGTTCTCATTGTCTTTGTCCCGGTACCAATTCACTGGCTCATTGCTTTGCCCTTTGTATAATATCTAGCTATTAATATAAACCCTAACAGCAAATCAATGTTAAAGTGTGTCTGTCACCTTGACGAGGTTGCTAATCTATAGCAATATGGCTATTTAAGTACTTAAATTGTACTTAGATCATTGTACTAGCTTGTGTATCTATTGATGTGCAGTAGATAGTATCCCTAATTTTCAATTTATGTCAAAAAAGATCTGTATATTATTACATTGAAAAAAAAGAGCTAAATATTATTTAATGAGTATATTCATTTAGATAAACTTAGAGTACGTTTGTAGAGTAGTAGTTTATAACAGTAACTTGAGGCTGGTTTTATGATGTTCTGATATATAGTTGAGGAGGGGGGAGTAGACAGTGAACACTCTTAGGAACTGTCTGTTTTCTTGATGCCCATAGAATAGAATTAAAATCATTTAGGTTGGAAAAGACCTTTGAGATCATCAAGTCCACTGTTAAGCCACCTCCCTAAGCACCATATCCACAGGTCTCTTAAATACCTCCAGGAACAGCAACTCTACCACATCCCTGGGCAGCTTGTTCTAAAGCCTAACCAACCTTTCCATGAAGAAATTCTTCCCGATACCCAGTCTAAACCTCCCCTCATGTAACTTGACGCTGTCGCCTCGCGTCCTATCAGTTTTCACTTGAGAAAAGAGATTGAGACCTTCCTTGCTGTAGTCTCCTTTCAGGTAGTTACAGAGAGCAATGAAGTGTTCCTTCAGCTTCCTTTTCTCCAGACCAAACAGCCGCAGTTCCCTTAACCATATGTCTTATTCTCTAGACCCTTCACCAGCTTTGTTGCTCTTCACTGCACACATTTGAGCAACTCAGTACCCTTTGTGTAGTGAGGGGCCCAAAACTCATTTCCTTAGTCCTGCTGGACACGCTATTTCTGATACAAGCCAGGATGCCGTTGGCCTTCTTGGCCACCTGGGCACACTGTTGAATCATGTTCAGCACCACCACCTCCTTTTTTTGCCAGGCAACTTTAGAGCCACTTCCTGTACCACTGCATGGGGTGGTTATGCCCCAGGTGCGGCCCTCAGCATTTAGCCTTGATGCAGCCTCACACAGCTTGATGTGGGCCATTGATCTAACCTGTCCTGATCCCTCTGCAGAGCCTTCTTACCCTCAAGCCAGACAAACAGTCCCACCCAACTCGATGCTGAATTGCAGACATCTAGAGGAATTATATTCACTTAGTTTACATCTCTTGGAACAAGTATTCCTTTAATATTGAATTCACCCGTTAATATTTTCCATATAATCTGCATCTGAATATAATTTTTGCCTGAGAAGTAAAATATTTTCATTAGTAAGGGTTTGTTGTAAGCTAAAAAGAATGAGTGGAGGTAGGAAAATTCAAAGTTAAATTTTCTGTTTTAAAAAGAAGTGCTCCCACACCCCCAGGAGTTATGTAACTTTAAAGTTTCTTTTGTATTATATAAATTTATGCCTATATGTATCCTTACATGCTGTTATACATAAAATAATAATAGTAGTAAACCAGCAGTAGGATACCTCTGAAGCATCTGAATATACATTTTGAATGTATTTTTCTACAGCATTCTGTGCTGAAGGTTCAGTAATATAATGACTAGTTAGTCAAAGCTATAGAAGGTAGATCTGTCTTATCAGAGTTTAACGGTATCTCCCTTTGCTTTCTAGGCGAAAGAAAAACAGAATGCCAAGAAAGTTCAGGAGGCCAAGTGAAGATGACTGCAAAATACATACAATTATGTGCTTCTGAAACTATTTTCATGACAACAAATAAAACTTTTCATAAACTTTAAATTTTGTCCAGTGCACGTTTGACAATTGTTACAGTTTGTCTTGTACTGTATGCACGGGTCATATTTTTTTTCTTCCCTTTGCATCATGTGCATGTAGGGCTACTAAGCAATGTTTAGGTTCTCTTCGTCAAATTCAGTATTTAAAAGTCTGATTTCTGAAAGCTTGGGAAGTGGGCCTAAAACGCATAAGGAAAATGTACCCATTTTGTCCCACGTCAGTTTATGATGATGCAAATGCCAGAATTTAAGCATAAGCATGAGCTTCCTTTGCTCATCCCTACTAACAGTTGTTCTGAGCTCATCCCTACTATCCAGATGTTCAGTGACATGCCCTGTGTCTTTGTTTCTAAGAAGTCCATGTCTAATTTTTTTACAAAGTTGAAAATTATGAATTTAGCTGTAGAAACATTTGCAAAGACCGATGTATAATCTCAAAAGATCTGCATTGCTTTAGTAGAAAAGATAATAAATATTCCCATTTTTATTTTGGCAAACTTTCTTCCTGTGGTATTTTCATTATCGGATAAGGTAACTAAGATATGTATTGAAGGTCATCAGTCTTATGACTGTGAGTATATGCATTGTAATTTTGTCTTAGAAAGAAGGTGCAGCGTTGTCTCAGGGAGTTCGTATTCTTGGATATAACACAGCACTGTTACACAGTATGTTGAAGTTGCCTTTAAAACAATGCTTTTTAATTCGCCTTGGGAGGTAAGAGAAAATGTAGTCCTATAAGAAAATTTAATTGTATAAGAAAAAGCATGTAGGAAGATTCTTGTTCATAACATTGTACTGGAAGATGCTTGACCTGTCTTCTGTGAACCAAAGGGAACGGAGCTTGCATAGCCTCCTACCCTCTTAGTGCTACTCAATGTGAACCATGAAAAGGCAAACCATTCTGGTAAGGATAGTAACAAGCCATTGCAACAATACGTAATACTACAGTTACTCAAACATTATTAGTGTATAGCATATATAAATTAATTTAGGAAGCTTAGAGTTTTCTCCTAGAAGGCTTGGACAAGAAATAAAGAACAAGTAAAAGGACTCAGGTTGTTTCGAAGGTGTTTAAAACTGGTAAAAGGTATTGCTTTCACTTTGACTATAGCCATTGAACTGTGAGGTCATTTGATTTTGTAGGCTTGTATGATGAGAATGTACTCTATCCAGAAAACTTCTGGAAAGCCGGATAGGAAACAAATTCTGTTATTTGTTGATGCTTTATATATATTGCATATATTGACAGGATAAAATTTTGACTAAAGAAATAAACTGCACTCTCCTGCTGAAAGGATCCACTTGAGTCACTTGCAGTGGCTGGAAGGATGAGATTTGTTTCCAAAAAAGGACATGAAATCCATGTCTGTACAAAATTGATCAGGTAAGCCATGGATGAGAAGATAGCTCTGTACAAGTGTTCTCCACATTAGTATTTCATTGAGGCAGCATTGCTTACAAAAAGGGAAAGGCTTTCTTTTGCAAGAGGTATTTCTAAGCTTAAAATTGTACTCTAAACTTCATCTATTGAAAATGTTTATAGTTTAAGTGATAGCCAGATGATTCCTGCTGTACCATGCCATTCTCAAAGAATTTTGATAATTCTCTACAACACAATTTTCCTGTTTCATAATAGATGTTAATTTGAAGTCATTCCATTCTACTTTTATTTTCGTCTGTGCATGCTTGGGTGTGTATATGAGGAAAGGGAATTTTGCAAAAGAAGAAAAAAATTATAGGTTGGTTGTTTGTTTGTTTTTGAAAAAACAATTCTAATTTCTATTGCAACCAAAATGTGAATTAGTGGAACGAAAAAGAAATGGTAGATATTGAATAGACAGGGAGAATGATGAATGTTGAGATCAAATTTGAACAAGATTTGATAGTCAAGTGTGTGAGTAAAAAATGTTTGTTTTTTAATCAAAAAGGTATTTAGTGTAGAACTAGAGCAACTCAAAGCTAGTGTACTGTGTATTAGAGATTTTTTGTTGTTTTCTTGATCAAAACCCTAATGATTTTAGGCTATTTTCACCAAGTTTGTAAAGAAAAAAAAAAAAAAACTTGTCATAAAATAGATCTTGATTTTAAAGGTCATGGTTTATGTGTGACTTACATTTTGGATGGTATCTCGTCAATGTAAAGCTGTAAGTGAATTCAATAAATTACCAAATTAAAGGTATTGGGGTAGGGGAGAATCAAGGTAGAGGTTTGGGTATTATTCTCACAGTATTAAGATGTATTTTGTTCTTTATAGTATGGTGAAAGGTTTGTGCTCTGATTTATTTCAAGGGCTTTGCATTTTGCTGGAGAAAAGCATATGTTGTGGAGTAGCTGTCAAAACAGAAATTTGGCCATATTGGTAGCGAACAGTAAGTTCAATTTCTGTGAAGAAATCTGCTTTACCGTTGCTTCTTCCTGTCCCCCAAAAGAGGTCAGCATGTCTCCCACTTCCTAAGAGTCTGTTGACATAAAATCTCACTGTAAAATTTCAGTGTGATCTCGCTGCTGTGCTTTGGCTGTCAGTGCTAAATTTAGTCATAATGCAGTGTGTTTGTCTTTATTAATACTCAGGGTTTAGATATGTCTTAATCCTGTTTACCCCCATTTGAATTTTGGTGAGCGAAGCCAAATAATGTGTAATGATACAACTGCAGCATGAGGTCATGTTTGTTAGCTGATTCCTTTTGAAGCCAGTTAATGCAAATTGTAAAAATAACTGAAGCTATAGTTTAAAAATATATTAATGTTAAAACAGTAAGTACTGATAATTAGGATCCAGCAGCTTAACACTGAACACCCATGCGATATCAGCGCTACAGTCTTGCACTGAATAGTAAAGGACATGGCATTGTCTTGAGATATCTGGGATGTTGCCTTCTACTCCTTATTACCTAAGATGTTCAATTACTTATTTATTTTGAAGGTAACCGTAATGAGCTGACCAACTGACCAGACTTGAATGATTCTTTAAAAACCATGTTGTATTCACTGCAAGTGCAGTTCATACTTTAAGTGCTTCGATAGACAAAAGTTTAATAATTCTGCCATACCCTGATTTTGCCCTTCACAGGGTAACATTTTTATATTTTTTTTGTACATGAGTTCTAAAATATAAACGGTAAACATATTTGCATGTTCAACAGTGTTTTGATTTGAGTGACTAGCTGCCCAGTTCAAGTCATGTGAAAATACAGTAGCATGGGTTTTGGCTAGGAGGGAGAGATGAAGTCGGACATACCACTGCACTCCTT
Organism: Nettapus auritus; assembly: GCA_011076525.1. NCBI lineage: Eukaryota > Metazoa > Chordata > Aves > Anseriformes > Anatidae > Nettapus > Nettapus auritus. The sequence continues at coordinate 8,207,613 of CM021772.1, forward strand.
AAGTGTTTGCTTCAGGGGAAAGTATTATCTTTCCTATTGTATTACTTCAAATACATTTTATTTTGGTCACAGAAGAATAAAATAGAATGGAACTGCACCAGAAGAGTTTAAGTGAAGTTACCCCTGAGCAGAATAAAGTTATTGGAGGAAGGATTAGATCCAGATGGTTGAACTGGTGACACAGTCTCTTGTTTGGTTTAAGGACACAGGGAGATTTAGGAAGATTTATATATATATATGTATGTATGTATATATATACGAAGATTCGTGTGTGTGTATACTATATATATACACACGCATAAATCTAGCCTTTTTATATGTTAAAGATAGATGGTTATGCATTTCTATATCTATTCATGAAAATGGCCTGCTACTACTAGTAGTTCTTCCACTTGAATTGCAATACCTCAAATTAAAAATAAAATAAAATTATTCTTAGCTGGCCCTCTCATTAAGTAATGCAAATGAGCTTATCTGGCTTTTCTTTAAAGTTCACAACATCCTTTAAATAGAAGGGTATTACAGAGAAAATGATCGTGCTATCTGAACATACACATTGCTATATCAGCTCCTTAAATGTCAGATCAAATAGTAGATGTATTTATTCTCGTGATGCGATGGAGGTAGAAATAGTAGATGTAGAGTCCATGCGTACAGTTACCTGAACGTAATCAAAACCAGAGCCTCTTCGGGAAGTGAACATTTAATGATTTTCATGTCTTAGAAGGACTACATATGACTTAAGTCCACTGTAGTCATAGAGAAATTTTTCTTTATACCTGGAAAGCCACAGTGCAGAGTAATTTCCTCCCCACGCACAAGTAGAAGTATGAAATACTGTATTTGCTTATTCTTCCAAACTATTCCTGTAGGAAGCTATCCTTCTTTCCCTCCCACAGCTTATGTGGATGTGTGTTACCTTGAGGACTAATACTGAAGTTCACTGTTCTTTCGGTGTACAATGGATTTACCTTTCACTTTCAGGTGCTAAAGCCTTAGATTTGCGAGACTTGTGACCTTTGGCAATTAGTTGGACCTACATTGTTGGCATACTCTTAAGGGTGAATGAACAGCAGATGAAGTAATGCTTTGTTTAATTTCTTGTAGTTGCAGTGTTCCAGAGGTCTCACCTTTGGACAGTGAGGCTGTAAGAATTACATAAGTGGAGAAAAATGAGAGCCTAATAATCCTGAGTATTCCTATTAGATATAGTTACACCTATACACTTGTTATGATATAACTAGACCTGTACATTTACTATGCTGTTTCTTTGAGTAGCTTTTCAATATAATACAACCTCATCTTACCATTTTATTTTGCATTTTTCAACAATATTGAGCATCTTATAGCATAAGGTGCTATATGTGCATGGGGAGGAAATTACTCTGCACTGTGGCTTTCCAGGGATAAAGAAAAATTTCTCTATGACTACAGTGGACTTAAGTCATATGTAGTCCTTCTAAGACATGAAAATCATTAAATGTTCACTTCCCGAAGAGGCTCTGGTTTTGATTACGTTCAGATAACTGTACCCATGGACTCCACATCTACTTTTCTGCAATATTGAGCATCTTATAGCATAGGCTTTAGACTAGCAAATATTTAGCACGACCTTTAGCTTTGACTCTAAAAAATCCACTCTTTATTTTTACGTCAAACAATTCCCTGTCTGAAGTATGCTGTTACATGAACGTTTTGCAGTTTGTTTCTACAGAAGCTAATTCAGTTAGCATTTCCTGCAATTGTTTCCATTAAGTTTATGAGGTTAGGTAATGAAGGATCTGAACCTCGTAGTGTGTTTGAAACATGCGAGTATCTGACGAGGACTATAAAAACATCAGTGAATTCCACAAGCAGCAAGAAATTTAGCCTGAGGAAGTAGCAATAATGGATGATGCTGTGGTATGTGATTCATTTTCCATTAAATTTGATTCACTTCTTGTGACTCATAATAAATCACTGATTAGGCATAAAAATGATCTTCCTCCCACTGCAAAAAAAGAAGATGTCCAATAAAAACAAGCAGGAGATTTGGTTCTGCTTGGGGAATCTGTTTAGTTGTTGCTTAACTGAAGGTATTTCCGTCATTCATGAAAGTTCCCATAAGCATTTCCTTGTAAATTCCTCGCCGAATGAATGGTAAATACTTAAGATACCAGAAATGTCATCCACAGGTTTGATCGATTAAAGCAATGAGATGTACTGGAGCCAAACAGATGATGCCAGTTTAAAAGAAGGATATAATGAATGCAATGGATTTCACTTTATTTGCAGTGTGATTAATTCTTTTTTCTTCTCAAAATTTCTGTGATTGTTGGAAGCATTCTGGATAAGAAACGTTTTCTGCACATGCAAACTTTATGACTAAAGGTATTTGAAAATTGAATCTTACCACTGAGGAAAAAAAAAACAAAGGAGCAAAGTTTAGATGGTAGAACTTCAGTCTTTGCTTTATGCTTCAGCTTCAGTAGCCACTGGCAGCTTTGGTCTGAAAAAACACCTTGCCTGGCAATGACTGGTTGTGCTGGGCCCTGATTTCTCTCCGCAGACCTGATCTTGATCCTGATCCTTACCTGCTGGTTCACTGTGGCTTGACCTTGGACCTGTAGGTCATTCCCTGGGAGATCAGCCTGTCCCTGTTGCTTCCCAGCTGCCCCCCTCTGTACCCAGTGCTCGTTGTACTTCTGCAGCCTGTCGCATTGACCTGGGTCATACTGAAGTATGGTGTGTGCCATCGAAATCACAGCTGTGCCTGGGACGACTTGGTGCTTTTTTTTAAATCAAATGAAAAAGTATCTGTATCTGTGCTTATCAAATCAGGTCTCAAAGAATCCTCGGTTGTTCAGGAGGTTTGTATGCATAACTGTGTTAGGATTGTTTTCTGATGGCAACATCCTCAGTTTCTTAGCTTAAGGTGTTGATTCCTGTTTCTGTGGTAGCTATTTTTCCTAGCAATCACGAGGTCATACTGTCTCTCTGTAGCTTAATATGCTTCTAGGTATCGATCATCTCTTCTTCCTTCACTTGGTGTTATATTTGTGCTTCAGCAACTCATCGATTTAACCAAATGCAGCGACTCCAGAGAGGCTGTTCAGTGTGTACTTGGTGCTGCACATGCTGCTCTCCCTAGCTTATGCTTCCACCATCCCAAGATGTAGCAGTTTACCCTAAATGTGAAAACAATCCTCAATAGCTTATCATCAGGACTGCTCCTTTATGAAAAGCAATCAAGTCAAATTGCTGGCAGTACCATCAGAGTGGTCTGTTCCCTGCGATAGACCCCTGTGATATGGGGAAAAGTCAAACTTCATGTTCTTGTAGTGTCAGTTACCAAACGGGGTATGAACTGCTCCTCTGTATTATATGCATGGCAGATTTTAACTGTAACTTTACTGCAAACCAGAAATACAGAAGTTCAAGCCAGACGAGAATATTTGGCTGTTTCAGAAATATTTTTTTCATTTATTCAATATCAGACACTGTAATCTCTGGTTGGCTTTGGAGGCCTGGCCCCTAATATTGTTTATGTGATGGAAAGGGGAGCGGAAAAAAATTTTTAGTTGTTTTCCCTGGAAATGATGCAAGGGAATGAGAATTCTGTGTAGCTGGAATTTTGGTTCAGTGCTTTGAAGTGGGATGAGACACTTCCAGTAGATTGTTATCCTTTTTATGTTTCATGAATCACTTCAAGCTGCATGCTGTGCCATCTGCTACCAGTTTGAAGCCACCAAACGCACATTAACGGTATTGTCTGCGATACTTAGCAGAAATCTGACTAAGTGTGCCTAGAGCGTGATGTGGACTCGGGAAACCAAAAATGGTAAGAGCTGTGACCAGCTGAAAGGAAGCCAGGTGAAAATGATAGGGCTTAGCGTGCTGCAGAGAGTGAATGCTCTGCCTTGAGAAGCTAATCAGTATTTGTACAGGAGATGATGCTGGAATTGAAATTACCCGAAGAGTTTATGGAAAGCCATGAAATCAAAGCTGAGAAATGGAGTTCAATACCAACAGAGTACCCAAATTGGGAAAACAAGCAAAGTGGCCTCCTCTGTCACGCAGACAACTGTTCGGAAGCTTCTGCAGAAGTGGAAGAAAAGAAGAAAAAATGAAAAGGGCAGAAATGTATGTAATTCCAGAACTACTTGTTTTTCCTGTTAGATGGAGCAGTTAGATTGCAGCAGTGTTTGCATCAGGATAATAGCATCATACATTTGCCATAGTTTGTTTGTTCCAAAACAGCCAAGTACAGCCAGATATACACAATATGCAAGAGGCAGGCAAGTTGGATAGTACCATCAGAGAACACGTCTCGAGACTTTTCTTATCAGCAAGCTGGAGGTGACAGTGGGGAGAAAGTTTGTAACGTGCATGGAAGAAGCACTTGGAAATATGTTTTGGTTGTGTGATGGGAGAGCAACAGAGGAGAAGAACATGCTTTGTGTTGAAAGGAAGCAAGATTTGTTCTTCGTTCTTATAATGCACATGCTGGTTTTCATTAATATTAATGTCACAGGAAATTATTTTCCACAGAGCACATCTGGGTGACTTCTGTGCAATGCAGGATTATTGAATTTTCTCTTTGGTCTGTGTCCATACATCCCTGTAGGTGACACCTGGAGATATGCATGGATGTGCAAAGAGTTTACAGAGCCTTTCCTTTGACAATAGCTGTTCTTTCTCTGCAGAGCTGCATTCAGTGACTTCTGCCTGGCACATGGTTTGTTGCGTACACAGCACACGGAGTTTATAGGTCACAACTGCTGTAAAATGTTAATGACTGTGCTCATAGCAGACAGCGGGTACATTGTATGCCCCAGGTTCTATTTTAGACTTACACTCTGAATTTACAGTCCTCGTATCTTGGTAAATATAATTACTTGCTATATGGCAAATACCAAGCTCTAAAGATAGCAGTCTTCGCTGTAGTGAAGCCGAAGTCCAGATCCTTGTTCTGGTATAAAGGCTGCATTTGTCTATACAAGATCCTTCATTTTCAAGTGGTACATTCAAATGCTTCTTCCCCAAAGAAAATAAAAATATTTGACTGAAAAATCAGACACTACGTCAGATGCATCAACCATTCCACTGGAGAAAAAAATGCCACAGCCCGATGGTTTTTAATGATGAGTGATGTTAATTGTTTGTTTCAATTACATTTGGTCTTATGTCTCAAATACACAGACAAGGAGGTTGTTTGTTATCCTTTTCTTGTGAAGATATGATTAATGTTGGGACTTAGTTGAGAGCTTCACAACTTTTTTAGATGTTGTCACAAGGTATTTGGATATTGATTTGTTTATTTAATGTAAGAAGGTTTTTTTCCTTAGCATTTGACTCATTCCCAGTTTCGCAAATATTTATGTGCATAGGAGGAGTCTGCTCAAGTCAGGTTTCTTGCATAAATAGTTTGTAGAGTAGACTCAGTAAGGCTCATGCCTGCATATGTGACTTACACACTTGATCAGCTCACTGCCTTTGAGTAGCTACTTGCTGTAGTTCCAAACAGTTTTCATCTGAGCTCCTAGTGTGCAGCTGTTGCAGATAAGAAATACCTGCAACACCTCTCACACTGCAAGTAAAGCTAAGTTCGGAACATCTCTGAGACAGCAATGAGTTAAAAATGAGATGTTTCATTTAGACTGGGCTTCAGTCTATATTGTTCTTAGTTCGTTACTTACAAGAGGTTTTATGCTTTACTGTTCTCTTGCTTATTTACAAACTTGGTAAAAGCTCAGTGTTTAAGGTCACTATTTCATAAATTAGTAAAGTAGTAAAGTAGAAAAGTTTCTATGTACTGTTTCTGTCCTCTCCTCACCCCCCACCCCCACCCCCCGCTTTTTGCATAAACTTATCTGTATTTTGACAGTGTCACGAGTTCATATGAAAGAACTTGAAGCAAAAAACAGAAAGTGGATTGGTATTTGGAGATGCAAGTGCTACTTTAAAATTACAAACTATTAAAATAGTCTGTTTTGCATGAAGTACTGATTAATTAATCTTGTCCTATAGTACACTTCTACTTTCTGTCTTTGAGAATAAAGTGTGGAATCCCGTTTCTTTGAGTGCTCTACAGAAGTGGCAGACCAAGGTCACTTCCCCAATGATTGTTTGATCTTTTTTTTCCAGCTTCCTCAATGGACCTTGAAAACATGGAAGCATTTGTACTTATGGCATTAAGTACATATGGCATATTTTTTACTTTTAAGTGTGTGATGTACCATGTAGACGATTAGCACATACAGAATTAATAAAGCAGACCCACTAATTAGTTTGTACTTGCATTTGCTTTGCTGTAAAAACTACCTTAGGGTTTATCAAAGCATCCAATTCTTGTGCGTTATGGCTATAAGGGATTTTTTAGTTTTGGACCACACTGCAGTCTTAATGATGCCTCACATATCCAGGAAGGCTTCTGACGCAGATGGGGGATGATCTAGTCAGCAAGGGTATTTCAGTTTTCCAAAGGTAACTTCTGTCAGGAACTGGGGAGGATGAGCTTGTTGCAGAGCTGACTCTTTTTCTCTAGATGTTTTCCTGCAGCGGAGCCATTTCTGGCTCCCAGTCCCCTCAGAAAATCCCCCCATCAAGGAGCATCTCATCCTGAGTTCAAGAAAAGTGTAAATAGCGTGGGATCCTCTTTGCTCCTCATGTTTTCGGCTGTGTCTACGTAGCCTACAGTATGGCTACAAGGCAAAGTTAAATAAGGTGAATTCATTCTGGGTAATTTGAGTGAAAATGGAAGAAATAGAGCAAGCAGAGACTGATGTAGAAGCTCTTTGCTGCTTACTGGCGGGACAGTGTCACAGATTTTTGATTGTTTTTTTTTTTATCTCCTGATTCTGTCCAGATTAAGGTACATCTGCCCCTCCTGGGATGCTGACCTCCAGCGGCCTCATTGTGGGAAAAGGGAGGATGTCTTGTTTCTTCCTCAGGCAATGCTGTAACCAGCAGGGGGTTATGGAGCAGGTAAGGACCATCACCACTATTTTTCTTGTATATCTTTAGAAGTGCAAATCCTGCCCTTCTCTTGACAGAAACGCTGTGGAAACATGCTGATGATGTGTGCTCGGGGCTCTGTGTGCCTGTCCTCGTCCTCATGCTGTCCTGAGCTCTGCATCCGGCACCAGCAGCAGAGGTGGGGAGGATTTAGGACAGCATCACATTCAGTGTTTGCTGCTGGCCAAAGTGACTTGTAGGAGTCTCCGTCTTCCTGGCTGCTGTCACCACTACCAAACTTCTCCGTCCATGCTGAAGTAGTGAGCAGGACCTACTGAAACCCAACTGACAAAAAGGTACAAGCTGAAATCCCAAGATTCTTTACTGTGGCTGGATCCAAAATGTTTCTGTGAAAATCATTGCCCCCAACTACTTAGAATGTCTTCTTTTCTGGCAACATATATTTAAGGTGATGTGCTGATTTTGAAACTTGGTGTTGATAAGGAGAAACTGCGCAGCACCTCCTCAAATGAGCGGATGTGTGTAATGCACACACTGTGCTCAGCTCCTGCTTGGTCTCTGCTGGCTGTGGGATTTCCATGCCAGCTGTAGTAAAAGCACTGCTGTAGCTTGTTGGATTTGCCTGTTTGTGCTGACCTCCTTTAGCAGGAGGTCTAAATGAGGCTGAACAGTGTAATTAGATTATAATTTACAGGGTCTAATGTGATTTGGTTATAAGCATGCAAAGAAAAATTAACTTTTTAATACAATTCATGCACGAGAGAGTCCCTGGGAGTAGTTGGTCTGGTGTAACGTTATATTAACAGAACAGGGGTGTACATTAAATTAATTACAACCTTTTAATAGGTGATACTAATTCAATAGTTTGAATTACCTTTATATAATTTGGGGGGAATTCCTTAAACAAGGAGGATGGTGCTCACATTCAGCGTGTTGATTCTCATGTGATCTATTTTGTATCTTCTTCCTTGAGACCTTGGCAGTGAGTAGTGAAGGGAGCATTCATGCCCACAGTTTAAACACTGCCTAAATTGTTAACAGGACTGAAAAGAATTGTAACAGCATCCGGTTTTGCCTCCAGACTTGCAGCTAATGGCTTTCTGTTCTTGTTATTTTGCTTGTTGGTTTTTTTTTTTGTTGTTTGTTTGTTTGTTTTTAATACAATTTTCTGTTTTTTATTTGGAGCATTGTGTGTCACCTTCGTGAGCAGCCATGCTGCATTGTATGTTTGTAAGCAGTCACGTTACTGTCTGTGCATACACAGGAGGAAGTCGGCCTAAAGTTCCAGTATCAGTATCTCAGTGAGTGTTTTGATGACATCTTTTTTTTTTTTCTCAACAACCTCTTAAGTTCAAAATCCTACATGAATAATGCTGAATAATAATGATTTTGATCAGTTGGCACTTATAAAAGGTTTCTTTCCACCTCTCCCTCCAAAAAAAAAAAAAAAAAAGACAAAGTAAAAGAAGAATCATTACCTGGCTCTCCTAGCAGGGTAAGATACGCAGTGTCACAGAAACTTGGGCTGTCTCTCATTTTAAAGCTGGCTTCATTCAGTCACTGAGGATCTATTTTCTTTATGCAGTACATGTTAGATAAAGAAACTCTATGCCTGTCTTTATTAGGCATACCTTAGGTCCAAATGTGCCTAACTGCTCCTCTGGCATTACTCTGATAAAACGTCATCACAGACTTCAGGGGGATAACACGTTTATTAGACCTTTCTGTTAAAACTTGATTACTTTATTTATTTAAAAGTACTCCTTGAGCAGACCTTCAAAAGCAGTGACAGTGTCTTATCTTGTTCTTCTACCAAGTTATTTTCAGAAACTGCATCTCGCTCAGAAATACCCACCCCCAGCCTGCGCTTTAGAGCAGTCCATAGCAAGACGTGGTTTTGTCAGCTCCTCGTTTGAAAGGAAATGTCTCCTGGTAAATGTCTTGCGTGAGACTGACTGCACCGTGACCAGAAGCAACCACTCTGTGCTTCATAATGCAGGCTGTCTGGTGGCAGAAAGTAAACCTGAGTAAAGGGAAAAAATGTATGCATCTCCGAGAAGTAATTGTAACTTATTTTTATCAAGGGCCAATCTTTTTCTACAGTCAGAAGTGTTTAAAGCAGTGTAAATAGGGTCTGCAAGGAGTGCGGTGTAAACATGTTGCTCACAAAGGGGTTGTTCGGACTTCCCAGAATTTACCCTGTGGAATCTCACAGGAGTGAGTAAATTGGCTGAAGAAAGCAATATTGGGGTAGAGCCATCTATTTATGCATGAGGGCAGGAACCATTTTTATAAATTACTACTTTTACCATCTGGTGGCTGAGGTGTTGCACCCAGGGCATCTCCAGGACACGTGAATCCTGCTGTTAGCAGAGGTGAGGTGCTGGCTGTTCAGCAGCAAGCCAAGTGGGAACAAGCCCGGGCATAAATAATAACGGGAACCCTGGTTATGTAGGGGATGAAATTAACAAGCAGTGCTTTGTCTTATGCATCCATTTGTGACTTTCCTTTGCTGCATCAGACTTCCAGGTGCAGGACTCCCGGCTGCACTTTGCAGCGTGGGGCTCCCACGGCCACGCTGGCGGCAGGGAGATGAGCAGCTTCTCTGGTTTCTTGGGTAGCCTGATCAGCTTTTCATAGCCCCAGTGTGCTGCGTTGTGGGTGTCTCAGCTTCTATCCTGAAACTTCTCGCAGGAAATAGCTAAGCTAATTTTAGAAGCACAAACAGCTGAAAGAAGCCAATTGCGAATGCAGCCAGAGTATCTCCCAGCTAATCAGTTATGAAATCTGATTGATGCTCGAGTTTTTTCTTAGCGAAATGTTTCTTTATTAGTCTTGGCAGGGGTGGGGAGAAAAACAATGCAGATCTTTTATGAGGCAGACATAAATGAACAGAAGCTCTTTTGGAAATGAGCTTGTGGGAAATAAGAGATTGGTGCAATACATCACGGGGACAGAAAGACTAGACGACAGCTTTCTGGGTACACGTTGGCATAAAATCAGATAGAGAGAAAAGAAACTATGACAGTTTGCCTAGCATGAACCAAGGAAAAATACTGGCTGTTGCTCATGTTGCAGTGTTGTGCAGCTCTTGCACGCAGTCCCAGGCATATCATGTTCTCTAACGATTAAAATACAACTTCTGGCGACAGCAGGAACTCAAATGCCCTTCTGAATTGTGTGCAAAGTGCGACAGTTGTTCCTTCAGCCTGGGTCGTGTTTCAGGGTATGTTTTAGCAACAGATTTTTATTGCATTTGATTCCTGTGCCATTGCTCTGAAAGAGAACACGGGAAATGCAAAAACTTACAGCAGCGTTCAGTTTATGAGGGGAAAGGTAATTTGTTCTCAGCATCTAACCTTGTATGAGTTCATTCTGTGCTGAGAGGCAGGGAAGCCAAAAGCAAAAAGAGTCTTCTGCTTAAGGGTTTTCCACTTAAAATCTTTCGCTGCTTTATAAACTGTGCTGCAGAACGAGCAGACACCGGCAGATGAACTGCCCTCCTGCTTTTTGCACCGTGAGTGGAACTGGCAGTGGTCCTTTCACAGCAGGGCTGCTACCTGGGGCTCCTCTCTTAGGCTGCCATCAAGAGCCTACAAGATGCTGCAAAGGGAGTGTGCAAGCTTATTCACTTGTGTTCTGTTCTCTCTCATCTGTTTTCTGGTGTTTGCTCTTGAACAGATCTTTACCATTTTCCAATTCATCCACCTGCTTTTTTTTATTTTTATTTTTTTGCACATACTAAGAATTCTGTTGTACTCGAATCTTAGAAAACTATTACTAGGCTTAAAACTGTTCCTAGGCTTCAGGCATGAAAAGCAGACTAACCCGAGTAGGTTTGAAACGACAAGGTGTGAGCATGGCTTTAAACACTCATGAATTTCTGGCTTCATGTTCTAGCCCAAGTTACAAGGTGCCGCTTTATTTGGAACTGTACCTACCTTTCTTCTGATTGCTGCATGCGAAACAACCAATTCCAGCTCATTTTCAGTAAGATGATGCTTCGTGTTCTGCGCTGTAATCAGCTTCAGAAAAGGGGTATTTTGTGCAAAGAAAAGCTACCTATCATAAACCTAGTGCCATTCTGTAATGCTTTGTTCCAGCTGATTGTGACTTAAATTTTCTTGTAAATGTCATCTTCGGAAAGACTTTGTCTTTCTAGCCTGAGCCAAGATGAGCACTGATGAGCTACCTCCTGCGTCATTGAAGTCCTCAGAGCACAACTGACAATGGCAAGACCAGTCATGTAATATGCAGCTTATGCGTCTCTGCCCTACTGGGTTTTACCGACCTCTTGCCCCAAACTGGGGAGGGAACAGATGTGGCTGTGGTGAATGCTTTCGACAAACCTATCCAGAGCATTTTTCCAGAACTGAAAGACCTGTACAAGGATATATGTAAAGACCCATCACATTCACAGCTGTACCCTAGGACAAGGAAATGACTCCACTATTCATGTTCTTTAAACTCCTTTGGTGCTCAAGTCACTTCAGAGACAAAAACAGGCAGATGTTAACCTCAGCAAACTTGTTAATGTCAGAATTATTCTGGGGAATTGGAGTCCTTCTTTATAACCACATATTTTGCCAAGATATGTTATGTGGCCCTCGTTCAAAGAAACTGAGCATACTACATTTTACCCAAATTATTATTCCCTTGCTATGCCTAAACTTCAGAGGAAAACAGTTTCTTAATAGCATGTGTGATCCTATAAATTTTTTTTAATTGCATACTCAAAAAAAGAATAGCATCTCATGAGTCACACATATTGTGGGGTCTGTGGGCAATGCTTTCAAGGCCTGATGTGTTCCCACAATGTGCAAAAGCCTTAAGGCTCAACAGTTCTGCTTCTTCCAACAGTAAATCAGAGACATTCTTAAAATACCTTGACATGAATAGCAGAGTCTGCTTAATGAAGAACCTTGATAACTAAGTTGCTGTCAGACTGAGTGGGGGTATATGCAAAGCCTCATTAAGGGTGAGATGAAGAAAAATCTTTGTCCCGAACTTTTTTGGAGTTTCCTGATGTTGTCAGTTGTGTGTTGGGGGTCATGTGTTTCCTGAGTGCTTTAGTGCGTGACTCCTAGCTTTTTTTCAAAAATCAAGTCTGCTTGAAACGTGACACTTTTGCCATGATTTGTTGCAAGCGCACAAATCCTGTTCTGTTCCATGTCTCTAATTCTTTTGAGGTCCCTGGCAGAAAATAGAATTTGTCCCTCCTTATTATAAAACTCTGGGGGACAGGGGGCAAGCAGCTGTGTCTATACCATTTTGGTATATGCCATCATTTTGTCTATACCAGCACAGATTATAATAATGCTTCTCATGTATGAGGATTACTCAGTACAGAGATTCCACTTAGCCTCTATCTCTGTTTAAAGTGTTTTTTTCCTGTAAAATGAATAACAACAAAAAAACACAACCCCACAGCCTGAAGACAGCACTTTTCCAGGTGTGCAGTTCCTTGCCTACACAAATGCCTTCTTCAAGTAAGCACCTTTCTGAGTGTGAGTAGCACAGAACAGGACTGGATCCTTCCACTGCCACAGGCATTAATCAGGACTTGCTTAGCTTGAAGGATGATGGCAGTAGTGTTCATTTTGCCTTGACAACAGCTGAAACCACAGTTTTATCTTCAATACCTATCTGACAGAAGTGATGGGAGCTGCTGTGAGGATGGGATCACTGAGGACTGCTGGAAGTGACTGAGTAAGGTTCTTTGAAGAAATTCACTGCCTCTTCAAATGTTTCATCTGGAAACATCTGTCCACTTTGCAGTGGATCTAAGGAAAATGTACAAGACAGTGCATCACACTGAATGATCTGACTGAGCAATTCCAATTCGTAACATTTTCCAAATAGCCCTGCAAATACGTGTGGGAATCATTTACATTTGTGTGCATAAGCAAATGTAAGAGACCTTCTGATAGACTTCTGCAAAGTCACATCTATGAATTTTATATCTGCAGAGGTTGCACTGAGACTGTCTCAGATGTTTTTCCTGAACACAGAAGGCTAAAATGAGACTCGGTTTAACTTTTCTTCCCCCCTGCGAAAAGCCTGGGTCTGCTGATTTATCTCCTACTTGGGAGCAGAAGTCTCTTCTCCACACTGCTTCCATTTTCTGTTCCCCTAGCAGGGGATGGTGTTACCTATCTTCCAGTAACTACCAAAACAAGGTAAACACTGGGAGAGTCTATTACAGTAAATTATAGTAATTCTGCAGTTTTTCAGGTTGCAAATTATATTACTGCAAAGATGCTTTGGTTTACATAAGAAACATTTGCATTGATTCAAACATGGTAGCATTTTCCTACCAGGTTATCATGGCACACGGGGTTGGGTGGGTGAGGTGCTAGGGCCAGCAAAGGATTCAGAGGTGAGCAAGCAGCAGCCAGCCCTGCGTTTTCTGCTGCTGCCCACCCTGCAGAGCAGCGACCCTTGCACCCAGTCCCTGTCCCTCCTCTGAGCACAGAATTTGCAATGGTTTTAGTGCCACTTTCTAAAGTACCTTCCTGCCATGTTTTTTTTTTTTCCTTTCTTTAAGAATAATTTTGCGGCACCTACCTTATTTGCTGCACATATCTTATTTGACTGTATAATGAGGTCAAGTAAATGTCAAATATATGCCATATAATCTGTAGGAAAATATTTCCCTGCGTGGGCAACTTATTTTTAGGGTTGCTGCTTCTCTGTTTAACTGTTCTGTCAGTTGCATCAAGCAGCAAGATACTTGAGCCTGGGCCTTTCTGATATTTGGTTCACTTACGAGAAGTGAGCGATGGCTCCTTTGGAATCTCACCTAACACAAAAATGTCAATATTTATGGGCGGCTCTCAGTATGTCATGGGGTACAAAGAGCACTTCCAAGCAAGGGATCGTGCCTTTCTACCATCAAGAAATCAAAAGCTTTTTTTGTTGTTTTTGTGGAGTAGCAGATAGCAGCAGCACTAAAAACAATGCTAGAACAAGTAAACAAAGGTAGAGTTTGTGTATCGTTTACGGGCATTCATCCAAACCAAACCGTTTCAAGTTCAGCGTGAAAAAACAGGTTGGGATAGTTGCAAGCAGGCACAGAGATGCTATTTGAGGACAAGATGAGGTAAGGAGCACGCTCAGTCAGTTCTCTGCATCTGTCCTTCCCTCACAGACTTCCTCAGCTCTTTGGGAACTGCTGCAAAAATTCAGCTTAGCCTCACTAGGGGCTGTTAAATATTAACGTGCCTGGAATAACACGAAGCAAACTTGTAATTCCCTTTGGGTCAGTTCTTGCCATGTATTCCCTGGCTAGCATCCCAGTGTCCAATGCTAACTTGGTTTCAATACGAATAATTAGGTAGGGAAAGCTGGGTCTTGTGATTATGTCACTGGTCTGTAAGCCTAGGGCTTGATTCTCCTCTCAATCCCATAACTGATTTTCTGCAAGACAAGTTATTTCAGCTTCTGTGCTTTGCTTCACTGGTGTAAAATGCAGCCTCCGTATCCCCAACGTCTGCATTCTCTGCTGACCAAATAAGTGATAAATAAAAGGAAGACTTCCAGGAGCAGTTGTTATCCCATGAACAAATATACTTGAAAGCTTTTGGACGCATTTGTAGTACTGCAGTGTTTGGATGCGCTATAGAATCCCCCTAACTGGTGGAGTGTGTCCACGACCATACCTGTGTGTGAGTAAGTGGACAAGGTATGATGGCACGAGCCAAGAGGTCGTAAAATTTTAGTTGTGATCCCCCAGTTCCCTGGGACTGTCCTTTGTAGGCAGCGTAAGGGCACTGTAAGACCAGAGAGGCTGCAGCTAGAAGGTGAGGAACAGCTTGCATCAGACAAACGTTTTCAAGTCTGAATGAAAAGCGCTGCAACCGTGCTGCTGGTTTGGGGTGTGGAGGTCAGTGCCGAACTGCCCTACCCCTTATACAAATCATTTTTCGTCTTTACTGTAACTTTTGTCAGTAGTTCTCTCACTTCTCACTAATCATTATCTTCATGAAAGATTCCCTCTTCTATTTCCTGCTGTCCCTGGGTTCCTCTGTGGTTTGGGGCAGCACCTGGGGCTGGGGCTGGCACTCAGCAGCCACCCAGCGTTGTGCGTAGCCCCAAGGTGCTGCTGAGCCCGTTTGCGTGGTTTTGGGAATCTTCTCAAGTGGAAGCTCATTTTGTTGAGAGGGTAACTTGAAACTCGCGTCTAGGGCTATAGCTTTGTTTCATTAATCTTGCACCTTAAGCCTTTGATTAATTTAACATGCTGTGGCCAGCCCCTGCCTTGTTTCTTCACTTCAGCTGTGGGAGAGACAGTTTTTTTTAAAAAAAACTCTCTATATATATGATCTTATATAGGAATGTGTATATATATATAATATATACATTTATATTTTAGTATCCATTGATAACTGTCTCTTTCTCAACCTTAGTTTGTTGAGATCGTTTGTTATGCTTTATTATTTTTAGCTGTTCTGAGGATATATGAAGTTGTAACTGTTCAAAAAAATAAAAATAAAATAAAAAATAATTGCTACTGCTTGCCTCCTCCTGAGGAACCTGCAAGCTTCTCTAAGCTTCTACAGCCCGACGCTCTTAGCTGTGTGTAAAGTAACGTTCCTGTATAATGTAATCAGGCCAGGAAATGTGCTCTGAGCGGTACCATCTTTTGATTTGTACTTCCCAAATTTGAAGTCTATACACCACTACTGATTTTTGTTAGTTTTCTGAGTTAGGCTTGTTAGGAGAATGTATCACCACAGCTTTGCAGACTGCTTCTGCATCTTCAAGCTTGCTGCCAAAATTCTTTGCAGTAGTCTAAACTAGACAAACTCACCTCACAGCTCTTCAGGTATCTATTCCAACACCGGGGTATTTATTGGCACACAAGAGACGACCTGTGCCTGCTCATAAATCCCTTTCAACAAAGAAGCAATATTTAAAGATTGAAAATTAGAGCATTAGCGATACAAAATAAAGCGGAACAGGTTTGTCCATGCCCCGCTGTACCTGGAACAGGATGATCTTACTGTAATGGTACATTTATTTTATTTATCCCACTCTTAGCAGGAGCCTGTGGCAGAAGCTGCTGTACTAGCATTTTCCTTCAAGGTGCGTTGAGCTTACAGGAGGTGTTTATGGCGTACAAGAGGATACGTGGACCTTGCTGAAAAGTGGACAGGGATGTAATGGGACAGGGATATAATTTTTCCAGTTAATTCTAATAATGAATATTTAGCTATAATTTCCACAACTTAATTTTCATCAGTTTGAGCTAATACTTTGTTAAACCTCCAGATGGAGAGCAAAATACTTCTAATAACTGTAATAGTTACCATGGCTCAGATCGCTTCTGTGGTGGGGCACATTTGAAGAAGTCTGCAGGAAGCTCTCACTGTTTCTTCTCGGTATTTTTTCCAATGGACTTTAGCATTCATTATTGAAAACATGCATCCCATTTCTAATACAAATGTACGTAACGTTTCTTTCTTTTTTGCCTTTTATTGATAAACTAGCAAGGTTTTTCCTTAAAGGGCTGATTTTGGCTGCTTTATTCACACGCAACTGGTAGCTTGTATCTGCACAGAACAGAGTCTTCTGTCACCCATAATGGGAAAGTTGGGATTTTTTTTATTTACCTGTTTAAATTCATGTGACTGTTATTAAAGTACAAAATAAATAAAGTGGTGGGACATCGTAATATCTTAAGTTATCGAGATTAAAACTACCAGATACTAAGTGGTGCACAATTTCTCATTGATGTGTCCTAAATAAGCCTGAAGGGTTCCTGAAGGGAAGTGGAAGCTCTGGATTCTTTTAAGAATCAGTAACTAAAACCCATATGTTTTGGGGGAACAAAACAGGGGCTTGGTGTTTTTCATTGAAACCAACATAAATGTTATGAGTTCTGAAAGTACAAAATTGCATTTTTTTTCTTCTTCTTTGTCACATAGCATGCCAGCTGATGATGACAAAAGCTGGTGGAAAAAAACAATACTGCAGTTTTCAGATCTCATATTATTTGCATGTAATCAGAGTGAATGATAATCCTGTAGCACAGCAGGAATATCACTTTGCAAAGTCTTTAGTCAGTTAAAATGTTGTTTGCGACTAGACTTGTATAATGAGGTCAAATAAACCCTTCTGTTGGCCAAGGTATTTTTATTTCTTGTCTAGAGTAGAGGCGAGGGAGGAAGAGAAGCAATGAAGAACCAAGACAAGAATTTGTCAGTATATATAAATCAGTCATAAAAATCACATGTGTATCAAACACATCTGGTCGTGGTCTTTTTGCTTGAAAATCAAGATAAAATATTGACTCACTGGGGTCAGAAAAGAGCAAAGGCAAATCAAGCCAAATCCATTGTCAGCAAGTATGTCTCCAAATATAGAATAGTTTAATTGTCTGTCCTTGTTAGGCCTGTTTTCTAGAATTTAAAAATAGCTGCAAGCTCTCTTTAATCAAAACTTGCAAAATACAATCCAGCAGTGACCTTTGTTAAGTATCCTGCTGCAGGTCTGTGTCGTCCTGGTGGTCGCAGTGGGACAAAGGTATGAATTTTCCCAAATGCCTTTTGGACAGTTGGGATGCCACAGTTCTTCTTGGCATATAAACGAGTGGCAGCCATGGTAGTGACAAAGCTCGAAGTTGGTCCGAAATAATACTGTTTATCTTTTTTAATTACTGTATTCACATATATGATTATTTTTTTAGTGCTTTTCCTATTTATACAGTCATTAAGAGCTTTAAAAAATAATAATAATAATTGAACTGTTGTTTCTCCAACTGTTTAATAAATAAACTAATGCCTGTAGTTAGACATTATGTAATTGGGCCAAATCTTATTTGAATGTCAATCTGTATCATGCTGCTAATTTCAGTGAGAAAGACTCATTAGAATTGGTACCCAAATTGGAGCTATGCTGTTTAAAAGCAGCTGATGATACAGCCCAAGAGGAATAGAAATGTGATTAGACATGTTTACAATGTCCTCTGAAATGAAATAAAATTATTGAGAAAACTCCTGGAGGCAGGAAAATATTACATTATCTCCACACATCGTATTGTCTTCAGAAATGACTCTAAAGCAAGAATGACTCATTTTGGAAAACAAAGAATGTAATGAAATATCCATGAAAAGTCAGAAAACTGGATGGTTACAATGACAACTATAAATAGATTTCTATAAGCTTAATAGCGGATTTCAGTGAAACACCCAGGTGCTGAACAGGGCAAGTCACTAATTATGTTGGGAGATGGGGTTGCTTGAGCTTGATTTAGTGGAATAATTAAGAATTTTCAATTCAAAAGAACTGTTACAGTGCAGTCCTAGTTGTGGTTACTGTTAGCCCCTTGCATCTCTCTTCTTTCTCATACTGTCTTGCTTGTAAGCTTGTGCATTGCAGGCTGATAGCAAATGCCCACAAGTATTGTACCTTGCTGCTTGATCAAAGTAAATGAGGGTAGTGGAGGAGTGGGAAAAAAAATCCTATGAAATAAACCCTGTTCCTAAATGGTCAGCAGCTCATTCGACACTGGACTGGTCATTGTCAGTCATTTCTAACAACATCCAGACAATCAGAGGTATGGAATATTCTTACAGCTATATTGTCTTCCTTTGCTTGAGACAACTCAAAATCAAGTTAAACTTTTTTTTTTTTTTTTTTTTTTTCTTGCCTCAAATGTTGTTTTATTTCAGGTCTCCCTTTATTGTACAGTCATTTAGAAAGCTGTCTTAACTAAGCTCTTCAGCATTTTTACCTCTCCACACAGTCTCACTGGAAATAGTTAGTTTCTCTGATGTGGCTATGTGCCAGGAGCCCTGATTTGGCAGTTTTTCCTCAGCCCTGGACTTTCTAACTGACATGCAGTGAGAGGGGCACTCGTAAACAACCTCTAATTGGAAAAAAGTAGAGTCCCACTCACATGATCATTAGTTACTGCACAAAAAAAAAAAAATGGAATTCTGAAGTCAAACGTCTTTCCTCTCAGCTTGAAAAGTTCTGGTGTTTCTTATTTGCTATTGTTCCATACTATTTATAACTTCAGGCTACCCAGGTGACCCTCACTGTAGTTCCCCTGCTAGCTGAGAGGAACGTCATTGTCTTCTTTCTTTCTAAAATTACTTTAGTGTGCTTGATCTTCTCTATTTCCTCTTATTATTCTTCCCCAGTTCATTGTTCCTGATATTGTTCCTAGACCGAGTTTATTGATTTCCTGTCTCTGTCCCTATCATTTGTTTATTAAGATGATATATGTCTCAAGATAAAGCCTATCTTTTGTTACACATATTGGATCTCTCTTCGATCTTACAAGAAAATTGCCATCCCAAATTTAAGAGCTGAATCACAAACAGAGTAACTCTTTAAGAGGCGCATCTTAATTGTGAGCTCGCATACCTGCTCCTACCTCGAGGTTTAATGCTCTTGCTGCTATGTATAAACCTCATTTTTAAATCAGAATTTGGTATCTCGTGGTTTTCTCCTCCGTGCTGCAGTTAGACCTCTCTGGACAAAGGCAGCCACTGCTTGTCCTGCAGAATTGAACGGTCCTTGGCATGAAGGCAAGGGAAGGCACCGCACACACCACTGCAAGCCCAGATGAGTCTTGGGAGATGGGGAGGAAAGGACATAGGGATCCAGAAGAGTGGGTAAAGGTGGAAATGGAGAGGAATGCTGATTAGAGCATCCTCAAGTGGCGGGGTTGACATTGCTCACTGCTCCTTTGTTCAGGAACACCCCAGGGTGTCCCTCTGAGCATTCTGCTGGTGGCAGGGGCTGGAGTCCCTTGTGTGGTCAGTGATGGACTTCAGCGGGGCCATGGCACCTCTTCAGGATGTGATCTAACCAGTCAAAACAAACGATAACTCAGCCCATGTGTCCATGTTAGTGTTGCATGGCTGGATAACGTTGACTTCAGTGGAATTTTGCTCCAGCAGAGCTTTGCTCCAGTCATCGTACTCTCTTTGGAAAGACAAACATGAATGTATACTCATATCCTGAACGCAACTTAATCGAGTTAGATAAGGCAAGAGAAGGTAAATATAAGTAATTCTATAGAGCAGGATGCCAGCTGATCTTATGATCTGATAGGTCACTTCTCATTATTTGTTCTGCTAAAAGGAAAACTTGGGCATTTCTTTGCAATGTTTGTGAATGGGTTCATGTATTTGTCTTTGCGTTTTTCTGCCACGGTGCCATAAATGAGATAGCGAGTGATTCATGCACCCCGTTAACAACGTGAGTGCTGAGTGACGTGCCAACCGCTCCCGCTGAAGCGACGAACATAGCAGGAGGAAGATGTGTTATATGTACAGTATGCAAAAGGATCCACGGGGATTCGAGGATGTTTACGCAGCCATAAAGAGAACAGGTGTGAGGGGGACTCCAAACAAAACCCAACATCCTGTTTATCAAAGGAAGTTTTTTCATGGAACATTGGTGTCCTTGTGCTCGTACCTCCCCACACAAGAGAAGCGGGGATCAATAATAAAAATAGCTGCAGTATCAAGCCGCCTTCCTGGATGCTGCTCTGCATGGGAGTGGTTGAAAGGCTTTGCTCAGGCAGCGGTGTAACTGCAGTCGGGTCCCCGGAGGGAGGCCTGCTTTATCTCGATGCGATAGAAGAATTTCCATCTGCTTGGTTGGAGCAGAATCCCTTTGTTTCTGACAATACTTGGCATAGCATTGACACTAGAACTGCAATTTTCCATTGTTGTTTTGGCCCTTGGATAACTTCTTTTATGGACAAGAGCTTACGAGCTGCACATTTTCTATTTAACGAAACTGGCATTCTGCCACGTTGGCTTTCCTGCTGCATTTTCATTAGCACGCTGTGAGGCTTTGGCTGTACATAGAAGACACGAGGCCTTGCTGAGTGGCACTGAAGGGTTATGTCCTGGCCACTGGAGAGCTGTAGAGTTAACCCTACATTAAGTACTTCTCAGCGTTTTCCAGATCAAAATTAGAGATGGAAACCTTGTTTGTTTCTTTCAGGTCAGCAGAAGTCATCCCAGACTCCCAGAGGCTGAAGAGCATTTTTTCCATTTTGTATTTAATGACAAGCAATAAATATTCTATGAAGCCCTACTGGGGCTGTCGTAACAGCAGCACAGAGGTTACGGTGCGTCTGTGCAGCCTTGCAAATGGTTTTATTCACGATGCTCAAGGTAGAATAAAACCACGTTCCCTAATTCATTCCTGCTAAACTCAGCAGGGGACAGATGCTGGCCAGCTTACGTTGGCTGCCCGGTGCAGCAGGTGATGGGGTGTGCGGGAGCAGGATCCTTGGGACAGCGGTGGCTGTGGTGGGTGAGCAGGACAGGGATGGTAGGAGGGGGGGAAGGAGCTGCAGCTGCGTCCTGCTGCGGCAGTCTTTTTGCAAAAGGAAGATTTGCAGTTTTGAGTTGGCTCAGCCGCAGAGCGCTTAGAGATTTAAACTTCTTTTTTGTTATTAAAAAAAAAAAATAAATCACCACTGACAAAAATATACATATTCCTACATAATTTTGCTGGTTTTAGGCACATGCTACTATTCTGTTCATGCACAGTAAGACCAATAGCCTTTTTTCCCCCTGAATAATGACAATAATAAAGTACCTTCAATAACAAACCACACAATTTTATATATGTTGTGAAGCTATTCAAGTTGTGTTTGCCAAACATAACCCCTGACTGAACTTTAAAATGTCTGCTTCTAGAAGTACAAGCAAAAGCCTTTTTATAGCCTCCTGACAAGGGTAATTTATGTATTTCACAGTATAGAAAATCCTGGAGGCAGCGTTATTTTTAGCTGTGTAACCTTTAAGCGTATTAATCTATATACCACTAAATTAGTTTTTAACAGGTGAATGACTTAATATAGCAAGGCAGATGAGTTACAGATGTGGATAATGTCTGTCCAAGCTGCTTTTTTCCTGGCTTTAGATTATTCATCTGGAATGGCTAGAAGCCAGCTCTGGGAATTATTGATAAAAATGAGTTAAGAATAGATTAGAACATTTCCCTTGTGAAGTATAATGTTTCTCTGTTGACTGCATTTTCCATCTTCCATTAAGCATTACAAGCCAGATTGTTTTTAACCTGATTTTAAACTATTCATGTTCTATTTAAAATATATTACTATAAATGCTTGAGTTCCTTATTACAGAGTGAAGGATGTTCTTTTAGAAGAAATAACATTATTATAAGCAAAAAGAAAAACATTTCAGCTTTTTGCTTAGGGATTGATTTTTATTTTTGTCTGTGGAGAAATGAAATCTTCTCAGCTCTCCTAAGGACTTGCCTTCTCCCTGAGCTGGGTAGCTGAAAGGTGTGGTACCTGTTCATCTCAGTGGTGCAAATGCAGCTCTCTGAGTGCTCAGGCTTTTAGAACAGCTGTGGTTTTGTGTAGTGTCTTTGTTCAGTGTCTCTTTTCTCACCTTTGTTCTTATTTCTAATACATCCAGATTCCTGAGAAGATTAAAAAGGTCTTTGACCTGTACAGAAAGTTGAAGGGATGGAGTTATATGCTGGGAAGTAATTTGAAATGTGATAACAAACAAATAAATAAATAAGTATCCATTCTAAACATGAAATAAATGAGTTTCTGAAGTCTGTACAGTGATGTAATAAATGTGAAATGACTCCATCCCTGTGAAGGTCATAAGGGCTCCACTGTAACTCAGTGACATTATGAATGCTTTGTTGCATTAAAAAAAAAAAAAAAAAAAAAATTTTTTAAAAACCGAAAATTCCCCAAATCCTGAAGGTTCTTATGAACAGAAGCTGGACTGCTTGAGTCGTTAGTTAATGCTTCTCATCTGTTGTAAGGAAAGAGTGGTAAAAACAGTAATGGTGAAGACTGGAGTGTTCTGCACCGGGAGTGAAGTGAAAGGACAGAAGACACTAAAAGTGCAAGGGGTTAAGGATTCAGCTCTGAACTCTGACCTGTCTTCTTGTCATCATTACTTTTTTTTTCCCCCTGGTGCGTCATTAATACAGTTCTTTCTTTTCTACATATTGCCAGTTATTGTAGTAATTTCCACAAATGTCTTTTTTCAATCCTAAAAGTTTTCTGTTCTGTACTACATTTTCATGCTATTTTTAACTGTTAGAAGACTGTAAAACAAACTGCATTTCATCAGCTGTGCTGGTAATACAAGAGGAAGCATCCTCCTAAACCTCCTCTTTCCTGGCAGCCTCATCACTTGCGATCTTTTTCCAGCTCTCATATTCTCGGCTATTGGATACTGTGGGTAACTGGATAACATGAGTAAAGAAAGTTTGTCTTTGGACAAAGTGGGAGGTTATCTGAGGTGCAGGTTGCATATATGAAGGTACTGTATTTTAAATGCCCAGACGTCTTATTTTCATCTCTCCTGTCATTACATCGGTCATCTCTCCTACACATTCACGTGCACCCAGTTCAACTGGAAGTGCCATAAGAGTGTGAAGGTGCCTTTCAGGGAAACACCGTTATCTTGGCAGTCGTTAGTCTTTTAGATCTTTTAGAAAAGATTTGGTAAGAAATATCACGTGGGATCTATGCGGGAAATGTAAGCAGAGTGACAAAGCTATCCAACATAGGTAATATTTATAGAAGGAATGCAATAAATTATCAGGGTTAACAAACATATAATCACAGAAATAGAGGGAAGTTGCAAGTAGAAGATAGATCCACTCTGGTTTTAAACGGGCTCTGTTGCTCAGAAGATTCTTCTGTTTGTTGGTGTGCTAATTTCTGATAACTATTACATCACTTGGCTTTTGCAGGTTTTTAAGATTACTGTTGCTATTCCACCAAATCTCCCTTCTTCTCATCTTCCCTTATCATTCTTTAAGTTCCAGCCAATGTATATCTTGACTGCCAGGATAAAATGTTTGAGGTATTCAGCAACGCTTTTCAGTGGCAGTCTAGCCAGTGGAATGGCTCGGTATGTTTCTGTTCCTCCTTCCCTGCCCTACCTCATCTGTCCCCTCCCTGCCCTCTCCTTCCTCAGCTCTCTGGGCTATGCAGTCCTGCCCCTCCCTGGGACCACTTCTGAGCTGTGACTAACCTAACTTACCTTTCCAAAAATAACACAAAACCTATAATTCCCAGCTCAGTGGAGTTGTCCTGACTGGTGGGGCCACGGGCCTGGAATTTCAGGTAAATGTGGGGGGAAAAAATGGTTGCTTTTGGTGTTTTGACAGGATACTGCAGCACGTGAAGGAATCCTCTCAGACTCTCCTTTCTCCTGACCCTCCTCCCAGGAGGAGGGAAGGATCCTAACTTTCTTCAGCTGGGCAATGGCTGAAGAATGGTCTGTGCAGGTAGATCTTACAGTAACATCATGGTCTAATTTGCACCTGTCTGTACTTTTTCTGCTGGAAGACTGTAGGAGAGCTGTAGGTTCATATGGAAATAGTTGGCCGAAATATAACAATAACAGTCCAGTGAAAAATTATGGTTTAGAGCATGTCTGTCAGAATAAATGCAGCCTGCAGATCAAGCCCTGAATGGCATGATGGAAAATATTACCCCAGTTATCCTTGCCTCTGTTGTTTCCTTCCTACCCCATATGAAAAGCATTTTCTTCCTGGACTTTACGTTGTGTTTCCTTGAAACACTCCAGTCTCCCTCATGCAAATTATGCAAACGTCAGCATGGGCACTTAAAGATTATGACAGTGGCACAAAAAGTACAGGACCAAAATAGGTTTTGCTAAAAACAATCAAAAACATGGCAATGAGAGACCTGATTTCCCTGTTACGTATTTAAATTCTTTGGGGGTAAATTCTGTTTACCAATCAACAAATGTGACATTCAAAAAAAAAGTATCTGGATGTTGTAAGGGAGGTTGGGATGCGTGAATACGGTGACAGTAATGAAGGAGAAAACAGATCTGAAAGTGAATTCATTTGCTGCCACACAGCTTTGACAGCTGAAAGAGTTTTTGTTCGTGTTTCAGAACAAACTGACCTTCTAGCAGAGGCCAGGCACGAAGCTTTTTGCCAAAGGTGAGCGGCTGGAAAGTTTCTGAGCATGTGCGAAAAGGGCAACAGTGGAAACTGTTTTTTGTTTGGAACGCACATGTGTGCTGAAATGCAGTTACGTGCAAATGTCAGCCTCTTTCTAAACAGGTCTTTTTTCTGTGTGTCTAACCAGCCTCGGCACTCTCCATCTTGTGCATGCAGGTTGTTACAACCGCTGTAGTCTATGGATGCATTTTAACATTTTTAGTCAGATAGTGCTTCTCTGCCGACCCTTTCAGGGGTACCACTCCAAACCCTCCAGGCAGGAAGCACTGAGACCTTGGTCTAGCAAAGCATGACTAATGCCACTTAAGTCAATGTAACTTCTCTTAGAGTTTGCTGATGGCTTGAGGCCCTGAATCGTGATAGGAGCCATCTAGAAACAGCTGCTTTGAAATAAGTACATCTATTACACATTGCTACTTGTGTATTTCAGATTTCAATCAGATTTTAAGCTCATCCAGGACCTCCTGAGGTGTAAGAAGCGCAGGCATTAATGGCCTAAAATCAAGCGTCATTTGTCTGACAGGAAAGTTAATAACGTTAGTCTTTGAGGGAACTATTGCAGAAAACATAAATAGCAGAACACTGTGTTCCTTTTTCAGCGTCTTGCACTAATCCTGACACGTGAGCAATCTACCACCACAAATAACATTATCAGTTCAAAATCTCCAGCCAACCATAGATCACTCCTGGGCTAGCGAGGCTCTTGCTGTACAGCAATGTGACCTCTGGCCAGGAAGAGGCTTTCTGCTTTGTCAGATACGGTTGCGTTTGGTCAGAAGCAACTCAAGGCAGTACAGCACAGGGTGGAAAAACTGATAGATGTGGGAAGGTGTAAATTCATACAGAATATGCATTGATGAAGTTGTCTTCCAGCTACCCAGAACAGCTGCAGAGGCCAGTAACTGTTTACAAGTGGGCGGACAGCAGGTGCTCGGCAGCATATGGGTTATAGCTCAGAATTAGACACTGTTAATTGCAAACAGTTCACTGCTATCTTGCGTTGGCGAAGGTAAACCTCTCCATACAAAGGTGTAATACTTGAAAGAAATGATTATAGATAATGAAATGTGTTTGGAAAGTTACCAGCACTTCCACTTAGAGATTTTTTTTATCCTAAAAACTATTTCAGAATAACCAGTGTAGATATCCCAATGTAATATGAGGATATAATTCGCCCCTTTTTAAATGGGCTGAATGTGGAAGAGCAAAACTCCTCATTTTTTTATTTATAGACATCTTGGTGGCGGTGGGTGTTGTGTTGCAACTGAGTGCCTACATGCCGTCAGCATACAGCAATGTGTTTGAGCTAGAGCCCAAACCAGGAGCTTGAGGGTTTTCCCATCCTCTCCTTTGCATTTTACAAGCTTTTGTAATCCCAACTGCAAAACAGCATCAAGAGTCACAACACATGGATAAAGCATTAGCAAGAATATCAAGATACTGTTTGTCTCAAAAAAAAAAAAAAAAAAAAAAAAAAAAAAAAAAGTAATATTTGTTTTGAAATTATTGGCTAGGATTAAAATCTATTTTGAAGTCAATGAGAATCTACTGACCCTAATACAAGATGAACTATTCCAAGAGAGCCAGCATAAACATTTAGAGCTACTTATCTATTTGTAGCAGGCTCAAAAACAGAGACAAAATAGCACATTAAACACACACAAACATTGCTGTTTGCATACTAAGGAGAAAAAGAAGGGTGCACAGCACACCAGAGCCACGGGAGAGAGAAGGTAGATTCTATTTCTATTTTATGTCATGATGCTGCAGCTGACAACACAGTGCATCTAATTGTGAATAGTGTAAGTGTACCCAAGCCATATAGGGAAGTAAATAAGATGAGGTCTGCACAGTCAGGTGTGCAGCTGAGAGCTGAGGGCATTCACGGTGCTGTTCGTACTGTGCTGAGGGGAAGGAAGGGAAGGTTGTGCAAAGGCACCACCAGGCAGGCAGGATTTCCTCCTCAAAAATTTTACCCCGGTGAATGACACAGAGCATTGTGTGTTACACAAATAGATGCTGTGTCAGTGTGTGTAACATGTTTAAATCTGTCCCAAAAGAACATAATTATGGATGCAAAAGTGGGCAAGCCAAAAAAAAAAAAAAAAAGAATTAATGTTGCTTGTAAAATTTTGCTTAGTCTTTCCTGAGTATATGCATCCAGACATGGTCTTTCAATGTAGAATCCATGTGCTGCTTTGATTTCTGAAGACACTTGACATGAATACTGTTTTCCTAGCCCAGCCATGGCAGCAGCCCACACAAACTCCCACCTCCCTGCAGATCGTTCACAGGTAGGTGACATATGAAATCTGCCTGGAACTGGTAATTTTTGGTGCCCTTCTGTGTTCTCTGGTTTCTGTACTGCCTTGCCACTGCACAGTACGTCTATAAACATAACCCACAGTCACCTTTTGTACTTTCTCATTTTCTCCCCAAACAAGAATGGTCTAGTCTGGACTTTGCAGTAATCTCTGATGTACAAGGAAATCTATCTCCAGTGATGCAGGAAAGGAGCTGCAACCTCTGTCAGCGATCTGTCCTTGTTGATAGGAGGTGCCATGCCCTGCCTGTGGAGGAAAGCAGGGCAGAACTTAGCACAGACCAAGGGTGCTCGGCTGCTCTCCCAGCATATGCAAAAACCTGTTGGGCTTGCAGGATGGTGTCAGAGACAAAACACCTGAAGCCCAGCCTGGGTTTCCCTTCAGTAAGGGCTGGTGGATGATGGAAACGTCCTCCTGCCTGCCTGCACCCTGGCCTGCAGCACTGCTCTGTCCTCACCCTGTTATCTCACCATGACGTTTATCTGTGACCCCGTTCCTCATTTCTGCTTAGACCCCGTACAGCCTGCGGCCTGCCTCAGTACAAGGGGAAGGCCCGGTTCTGCCTCTGGCCTGGTACAAGAGCAGAGAGCAACTGGCACTGGGGGCCTTCACTTGATAGCACTCTGAGCTATCTGAGAGGTTTGTGTATTGCGCGAGCAGCTTCTCAGAAAGAATAATCAAGTCCTCTAAGTGTTTTAGGAAAATATGGCAAGAATGTTAAGTCTTCTGTTAGAAAAATTGTCGGTGTCATTCCCCAGGGAATTTATTTATAAATAATGTTGCCTTACACTAACTTTCTGTGTACCTGGTCTTAACCCCATTTCTCTGGCTATTGAAATGTTTAAACAGAAAACATAAATATATTTTGTTATGCTTATTTACTTTGTCTCTTGTATTTGCAAAGATACAACAAGGCTAAGAGCTAAACTATAGTGCTTGTACAAAAATATGCAGTTTTAGCGACTCAAATGAAATGTCTGAATTTAGAGTTTTTCCTTGTATTTTAGTTTTTCTTTCTGTAAATTTTTCTTCCTCAAGGTCATCCACATTGAGGAGAGCTTTTGTGTGATAAAAAGTGAGCTAAACCCAACATATCTAGAGCAGTTACACTCATCTGATCGGATCCTACAGCCAAGTAGATGGAGGCCATTTCAGACAAGGGCTTTCCCCAGGGACTGTCTGAGTGTCTATAAATGCTCCACGGGTTGTCCCTGGAAGCCAGTGATGCCTGTCACGAGATAATGTGCTACTAAATGGGATTGAAACTGTGGGTACCAACTGGCAGGAATCAAGAAAAAACACCCTGAAACTGTTCAGGCCCTTTCACGCAATGTTCAGGATTTCATTAGAAAGGCCCTCGGGTGTGAGACAATAGCTGTACCCATTTAAGCACAAGGTGTTTCACTGAAAAGTGAGAGACTCCCATGAAAAGGAAGAAAGTACAGAGGTTGCAACACTCCCGGGGAGCTGTGATGAATTCAGCAGCCTGTTTCGTTTCTGCGCTGGTTGTGAAACCATCTCTTTGTCCTCAGCGAGGTGAGTTTTGCCTGCCCTTGCCAACCCGTGTGGCTGGTGAGATGGCAGGGAGCAGTGTCAGCGGTGCAGGCTGCGCTGCGATGAGCGGGGCCCACGTTTGCTGTGCTGTGCTCGCACACCTCACAACATTAAACCGAGGATGCGGCGCCTGTTTCTGGATTCGCGTGCGGTTCCATGCTCCCTGCCTGCCCACAGGTTTCTGTGGTGTGTCGTCATTTTGGGAGTTTGATTTGACCCTATTGGTCTGAAACACTAGGTTTGTATATCAGAAGGGGAACACCACCCCCCCTCTCTGTGGTGCTGTGTCCATAAATGGTATTTAAATTTATAAACTGAGAAAAATGGTTGCTATTTTAAGCAGCTGCTGCTGGAAGTCTGGTTCTGACCCTCAACAGTGAGGTTTAAATAATAATTTTTTGAAGTTCCACACTGTTAGGGTTCTGCCATCTGCAGCAGCAGAGGCTGCAAGCAGAGACAATGACATTGCACCACTTTATGTTAGTCCTAAATGTTAAACATAGTAATAATTTAAAAACTAAAAAACTTTTACATTTTAAGAGAAAGAGGATTTACACTGGGGGAGGATGGGAAGGGGTAAGCCTTGCAGTCTCTTGGACATTTGGAAGTTGTATTTCAGTATTTGTTTTGCAACCACAGGTGTTGTAAAAAGAAAATTGAATTTGTCATGTTAAGCCACAGCTCCGGCAGCTGTGGGCTCTCGGACAAGCAAAGCAGATCGCAGGAGTTAGAAGTGCTGCCTGAGGACAGCATCCTTTTAATCTGTGCGCAGCTCTAAGTCAGAAATACCTAGCCCTGCTTAAAGCAAAATCTCGAGTCTTAAACTTTCACTTTTCATTTTTCCTTGCTGAAACCTTGTCAAATAATCTCGCTACAGCATACTACTAAATACCCACTTAATTAATGTGCCATGATTGATCGCTGCCACTGCTATGGCAGCAGCTAGGAGTTGTTTCCTAACCACCCGACTTTTACTGCTCTGCTTAGGAAGCTGTGTCACGAGGTAGTGTAAGTGACACTGCGCTGACATCTGTCGTGGTGCATGATGACATTTCTGAATGAATCAAAAGGGAAGGGCAAATTTAAATATGTATATCCTGGTGTGCATCAGTGACTGATATGGAAAATATTAAGAAGCAGCATAATGAGTGGTGGAAGTGGGAGTGCAGTGTGTACACGGGACTTTGCTAAAAAAAAAAAAAAAAAAAAAAAAAAAAAAAGCTTCACGCTGTCTGACAGTTGTTTGAATAAATCTTAAATCTACAGAGTGAGGGCTGCACCTTCCCAGGCTTACTGATGTGAAAAGAAAAATCAAACAAGCAGAGAACATTACGTTTCTATTCTTAAACTCGGTACGATTTTTTTTGTTTTCATTCAGTGCAATGTGTGAGCAGCAAAGGGTGCACCTCTTCGTGGTAGAGACGGGAGGATGGGGAATGGATGTGAATCCTTGCTCCTGCTGACTACGAGCGTGGGAACGTGCACAGACTCTGTACATAAACACTGTCCCAGCACAGGCTGGTGCACTGGGATGTGTGTGAGGCGTAATTAGCTGCCGGGTGGTTGTTAATAATGTCGTCGTGGCTCACAGCGTGAGAGGTCATCCAAGACAACTCTGCGGGTCAGGCTCTGTTGCAGACAGCTCCTATGAGAACTGCACGTGTAGGTTTATCACCGTGTGCTATCGAGTATTTGAGAGCTCTGAGTCACTTCTTAGCATTTTCTCAATTAAGTGGCTGGAAGTGAGGAGCAGTTTTGCCACCAAGCCCTGCCTCACCTTGGGCTCTCGCCCCAGCACAGGCACAAGAGCCAACACTTGTGACTTTGGGATTTAGGGAGCCAGCTCACTCTCGGCTGCAGAGATGCCAGGGCCAGCATCCCGCTGAGGGTGAGAACGTGTGGGTGAGAGGGTAGGATTGCAACACCCTAAATATAGATGGGAAGTGCCCAGCCCAAGTCTCTGTGGGACCGCATTCCAGCCTCTGACAGCAAGAAATGATTCTCAGGCCTCGCTTTGGCAGCACAATGCTTTCACCTCTTTCTCAGGTAACACATCCCTAAAATAAAAGCTAGGAAAACTTTCCTGTTGATGTGTGCATGGTTATCTGTGCTGTTAAACAAGCTCGTCCTAAGGTCTTCCAGTTTGAGTGCAGACAGAGAACTTTTAATACCTTAGATTTTTACCATTTGCGAGCAGCTGCATTTTGCCCGCCCTTAGCTGCACGATTCAGTAGCTGTCAGCACTATCTGTGTGTGTTTACAGGAGTGTGAAAGACAGATAAAACACGCTGCTCTTGAGCCCCAATTACAACCTCAGCAAAAGCCTTGTGAAGCCTTTCAGCTCTGCTCAGCCCTTCTCGGTTTCCAGATCTGCTCCATCAGCCAAACCCCTGGTCTCAGCACCTCAGGGTGCTCTGCTCCAGCCTTAGAGCAGGGAGCAGCAACAGCCACCGCACCTTTGCAGGCTTTTGGGATGCCTCCAACACACCAAGTCCCTGAGGTTTTGCCTGCTGCCAGTCAGAGGGGGTGAGGGAAGGGCACAAATGTCCGCCTCTTGCCTTTCACACCCCTCTCTGGGTAGCATCAGGGTGCCCAAAGCCCAGAGCTGCACTATCAGGGAGCCTCCTCCTGCCAGCAGCTGGGAGCAGGGCGTTACTGTGGGGCTGAAGGGGGTGAACACAACGTGATCCCTCTACTTGCATGCCCAACTGCAAACCGCCGCTTGGAGATTTCTCACAAGTGAGCTATCAGCTCTAATAACCACACAGACCAACATTGCTTTTGCTCTAGCTAGTCATATATTAAAGCTGCTGATACTTTCGGCCCCTGGATGATCCACAGAGTCATAGCAGAGTGTGCGAGGACGTGCTCCTGCTTGTTTGCTTTAATCTGCTGCCTGGCAAGTGTAGCTGGGTGCCAGGCGCTTCGCGTAGCGCAAGAAGCAGGGAGGGCTTTTGTAAATTTATTTGCTATTTCTTTCCTTCTCTGTGCTATTTGTTAAACCATGAGCAGAACCCTTTGCCACCCTTTTTTTTTCCTCAGCTTGAAGCATTATCCTTACTCCAAGCTGACGGCAGAGTTGTTCCAAGGACCGATCTGAGGGAAATGAGTGTGATTCTGGTTTCGCAATCCGGGTCTTTCTGCCTGTCCTCCGTTCCCATGGGCTTTCCTGTGGGAAGTTCTTTGAAAGGGAAAGTTGTAAGACACAGTGCAGCAATGGGATTTTCCTTAAAGGGCTTGCTGCTGTGCCCAGCAGGATCCCGGTGAAGCCACATCCCTTTGAAAGCCGTATTGAAGGGGATATCTGGGGGTTTTGTACGTTTCTTCATTTTCCATTTCCTCCCAGGAACGTACAGCAATAAAATAAGGCCTAGTGTTAGGAAATTGCTCTGGATTTAACTCTGTTTAAAATTTAAAGAGATTCATGAACGTCTCTGTTACTGGAAACTTATTTCAAATGAGAATCCATTTTAGCTTAATGTAATTCCCCAAATGGGCTAAACTAGGAAAAAGCAGTGTACCCGAGCCGGAACATTTCTGTCCTGGACCGGGTACTGTGGAATATTTTATTCCACATTAACTATTCCAGCAAATTCTCCTGCGAGGAAAATGCTTAATGGAGCTGCGGAAAGAATTAAAACCTTTTATTTTCCAGTAAACTGAAGCATCACTGTAACCTCATTGAATCACTTAATATTTTCCCAGACATAAGAACCAGGAATTATATTTTTGAACAGAAAAGTCAAAATTTCTGTTAGACTGACATATGCAGATGCCAGTCTTCGTACCAACCATCCCTCTTTTGGCAAAACCTTATGCTCTGTGTAGATCAGAATTGTCTTCAGAGTGACAGGCCTGGTTTTGGTTTGAGAAGCAAGAAAGATTTATCAATAACTTCTCTTTTTATAACAAAAATGTGCCAAATTTATTGCATGACAGAGTCAAGTTCAATCCAGGGTGTATTTCCTCATTTGTATAAAGGTATCCCCCAAATCTGGGGTACTTCACACAGTGAGGTGTCTGATCTTCAGCTCCCCATGCACCCAAGCACTATCCTGGTGGCTGGAAGACCTTGTGGCTCAGCTGCTCACAGAACCGCTAGTGCTGAATGCAGTCCCGATTTCTCAGGCAGCCCTTCTCAGCAAACACTGTTTTTGTGAGACAAGGACAGAAAACTGCACAGTTGGAAAGCTGATGCTTATTACTTTTGCCTGTTCTTGTGGCTTTTCTGCCACCCGGTATTGTATTTCCAGATTTTTGTGTCATACCAATTTCAGTTGAAGAAAACAGTCCTTCTCGTTGCCTTTTGATGCACCAAATCCAGAGCAGGCCTCAGCCCGAGAACTGAGCAAGGACGAGGTTGATGCTTCTGTGGCCGATTGTCTGGTTTCAATTTCACCCTTATCTGAAAGGCTGAACTTGAGAGGAATGTCTGTCTGTTCAAAATGCTTGTTTCATATATATCTTATGCTAACGTTAGCAGGTATCTGTATTTTACATCCAGTCATTTAACTTCTAAGCACTAGCTCCCTTTGCACTGGATCTAGCTATTGATCAATAATTTGGATCTATTATATCAGAATTATCATATCAGGTATAGAGTCAGAAAGAAAATTCACTCTGGACACTTACAGAGTGCACAGGAATCTTGTACCTCACTGTGGTGTATTTTGGGTCTAAACCCAGAGCTGTACCACTTACCTTTCTGTATCAGCAGTGATGAGGGCCCTTTTTGAAGCTAAGACTTCAGGCAGAGTTGGGGGTAATAGGAGGGCTTGGTCCCAGCCCTGAAAAGGAGCCGGACGGTGCCACTGCAGTGTCACCTGCCAGGGCTGGTGCTGGCTGAGTGTCCACCGTCTGCTGGATTTCAGACAAACCCAGCCTGTAAAGGTTAATCAGAAATATCAATGCTGACTGCACAAGGAGTTTTTTTGGAAATCATGCGCTGGATGATCCCCAGGGAGGAGAGTGGCTGCTCTCAAGAAGGTCAATGAAAATAAAGTTGTGCTGGCACTGCAAAACGAGACATGCCCATCCGTAACTGGCAATTGTTTGGTGGCACAGAAAAGCTGCAGTTCAGAGCTGTTTCCAACCCGAAACAGAGCTCCAAGATCATCTCACAGTTGCTTTCTATCCCTCAGATCAGCTTTACTGACCGAGGACAAATCTGTTTTATAGGTTTGCAAAAATATGACATGGAGAAAAAAGTTGACACAGCTGACTTCATTTTCTCTTGCCAAGGAGGAAATATGGGTGAAAAGGATTCCCTGGGTTTTGCAAGGCAAATTCAGGGAATATCTTCGCAAGCTAGGGCAGTAAATAGAAACAGTAGTTGTGGAATCAGAGAAGACTGCAAGAATAGAAATAATTATCTTGCATCAGG
Organism: Nettapus auritus; assembly: GCA_011076525.1. NCBI lineage: Eukaryota > Metazoa > Chordata > Aves > Anseriformes > Anatidae > Nettapus > Nettapus auritus. Next base: position 8,241,807 of record CM021772.1, read on the forward strand.
GCTTGGGAAAAGGGAAAGACCTGCTTCAACTTCCCCCCATCCTCTGGTGTTCCTAAACCTGCCGCAGGGCTCAGTCACAGGGCTTCCTTGCTGGAGCCCTAGCAGAACAGCAAGCTACGTACCCCCTGCCTGTCTGGGAGAGAGCAATTTAGGAGGTGTGGGTTATTTAGAAGCACATATATACTCTAAATACATTTTCTATGAAGCTTTAAAAAAAATTAGGTGAATGTTCAAGCTGTCCGAGCAAGAACTGTTAAAATTCTTGCTTTAATCGGAAGCAGTTTGTTTGGCCTTAGTCAGACTGTGAGTCTGGACACTGCAGAAGAGACCATGCCGTCAGTAATAACAACAGCTTCAGCTGCTGTGGCTGAGTTATGCCTGTTTCTAGTAAATCATTTTCTCCATTACAGGTAGTGCATGGCAGGGAGAGAATATTTATAAACTACATGGTAAGAAATAAGCATCAATAAGCAAAATTAGAAGTAACATTCATCTCAAATACACTGAATTCTTGATTAAGTCAGCCCAATCCTATCTAGTTTAGGAAAATATCACTGCTTGGTGGTGTCAAAATGCTGTTGAAAATGGCAAATTCAGTTGGTTACCTCAATCACCAGTAAAACTGATTTCTGGCAATGGATCTGTAGCAAGGCGTTACTCAATCTGATATTTGCCTTGTGAAAATCTCTACAGTAGTTTTAAAGTATATTTCCTTGTTCCATAATAGCGTGGGTTTTGCTTATACTGGAAACTGCACTCATCACCAGAAAGCCACTGAATACATGAAAATGTACTGCTGGAAGATATGAATTTGTATTGCTGCTTTCCTGGCTCTATTTGGAAATCAGCTGAGCTGCTTTGGGAAAATGATGATGCTGTGCTGCTTTGTCCATTTACACTTTTACTCGCTTGCATTAAGCCAGTGACTCATATCAGGACACATTGCCAATGGGCTAAAATTATTTTTAGGCTGTATTTGAACCTTGAACCTCCCAACAAGGCTCAGCAGCGTCAGTAGGTGTGCAGGTGATCTGTAACATGAATTCATTCATTGGATCTAAAACCAGCCAACAAGCTGTTTTTTCTGAGAACCAACCCAAAGTGTCCCCTCCCTATCTGGGCATCACCGTGCTCCCAGCTTTGCTGCTGATATCCACCACGGGGACATTGCTCCCACAGTCTTTGAACATCTCAGTGTGCTGTTCCATGACCGGTCTGGTCAGGTTTTCGAGGAAGGAGGGGCAGAAAATCAGCAGTGCTGTTTCCAGATTAATTGCATTCCTTACAAGAGGCTGGTGATATGCCCAAGGAGGAGCGCAAAGGGAAGAGTATGACAGAGCGGTGATGAGGGGTGTGAACCTGAAGGTTGGTCACCCCACCTTCCTGCCTGACTGGCCGTGCCCCTCGCCAGAGAGAGAGCAAAGGCTCTGCTTCAGAATACAGCCCAGGCTTCAAACAGCCTTGCCTTGAAGGCTCCTTTGGCTGAGAGGAAAGGACAAGGACCCTGCCCCTCGCCCATGTTCAATATGTAAACGCTGCTCCCAGCTGATTCAGGCGGGATCCCTCTTTGGGCAATCTGAACAGTTTCCCAAAATAGCTGCTTCTCAAGGCAACCTGCCACAGCAAGTTTCAGGTACCTGCACCGTGCCATGGTCCTGCAGCCATAGCTGGTGCAGCCCACTGAAACCTGATATGTTTTACTCAGCAGAGATTGTTTTTTGTTTTGTTTTGTTTTGTTTTGTTTTGTTTTGTTTTGTTTTCAAGAAGCAGGACAGAAAGTTCTTGGCTTTTAAGCAGTGACCTGGGACAGAGAAGGAAAGGACGCATTTCTGTACCCAGGATTGCTGCCAGTCCAGCTCTGTCTTTTCACATATCTTGGTGTCACACCAGGTGACCCCGAAGTTCTGTTTCTCAAAGGGAGAGCAGATCAAAGAAGCCTCTCTTTTCACAAGTTTTGTCATTGGCAGAAGAAAGGAGATTTTGGCTGTATGGACAGCACAGCTCACGATACTGCAAAGGATTTGTCAGCACTGGGGCCACAGATGCTGCAGACCAATTTGAACTGCATTTTAATGACCTGCTAGGGTTCTCTGGCAGTACCAGCAGATGGACAGACTGCTCAGCACAGCCTGCAAAGTGCACCCAAGGTGCTGGGTAAAGGGTGGGAGGTTGATGTGGCTGGAGGCTGCAACAGACCAGGCTGTGTCCCCTCACCAGAAGGTTCCTCTCTTCCCATAACCTTCCAGAGGCTGGGTGTCTGGACAGTCAGGTGGAGCAGCCAGCTGATCCCACGGAAAAGAAGAAAAACTTCCTGCCAGACCAGCTTGCTCATTCAGCTGCGCAGCAGCTGCACAGTTGCTAAATCAGATGCAAGGACAGCGAGGGACGTGCAGGGAGCAGGGATGGGGAGGGAGCTCTTCCCACTAAAGCAGCTGTTGCTGGTACGTCATGCTGCAACGTAACATGCAAACCATATCCTTAGCCCTTCTGAGCAAAATTCCCTGAATCTGTACTGCTAGCAATACGCAAGTTTGACCATTGGAAAGCTCACATGGGAATGCTGATGCTGTCCCAAAGCATATCCTGTGCAGTGTCACTCACCAAATGTGGCGAGGGAATTGGGAAGGATGTGACAAAACAGCTGTCATCCAGCTGGGGATGTTGCTCAAGGTCCTTTGATACGCATGTTGACATCATGCTGAGTTTGAAAAAAAAAAAAAAAGAGAGACTTAAGTGTGGCTGGTTTTGGTAAACTGCTGCTAAAATAATTCTGTGTATCCTTTTGTGGTTACATGCAAGTGGCTTATTCCAGGAATAAGCAATTGGCCACATTAGCTCCCACAAGTGCAAACTACATTTTGTTGCCAGTAAAGCAGCAAAGCAGCTTCATTGGTTCTTTCCTTGTGGAATGCAAATGTTGATGCTGCTGCCAGCACGCCTCCATTTCCTATCTGCTGGTGATCTGCGATCAGCTACCTGAGTGCCACTTCATCTAAAGCCTCGTGCAAACCCTGCAGCTGGCATTGTTCTTTGCCTGGAAAAATAACTTTGCTCCCCTTGTGTTTGTTAGTGGTGGTGTTTGTATTTTTATTTTTATCTGCTAGCATCGACACCACAGTCCTCCCGCTGCCAGGACGAGCACCTGCCTGCACCCAGCCCGCCCTGCAGGGCAGCAGCAGGGCGATGCTCCGCCAACCTGCGCTTACTCAGAGGAGCTGCTGCTGTCTTTGGACGTTATTTCCTGACTCGCCTTCTTGTTAATGACTGCCATTGTCGTTAGTCACTTACTGTTTCCTAGTGGAAAAATATGCTGGTCTGTATATCATAACCCTTCTCCTCCGAGTCCGCACTGATCCTCCTCGTTCACGTACTAACAGAAGTGAGTCCCCCCATCCGGGGATGAAACCCCAGTGTAGCGGTGGTTCACAGGGCTGAAGCAGCACTTGGTGGTTTGTTCCACTTGCTGGTGCCCAGCCAGCCCCACGGTGTCCGTCCCGGCTTCACCTGCCCCATGTCCACCCCGACACAAAGGCCCTCCCTGCTGCTGTGGGGAAGCCAAGGCCCATGCCAGGGGCTCTCCTCTCTCATCTCGCCAGTCCCCATGGTCTTGTCATGGGGCTAGAGTCATGTTTTGGTCCAGAAAGCCCCCAGGGAGTGCTGAAGTGGTGTTTCAGAAAGAGTCACCCTGCTCTGAGGTCCCTAGGTGCTGCTTCTGGGAGCCTGTTACAGTCCAGTCACAGGCACACTCCCTGCTTTGCTGTGCCAGCCTTGCATCGCTACCCGAGATCTGCTGTGTGCTCTAGGCTGGTCTAATTGCTCTGTACAAATCTCTGATATTTCCTAAAATATCATTCTGTCTCTTAACCAAGTCGTTATCTCCCTTGTGTGAAGAAGGGCCCTGTCGCTGAGGCACCCACGACTGAACGCGAAGCAGGGCCAGGCCGACATGAGGCCCCAGGGGGCTGACAGAAACTGCCGACAGAGAACCACTGTGTGTGTCACGGTGCCCAGTGGAGCTGGTTGAGAAATGAGTTTCCTTTCATTTCAGCTCTGAAGAGGCAAGGCAGTTAAGAGTCACTTTCAGTAGGCTCCCCTGCAACTAGCAGCCTCAGGAAAAACATACAGGGAGATTTTCTGAAGCTCCTGTGTGTGTGGTATAGGTGCCTCCTCTGGGAGCTGAAGCACATCTGCAAGCCAAGAGACAAATGGCCTTTCAGTGTGCAGGCTGCTTATTCCAGAGTACAGTACTTTTTTATTATTATTTATTATTATTATTATTATGTCAGTGTAATTTGTTGGTTTTGTAAGGAAACATACAAAAAGAGAAATAGTTTACAAGCGTCTTTGTTCCAGAACACCACACTTCATAAAAACTGCACTCTCATTTCTCCTTAGAGCCAAACAGCTTCAAGACATTATTAAGCAAACGTGACATTTTAGACAGGGATACTTTTTCAGAGCAGAAATACTTGGATGCGGGGAGATGGGTGTCAAAAAGAGAAAAGAGGTTGGCTAGAAAGGAGGGCTGGTGCTCTTCAAGCCATTTCAGACTATGGACACACGTAGCTTAAGTGCAGATCTCTGGAAGGATGATCTATTTGCCTTCTGGGTATTAAATATCCCAATTCCGCTGCTCTGTTCCAATGTGACTTTTCCATGGCCCTGTGTGAAGACCCACGCCTGGTGACCACTGCTAGCTTCAGGAAGATCTCTGGGGCAGAGGAAACTCAGTTTAGCTGGGAGCTGTCCTAGGGTAAGTATCGTTCTTCACCGCTTTCCAAACGTGCCTGCTGGCAATCGTGCTGCTCCAGAGCTCGCTTAGCACAATCCCTTATCTTGGTTCACTGCACCAACAGACCCCACAGGCTGATCTGAGGCACAGAGCACATTTACTACAGCAAGACCTGCAGAGGCCTTCTTAACCTTTGGGAAATGGCTCTGAAAAAGCTCTGCCACATGGATTCTCCCAGTTATTGGAGAGATTTCACTTCCATGATTGTCACAAATAGCTACCAAGGATTCCAGCTTCTCAGCTTTAATAAAGTATACATACTGCTATGGGGCTTGAGGGTAACTGAAGCATTTCTACAGTACCTCTAGCTGCAATAGCTTCTACCAGGATCAGGAGTCTGGGCCCAACAAATGGTTAGCAAATGTTAATTGTAGGAAAACTGAAAGGGTGACAGAATATTTTGATGCATTGGTGCTAGCAAAAGGCACTTCCACTATTCCTTCCTCACTGACTTATGGACAGAGCCATACAAATACTGATCTGGTTCCTGGCTCAGTGAGTTCTCCAGAGTGATAGATTTGGCCCTTATTTGTAAGTGGCTCTCCAGGGACAGAATCTATTTGTGAGAATTTGAAATTAAAATGAATTTGGTCTCTTTGTGTTAGGATAAACCAATTTATTCATACAGCTGGCTCTGGAGAACACCTTATTTTTTCCTGTATATAAATTAAGCCAAGAGGCTTTATTGGGAAAATTCTGTGCATATTCAATAGTTACTGATGTGCTTATACAGGCATCATTAACTTGTTGAAACAAGTGTTATCCCTCTAGCAGTACGAAGATGCAGCCAGTTGGATCCTGTAACTACGTAACTCCACCCTTCCATCCAAACAGCTCTTTTACCACCTAATCCTAAGGTCACAACTGTTCTTTTTCCCAGCTCTCAACCATGACCCATTTATGCTGCACATTTTACTTGGCACTTCCACCTGGAAGAGCCAAGCTGCACTGCTGCAGCATGAGCTGTGCTCTCCCTGTGGGAATGGAAGGAAGCTGCTCCCAAACCTTTGTATCCCTGCTGGGAATACAAGGTGCAAAAGCAATGCTTCAGATCGCTGATGGCACTGAGTGCAGCTGGAGGATCCCTGGCCTTCCTGGCAGTCATTCATCTCCTTGCTCAGACTCCTGGTCCCAGCCTCGGAGTGGGTATCAGGCAGTGTAAACAGCAGGAATCAGACGCAGCCAAATTGGGAGACAGCTCAGCTCTGCAAACAGACGCATGAAGCCTGGGTGGACGCCAGGGCGGGCAGCCACACACGACAGATAATCTCCGTGACGCAACGCGAAGCCCGCTGGAAGCAGGAGGACCTCTGAGCTCCATGATTCTGCAACTGCCACGGTCCTGTCCTGCTGCAGGACTGCTCTGTCACCTTCTGAGCTCAGCCCCGGCAGCAGCCCTCATCTCTGGCTGGTCCCGGCAGAAGGGTTAATGCTGTCAGCCTTTTCAAAATGGCTGAGCCAGGAGTGTACTAGCACAGTTCCTCACTGCCCCTCCGTAATACTCGTGTCCTTTCACGTCACTGTTATTTCAGTTTCCCTTTGACATCCGTGAAGGCGAAGGAGCACACTAGCTAAGTAAACAGCCCGCTCAGCTCCTAAGTGCCTTTTCCATATTGGCCAGCCGACTTTCCAAGCCCTATAAATTTTAGATTAGTACCATGTCCTCTGAAAACCCAAAGTCAGGCTCCGAGCCAGGAGGCCACAGAGCCGCTCTCTGTCTAAATCTGTAATGCAGAAACACAACTTATTCCATTAGATCTGAAGTGGGAAAATTGGCTGGGAAACATAAGTACTAATTTCTGTCAATTAGATTATCTTGAATGGGATATTTAATATTTTTAATGGAACATCATGTAATTGCTGCTCATGGGTACTTTGTAGCTGGTGGAAAGTCTGATCTCAATGCTTACTCTAATGAAAGACTGCCAACAGACACAAAGGACTCGCGTTTGAAACTCCTGCGTAGGAGAACTGTTGGGACTATTTTGCCCGCGTTTTTTTGCTGGCCAGCTGTCAATTCTCAGCTACAGCGCTGAGGATAAAGTCAATTAGTGCATCTAAAAAAGTGCATGAGGCTAACCTCTGCGGGCGTTTCTGAGGATGTTCACCACAGATCCTGCTGCAGAGACTCCATAAAAATTCAGAGTGCTTAAAGATGGGGAGCTGATGGGACCATATGGCTAGCACAGCAACCCTCAGAAAAGAGCTCCTACACAGTTGTGTCAGGGCCCTGAGGGCACTGATGGCCTCGATTGCCCTGATCAGGCCCACCTGGGTCCCCCACACCTGCTGCCCATGGGGTGGGGGCTCCATTTAAGCTCAGCCTTGAGTACCCTACTCCTCTCTTTGTTGTAGGTGCAGCTTCATATCTTTCCCTCTCTCCTGGATGGATCTTGGACCTATACTGCAGGTAGGTCTGTCTCCAGCCCTATTTCTGCACTGTCTGTGGTATGGGTGTTGGGTTGATGTTGTAGTCTTGCCAGCAGTCATCCCCATCTCCTGCTGCTCCCCAGCAGTTTGTTCCTGGCATGCATGAACCAGCAGGGACACCAGCTATTGCTGTACTGGTGGGATGAGGAGAAGCCATTGGTAATGCTTTGCCACCTGAAGGAAGATGAGTTTGGGATGTTGTCCCAGGCTCCAAACAGTTTTTCCCTACTTAAATCTTATTAAGCCAAGTTTGCAGAAATATATTTACATACAAAAATCCCCAAACTTCTAAAGGTTGGTGACTTTGTGCTGCACAAAAGTTGCCAAGTCATGAAGTCCCATCCAAGGAACCCTTCCATGCACATGTGCACATGCCTACAAAGCCCTGCAAAGCCGTCATCAGCCTCCCCTTCTCCAAATAGGATTTTGGAATTTCAAGTGGAAATGCATTTTTATTTATAGTCTTGGTACATTTTTTGACCACAATAAACAAATACAAAGAGCAAGAGCAGCGCATTGCGATTTGTTTACAGGGTGGCATTGTTTTCCCATTGGCCTGGAGTGGTGAGTCAGCATTGCTGTTTAGCTCACCCTGTTCTCAGAGCTCCTCTCCAGCCTTTGGGCCAGAGTGCACTTGCCGAGGGTCAGCTGCCTTGGCTTCACGTTTTAAGAGATTACTTTTCATGTTTCCTTCTTGATAGCATGGCGGGTTCTCGCTCAGATAGCCCTGTGCTGCAATGTCAGAGCAAATCCTTTAAAACAGTCTGTCGCCAGATGCATTCATTTGAAATTCATGACCTAGTTTCTCCAAATTGTGAAACTATAGTTAATATTTAAAAAAATATATACAATTTAAGCAGAAGTGTTTACGTTCTGGTTTGGGGATGTACTAGGGGTGCGCAGACTCAGGTTGCAATTTCAAATTTTGCTGCACAATTGTAAGGGTGAGAAATGCATCTTTTGATTTGAAAGCAGGGGAACCGCTTGCCTCCAGCAGCCAGAGCTGTAAGAAAAGCACAAAATATTGGGAGACTAGAGGCTAAAAAAAAAAAAAAAAATAAAATAAAAAGTTAAAAGTTGCTTTTGTTCTGGGTTTGCTGGTGTTTTTCAGCAAGTCGGGATCTCCAGACTCGCTATCCCAATGCTGGTTGTGTTAGTAGTGCATGAGCTAGCGCTGACTTCTTGGCATCAGCCAGGACTCGTGGTGCCGCTGGAGGCTGTGACAGCAGAGCTGGGGTGCCCCCCTACCACCACCCCCTGGGAGGTGTCCACTTCTCTCCATCCTCAGCTTTTTGCAGCAAGTCCTTTCTCTCAAAAAGCGAGCTTTGTTTGCGGACTGGCGTGCTCACAGCCTGTTCTCATTTGCAGCTATGGTTCCTGGAATGATGTTACCCAGAGGCATCCCTTCTCTTTATTTTTTTCTGCCTGGGAGGCTGTCAACATGGCCAAGGGCTGGAGCAACTTGACAACATGATGAGAGCTTTTTTTAAAAAAAATACAACCATGCCCTGGCTTTACCTTTGCTTGCAGGATCCCAGCTCTGCTGAACCTCCCTCTGCCATTCCCAGAGCCACCTTTCCCCACCAGCATCAGTGAGAAATCGGCAGCTCATTTGTTGCTGTTGGATACGGATAGCAGGGTACCAGTTTTAACTGTGGCTGTACGGGTGCCCACGGCATGGAAGCAGCACCTCTTAGAGCAGTTGGTGTGCTCGTGCTTCTCCACGAAGCATTTGTAGCAATCTTCCGGAGGTTGTAGGGCTCCTGACATGCCTGTACCAACCTTTTTTTGTGATGAAGCTTACCTTGGGAGCTGGGAAAATAGGGCTCTTTCTGCAAACTGGTAAAGGAGTAATAGATGTGTCCATGAATGTGTTGAGCATTTTACTAAAATTAAGCTTATTTTGTAGTTGTTGATGCACCAAACCGTTGTGCTGCAAAGCTTACCCTTGAAACCAGGGCTCTCAGGCTGCACGAAAACCTTCCTGGGGGCACAGCACAACTTGGCTCTTGGTACCCTGATGGCGTGTTCAATGCAAGCTAAGGAGCTGCCTGCACAGACTTCTGCAAGTTCCACGTAAACAACTCAAATATTAAGAATATACAAGAATAGCCCTCAGGCAGCGATGCCCTGCCTAGCAGCCCCACCTAATTTTCCCCTCTGGACTTCAGGCTGCGCTATAAGTAGTTCTGGCACCTGCTGAAATTAGAAGTGTTTCTTTCCCTGAAACCAGACACCAGCAATGGTTAATTGCCACATCCCAGATTGGCACAGATTGATGAGGCTTTACTGAAGCCAATGGAATTTCATGGAATTATTCCTGCCCTGGCTCTGAGTCATTAGTAGGTATAATTCTGGCTATTTTTACGCTCTTCAAGTTTTGTTGTATTACAAAAGCACTTACCAGCCCAAACCTTTTTTCCTGGTTAGGTGTTGGGGGAAAGCTTTCTGTTACAGCAAATTATCGGTCAGATTTCATTTTTAGTGTGTGTGTTTACTTTACGTAGATATAACTAATCAGAAAGTTTGGTTGTAGGAGCCAGCTCTCACAGGTAAAACGCAGCCTGGGAAATGGGGCTGTGTTGCCTCTGTGTTTGCTTCTTTCCATGTATAGAGGCAGTATAATGGGTGTACCTGTGTATGTGTGTTGCAGGATATGTAGCAGCACATGAATGCATAACATAGTTGCCTTTGCACAACATGTGGATGAATAATTAAAATAGAAGATCCTGTAGGGAGTTTTCTTGGTGCTTGAAGTGGATCCCTGTAGAAGTGACTGCTGTGGGTATATATGGACCAAACAGGTAAAGCTGGGACCTGAGGAGTGTGGTCGATGCAGCTAGAGCCATGATGCTGAGCAGACCTTGAGCTCAGAAGTCAGGAATCTTGCAAATTATGGCTTGCAACTGTGGGACTGTTGGAGGTAATGCTTTGGAATGCTGTCAATTAGAAAAAGTATCCATGGATGAAGGATGACCAGTAACTGTCCCTGTTAATTATTTTTATTATAGCCTTACCTCCACTGACACCGCACAGGTTTGCAGCCTGAAAATCAAGTCCTGCTTGAAGCAGGGGTCTTGAGCAGCTGTGCTGCTGTAGTAGTACAGGTACCTGTGTTCCAGGGAGCATCCTGTGCCTTTCAGCTCCAGCAGCAGTGCTGCTGCTGTTCTCTGGTTGGTTTGTTGTCACCCCTAGCTGTGCATGCAAACCCCGCTGTCTTAGAGGTGATTCCCATGGGGAGGTAGTTAAAACAGGCTGAAGTTTATCGCTCCTAAGTTTTCAGAGTCTGAGGATTGGATTTTTACTTTGCTGAAAGCAACCTGTGTGGTAGATCAAGAGCTAACAGCTTAAAAACTAGCCTGGAGATCACACCCATGAGAGTGGTTACTGCGGAACACCCCATCCAGTACCAGACCATGCATTTGTATGTGCAAAAACAAGCAACAGAAGCAGCTTTGTATCAAAATAGTTTATTAAAAACAATAAGACTTCACTGAAGCTTGCTGTCCTCAAGACAGAATTATGACATTATTGCAGAATTCAACACAATCATAATCCACCTTTAAATATAATACTACATAGCTCCTGTTCGCTGTGGCCAAGTTTTGCCCTCTGTCTGGCTTTGTGCAGCCCCGCTGGCACAACCCAGCCCTGGATGCTCAGCTGTACAACCTGTCCCTCTGGGAACAGGGGAATCTCCCTTCCTCACTGCGCACAGCGTAGTGGCAGCGGTAGCAGTGTCTAAGAGTCACACAAACCCAACACATGGCTTTGCAACTGTTCTCAGTTTACACAACCGGTGTTAAAATACCAAGTGACTGATGACAGCAATACTGGTTGATGTTTAGGAAAATACCCAACTCAAGTTCCCAGCACTGCCCGACTGTACAGAGCCACTTCTGTTTACAACAAGGAAGCCCTGTTCTGACCTGCTCTATCAACACCACAGCCGTGACAAGGACTTTACACTGCACAGCTTGGTCTGAGGCGTGGAGGCATCTTTCCACTGCAGCACTCAGATAAGTGCATCGCCAGCAGCTGCCTAGCACGCTTCTGCTGCCAGCTTCAGGTGCCCTCTAACAATGTCATTCTTTACCATCAGCTTTCACTGAAGTCAGTAGTTGTCCTTTTGCACCGTGGAAAACAGACTGAGTACTCGGTGCCTCAGTGTTTCAGGTCAGCTGTGGCTTGCTTCCTCAGTGACTAAAAGGCTTCTCCTTGCGAAGAGCAAGCTCATAGCTCCATAGCTCATGTCCCTTGGGCAGCCCTGGTGATAGGTGTCTTCTTGCACAGCTCCTGGTAGAACTCAGATTCCAAAAACCGGGGGTACGAGTTGTTCTCCATTAAGCTGTAAACCCTCTTCTGCGCTGCGCTGAAGCACGTATGCGTAGCTTCTTGGATGTTCTGCGCGATTATGTTCTTGGTTTGGAAGTCTATGTTTATCTGAAACACAAAAAATGGACATTTACTTCTGAGAACTGATTTCAAACAAGTATAATACACCAAAGAATTTCTGAAGAGGTTAGAAAACCCTATTAATACAGGGTTAAAGAAAATTCTTTAATGCAAAAACAGAAGTAATTCAGATGATATCTTTCAGTGTTAGACTCAAGCATTACAGGTGTTCAGAGAGACTGTTGGTTTTCCCCAGCTTAGATGGAAACTCCCTGAAATGCTCTCAGTGCCATATTCCAACTTGGTGAAAAGGCAGTTAGGGGGGAGTTGTATTCAGTGAAACATGTATGATGCATTTCAGACATCTGTGTCTCTAAAGGAGATCACCGAAATAAAGTAGGGCCAAAATTCATAACAGGGCAGTTATGTTCAGCTAGGTTTTCTTTACCTCTTTGGGAGCCTCCTTCTCAATGAAATCATTGTAGATCTTTTTCGCTTTTGATGTGAGTTTCTGGGGTGACTTGGTTTTCTTGAAGTCCTCGCAGGCCAGCCAGAACTCGATGTTCTCTTCACAGAACTCAGACTTCAGAAAGGCTCGGAAAGCAGCAAGACCATCTAGGGAAAGGAGGGGGAAAAATATCTTAAGTAAGTATTTCAGGAATCTTAAATTTACCCATTTATCACATCTGTTCCTATCAAAACATTTTGCTCTGTTTCTGATCTGGTTCTTTCTGAGATGGCAATGAAAAGTCTACTATTATGTATGCAAGCAAACTAACGCCCTAACAGCTTGGCTTCAAGTTAGTAGTTTTTAGATAAACACACAAACGAAAGCCATTTCTAATCATTATGCTCCCTTTTGTCATGCCTGCATATATAAAAAAAAGTTATCTAGATGAGTTCTCCTGTATTAACCTTCAGACTGGAGTAAATATTTATGATAGGGCTACAACCCCCTGGAATACTTCTTGCAATGGAAAGGATGACTCAAAGGTTCAAAGAGCAAACAGTAATATTTCTCAGTCTCTTTCGCTCTGCTGTTGTGGTGCTCTTCCTTGTAGAGCTACAGCAAAACCCGGAGAGCACTGAACTTTGTTGCAGCACCCTTCCCAAGTTTTAATGCATTTATCTTAGACAAGCAGAGAGCACAGTGAACAGCCTTTGGCAAAGCCAAGCTAACAGGTACGGCTTAACTGCAGAGTTTGCAGCTACCTCTGGGACAAGAATACTCCACGGCAGGGCAATTTCAATGTTTTAGTGCTGGTTTACAAAGCAAGGCACAACACCAGTGTGCAGGGAAGCAGTCTCTTAAAGACACCAAGTTCCCATTTTAGTCTTAAACACTGCGGTTTGAAGACAAACTTACATTTATTAGCAAGGAGTTCATCAAAGGCTTCTGACCACAGCCGAGCTTCTTCAGGGGAAGGCCTGCAGAGAGCCACAGAGAACATCACGAATCTGCTCCACAACCTTTAGGTTCTGGGTTTAATTTTGTTTAATTTTGAGTTATTTAGGCAGAACTGACTGTAACTTACCTGAAGTAGGTGTGGTGCTTCCCCCCCTTATTGGCTTTCATGTTGGTGGAAGTGGAAGAGTTCTGCAGAAAGTAGCTCAGCCTCTTCTTCCAGTCCTTAATGCTAGGAGAAGGGAGAAGCGCCTTTAGCACCGCGGGCACCCAGCAGAGGGGACCCAGCCTCCCCCGACAGCCCCGCACCCCGTCCCCGCCGCTCCCCGCCGGGGGCACGCTCACATCGTCCGCTTCATGCGGCCCTTCTCCGCCTCCTCCAGCTCCCCGCGGCGCCGCCCGCCCCGCTCCGAGTGCCGCCCGCCGGGCCGCAGCGCCAGTAGCAACGCGCTCTGCATAGCCCAGCCTGCACCGACTGCCGCGCCGCCCGCCGTGCAATCCCTTATATAGGCGCTCCGGCCACGCCCCCCGGGACGGGCCACGCCCACCACAGGGACGGACAAGCCCCCTCTCCTAGGCCACGCCCACCGCGGCGCGGCCCCGCCCGGCCTTTGGAAGCGGTTCCCCTTTCCCCCCCCTCCCCCCCCCTCCCCCCCCCCTTGCCCCCACTTTTCCCCCCTTTTTTGGGGGGGAAAAGTTTTGGGTGTTTTGTTTTTTTTTTTAAGGGAATTTTTGAAGGAAATGCAGCACGCAGCCTGCACGCTAAACAAGCAAACAGGCAACCAAGAGACAAGGGGCCACCCTTACACACCACGGGATGGCCGGTTTGGGGGGCGGCTTCCCTTTCCCCGCAGCCTGCCACCCCTAAATCAGCTCTGCCACCCCATGCAGCGTCCAGCACCACCCTCCCGTCCTGCAGCCCCTCTCTGCAGACTCCCCGTTTCCCAAAAACCTGACCAGCACAGCCCTGCAGCACTGGGGCTGCAGGTGCCCCCCAGTCTGACATCCCCTGCTTGCACAACATGCACAAAGCTGTGCAGAGGCGTTTTGTCTGAGGTGAGATATACACAGGGCAACTGAATTTGGTTTGATTTGTGAACACACTTGGACATGAATGCTTTTCAGCACTAGTTGTCTTTTGCAAGACGTGTAGGGGCTCTGATACAGAAATCAATTCCCCTCCTCTACGTGTCACCAAATTGCTTTTGCAGCAGGTAGCCGCTTAGCCTTGTACATCACACATCGAGTTGTTACAGGAAATTATTACAAGGCTGTTGCCCCAGGAGGGAGGGGATATGGAAATATCAGTGGCGGTGAGGCGCCAAGTGCCGTAAGGGCACCAGCGACAGCACCTTTGCTGATGGGAACTTGCCAAGGCGAGCCGAGGGCAGGCCGTGCCTGCGTGAGGGACGGAGCCGTGCTGGCTCGCTTCCAGGCATTTAAATCATCACCCGCCCGAGTGCCGGGGTCGGCCGAGCCATGCAGCTGCAGGCGGTGTGGGCAGGAGCTGGCCAGGGGCTGCTGGGTGGCCTGCAACGTGTGAAACTCACAGCACGCAGCCCCTGCTATGGGGCAGGCAGGCTGCTTTGGAGTAAAGAAACAGCTCAAAACTCAGCCCTGGGCCTCATTTGGGCCTTTATGTAGCAGAGCCTATGTAAAGGAACAAATGCTCTACAAGGAAAGTTTCCTTCACCTGGGTGCTGCAATGCCACAGTGCTCAGGTACATCCTCATCCACCTCATTTGTAGGAGGCTTCCCCATTTTCAGTGCTGGTTTCAAGTTTCTTTTACCCCGATTCTCCTTGAGTTCCCTTTCTTTGAATATCTTCCCTGCTACCAATTGTAACCTGGTGAGCTTTGGGGTTTTGTGCTTGTTCGCTGGAGAAACACACCGACCTCTCCTAGGAAGCAGGATCCACAGCTCATGTGGAACTGGGGGGGAAGGAGAAACTGCAGGGAAGCTCCAAGGGAGAGAGAACAGTCTGTGCAGGGAGTGGGTCATTGTTACGGGCTTGACAGGTCTGTGAGATATGCAAAATTGATCAGAGGGAAAAATCTGGGATAGTGGGAAAATTAGGCACTAATTGCAAGGGTATGGCACTGGGGGCCATGGGAGAGACACAAGGAGGGATGTGCTCTGGAACAGGGAGGTGAGACAACTTCAGAGTCTCAAGCTGCAGTAAGGTTTGGTTACGCATTTACACCTTGGGGGCTTCCCCATAGCACACCTGAGGACCTGCTAATGTTTGAAAGCTGAGGAAAGGCTTTCTTGATACCTCTGGGGAAGGCTGGCAAGGTAGAGCGGGGGCATTCCCGTGCCTCTGCCCAGCTGTGGAGCTGGCAGCAGCCACTGCATGGAAAATGGCATCATGAATCATGTCTGTGATAGCTTTTGTTCTAAACTTTCTAATTGCTTCTTTCAGAGACCCATAAAGATGGAAGTGACTGTTCAGGGAGGTAGTTATAACAACTGTGATATCTTTGGACAGTGGAAGAAGTGTTTCAGGTTAAGAAAAAAAGCAGAATATGGAATCGTGAGTTCAGATGGCCTTATAAAAGGTACTCACTATAACATTTGGTTTAAGAAATATTTAGATTAAAATTGAATTTTATTGGCTGCATTAGTATGTATTTTTAGTTTACATTTTTATTACGCTCTTGAAGCATGGATACTACTGTTCCTTCAGTGAAAGGGAAACTTCACAGAACGGTTTCTTGCTTCACCGTGCTGTGCAGCGTGTTTTGTGGTTCCGATACTAACCTTTGCCAGAAGGTTAAACATTTGCGTGACAGAAGATTTTTTCCATTTGCATTTTTTTTAAGAAAGAAGAGGCACCTGGCATCAAGCACCGTGACCAGCACTCTGCCGAGTGGCCCAGCCAGGCCTGAGGGGCCCACGGGCTGCCCCGTCTGCCCTGCTGGGAGCTGTACATGTGCTGCTACCCAGAGCTTGGGCTCACCAAGCAGCCCGTTTTGGATATCCCAAACCTAAATATTGCCTGATTTCACCAATTTCTGTTTTTTTTTTTTTTCTCTCCGACTCTGTGTGCGCTGACCTCAGCTCTGTCAAAACAGAGGCTCTGGGATGCAGAGGCCAAATACAGACATGGTGCCAAATCTTTTCCTTTACGCGCTTCTGAGGACTTCATCTATTTCTGTAACCGTAATCTCGTTGTAAAGCAGCAAGGCCAGTGGAAAGTGGTGGGGGCGGGGAGCCTATAGCCCAAATTTTGAAGCTGAAGTCGGTGAGAATTTAGCTATTGCCAGCAACGAAATCTGATGTCAGGCGCTTAATGACACAAGCTCTCACCCCGGAGATCACACTTCTCTTTCAGAGGCTTTCTTGAGAATGTTCTGTTCTTTTTCTGCTTATGCGTTTCCCACTAGCATCAGTGATAGCAAGATGTACAGAGGACTGTAATGTATGCAATAAACATCCAGGATGGAAGATGAGGTTTTTTCCATCTTGGTTACGTTCTGTGTTGCAATAGCTGTGCTGATCTCTTCCAAGTCCCCAGTGAGTTGCTGTTCTCACTGCATAACATTTAAATCTAGGGCTGCGTTTTCTAAAATGCCAGGCCTTGTTTCTTCTTTTTATAGTGGAGATTTGGATGATAGGAAAAAACATCTGAAAAATGCTCCAAAGACTTTATAGCCATGTTTTGTGAAGCCAGGAGGAGAGAATATGCTGTCACACAACAGCTCTATCTATACGTTAAAGTTATCTGAGGAATGGCTTACTGAACCCTTATTGTCTGTGACTAACAAAAAAATCCTATTCAAAAGTAAGAATAAGTCATTGAGATACGTCTTTTTGTTCTGCGATATGTATTGCAAATGGTACAGGTGCATTTTCACGTGTTTGCAGTGTTCTTTCTGAATTTGCAGCTACACAGTCCCGGTGCTGGGTGTGTGATGGAAGCATCAGCGCAGGAGCTGGGCAAAGAACGCCACCGCGCCTCTTGGGACAGCACTGGCCGGGCCTCTGCTCTCACCTCACCTGGATGCTGTGCCGTCTCTGAAGCACCCGGTATTGATACGTGTGTCTGTGAAGAGCCCAGAGGTGCCCAGCTACAGGTGAAAGCACGTGCTTCTACAGTGTGCTTTGGTCAATAATAGCAGTCATGCATGACACGGTAGGGTGCTGTTTTCTAGATGGATATTACAGTTGTCAGTCTTTTGATATTTTTGTGTAAGAGGAGTTGTTTACTCAAAGCGTTAGTCTGCTTCTAATTCCCTTGTTTGCGCTCTGACTTTCTAGTCCCGTTTACAGCTTCAGTGGTATGTAGCATGAGGGCGTGTTGGTTTTCTAGTTGTTTTTGTTGCCGTTTTCTATAAATTGCTTGAAGCTTGTTGAGGTCAGCTTGTTGCACTCGCTGACTCGGGCACTGCTCTCCCTGGGCAGCTTTACTTCACCCAGCACTATTTTCCAGTCGTAAAACTGCAAACCTGCAAATAATAAGGAGCCATTTCTGGATCTAAATTTAGCACTACTGTGGCTTAACACTAAGACTGGAGCAATTAAATGTTCAGTCTTTGCTAAATAAAAAATAAAATATATCTTATTACACATGGATCTCATTTCACTTAACAACAAAATCCTCCGAGTAATGTATAAACTAGACAGAGCTCTGTGAGCGCTCATCATTCCCAGCTGTTAGCCACCTTGTTTTACATAAACAGCCATGGCAGCTTACAAAGCCTCCAAAATTAGAGCTGAAATTTATCCAAAAGTGGATAAACTGGGACCGTATGCCTACTTACAGCACTGCTGTGATGCGGATGTATACGTCTTTATTTATAGCGACACTGTAAAAAGATTCTGAATTTAGGCATTGAACAGTTGATTCTGATTCCACCCCTAATCCGCTTCTTTCAGCATTGGGAAATGTTGGTTTTTGAAGGTGAGACCATCAATAATGGGAGTCAGGACAGCGGCTGGGGTGCTGTCCTGCTGGTGGGAGACCTTCATCCCTGCTGGAAGCAAAAGCTGAACAGAGTCCCGCTAAAATAGCGTGCCTTGTAAAGGACAGGACATTCTCATATTCCTTACATCTTTTGTCAACACAGAAAACAAACATCTTAGCAAGAAGCAGCTTGTTTTTAACAATGAAATTTTCTTTGCAGACACTATCTGGGTTACACCATCTCAGCTGAAGAGATGTGATTAATCTTGTTTGAGGTTAACTAGGTGATGCAAAACACTGGCTCTGTGTTTTGCTCAAACTGCAGTCTATTTTGTTTCCTCCCCAAAGGCCATATTTGTTAAACTGAGTGTGCAGAGGGACATTAAACAATCAAATATGTTTGTTAAATCTGGATGTGGCACTGTCTTTATCATATTATTTGTGTGTAACACAGACAACATGCAGTCCTTTCGATGACTATTTAATCCAAGTTAATGAAACTCTCTGTAAGTGCCTAAATGGCATTAGTCAGATACTGAGCTAAAAAGTCTCCGTGGCTTATAAAACCAATCCCTTTTACAATTCCTACAGGTGAACACAGTCAGGAGCACAGTGCTGGGCAAGCTGAAGGTTGGAGAGGAAAAAAATGTGTACCACCTTGAATGTTCACACTTTTGAAAATGAGCATTTCATCTGAACTGGAGACAAAAAGTCAGTTTTTCCTATTTCATGGTGGGAGAAGGTTTAAACAAAACCATTTCTTGGAGGAACCTGATTTCAATGCTGGGTGGAACGACCAGTGGATTTAATTAGACTTTCTTAATGAAAAAAAAAGACAAAATATTATTTTTTCAGTGGGAAAAAAAATCATTTTCTTTATTTAAGGATAGTATTTTCTTTATAATATGCAGTGTTAGAGTATAGGCTTTTCTGTGAAATGAAGCAAGGTAATGAATGTGTTTCAGATGCAGTAAAAGACGCATGATAATTGAGGAGACAGAAAGCACTGCCTGAGCACATCCACTTATTCAAGTCAGAGGGCACTGCATTTGAGTAAGGGCTGCCACCTCATACATCTTCTCTTCACTGTATGGACAAAAACAGTTCCAGAGTTTGTAAAGGTAAGCTCGCTGAAGCTAGAGGAGGCCGGAAGGAAGGTTTTCTGTGCAATATTAGTAATCCCACTGTATATATCCAGTGGCATCCTGATCTACTCCCAGCGTGAAGGGAGAGACAAATAAATGAATGATTGGGTGATATTTGTCTGGTTCCATCAAGCCTTGGAAATTCCCTCCTGGCTGGTTACAGAGTACACTGGAGAGGTCAGGCTGTGGCCAGGGCTGGACTGGGGGTGCCGACTGTCTCAGAGCTAGCCTGGGAAAGAGGCACAGGCAAGCAGCTTGACAGATTAGTCATTCACTTAATGCTAAGCATTGCAAAATAATGTCTTAGTCCTCCAACTGATGTGCATTAGTTGTAGGCAGGTACATTGTTCTCCTGGAACATTTTTCTCATCAGTTATTTGTTGAGCATTCAGACAGATCTTCGGAAGACAGCAGATCAGAGCAGCTTCAGGTGAGTCATTCCACGCAGAAGATAATGGTCCAAACTTTTAAACTGTGTGAACAGAGTGATAAAGTCACTTCTTGTATTTCAGTGCATGCTAAACAAGTAAAACTCCCCAGAAATCAGTGGAGCTATGTTCTGCTGTTGTTGCAGCAGTAGAGTTGCTCATAGCAGTTACTGCCACAGCAGACAAGGGTGACAGGTAATTTTACATTAAACAAACATTTTCTGTGTTGTTTACCACGCTAGCAAACAGCAGTGCAGGACTGCACGTTTCGACAGGTTGCGCTTAGAAGTCTGAAGGGGATGCACATAACTGCATGTACCTTACTGACTGTGTTTTGGCAAGCTCTGTTTTAAATTGACAGCGTTTGGTTCCGCTCCACATCGAGCCTTCAGCTGGGAGCTGTGATGAGACCTCTACTTGAAAGTACTCCGCGTTTTCCTGGTTGCAAAAAGGTGCTCTCCAAGGATTGACTGAAGCATCATTGACAAATGAGAGCAAGAAACGTTCATTAAGGTTCAGATTAGATTTTCCCACTTGCACAGGAGTGGCCAAATGTTTCTTGAGACCACCTGTGGATGCTTCCTTTGCTTTCCTCAGGAGCAACCCTGCCAAATGGTGTTTCTTTCTAGGCTGGTGGCTTCTCAGAGATGAGCAGCTATCACATAGCAGGTGCACACTCTGTGCTATTAACTGTGATTTTATCTGATCCTTTCATTAAACTTTTCTTAATACCAAATTCTTTTAAAAATTGAACCAACTGTGTGGCAGTTCCTAAACCCATACTTTGAAATATCCTTCTCTACATTTTGTGATACGCGTTGCTTTGAGGTGTGACGTGAGCTACAGTTCAAGTTCAGGAATGGTAAAATTATTTTACAGCTAACATAAACTAGTGTTTAGCTGCTTTGGGTTTTATTTTTTATTTTTAAATCAAGTCGTTTACGTAATCTCTGCTTTAAATAAGGTTGTGGATTTTTTTTTTATTTTTTTATTTTTTGGTAGCTTTCCAACCAAAGCTGTTACTTGAAGACTGAGACAGCATTCCTGGCAGGACTGGAACTTAGGGGATAAGATGGTTCAGATCAACTCTTTGGAATATACTTGAACATATCAGATAAATTACAAGAAAAAGAAAGAACAAAAAATATCTTGAGGAATTTACTCCTTGCCATGTCCTATGCTAATATCCACTAAAAGTTAATGTCCAATATATTAATTATCATCTGCTTCCTTAGGGTACAAGATAGGAGGATATTTTCCTCCACTTATTATGCAATGATTATGGAATTATTCCTCCCTTGCATGCTGTCCTGTGTTTTCTTTATTTCAGACAAAAGCCAGTGTTGTATCGAGTAAGCGGTTACGCGAGATCAATTTCGCATCTGTGGACAAGCCTCTGAGAAATACAGCGCACTGCAGGGGAAGAGGAGCTGTTAGTTCTGAGAAGAGATTCCATTTTAAAAAAAATCATACATGCCCAGAAGCCAAATTAGGAGAACAATCGTACAAGCAGATGAAGTTATAAAAGAAAAAACGGGCACTAAAACCTCCCAGGGCTTTCAGCATGTAGGCCCGCCTGGGGTGGCTCTTCCAGCATCATTCAGTGAAGGCTCCATTCGAAGACGCTCAGCTCAAGCAGCCGTTGTTTTCTCATTCTTTCCATAACTCATTCAGAAGTAGCCCCAAGTTTATTCAAGGCACTGTGTTTACTGTGATGGGGAAGAAGATTAGGCAGCAAAAAATCACAAAAGATGCCTGAGTTTGAAAGCCCAAACTTCTGTAACTAGTCTAAAATTGGACCAACACTGGGACTCAGCAGCAGAGAGGACCCTCAGCATTGCTGTTGACTGCTTGTTTCCTGGTTTTGTGAAAGCTGTTCTGATAGCAGAGAAATGCATGAAGTCGTAAACTGCATGTTGCAGCTCACAAAGGGATTTCTTTCTGAATAAATGTCAGATCATCACCTCCAAATCAAATGTCAGATCATGTCTATCTTTGGTCTATCTCTGCTGGACATCAGCAAAGTACTGGTGGGGTTAGTGGTTTGTGGACTTTTGCACTTTATGACTAATGTCAGCTGAAGGGAGAATGTGAATCGTATAAATAAGCATGTTGTCTTGGTATGTGTAAAGAAAATGACATGTATTTCCATTTACTCTTGAACCTGAAAGAGAACTTCAGAGACTGGGTGGGGAGAGGGGGGAAGAGCAAATGGAACTGGGATGAACACACACAGTCTCCCTGGTGTCTAATGTGCTGGGTGTTTTGGGAAACCAGTGAATCAGATTTGCAATGCTTTTTCCTGAGCAAACAAGGGAGAGTCACTCTCGCCCGCTGCCTTGGCTGTGTGGTCCTCAGTGGCTAAAATATGTTAAGTGTCAGCTCTCAGGGGTAAGCTAAAATGTGTTTGTAATCAGGGCTGTAACCTCGCAGCTCATTTTAAATGTGTTCCAAAGTAGGAAAACATGAGTGTAGACATGCAGAAAATACTGTGTAAACTGAATATTCACTTGTTTTTAAATATGTAATAGTGTTTTTGTTATTGACATTAATTACTGATGCTAACATGGTTTGGCACCAATTTCTTAGTACCATGCTTGTGTTGCTGCTGCTAAGAAGTAAGGACGTGGTTTCAGTCACTACTTTGACTTTGTCTAGCTGCCTTTACTATGGTCTGCAATATTAACACTTGAATTATTTTTTTTAATAGTTCAAATTAGAAATTTTTTTTAAAAAAAAAAAAAGAAAGAAATGTGAGTAGAATTGGTAGCTAGTTTTCCTGGCTTCCCTTTATATACTGAACGTATCATAATTGTATTTTTCTTTTATATTTCACAGAGAAAGGACAGATATTTGGGCCTGGGTGAAGAATCAACACAAGAAAAGCCTTTTGATACAAGAGAATATCCTTGCAGTGATGGTTTCCATATAGGTAGTTTGCAAAGAAATGTAGAATAAATATATGTTGGTAGCCTGTTTCTTCTGTGCTATAGTTTCTGCTTTCCTGGGGCACAACTGCTCTGTATGCATGATGCAGGCTTACTACTTTGAATACATGCTTACTAAATCTTCTGCCTGTCCCATGTTATTTTGTTTGTATTTATCAAAACTAAAAAATGTGGAACTGAAATAAAAGTTCAGTTCATTATAACCCAAAACAACTAAGACATTTATTTTCTTTGACAAGGTGCATTTATCTTTATAACAGCATTACTAGCCAGCTCCGTCTGCTGATAGACTTCATTTCCAGTTATACTTGCAACTGGGAAATCAACCACTTTTTATTTAACAAAATCCTCATTTTTTTTTTTTCCCTCATGGATACAGGGCTATTCTGGAAGGGAAAAAAATAAAAATAAAAAATAAAAAATGTAAAGTAAGGCCTCTATTTCCCTTTGCATTCAAAATACCCCACAGTACTTAGGTAGAGTCTGATGACAGACTCAGAGATCAGCTTGCAGCTACCCAACCTCTCAGTAGTGATCTATGGCCCATCAGCAGAAGAAATGTTGCAGTTTGCTCAAGTTCTACAGTTGTCTGGATTTAATCTCCCTCTTTTTTTTTTTTTTTTTTATTTATGTCTTGGACTACCTAAGTTTTAATCATCAGTTCTCTGATTTTGTGGTCGGTATCGTTTCTGTTCATATTTCAGCATCACTTATTTATAGAACGATGTTTTATCCTGTTTAAGTGATAGAACCATAAGAATCCGGTCTGATACCAATGTTAACAGATTGCAGATTTACAAGATGCTTGTAAATGTGTGTTTCTTTTTCTTTTTTTTTTTTTTTTTTTTTTTTTTTTTTTTTTTACGAATCATATCTCTTGGGTTATATATAATTTACCTCCATAGAGGATAGTGACTAACTTTTGCTTAATAGCAAAACTCTGGATTGCTGTTTGAGACACGTGTTGAAGTTTTACAGCTAGTCAGAATACCACAGAAGAAAATTTGTATGAGACAGAGCACAACACTTGCTGTGAAGAGGATGTGATGAGGTTCTTAGATCACTATAGTTAGTACTGCATGATTTTTAAGTCATAAGCAGCTGGGTACTTAATTGTGCAGCTGCATTGTCTTTTGTATGACTAGGCTATTACATTTTAGGGGAGAGGCATTTATCCTCTGTGTTTTGTCTCACGTTTCTTTGCATTAGCAAGAGTTCACGTGCTCAGAGACTTTTCTTCCTTAAGATGCATGTAACCTTTGAATATTTTCAGCCATCATTGTAACGCATTGTCTGACAAATCCAGTTGCTGCTTTGAAACAGGTACCTTTTTTGAATAAACTTTTTTTCAAAGCAGACTCAAATGCACGTGGAATTATCCATATCTATGCAGACTGCAATTTGGACTGTAATATTCTCTGAGTGTGCTAGCAGCACTTTGTGCTTTTTGGAATTTAGGATAACTATACATAGAGAGAACACCAACCATTCTTTTCTGAAACCATTTTCAGGTGAGAGCCTGTCTGGAGAGAGGGATCCATTTGTGTTGTTTACTTTGCCATAGTCACCCTTTGCTCAATCCTTACATCGTTGGTTTTCCATCAGCACCTAGACAAACTGAGCTGCTTTTCTGCTAGTTTCTTAGTTACTACACCACCACTTTTCATGACCTTACAAGACATCCATTCTCTACGCACACACTTTGAAATTTCTAAGCATTTTTTTCCTCTTGGCTTCTTTATCCATGTTTTCTAACTACATTTTAGCCAGTAATTAAAAGTGGATGCCATTGACAAGTGTTCCAAGTACTCAGATGTAAGACAAAAACATTACGAAGTGATTCCTGTTTACTGCTTAATTGTCGTTCTTTTTGGAATATCATGCTCACAGCCATTTGGAAAATACAGAGATGGTAAGTCTTGTTATTTTGTTTCCTGATGCACGGGGCCTTGTGGCACTTGGTGGGGAGCAGGCTGGGATGCTGATGTTGACGGGAGATAGACAAAGATCCTCTAGCAAGCTTAATACAACAACTGTGAATGATGAAGGACCGTCTGGGAAGGGAGCAGGAAACTGGTTCCTTATGCTTTCTTACCTATCTTCTAGAGACGTACTGCTGGGTAAGATCAGGCATTACTCCGACCCACTGGGGCGTTTCAAGTGTCCTTATGAGATTTAGTTGTGCAGACGACTGCACAATTAGGATTTTAAGCATTTACCCCTGAAAAGCCTACAATTAAGGACCTTGTATGTGCACAAGATTTTGCTAGAGTCAGGGCATATACTTTATTTGGTTAAATGGCACCATGAACATTTACACCGTTATATAAATAATCACTTCCAGTTAGAGCTGTCAGCTGAGCCAAAGTAGAGAGTTGAAGTGCCAAGGACTTAGAACATCTCCTTCTAATTTTACCCCAGCTCAAAGTATGTTTAGAAGATGAGGTATAGATAAAAATCAGATAAGCAAAATTATTTAGTGTTCTGTCACTTGTAAAATGTTTATCTGTTAAAAATACGAGGTGAGAAAAACATGTTAATCCTTTGCAAGAAACAAAACCCTATCTAAAGGCTGGATGAGGAGGCTGTGTTTAGTAAGTGACAAGAGATGATTGCAAACTGTCCATGCTGGATGTTGACAGAGATCCCATTATTAGTAGTTTGTGCATGCTTCACAAACAGATGCTACCTGCAGAGGTAGAAAATCTCCACGTGTTGTCCTAGCAGTAGCTAATTAGCTGGAAGATGGGAGTAAAAACATCAGTGACTAAAATGAGTCCTGGAGTTGTTTGGAGATTTTCCAGCTGACCGCTCTGCTGTTAGAAAATGCTGATTCTTCCAAATGAAAACATTTTGCTGGAATATGTTGCATTGAGGCGACTATCATTTGCACTCCTTCCAGGCTGTTTTCCCACTTTGCCAGGCTCCTTGGTGCTCTGCTAGGTGGCTGGTAGGAAGCTGAGCTCTCTGCCTTTTCCCCTGCTGGACGTGTGGGGCCTCCTGGCTGGTGTGGGCACCTGGCTCTCTGGGCTCTCCCACACTGGGGTGTGTAGCCAGTGACCATATCTGTTCTGCCAGCCCATCAGGAGACTATGTTGGTTTTTCAAGTCTACAGTTCCAGGTGGTATCTTTGAATGTGTTTGAAATAATTTGCAGGTTAGAAAGTCTTTCAGGCAGGTCCATCAATAGGCAAAAACCCTAGTGGCAAGTGGAACCTTTAGAGAAAATACAACAGATGCACTTTTACTTCTGCAAGAAAAACTTCAAAAGGTTCTTGGTTACTGATTTTCAGGTCTTCAGTGTTTTTCTTGTATTCTTTGCAGTTGACATTGGGCCTTTCTTTCCCTTAGCCTGAAAAAAAACATATCTAGTAGTACGTACTAAGCTTCACCCTTTATTTATTTATGAAACTGTGGTACAATTGGGCTTATGTCACAAAGGATGCTGAGATACATTCATACGCACAAAAATTTTTGGTGAGTTTTCGTAGCTGATAACAAACATCTGATCTAATGATTACTGTTATTTTGGGGGAAGAATCAAAACAACAGTAGAGAGTAAGAGAGAGAGGGGGGCAAAGGAAAAATCTCAGTAGCTATCAGAGGAGAAGTGAGCTTCTTCCCTTGGGCACCCCCTCCAGAGCAGCAGGTGATTCCTCCATCCGTAATACTTTTCTGATGATAATTTCCTTCAGTATTTCAGTATCTCATTTGTTATCAAACATTCCTTTTAAAATTCACGGTATGCCCAATGGTTTTTCATATGTTTGGATGATTTTGTATTAGTCTGGTAGATCGTTAATCAAGAATATTGCTTTAGCTGGTTTACTGCTTTTGCAACCATGGATATATAGCTGGAATGAGAGAGCAGAAACAAACAATTGGCCGATCCTCTTCATCTGAAAACAGTTATTTATCTCAGTTATAAAATGTGCATGACTTTTCTTCTCTCTGAGGTGTACAGTTTCTCCATTAGAGAGATTTATTTTGTGCCTGGTAATTTATATCTTTGTTTCATGGATGTGGAGCCTTTGCATCATACAAGGAATTAAAAATGTTGAGCTCAGCAAGTCGTATTCCAGGAAGAAATGTCAGCCATGGACATATCCCTGCTGGAAGCAGAGACAAGGTATTACCTCAAGGAGAAACAGAGGAGTCACTTATGCTTGTTTATCAAAGCATAAGGACAAACTTACCACGGTGGTGGGAAATTTGCTTTCATCTTTGTCTTTTCTATAGTAAAACGACTGTACTAATAAGGAAGGAAGGAAGAAGAAAAATAGGGCTATTACTAGACAATTAATTCTTGCAAAAGAGAAAAAATATGTTTACAGAACAATGTTTATGTTATGGGAAGGAACAACCATCAGTGACTTTAAACATAAGCCATTTCAGTCCCTGCAGCCTCCAGATGTTCCTGCTGGCAGAGGCCCACTGTTCCTCAGCCTTACCATTTGTGCATCCTTAAAAGGGATGTGGAGTGATGTGGTTTCACTTTACAGCTAAACAGAGCAAATGGTGCTTTGCTTCTGCAGGGAGTGGTCTTGCTCCTGTTCCCTTATGTGCTGGATCTAGACCTCATGCGGCTTCTGGGTGCAATTCAGCTGGCTTTTCCAGCACAGATCTAGTGCTCACTTTCCTCACTTGCCCAGTCACTGCATGCAATAGGAGAGAAACAATGGGAAGAAGGTGCAGGGAAAAGCTCTTGTCAGTGTTTCTTTCTGAGTTGCACAGGCTTGGCTTCATGGCATTATACCCTAAGGACCATGCAGATTACTCCTTTTTTCTGAAGTGAATTCTGTGCCTGGAGATGGGGGCATCTACAAAAGGATTCTCTGAGGGACAGATGCTTAGGAGGAAAAAAAATAGTCTTTGGTGTGCCCCTGAAAATCAAACTATCTCCAGAAAAAAGTAGATTCCTTTCTACAGCCAATCCTGTTTAATATTTGCACAGTTCAAATGATTTCCCTACCTTTTGGAAAACTGAAGGAAACACAAACCACTTTTTGTTTCTTTCGAGTCAAAATCCAGGCCTTTACAGAAGGCAAAGCTATAAAGACAGTATTAATTTTTACCCACACAATATGTATTTTACAGTTCAGATGACTTCCCCTTTTTAGTGACAACCGGTGAAATAAGAATGGAGCAAGTTTTTAGAACTGTGTGTCGTAAGAATGAGGAAAAACAGGGTTGGGCTGAAGGACTGGATATGGTCCTACGGCACAGGATCTGCATCTGAAATCATGCATTTTCCCTTGTTTTCCTTGGGAGTCTGTTTTTGTTTTATTATTATTTTAAAGTAAAAAATAAAGTCCAGCACAGAAGCTAGATGAAGCCAGATGTTTTTTTTTATATATATATAAAAATTCTCCTGTGAAACATGTTTTTTAAATCCCGAACTGATGGACATTGGAGAATCAAATTATTATTCATTCCCTCTTAAAGGAGATTGTACAAGTCTTTCCTTACTTCTGATCAGATTTCACCACAGATAAACACAACATACTTTTTTTTTTTTTTTTTTTTT
This sequence comes from Nettapus auritus, assembly GCA_011076525.1. Taxonomy (NCBI): domain Eukaryota; kingdom Metazoa; phylum Chordata; class Aves; order Anseriformes; family Anatidae; genus Nettapus; species Nettapus auritus. Next base: position 8,269,782 of record CM021772.1, read on the forward strand.
TTTTTTTTAATGTTATATACACTAGCAAAATATACTTGTCACAGTTCAGAGTACTTATGAGATGGCCAGGTTTTAATCTTTAAACAAAACTATGCCTGTCCTTTCCAACTTATTTGTCCCATTTGTTGACCTTTTTAAAGATAACAAGCTAGCTCCCAAGAATAAAGCAACATGTGAGAAATGTTGAGGCAGGAATCTTGCTGCAATGCAGCCTATAAAGATATTCAAAGAAAAGCTGTGAGCACAAAGCCAGAGTTAAGGAGAGGCCTCAGTAAAGGATGGCTGATAGTACTTTTTAAATAGATCATTGTGGACTAGCAAAACTCCAGTTGCAGCAGGTGTTCATGATGATTTATGCTGAATTTTAGCTGATAGATGGTGCTGGGATTAGCGCTAGGTTCTGTAAATATTATTGCTGAACATTGCATGGTCCAAAAGCTAGGGTCCAATAAGTTACAACTGGTTTTGCTATATGTATTATATGGGCTGTCTCGATGGGCTGAATACTGCAGTCAGGTTTGAGCACAGGTTTTAAAAAAACAGGTTCTTTAACAACACATCTTGGGTTTGCGGTTGCAATGATGCCTGCTGTGGTCAAGTTTCAGTGACAGCGGCTTAGTTTTAGTACTGGTATGTATTATAAGCAGGGCACAGCAAGTTTGTCTGGGGTTTGTTTGTTAAAAATATAAACAATCAATTTCTTCAATGAGATCTCAAGTTCTCATGTTCCGTAGGTCCCTGGAAAGGGACAGGAGAGGCACAAGCTCCAAGAAACAAGAACATCTTACATTTTTAGAAGGTTCTTTGGAGAATGCGTTAGCATTATTTTGCTTATATGCATTCCAAAATTAATGGAAAGATAAGCATTTGTAGTACAGGAAGATTTTTAAATAATCCAATCTCATCTAGAAAAAGCGGAAAATGAACTTTACAAAGTAATATTTAAAGGTTTTGAAGTCTTCTTGTATTAAATTATCCTGTCTCTTGCAGTGCAATACCCAAAGAAACAACCATCTAATGACCAGAGCTAAAAAAGATGAGAAAGAATAGCTGCCAGACAGAGCAGTTTTCTAGGAAAGATTCTTCTTGCAAGCTTGCTGGAAAATAAGCAAGGAATAAAAACAAGAGTGCTTAACTGCCTTCTTTTAGTCCAAATATACTCTAGAAATGACCTGCAAAATATTCCTTCTCTAACCTTGCAATGGATGTACTCGTGTCTCTCCAAGCTCTCTCCAGTAATGTGAGAATTTCTTTAACAGGGTAAGATCAACTCCATATCTGGATATTTTTAATTTATTTTATTTTATTTTACTGGAAATAGGTCATTAAAAGAACAACTTGGAACTTTATTTGCTCCTCAGTATTTTGTAGAAATGCTTGCTTGGCAGTGTGTGTATAAAAGTCAAAAGAATATCCTCAGTGCTCTAGGATTTTTGTTTACTGATTTTGAAAAAGAAAGATGTGCCTCAGAAGGTAAATGATGTCAACTATTATTTGCAGACATTCCCACAAGGAACAGTTTCAGTGCCTATGAGAATGTAAACAGATCTGTATCATTCGGTTTCTACTGATTATATATTTTCACTTGGCTTTGGTAGCATAAACATTAGAGTTTTGGTTGGTCTACTATAAATGCCATGAGGTTGCAGAACATTCAAAAATGCATTATTACTGTCACGTGCTACTTTCTTTTACCTGTGTAGGATAGCTAATGACCAAACCTATTCTACTGTGTAGCTTTACTACATGGAATAAGAGGTATTAGTGCTAAGGTTTCTTAACAGGCCTAGAAGGACTTTTGAGGCTCTGCGTTTTCAAAAAATGATGTCTGTTGTTCTGTCTCCAAAATGTGTCTCTTCCACATCTGTCATAATAGAGTATTAGCTTTAGGAGGTATTCTGCATCTTGACTCTTCTTTCTTTCTCATGACTAGATGGAAGAGGCTTTATAAAAGTCCCTTTCAGAGGGATATTGTTTGAATAACAGCTCTCTAATACTGGAACAATTTTGAAAAGTAAAAATGTTTAGTTAAGTTTATTTTCTGGACAGCTATTTAAGATGGTCAGTTAATACACTTTAAATCATCATGTTCAACATATAAATTAGATGATTCCACTTAACATCTGTACCATTTATCTGTAAACAAATGAAGCAAATAAAGGAGGATTAGGCAGCACTGGCTTGTTTTCTTCATGTAGCTCTAGGTTCAGAGTCAGAGAGGTCTTCCAACCCCCCAAAAAAACACAAAAGGCTTCTTGGATATGAAGTGCATCTTGATGGCTGTTTTGAGGGAAAAAAAAAAAAAAAATAATGATTTCTGTGCAAGAGCTCAGAAATTCAGAAGCATCAAGTTGGTAAGGGGAGAAGGACATTTTGTACGGCTTCATTCAAAAAATATCAATAAGCCAAATTCAAGGAACTACTTACCAAGAAGATGAATTTAAAAGAAAAGAAAAGAAACCAAACACCCACCACCACTACCAAATAAATAAATAAATAAATAAATAAAAACAAAAACAAACAAGCAGAAAAGGCCTAATGCTTTGCAGGCCGGAGGTGACCTTCCATACCCAGAAGGTTGACAAGGTTGGACGACATGGAAATTCCTCTTCTATCTTAATGAGAATAAATATTTGTAGTCTAGCATTGTCTAGGGTGAGAGTTGCTTGTATATCTAATGACAAATAAAAGCATATTGAGGAATTGGATAGAGGAATCGGATGGGTGTTGCCATTTCTGGGAACAATCTCCCAGGCATGCCCACACGGCTCCCTCTGTGCCTCCTGCCTGCCTTCCCCTCAGCAGCAGGACACCGAGCAGCATGGCCACCTGCGGTGGAAGACCTTGTGGCCATCCTGGCTCTCCTAGCTCGCCTTCTCTGTGGAATGGTGACGGCTGGTGAGGGAGGGTAAGGCCCCACAGCAGTTGCCAGCGGCCATGGCCCCTTCCTGAGGGGCCTCTGCAGGGGAAGGCCTGGCCAGAGGGAGATCACCAGCAAAGGAAAAATCAGCATTCCTAATAGGATTTCAAAGAGGTTGTTGCGTATGACAAGAAGGCCGTGCCTGGGCTGGGCAGCTGTGACTGGCCTGGGCAGCCATTTTGTACAGGGGATCTGCTGCAGGTGTGAGGCGGCCTTGTTCCTGGCAAAGTAGTGGACAACTGACTGGGAAAACTGAGCTTGACACCCTGCCAGCATGATTTTCTGCCTGTGTTCTTGTGACTGTACCTTTTGATTTCCTCATCGGCACGTTTGTGCTTCATTAGTGGTTGCCTTTTCCAAAAGAGACAGCCTGTTGTCTCTCATTGCCTGCCTGTGTGCTCCAAAAACCATCTCCAAGTGTTTGTGTTGTCTCCTAATTGCTTCCCTGGCGAACCTGTCAAGCACTGCTGACCATCCATGCCAAGCTCCTGCTAGGGTCTCTGACATTAATATCACTGCCCTTTCCTCTCCCTGAAAAGAATTTGTACTGCTATAAATATTCTGACTTCGGCCATTTAAAAACTTATACAAATGAACAACACAGAAGGATAAGAATGCATGTTCTGGGCAGTCGGAAGGGCTATTTATTCCTGCTGGAGAAGACAAAACCAGGGTGCACAGCAGCATTTCCCCATGCTAGCAGAGGGGTGCCTGCAGGTGCTGCTGGGGTGAGCCTCTGGCTAAAAAATCTTGAGGGAGATTACTCTTGTTTGCCAATGTATCCCTTGCCAGGAATGTTACCTTAATGCTTGTGGATTGATCCCGAACGAACAATTGTTATCGTAAAGGTATTGAGCCACTAAACGATATTTTTGATGACTGTAATAAACTTATTCTGGAGAAAGCATCTTATCACAACTGTGCTATAAGCTCTAATTGCAGTTATATTATTAATGGAGACGGAAATATGCTTACTCTTTTACTATTAAGAGAATGAGTCAGAGGACTTGTTTAACCCATATAATACAATATTTTTTTCCTCTTTGTGGTTTCCTGGCTTCACCTTACTACTCACAGTGTAAACACTAGACATATTTCCAGGTAAACTCTTCTGAGAAGTCTTATATGCATAAAACAGTATTTTACATTATTGACCAAAATATTTAATCCTCAATTCATAGGAAGGAGGCTGAAGGTCTTTCATAGGAACAGTCAGGGTTTGCAGGAACTTCCTTTAGCATGAATGTTTATTTTTGATTGGCTTTCCTAGCAAACCCATGACAAAACCATACAGCTGCTGAAGTACTCTTGTAAAAACAGACTTCACATAGCCAGTGAAGTCTAGCTGAAGGACACTTCAGACTTCTTCCTCTGGATGGCTGCAGCAGTTCCTGCCTTGCCCTGCTTTAAGGAGAGCAGCTCAGCTGCCACCACCCGAGCCACTTCTGATCTGGCAAGACTTGCAGACTATAAAGACAAACTAAAATTTGTCTGTATTGTGTGTGTATGTGAGGGGTAGGGGTGTTGGTCCTCAGCAGTTGTTTCATTATCATTCCTGCAACAGGAAAGAAAATCTCAAAATAATAGGGTGGGTAGCTGAATATAAACTGTCCGTTTAAGGAATAAATTGTCCCTAATGGGGAAAAGGTAAAAATGGGAGGTAATTAAATTCCAGAGCACAACTGCAAAACAGAAGAATGGTAATGGAGAAATGGTAATAGAGAAATGTGGGATAAAAAAGAGCTACTGAGAAGGTCAGGAAACATAGATTGGGTATTGCATGGCTTGCAGGATCCCATGATTTCTTGTTTTTGAGTATGTGTGTGTTTGGAAGGGAATAGGAAACTAGAGGCAAGTTTTGGAGTGTTAAATTTGGCAAGCAGTTCCTTTAGGAGTGAAGCAGTTAGTTTTAAAATGCCTATATTTACAGCCAGGATTTGCTACATAATACTGAAATGAGCATTGTAAAATGAGGGTCATAGGAATTACTAGGCTCTTGCAAAGCAGTTTCCGTTTTCTCTTAACAGCAATATTTTTCCTTCTTTTTTGGTAGGGAAACGGAAAAATTATGAATAGGCACAATATTTGTGAATTACACCAAATACTGCTGAAGATTGGATTAATAATTGACATGTAAAATACAGCAGGAAAAGATATACAAAATTCTTCTTGCCCATCTTGTATGTCTTGGACAACCCACACTGTATGCAGGAAAGTTCCTCTGTGTATAATACATTAACTCGAAACAGCAATAAATCTGAAAACGTTACAGTAGAAACTGAATGTACTGAACCATGAAATTTACGAAAAATTGTCTTATCTTATGTTCTGTTGTAGTTCAGCTGTTTCCGAGCTGGATGCCAAAATGCAGTTGACTAAGTGTTCTTTAAAGACTAATAGGATTTGGAAAGAAAATATTTGCATAGGCGTCAGATGCGCTTTTTGTTCCATCCTCTTTCTCTAAACTAATATTAAGGATGTGCCACAGTTACTGAAAGCTAATACACCCTTTTTTTTTTTTTGACAAAACTTTACTACGTTTTGGCAAGACATATTGCAGCAGTCCCATTTAAGAAAATCGCAATAAATCTTTAAAATCTCTTCATTACCTGTCAGTACTAACACCTAGTTTTGTCCATAATGGTTATTTAAATGCTAAATTCAGTCTTACAACAATGGCTTCTCCTGGTGATATGACTTCTTGTGATACCTTGCGAGGCTAGTTATCTGTTATTAACATGGGGAGGATTTTATTTTTCACTTTGCCTCCCAGTCCTAAGCTTCCAGCTTTGTGCAAAAAGCATGCAAATAAATGGCTCGAATTTAAGAAAGGGCAGAGTGACCGGATAGCTAATTAAAACCTTGCACAGTTGTGATTCAGGCTTCTAAATCAAAGTTCATGGGCGCTAATCACATGCAGGCCATATAACTATGTGCATAAACACAGACAAGGATCTCACTTCTGGCACCTGGCTTTTGGAGAAGTTTGGCTCAGGTGTCCTGAAGTGCAGCCTCAAGCCATTGTTACTTGACACCTTCTCCAAAGGGTAACCATGAGAGCTATCCTGTGATGCACCTCTATTAAGCAAACAAGGACAGGCTCAGATTTTCATATTTTAATATTTTAATCTCCCCCTCTGTATTTCTTCTGAACTTGGAAGGAATTCAGCCAGGGTTCATTCAGCAATAGTCTGTCTTTACTGGAAATTAATGCTGAATTAATTGGGAGGCTCAAATTCTTTTCTACTTTTGCTGATAGTGATTACAAATCATTGCAGTAGTGATGTAGAGATGGTAACTGTTCAGTTGCTTCAAAAAGTAGTAGATAGCTGTTCTCCCAGGGATACAGAAAACCAGCAAAAGTTCTCTTTTTGTTAACAATCCTCAATGGAATGTCTGTTTCAGGTTTCTCTAGCTTTCTAATTATGGTGTGATGTCAAGGAGTCTTGCAATTTCAGATTTAACAGAATGCCTTTTTTTGTGCACCAAAAATATGTACATGTAATAAAATGCAGTGCTTCAAACTAGACAAGAGAATGTATCAGAAAACACTATAGAGAAGAAATAACAGGAAAAATATGCAATGTTTTTTGAGGGAGATATTCACATCTAAAATCAGCCATCTGAGTGATACAAGTCAGGATGGCCTCAGCTGGAGCAGCTAGTTGTTCCCGCCTCACTGTAGATACAGCTTAACAACTCATATAGCAGCTGATGATGATTACATTCATGAATCTCTATTGATTTGGGGCTGCCCTACATGGTAAACAGGTGATGTGGTAACTAGTATTTGAGCACCTAACTGCAATAATATAGAGCTGATAAAGTTTCTGGAGGTTTTGAGTGGAGGAAGGGGATGCATTCAGAGGAAGGGAGGTGTTTTGGAAATTTTAAAGTGATAAGTTTATTTTATAGAGGGTACTTACATACAATACATAGCTGAGTGACTTAGGAAGTAAAAACTATGCTGAATTTACCTATTTAATCCACTAACAGGATTTTTTGCACCTGAGCAACCAAGGCTAAAGCACTCCTGTAGCAAGCTCCTGCAGTACAGATGGCTGGATTCACAACTTGCAGGTAAATTAAGTGGGATTCCAGTATTGTGAAACATTGTTTTAAGTATTCAAGTTTAATGAATTGAATAATTGCTCACATCTTATCAGAAGCTTCCTGCAATGTTGGCCTGAACCCCTTCAGGGAGAGGAATGAACAGAAGTTGGGTTTCTGGCATCCCAGTTAATGTCACTTTGCTTGCTGCCAATGGTAGCTGTATTTTAAAGTACAGATTGTGACCTCTGTTCAGCCTGTTAGAGACACAATTTAGAGTAGCAAAGTCTGAATGAATGCTATGATGATGTTGTTCTAGGCATTACAGGGCCTAGAAGTGGTATTTCTCAAGAGTTGTTTGCAGGCAGCAGTGACCTTGCTCTGCATATGTTGAGCTGTTGAGAAGGGACATCACTGCTGCTGTCTCAGACCCAGCAGTGTGTTAGGCTTGTCTGCAAGGCCAAGAGTCTTCAGGATTTTTGATGTACAACTTAAAACTTGTGAGCATCTTGGAGAATAGGCAAGAACCCGTGTCTGATTTGATAATGAGCAAGTCAAGCTTGCTTCTGCTTAGCAAGTACAAGGACAACCCATAGGTTCATTTTCAGACTAAGATGTATCAGGCCAGAATATGCTTGTGTTGTGTCTCTTACAGTTCTATTTCTTCTTTGTATTTTCCATTATCTTTTGATAAGGAGTTGATTATAATGCTTCCCATAACTGGTGAGAAATATGCTTGGGGAGCGGGGGTACAGATTTGGACTGCTACCAGGAAGGAGGACAGAATGTACTCACTGCTCAGTAATTCATTAAAGCTGGTACACACAGCAGGGCATGTGGAGCTGATGCTTCGAGTCTGACTAGGAACATTTCCCAGTGTTACATGGAGATATGTGCATACATTTTTTTTGTTTGTTTGTTCTCACTGTTTCAGACCTGTCTTTGTGCTGTGTCTGGGAAAAGAATCTTTAGCAAAGATTTGCATTTGCCACTTTCTGTTGTCTGTGTGCCCTGCACCCTGGGATGCTCAAAAGAAAGCAATGCTGGTAGATCTGAGCCCGCACCTGCTCCAACAAGCTGCTTCTCTGCTCTTCTGCCACTTAGTGAGCTGCACTAGCTGATTATCTATGAGATACATGTTACTGGAGCTGTTTCCTTGGGCAGCTACATGACTGTCTCAGAAATAAATGTGTGCCTTTTTTATTATTACTATGTGGTGCTTCTGTAGCTTTCACATAATTCAGTTTTGAAATCCAATTTGGAGCCTGGGAGTGTCTCCTTCAAGACCTGTAGCATTTTGATCACATTATAGTACATGCAAAGATGTCCAGCATGTAAAGTACAACGTATGCATTAGAATGAATAAAGGATGCCTTTTATTTTGTTACTGACAACATTAAATGCATCAAAAAGAAACTGAGGCATTATTTTGTTGTATGATCTGTTATGTCTGCATCTCCTGTGTGTAGTATATCTATGCCAACCTCTACCTTGGTGAAGAATGCCTTTAGTCCTCCAAGTAAGAAAAATGCCATCGATATACCTGTTACTTATATTTGCAGCTCTGTTCTCCAGACTTGACTATCTTCAGATTTGGGCATCACAAGAAGTGAGTTCTTTTCTCCACCCAGGTTATGTTTATATGAAAACTGTGCTGCCTCTAAATTTGTACAAGTGATGTTAGGTGTTCCATGCAAATACCAGGAGTTGTTTTTTTTACTTTGCTTTTTCTTTTATAATGCATTTTGTAGTCGTTAACAGAGAGAGGGGAGAAAGTTATATTACAGGTTCTTTCTTAGATTAAATTAGGCTGCAGATGAGTTTTAAAAGTATTTTAGAAATTCAAGGGTCAAAAAAGCCAACAGATACAGACGATTGCAGTAATGAAAAATGATCACAAAAAATGCTGATTATTGTATGTCTCATCCTGAAGAGAATAAATGTCAGAACGTGTTTCCCTACTTCCATCTGAAGTACTTTCTTGATAAGAGTTATAGAAGATTGGTGTAGGAATGTTTTTGATATCGCACATGTATGCGAAATAATATTATATATGCCTTTTACATCAAAGAAACCTACCTGGGCTTAACAAATTGCTCTCCTTGCTAGCCGTCCTTGAAGCAATTTGGCACTTGCTTTATTAGCTGAAGTTTGACATAATTATGTTTTTGATATATTGCTACTATGTCATAGCAGATAGTATCTGAAAAAAAGAAAAACAGGGCAACAGTGTCACACAGAATTAATGTTCCAGTTATAAATCTGCAAGCAAATCTGAACAGTCTGTTCTAAGATATTTTGTGCTTCTGTCAAAGACAGAAGAGCAGTGTTGGTAAGCTGCTGAAAGTTGTGTTTGTGTGTGTGGTTATTTTGTGTTTTATATCCAGACTGATCTGAATGTGGTCTGAAGTTGGTACATCTTTGCTGGTCATTACGAGGCTTATTGCTGGCTTTAATTTTATGTTGGAGATCACGCTTGATGTTCCCATCCTATCTTTTATGTGTGAATTTTTGCAAAACTCATCTCACAAATCGCCTTTAATTTCTTTTATAAATAAAAATGAAGCTTACTTAACCTACCAGGAGACCAGAAGGATTTAAATTGCTAGTGATGGTTAATACCACGCCCTGGGTGAAGCTGGATTAAAACCTCTCCATCTCTAAACTCTGCCTCTCTGAATTTCTCTCTTCTTGAGAGACAGGATTATTCGCCTCTTCCTTTTCTAAAGTACTTTCAAAAACGCGTTTTCACACTTTCTTTGTGGAAGCTAGAAAGAAAATGTGGCTTAAAATGTAACCCTGAATGAACTGATCCAAAAAAATCCCTTGCGTTATTTCAATTTTACTATGGGTTTGGTGTACTAACAGGGCTTGGACACGGTAGGAAAGAAGATAAAAGCACCCACCACTTACTCCTCTTGATGGTAACCCTGGGCAGGGGGAGGAGGAGGGTTGTCTTTGCTGCTGAGGTGTTGCACGTGGCTTGGCTCTGAGAGCTGCATGATGCAGCTGTGCAGTGCAGCCCCATGCACTGGGGGAAGCAAGCAAAAGTTCCCACTGCAGAGATTCTCCTGAGGTAGCAACGTTGGTGGAGAGGGATGTGTAATTTTTACATCGTTACTTCTGTATTGCTTTAAATTGTGTTGTAGAAGCCGCCCTTCTATTTGCCAGCTGTCACCTTCCCTTGTCACCTTCTGGTTCCTTTCCTTGATAAAAAAGTTATCTGTATGAACAAGGCTTGCTGATCTCACCAGGTAGCAAGTGCTCTTTCTCCTGTAGCTGAGGCTTTAAGAATTTTTTGCCCTACCCCAACAGAAAACCTGACAGAGATCACGAGTGGTCTTCTGAAGGCACCACTGAATAAATGTTTGTGGTACAGGTAGGTTCCCTGAATGTGTTGTGCTCTTTCCAAGTATACCAGAGGAAGTATGCCTCATCGACTAGGGACATTTGTGGTTCTATCGAAAGACAAAAGAATGAATAAACAGACAAATTTATTTAAACAAAAAGGAAAAAACTCCCTCCCTTTCTCCTGGGTGCCAGAAGCAGTGCTGTTTGCTTTTATCTTTTATTTGCACAGTACCAACGTGTGATACCAATTATAGCAGTAAGTACGTGTTGCCCATTTCACTTTTGTTATTAGCTTTTCTGTTCCGAGTTTCCTAGTCCATGTAGGATTGCCTGGGAATGCTAGGCTCATTCTTGAGGTGAATTCACTGCAGTCAGTTGATTTCTGAGTAGGGTTTTGGTCTCTATCTGATAGATGAGAGATGAGCAGTGTGTTGTGCATGATGAGGAAATAACAAGGGCAATCTCTTTATCTCATCTAAGTGTCTGGAAGAGGATTCTTATTCGTGCCTGATTCTTTAAACTTGCGCACTTAAACACGAGGCTGATGTTCTCCTCAATTACACATCTCATTTGCTGTTGGATTGTTTTCTAAATAACTTTGATAAACCTATGTAGTAATTGTGCTCTTTTTTCCACTTATGCCTTTGATTTCCCATTATTTTCACTGAAAGACTTGATGGCAAGAGAAGGGAGCTAGAGCCATTCAGCAGATCCATATGATAAATAATGGAACACTTTACTTACAGCAAATATCACTTGGAGATGTGTAAGTTAGAGATGTAGCTGATGAACTTCAGCTTCTTGTCCTTCCTTCCCGTGTTCAGCTATAGACCTGCTAACGAGCTTCTTAAAAGCAACCATTGTAAGGTTGGTTTCTTGTCTTATTCCAGTCTGTTTCCAAAGTCCAAAGCAAAATTCATGTGGCTTCTAGCTGCAAGCTTTCACTCTTGTCAGAAATTAAAAGTTGAACACTTTTCATGAAGCTGCACACATCAGCTGCCCTGGCTACAAACACTGTGTGGTGTACAGGAGACCTGGCTCCAAAACCCACCTTTTTTCTCCTTTTTTTTTTTTTTTTTCTTTCCTTTTTCCCTCCTCTCCTTTTCTCCAGAAGTCTGACTAAAGCAGTAGACTGCTGCTTAGCTTTGTGCAAATGAACTTATCAGTCTTCTTTTTTTCTTTTTTTTTTTTTTTTTTTTTCCATACAGCAGTTGAGGGTGCCGATTAAATGGTCATTTCAATCAGATTTTTGTCTGGATGTGAAGACACACTGTGGAATAACCTAAAGGTGTCTTCAGGAATTTGAGGTGTCTTCTGTGGGTTTTGAATGAGGCACAGGAAGGACTGGCAGCTAGTGATATCCTGTGATATGACTCCTGAAAAATGCAAAACTGACAGATGTCATTCCTAGCTTGCACTCGGCCTTAGTTAAACATTGGTTTAACTCACTGGTTAACTTCATTAACTCTTTCTTAATGAACCTTCTGGTAATTCATAATTGTGCTTTGTGAGATGGCCTGGACAGTTTGTGCTTTACAGGAGAAGCTTCTCTGATACTGATGTGATCACAGCACTCATCTTCATCAGCAAACGGGGATGAAATCAGGCGTTCCCAACAGCCTGAGCAAGCCCTGGGAAAAACCTGCAGCTAAAACTAAGCACAGTAAGAGCCTCAGTCACTGCCGGTGTCCTGAACAATGTATATTTTATTTGATTTTGAAATAGTTGATTTTTGGAGACTAAACAAAAACCTGCTTCATAAATGCTAGTTTATTTCTGTTGCTAACACTACTGGGTCTACATTGAGCTCATTCTGGGTCTTGGATTATTTTCTGATCTGCTGTTGATAAACCACAAATTTTGGAACTAGCATACCATAACAAATAATTGATTAACTGAAACATTTGCTGTGCAGTAGTCATGTTCTCTTTTTTCGATTGCTGAGCCAGCACTATGAAATATTAATTTACTGTAAGGGTATGTTACCATTGAATGTTTTGTTTGTTTGCCGAGTGTTAGATGGTTGAGTTTTTCAGCAGTGTTACCATGTGGAAATCTCTGGTTTTCTTGGTTTTCATCCTTTTAACTAATTGTTCCACGTCACCAGCACAATGACTCACCCAATATGCTGAAGTTATTTGGTAATATTCCTGGAACACTCTTTAAAACAGTCTTTCTGAGAAGTTGCCAACTAATACTGACATACTCTTACTCAGCAGATCTACTGCTCTTACCATTAAAACTTACTCCCGTTGACACTAGAGGCAGTAAGGTTCTTGCTACTTCTTGTTCCTGGTAAGCTTTTGGTCAAATAAATCACTTTCCAGATCTGTGGTATCACGGTGCCAGATCTGTGTGGAAAAATAGCTCTCTTCAGACATCTCCAAGAGGAAAGTGATCTCCAGTGACACTACAGTAAAGTTTAATCCCATTCCCTCAAAACTGCAGAGTTTATGCACCCAAACAGAGGAGAGGAGGGTAGAAAAGGATGGCAAGGTGACTTACATGACTTTGTATGAGTAAAACATTAGGGAAAAAAAAAAAAATGTTGGAAATAGCATTGTCTAACCTATTTGTTGATGCAAATTCCAGCAAAGGACAGAGATTCATAACGAGTGCTCTGGATTTTACAAGGCTGAAACAGCCAGGTCTGTGTTCTGCTCCCCCTTCCTGTGAGCAATACAGGAACAATTGATTAATGCAAAAAGTTCTGGAGCTGTAATTTCTTGGATGAGGGTTATTTGGTGGCAACAACTGTTGCCACAGCAAAACCCTGTGTTTTATATATCTCTTTAAAGCGGCGGTTTAGACACCTCTCTTTAAATCGTTACTGGAAAACTGTGGTGGTGGAAGGTATTGTTTTGCAATCGGCTAGTTATAAGCTTGCATGCTTTCCAGTTGTATAGCCTCTGAGAAGAAAAGGATCATTTCTGAAAAATCCCTTCAAGACCTCTATTGGTAAATCAGTGTGACTTCTGGCTCCTCGCCAAACCTCAAGGTTGCATCCTTCCTTTTAGAGTATGCCTTGCTAACGCTGAGGACACTATTGTTGCATGTTGTCTCTTCTAACTGGAATAAATGTGATTTATTTTTTAAGAATTATTGGATTTTTCTAACAGTGCTGAATGAAGGGCTCCGTAGGTAGCTGATATTCCAAAACACCTAGGCATCATACACATACAGTTCTGAAGAGTAAACAAACTTGTAAAAGGTTACTGAACTTCTGTGAGCAGTGTTTAATTAGCTAATAGCTAGATTTGAAGTGTAATTTGTGGATGATTTAAATGCCTTTTTTTCCCCCATTCATTCTTTATACTGGCAGCTATGGATGGGACAGGGGAAAGACTTTATGCCAAGCACTGACCATGCTTTGCCGTATGATGAGGGACCGAGCTATTTTTTGTCGCTGGTCTTCAGATCGCGCAGAAGAGCACCCAGTCAGCTGGTTGGGTGCTCAGAGGTGTTGGGAATTCACCTCTTCTCTGTGCCACCACCTGCAGAAACACTGACTAGATGAGGCAGGCTGGAAGAGCTGTTAGAAGCATGGCATATCTTCCTGCTAGAGGAAATTACTGTCCTTCAAGTAATGATTTGAAGGGAACTCTGGCCACCTCTAGAGCAGTTGAATACAAATTATGAAAAATTCCCTTCTCGATTTTTATTTTTATTTTTTTTCCCTCCCTTCAGATAAGTGGCCCTAAACTGACTTAGTATGCTCATCAGTATTGGATGTTATATCTTTTGATATTGCTGCTTGCTGTATTTTTTTATTACTATTTTTATTTAGAAAGTAGATGAAGCTTATCAATGCTTCATGGAGGGACAGAATTGCAATTCCAATTTGTGAAAATTCCATCAATTGTCTATTTATACAACACTTTTCATACTCTTATTTATTTTTTTTAGTTCGTTTGAACTGAAAAATATATATATTTATATTATTTCCCCCTTCTTTACACTTATCTCAGTGCTAATCCATTCATTTGTGACTAATAGCTGGCTGGTTTCCAGAATGCAGAAATCTCTAAAGAAACCTGAAACAGAGCCACATTGTTTACAGTAGTGGGAAGGCTGAAGTAAGTGGCACCTCTCGTGGTAGCTGCATTTTAAATTACTAAAAGAGAACACAAGTGACGCAGCTTAATGAATATTTATTAATGTGCTAGAACAGGAAGAGCTGCTTGATTGGCTTCTGTGTGTTCTGTAACGTGCACGTACCCATTATGGTTTTGGCAATATCAGCTATTAGCCACATCACCATTCTCCCGTTAAACAGACAAACTGCTGTCTTCACAAAGGGGAGGTAAATATGAATTTCACTGTAAATGGCTTGTTGGGGCTGTTTCATGTGGACAAGACTGTGACAAGACCAAGGACAAGTGTAGCTTTTGGCAGGCTTCCAGTCTAACTTGGACTGAGGCAGAATACCAACTTTTAAATGCTTTTAGGACTTCCTTATCAGTAATGAGAAAAGAATTCCTATAAGGAAGCTGTCAAGGTTTAACAAATTTTAGGCCTTTTAACGTGAGATAGGGTAGAAAATTCTAAGAATTAGACTTGGACAGTTGTTCAAAGTGTACCTTCAGATTTTTTTTTTTTTTAGCTTGTTTCATTAACTGAGCCCTGCACAATCCTGACACTTCAATTAAAAGCACAGGCATCAAACGCACCTCTAAAATTTGAACAGTATTCTGCCTCATATATTTTTTTTACTTTCTGTCAAGATAGCCTGTACATAAAGAAATGGAAATGAAAATCAGTTTCTACACAGAACACTGTTAGGGTGAGCAACAGTAAGAGAAGCTCCTTGTCCATTTTCTACATGGGGGCTCAGTCCTCCCTGGGTGAGTGATCTCTGCCTGGTGATTGCAAGCTGCTGAACACAACGTGTGTGATGCCTTGGTGTTTTGAACATCCAGATCGCTTGGTTAGAGCGCTGTGAATGTTGGGTCAGCGACAAGCTGTGCTTTGTGGAAAGGGCTGTGCAGACTTGATGGCTGGGAGCTGGACTTCTGCAGCTTCAGGTCATGTCGCCTGTAGACTGGCCCCCCTAGCTAGTAATTCTGCAGTGTTTTGGGTAGAAATAACTGTCTTTTCCTCTTACTGAAGGGTAAGTCTTGGACTTAGTCTCCTCAAAGTGCTGTGGAGGCCCGTCTTTCAGTCCTTTCCTTGGTATGTTAGCTATCAGAGAGGAATGTCTTGCAGAGGAGAAAATGGGCCTACGTGTCCAATATTAGTCATCTGATAACCAGCTGATACCAAACATTTTGTTTCAAGATATTTGACTGCTGTTTGCCACTATAATCAGTTGGCTTATGTTTGCTGTCCAGGAGGCTGGCCTGCTCTATAGCCATGATGCCCGGTGGGTGGGTGTTGTGAAATGGCGGCCTAGGCCTACTGGGCTTAGCATTAGTAGTTCAAGCTTTGTTCAGAAAACTTCAGGCAAAGGCTCAGTGATGGTAACCACACTGGAACTTGTGCTCTTGATATCGGTCTCAGCTGACTGAGCTGTGACAGCTTTCAACAGATCACATCACAAAAGTCAGTGATGTCGGTTCTTCCTGCCTATACAGTGTGTTTGCGTTAGAGGGTGCTGCTATGGTGGAGGCACAGTCACAGACTTTGCTGGAAGCCTGAAAGCACATATGGAGGGTACTGCCAGGTCTCAGATCAGTATGGATGTTTAAAAAAAAAAAAAAAAAAAAAAAAAAAAAAAAAAAAATTTGTGGTTCTGGGGCTAGCACTAAACTCCTTGCCCCCAGGGTTTGAGGCTCCTAGGGAATATGTAAAACAGATGAAGGCCTCTTAATTTCTTCTCCTGCAGTCCTCTGAGAGGAAAGCACTCAGCTTTGGGTGGTATTCCCATACTGAAATGTAGTAAGAAGATAATAAAGCAATAATTAAATACTTTGGGGGAGCTTCCTTCTGTATTGTAAGAATTGCCATTTTTTGATAGAATTTGTTTGAGAACCACTGAAGACGGTTGACATGCACTGATCCATTTCAGGACCATGTTAGGTAACTATTCAACATTTTCAGTACTTCTAGAGTTACAGGCACATGGTTCAAAAAAAAAAAAGTGGGCAAAGCAAGGCTCCCTTGTCATGGTGGCACTTTGCACACTTAAGGCCCTATGCCAGACAATGTCATGTTCCAGCTGTTACTGAAAAGGTGAGCTGCTAGGCCTAGCAGCTGACTGAATATCAGAGTACATGAACCATCAGCAAAGGTGTTTGTCTTGTTTCTCTAACACCAGAACTTCAACCTGCTTTTAAGGGTTAATTATCAGAGTGTTTGAAAAAGGTGGAGTTTCCCTTCTCTCTGTGAGAAGGATAAAAAGCAGTAATGGGAAAGTAGACCTACCCCCCGTAGGCTCCCCCAAGGACTCTGCCTTCTCTTACTCACAAGGCTAGCTGCATGTGGATTCCTTAACCTGCAAGTTCTGATAGAACTGCATGTAAATAAAGCCACATTCTTCAAAGCTGGATGGCAGAGAGAAATTTTCTTTCCAGCAGCTGCTGCTTTCCAGTTACTAAAAGAAACCAGCAATGACATGTCCCAGTATTTCTTGATAAACAGTTATCAGGTAGGGAAATGAGAGGAAACTAGCTGTCAGAGGAAGCTTTTGCTTGATTTTTTTTTTTCCCCAGGTGGAAAATATAAGGAAAAATATATGTCTAATTGTATAACTTGTGCTGTGCTAAGAAAGCTCTTAATTTAAGCTATTTAAAACACTACATTCTTCTCTAAGAAGAGAGAAAGTATATAGTTTAAGAAAAATAATGCGAAACATGTTACTCATGCTGAGAACCAAGAATGGCATGCACATCAACCAGCACAAAGCATACCCAACATGGCTGGGCTAATCAGAACCTTTCATGAGGCCAGATGCTTCTGCTGGCATAAGGGGAATAAAAGAAAAACCCAAGCAGAAAACAAACACTTCCCTCCTCAAGAAGATACTTAGGGAAAGGCTGATGCAGTAAGAACTTATCAGGTAAAGGAAGGACATAAGTGTTTTACTTACCCTAACCACCACCACCACTCCCTGACAGTAGTTACTGTACATCCCGATCTGTTACTTGCGGTTGTAGGAGGGCTTTGACATCATCTTTCACTAGATAGAATTGCTTTATTACTTTGGTATATTAGATTAGTAGCTGGCTAATGTAATCTGTGTTGAATAGTAAAAAGAAGTTACAACAGCGGGTGCAGATCTGGTGAGGCTGTAGAGATACCATTATACTTGAAGTAAAATTTCTCCCACCAAACACGTGGGTTACATGTCTAAGAACAAAAGTTAGAAGTTGTAATTAAACAATGAAGTCAGACTTGTATATTTTTTGATGGGATCTTCAACAAAGAACAAGAGAGGAACAAGAAAATCAAGAAACAAGTACTGAAACAAATCTTCATGTACGCCAAAAAGGCTACATTTTTTTTTTAATGTTGTTAGTGAACTTACTCTTTTGGAGCACAGTTTTTATTTTTGGTGTGATTAAATTATTGTGATAAATATCTTCTGCTTTAAGCTGCTGAGAAATACCTTTCAGATGTCTTTGCTTTCAAACTGATTCTTGACAGCGTTTCTTTTAAAAGCATGAGTTATGAAATGGAGCAAAGCATAAGATCTATGGTTACATGACAAACTCTGGACTGTATTTACTTGCTGCTTTTTGTCCTCTGTGGGTAATTTTGGCTGAACAGTGATGCCAACTGGGTGATGGTCCCAACTGAATGTTAAGTGAGGGAGTGATACAACTGGTCTTTCTGAGTGTTGAAATCAATGCAGCATTGAGGAGGTCAGAAAGGGTATAAAAGCGCATAACTCACACACCTCATGTTTTTCTTTAAATGCTCTTCTGTTCATGGAGATAGCCTTGAAATCTCACTTCTGTACCCCTGATAAATTCTTTTGCTATCCTCATGCATGCCCAGATGCTGCTTCTTGTTCATCCTTCTTTCCTGACCAGTGTGGGTCAGCACCAGTGCAAGATCGAGAAAGGAATAAAATATAAAGTACCCTAAATTGTTCTACTTTACATGAAAGCTGTTCACTTTGTCACTTCTCTTTTAAAGCACCACTTTGTGTTTTATTTCTCTTGCTCTTTTCTAACTGATGCTGCAGGTATGGGCACATGCCTTGTGATACTGTGCTTTTTTCTTTGCTTGTCTGAGTCTGTTCTAGGATTATTTCTGTGTGGTAGCGTGGTCACATCGGCTGTTTCATTGTAATGCTGGAGTTAAGTGGAGTGTACAGTTTGTGCTTTTAGCTTCAGTGAACTTTGTCATTCATTAATTGCCATGGACTTAAATTATTTGTTGATGTAAATTACTTCTAAATCTTTTACTTCACACTCAAAATTACGATAATTGTAAGTAGATGAGCTGAAATGACAAACCTAATGATGCAATTGCTTCCTGATAGAGCTCTTTAGATAAGAGGCAGTAACAACTTCAGTTTTGCCTGTGTCTCTAAGGACTGTATTTTCTTCATCACATAAGACTCCTATACCTATCCAGGCTGGTCTAATTTGTACATCTCTCAGTAGAGCTGCTTGGCCAAAAAAAGAGTGGTGCTCCAAACAAAACGATAAATAGCCAATATGGAAAATTGTTCAAAAGCAATTTTATTTCATTGAGAACCAAATGAATGTTGAGTTTCTATATGACTGTTTCATATGGGTTCTGAATTGTACAGCATTACAAAAGGGATGCAAATACTTTCCTCATTGCTTCACTAATCAAATCTGGACAAATATTACAAATATGATCAATCTTATGTCTTGCTGTTCCAATATATGCCACAACTGTGCACAAGCTGGGAGGAAGAAGAAAACTTTCAATCTCCATATATGGTAGACTTTAAATTGTGAGTGGTTTAGAAAGTTTTGTGTTAGACAAAATGGGAAAGAGTCTTTTTATAGTTTTGTTCTTCATTTTTAGCTCTTGTTATTCTGGTCTTGCAGGAGCCAGTGTACTAATTAAATCATTTTGCCTTCTGAAGCCTGTTGGTCATATTTTAATTGTGCTTTCAATGATCTTTTTCAAATAAAACAGAATGAGAAAAGTCTGTTGGAAAATTTTGTGATTTATATTTAGATTTTTGGTGCAGTTTGCTTCTCTGAATGCCTCTGTATGCCTAATTGCTTAAGCCTGATTGTTTTCTAAGCTGTATTAAAAACACTTCTAATATAACAATATAAAATTATAGTCTTACTGAAATAGAAACTATAACTTAAGATGGCTTGATGTGGTGATGTGGATATCCTGGTTTTTAGACAAATTTTAGAAGCGTCTTGCTAAGTAGTTGACTTCTATTCGTATTGTCTCTGTTCCTTTGAACACTTCACAATTGCCTGTAGCAGCACAGCAGCAGCATCTAAACCCCTCCTGTAGCTGACAGATGCCAGAAGTACCAAGCAGTGCTTTGGTTGCCCCCGATGAATGGGGCAGCGTTTGGATCGCCGAGGAAAGCAGGCGCCCAGGCCATGCGGCTTTCCGCTCCCTGAGGCCCACAAACACGGCTGCCTCGGGGCAAGGCCTGCGCCCCTGGGGGCGGCTGGAGTCCTGCAGCTTACCCTGTGTGTCCGAGCGACTCTGCTCCAGCTCTTATGGCTGGCAGCCAGTTCAACAAGGGTGTAGGCCCTGGGTAGTAAAGAACGAGGTGGAGGTGACGCTAGCTGTGAGCCAGCCTTCTTCCAGACTCTTCAGCTGTTTAGTGAAGGCTGTGTTTCCCAAGGAAACAGCATGCTAACTTCTTCATCTAGCTAAGTTTCTTACCTACTGGCACTTCAGCTCTGGTTCCTTCACAAGTTCTTTAAAAACAAAGCCCTAATGCCCGGAGGTTTTCCAAGATGACTACTGGCATTAGCATAATATAAATATATGACAGTCTAGTCCTGTGTCCAGAAATCCTTCCAAGTTACATCATGGCTAAAACCTCACTGCTTCAGAGTCATGAGATGTGCTTTTATCAAACCAATTTCTCTACAATTGTTGTAAACTTGTGTTAGTGGGGCCAGATAGTTCTTGGCACTGGTACTCTTTCTTCTGCTGATGTGAAGCGCAGGCAGGGCAGATTAGCACCTTTCTACAAAAGGCTGTAGATGTATTCTGGCTGGTTGACTTCACTTGTAAACCTTTCAGTGCTGGGTAGAAAAAGCTATTTTTGTAGCCAAAACGGCTGACAGAGCCAGTGCAGGCACAAAAGTGAAAGGAATTCTTTGGAGAGTAGTGGAAAAAACCTCTGGATTATTTAGACCGCTAGTTTCACTATTGCACTGCACAGTGATCGATAAATCCAGACTAAGTTGCTAGAGACAAAATGATTAGCGTGCTCTCTTAAACTCTTTTATCAGTAATTAACAGTTAACTCCTTGTTTGCAGAGCAGTTGACCCTTTGTCAAGGCTGTTGGAGCAGGTAATTTGTCTGGATTTCTTCCTTGTTTCTTGATGTCACCTCTGAGGCTGGAAAAAAAAGTACTGTACCTTAGCAAATTGGCTGGAGAGGCAGAGCTAGACAGAACAAAATTATCGCAACAACTGTTTTTATTTGTACAGCATTTTATATTACTTTTATGACTGATAGCAGAGGTGGATTTTTCCTTCTCTTCAATACTCAGCAGTGTAAGATTATCTGATTTTAAATGTCAGTGAACAGTTCATCCAGTGAGCTCCAAGTGCAAAGACAGTACAGGCTTATCATCCTCTGAGCAATTTTATCTTGCCTTAGCACTAACCACGTTGCTAGGAAGTAATTGCCATGCTGATATAGCAGCAATAGAAGTTTAACTAAAGCAGGCCCGGTGTCATTTGCTCTGTGGGTCTCTTGCTGCGTTTATATTCTGGAACTGAACTCGATAACGTGGTTGCTGTTCACCCTCCTGATCCAGTAACTGCTCCACGTGAGGACGTCGGAGTCCATGTGCAGGCCGGGTTGGACAGGCAGGCATCACACCTTCAGAAATGTAGGGAGCTGCCTAAGTCCTGCCTTATCAAGGCTTGTTGGTGGGACTTGCAGGAAACCCCCACGTGTTCTACATGAAACAAAACAGCGCTGCTGGGAAGGCTTTGTGGTGCCTGAACTTCTCAATGGTGCTTTGGGCCATGCTGTTCCACCTGGCTGTGAAGACAGGTGTGGTAGGGCTGCATGGTGCTCCAGCCCTGCCTGGAGTACAGGGAGGTCTTTAAAACAGCCTCAAGGCTACTGCCAGAGCAGGGATTTGTCCAACAGGGCTATGATGCATTGGCTGTTAATCTAGAAGCAATTCAGGATTCATATTCCATAAATTGTATTATCTTAAAAGCATAACAAATAAAAAATCCTGATGTATGACAGTGTTAAGTATGTTTAGGGGGCAAAAAGTAAGTATTGAATGTCAAGAGAGAGGGCAGATTTTAAAAAAAAAAAAAAAAAAAAAAAGAGGGATGGGCTGAGTTGGATACACAAAGAAAAACTGTACTGGAAAACAAGAGCGGGATGACCACCAACAGAAGCCGTGGTGAAATTACAGCTAAAATGAGAAGTTGTGAAAGTCAACAAGATAGAAATTACATCATTCACTGTATTGGCACCTGAAATGAGATTATAAATATCAATTATCAAGTCATCTTTCATTATTGTAAGATTATTTCAACACCAGACAAAACTCAGCAAAGAAAACATATGGTCAGGGGCTCACAAGCTGGAGGTTCTAGAGGCTTCTAGAATATTGTCACTTTTGAATATATATATATACACACACACACATATATATATATATAAAGTTGTGGACTTGAACTAGACTAAGCACTTATTGGTCTTGTGGTTTAACCTGGACAGCAGCTAAGAACTCTCTTAGGAAAGAGTAATTAATAGAAAATATTGATGGTTCCTACTGCTGAGAAGTGATATCTGCCATGGTACTGAATGATTCATTAATAATTTACCAGAGCACGTGAATGGCAGGTCTTTATAACTGCAGATGTCTGAAAAACTGCTTTTAGAACTTTGAATTGAAAGGTGTTTTTTTTCTTGTGTATTTTTGCAAGTAAAGTTACAGTTCTGTGCTGTTTTTTTTTCACCAAAGCAAAGGCAAAACAGATCATGACATAATAAGAAGTAATACCTCCATGAAAGGGAGTGTGTAACCATTTCTTTAGTGGGGAAAAAATAAAAATAAAGATCTTGTTCTATTTGCTCACCTGTTGTTACTGAGGTGATTACTGGAATCACCGTTTGCAGACAAGAAGTGTGGGAGAAACAACTATTTGCCTTGGCTGGTGCTGTAGGTGGCAATAGAGCTAGTGATGGATGTTCTGGGAAATTTTTGACTTATCGGTCTGAGATTAGTGAGATAGGCAAGCCAGAACACAAAGCAGAGGTAACTATTTAAATTAGTCAATAGATGAATGCAGTTTTCCTTCAGGACTTGGCAAATAAAATGGCAATTTGTCATTTCTGATTATTGGCACTTCTGGCGTTCACAAAATGCGGTCTTTCAGCTGTGCTTTCACATTATACCGTAGGCCCTTTTCACCAGCCCAGCAGAACACGTGCTCTTACCACAATGTAAAAATCTTCTGCCCTTTGCAGCTCAACAGACAGGCAGTGCTCAGAGCAAGCCTCTGCTCTGACTTCGAGGTTTGAGTTCGCTGACTTATTTCCCAGTGAGTAGCAGAGGCACAAGTCTGTGGGGCTGAATGATCTGCTAGGGGGTGGGATTATGGAAGAGGACCTGCTGTCCTGCCTCCTATCACTGATGTAAATCCTCTGGTGTTTTTTCCCAACTTATCCTCAGGTTTGTGCATCCCTCCTTTCATCATATTCTGAATCTGATAACTCATCTTCATTGGTACTTGCTCGGTTTCAATTTATTGAGGACTTGGGCAGCTATTAAGTGACTCTATTGCAGAGAACAAAAATATTATTTAAAAAACCTTTTTTCTGTGCTAGATGATACCTAGTTGTTTGGATCGGAAACGTGAAGTTGCGGGACTCTTGTTCTGGAACAAAACGTGCTCTTGCAGCTTTCCAACACACATTCTTTTCAAGCTCTTGTGAGCACCACAGAAGCCACTTGCCACATCAGATGCAAGTGCCCTCATTCTGAATTGCATCACTGCGTGGTGGAGTCTGCAGGACTGCAGCCGTTCCAGTGTCTGCAGGAAGTTTGTATTCGAAAGCAACCAAACCCTCATGTTAGGTAACTCTGGCTGCGGGGAACACAAGCCAGACTACTGAAGTAATGTAGGAATAACCCCGTATTTGGAAGAGGTGGAAAAACTTGTTTGTTTTTGTGAGGAATTCATTCATTTACCAGAGACTGGGCTGAGGAGGATTGTAGGATGAAAATGGTAGAGTGTTTAAATGTAATGCTGAGTGGCAGAGCACATAAATAAGTTATATACACAAACACGCGATTTGCTCTCAAAGCCGTACAGTTACTCAGTGGTACTGACAACTTATTTAACGGATAATTCTACTGAGAGAGATTACTGCCACTGTGAAACTTCATTGTAGAAGACTTTGGGGAAGCCTGTGTTAGGCTTTCCCCAGTGCTTGTCCAGTCTTTGCACAGGGAAGGCCACAACCATGGAAGCCAGCTGTCTAATCGGCACATGCAACAAACTGTTGTTTGGGGGGATTTTTTATTAGATCGCACTCTTTCCCTGGTATCTAGTGAACATTAGATCAAATTAAACCTTCGGTTTCTGAAGGGACCTGTGATTGCAACAGCACTATATGCTTGGCAGTACAGTCGCTTCCCTTTCCTCAGATTGTAGGCTCTTAAAAATCCTCATCTGCCCTGTAATTAATGATGAACATCTCTGCTCGTATGATTTGTTTACATCAGTTGTCTACAGTACCGAATTCTGGATGGCACTTCATTGCTACGCTTAGAGTGAGTTTGCCCATCTTTTATTTCCGGGGATTTAAAATCCGAAGGATCCAGAAATAATCTGGAAGTACAAAATCCTTGAGAGAAAAGCCTCCTAACAGTTTATTTTCAGAAGACTACAATGCAGAAACACTGTGTATTCTTATTTACCACCAATCTGTGTAGAAAAGACTAGTCTATACTATTCTTATTTTATTTTGACTGACTCTAATTATAGGCATATTTTTTTACTTTGTTTTTTAGATATTATGTGCAATATGCACTTGTTATATGTTATTTATCATCACCCAAACACGAGGAGTGGATATAAAGCACATGAAAACAGCAGTATAATAATAGAGCATGGATTTCATCACTTCTATCAGGAAAGTAGGCCAATACAGGTCATGCTTCAAGACTCAAAGTTATCTAATTATTGGTTATTTAGGGGGTGGGGTGTGGAAATACTGGCCATCTGTCTAGCAAGTTTTAGGTCAACAGTTTCCATCACTGGATACAGTCCCTTGGTGTAGTGGTTTTTATTAATCTGCAATTTATCTTGCCAAACTTAACGTTTGAAAAAGCCGCCATGGTTTTGATTTTTTTTATATCTTATTGTTTCCTCTAAGTAAGAGGGAAGAATGAGAGAGAATTTTGCCAACTTAGCTATTTTAGAGGTTTTTTTTAAAAAAAATCCTTGTTAACAGTAGCTTTTAATGATTAATGCGAGCAAACGCCTTTTAGTGCTGCCTGCCAGTGGAAAGAGTATCTCAGCTTGTTGAAGTGCTATTAATGAAAATGTGTGAGGCAGTGAGCTGTTATTGCTGCTGCCATTAGTTACTGTTGTTCTGAATCATGTGATTTGATGCCATGCACTGTTAGTGCTGCGCATCTGGTAACGCAAAAGGAAAACCAAGTGAGAGAGAGATCTCTACCAGTTAAGAATGAATCTGTTCTGGGAAAAGAATAGCCTTCTTCCAGCTTAAACAAAAAAAAAATCCCCAACTTTCAGTCATTGCTTGATTTCTAGGAGGAAGTCTTTAATGTAAAACTGATAAGCCTGCCAACAGTATGGGTTGTGACTTGTTAGCAAAATAAATCCAAAACATTGCGTTGCCGTAAAAGTGATTTCCTGGTTGTTGCTTTTTTCTTTTAACCTCCTTTTTGTTTATGGATGATCTCCTTTCTGCAAGGAGAAAGGCATGGTATGCCAACATACCACCTGGACAGCTCCCAGAGGCCTAAACGGTTTTTTTAATTAATTTTCAGGAGGGATGGAGGCGCTTCCTTAAAATAGAAAGGAAATGATATAGAAAGGAAAGCATCTTAAAACAACAGCTGTGGTTTCTCCTGGCTACAAGATAGATGCTGCAAAAGCAAAACCCAGTTTTATTCCTTGTCTGTCTGCACTGACCTATGTTTTTAAGGATGCCTGGTAAGGAAAATACTTAAATGAAGTTTGGGGAAAAATAAGAGTGAGAACAAAGATTTATTGTGCTGTCACAAAACTTCCCTTTTTGACTAGGCAGCCAAGCTGCAGTTGAAAGTAAACTGCTAAGAAGAGTGAACTAGCAACATGGTTGAAATAACCTCAAATAATGCCAAAGACGTGTATCCATCTGAATAAATACTTCATTTCTCTGGTAAAATCATCCCAGAGCATCATGCTACTGGGGTTTATGGGGCTGCTGTCAGAATGACTTGTTCTTTGTATTCCTTGGGATAACGCAGCTTGAGAGGAAACTAGAGAAGTCCCTGATTTTCCATGGCTTTTAGCCTCTCTGCCTCAGTCCATTAAAATTGAGATCTCTTAACGCTTTTAATGAGAATTGAGAAGACATTGTCAGGTTAGTGTGTGAAGGAAACCCAGAGTACGCTGGTACCAGATCAATACATGAGTGAGTCCCCTCTTACAGCTCGTGTGTGAGACAGACACCTGCTGTTACAGGATTATATTCAAACCTCACCTTGTCTAGTTATTAGGGAACCTGAAGAGAAAGGGCTACATTTGAGTGTCCATAGCAAGCAAGAAAAAAAAAGTGAGTTTTTATCACAGGAGATAAATTTGGAAAACTTTGGCACAAGGTATATATAGTACAGTAGACTATATCTTTGTAACAGATGTTGTAATTCAACATAAAATCAACCCTACACCATACGATGACTACACTTTGTAACTTAAGGTTAAGCAAGAAGCTGTACTTCACAATTATTTATTTTTTTGTGGTTTATTTCTTTTACTTGGAAATAACGAGTAAAGCAGCAATAAAAATTTGGTAAATGCAGCAATGCAGATATTTTTTCTTACTTGGCTGCACATAACACAGCATTTATTTTCTAAGAGCAAAACTTATGTCTTTCAAAACGAGCATACTGAGTGTTATTAGACGTTGCGCATCAATAAATCTACAACTTCAGACAATTTTTTTTCTGATAATTTGTAAGCTTTACGTTTTTCACTAGTTTCTGGGGAATTTGCTGAGGGGAGAGGGAAATGAGATAAAATCAGAACTCTTTCATGGGAAAAGAAAGTAAAGGGGGGAAATAGTTGATCAAGTATAACAGATCATTATTATGTCTTCTGCCTGATTTTTTTTCCTGTCTACTTTAAAGCTTAGAAACACTTGCATGCCAGTAGAAACCATTCTAAATTTTCAACCCTTCTGTTTAATGCACTGATGAATTACTGGTATTAGTCTGAAGTCTGTTTGAATTCTTGATGGAGCTTGATTCAAGAAAGTGGCACTAAGAATCTCTTCCATATATGTGTAAATAATTCCCTGTGCTTCATCAAAACAGGGCTGTGTTGGTTCTTGAATGTTCCTGATAGTTCACTTCCTCAGAGGACTGTCAATGTTAACTGGAAAATGTAAAACAACATTACTAAAGTATCACTGAATATATGTAAAAGGAAGGGCTAGGAAGGTGGAAGTTAGGTGACCTGTACTGAATGCCTATTTGTATCCTTATCTATCTGCCGTTCTAAAATCAGCACCTAATCAAAAATATTGATCAATTTTAGGAGAGTGTCTTGCTCCTTATAATGCTAGAGAAAACTAATCTTAATAGTTAGCCTATCTGCTCTTTTGGTGTTGGATTTAGTAAGAGGTGGTGGCTGGATGAGGAGCTTGCTCCGTTTGAGGACCAGGGGCCTGGCAGACAAGGAGCAGTCTGGATGTCCCAGCCTACCCACATCCTTCACGGAAAAGTGCATACGTAGGCAGAAGAAGTAGTCCTGAGGGCATGGGCTGCATGGACTAGCTGCAGGAGAAGTGTTTTTTAGCTGTTCTAGTTTTAGGAAATATCACAAGTTCCCATTTAATTTGGAATAACCCATCAGCTAGTGATGAATTGCTTTGCTGTTGTTAATGGGCTGGGATGTGGCCATTCCCAGTGAGTCACTTGAGTTGCACCTTTTAAAATGAAAATTGAATATAAAATCTGCTAAAATCCTCACTGGCATCTACCTTCCCAGAGCGGTGTCTAGTTCTTGTATTAACAGTGAATACTGAGAAAACACAAAATCGGTGTCCTGAAGATCTAGAAACCAGACAGCCAATAGCAAGATTCAAATACATACTTTTTTTTTTTTTTTTTTTTTTTTTTTGGGGGGGGGGGTGAAGATTACACAACTTATTTTTTTTTAACTGTACTGATTTAAGGTTTTTACTTCTGCTTAACAGATTTGTGGTTGGCAATGCTGACGCTTCTTTCTTGACAATGTGAATGTCTTACTGGGTTTCTTATAGCAGCACATGCTAAAAATAGCCATTGTTCTCCCACCCTAAATAAATAAAAATCTTCAGGGGAAAAAAAAAGAAAAATGTTTTGTATTTCCAATTGTGTTTTAAAAGCAACAACAAGAGCCTTCCAATTTCCTTTAGTTTTGTAAGAGTGGGAGTGATTCAGTCATTAAAAGGAGCAAATGCTTTTGGCCAACATCTGGGAATCAAGTGGAGTTGTTTTTGGCTTGCCCTTCTGTGTCAACAGGGAGGCTGCATTCTGAGACTCCGTAATAGTTTTATTATTATGCACAAACCAGAAAATAAGTCTAGTCAGATTTCCTTAGCTATGCCAGTCTGCTAGGGGCAGAGGCAGTAGAAGCCCATATTAACTTATTTTTGCAAGGAGAGTAATAAGCCGGGAGAGTTAAAGGTCACAGCACAAGCTGCTGAGCAGGCTATGCATTCTTACATAGCTACTTGTCAGGAAGAAATAACACTTGAAGGTTTTTTAATGCTCAGACTTGCTATATTTTCCTTGAAAATTCTCCTTCTGTAAGCAGAAAATTATATATATTATTTTTTAATATATATGTATTTAATCTCGCTGTTGGTCCATTTTCCGAAGGGACAGGGCTGGGTGGGATACTTGGTTCCCTTCATTTCTCTTTCCTCTTGCAAAGACCAGACTAATACATGCATGTGGCAATGGTGCTGCCAAAATATATTGAAGTGAGATCAATGGCCTCTGGTTCAGACTCTAAAAAAGAACAGAACAGATCCAATAACTTTTTTCTTTATCTGGTTGTCCCTCTTGTGGTTGTGGATGGGGACAGATGGTGGATATAGCTGAAAGATTTGCTTACAAACAAAGCAGTGAAGGCGAGTATTAAAACTGACTGCAAAAGAGGTTAGGCAAAGGTCTTCACTGACTGTACTGCAAGCGCCAGGTATTTGTTGTTGCATTTGGTGAGCTGCATCACGCTTCAGACATTGCTAGAGGAAACAGAGCTCACGTTATGGTGTGTGACCTCGCTGGGAGCCTGGGGTTGAATGTAACTTGTAAAGAGTTTCCTGGCCACAGAAATCCTTTTCCTGTGTGACGTGATCTTCTTAAAGGCTTTGCAGGCATGCAAGAACTGTTTTCATCACTGTGCTCCATCTACAAGTAGGTCATAGGTCCCACCTGTAAATATTTTGGAAGCCAAGTTTTGTATACCATGCCACAGGTCTTACCTTCAGAGGCCCCTGAAGACAGTAGGGATGTTTACAAGACAGTGTAATTCTTTGTTGTAAATGTTCTTATTAGACAGATTTTTCCAAGCTGGGAAATCAAATGAGCTAATTCACCTGGAGCCCTAGACTTCAACACTGCATTTTCCTACGTGCATGGAACTTCCTTTACACCTCAGCTGCATTTTGCTCTGCAGGGACAGGGCACTGGGAACTGCACTGAGCAGTGTCGGAGCTGCGGGAAGCCACAAGCTCTTCTGCTGGTGCAGGGATCTGAGTCTTCGCATTCCTGAAGCTGTTAGCAGTAGCCTTGATCTGACACCTGCTGCAGCTTTTTTAAATGTTTTTCTGCACTTTTTCCCTCCGTGCTTTCCCTGTAACACACCAGGTTGGTTTCTGTTAAAGACTTTGGGAAAGTCTGTCCATTTCTTTACAGTTACAGATCCACATTCTGTCAGAGGTCTTTCTCTTTGTGATTGATCTATAGCTTGAAAATAATGGAAGCCCTCAGGAATAATTCTAGGTTTGTGATGCACGCTGTACCTGACTGTTTTATGAATATTCAAGTCCAGCAGTGATGTTTCAGTCAGACTGCAAGCTACACAGAGGAATATGGGAGCGCTCTGAGCCCTGAAGGAGGCAGGAGGATGCTGGGGGAACATTCAGACTTGGGGCTGTGGCTACAGTTCTTCCTGTAGCCGAGAAAAGGATCTGAGCTACCTTCCATGGCATTGCACTGTATAAAAGTACAGTCAGCTAGCATGTCTTTGCCATACATAGGATTTCCGAAGTTGCCTTTGCTTTTGCTTTCCTCTAAAATAGCTTGCTATGCAGCGCTCTGACTGGCGGTGTGGCAGATAAATGTGCCCTTATCACATGTCTTCAAAAGAATTGCATGCCCTTTGCAGATGGGAGTTTATAAATGGGAAGCCTGGAAAAGCATTTACAGCGTGCTTCATTCAGCTCCAGTGTGGTGCATGGTAAGCATGACACCCAAAGCTGTTTTTCAGTAGCTGCATATATAAGGCAGAGCATAGAGCATACTGCATGACTTGCTGATTTAACGTCATGGGGAAAAAAAAAGAGGAGAGTATTGTAGGATTAGCTATGGCTAAATATTGAAAAAATTGTCCCTTGATTTAAATAAGATATAGAAATCTTCCATTTAAAAAAGCTTTTCTGTACATCCTAGATCTTGTGCTCACTATGCCGAAGCAAATGTTCTCAATATGGAAGGTACGGCTCTATGTTGAGGTGCTCCCAAATAATTCCTCTGGAAATGGTATTCACGTATTTAGAGCTGTGCTTAGGTTAAGCACAAGCTAACTCCTGTCTTTATAGAATGTAATTTCTTTGGGACAGGAATTATGATGATTTGTTTATGAAATGTTAATACTTGTATTTAGTAGCTAAATCTTTTAGGGACTCGAGCTTTTACTGTAATTTTTAAAAGCCTTTCATGTCCAAGTTGCCAGATATTGTTTTACCAGTTGAGAGCTGAAAATAAGCTCTGAATTTAAGATAAATAGTGTAAGCATAATACCATCTGAGCTGTAAGGGACATCCTCTCTATCTCTCTCCAGCTGTTTACAGTGTGGCATGACACATTATTACTAATCTAGACACGGTTCTTGAAGATGACTAAAATCAGATTTCTTTGGTATTTGTTATTCTCAAGCAACAATTTCTTAAGGTTGTAGGAGTTTCCTGCCCAAGTCCGGGAAGAAGTATGGAAGTAGTTAGGTGAGAGACTAAACAGTAGAAGGAAAAACAAATGTTTGGTAGTGAGTTTGTAGGTGCATGCAGCTCCTTTTACACCAACTGATTTTTAAGCTTTGCAATCCTAGGACCTCAACACTGGTAACTTGGAAAAAATGCTCATGCTTATGTTACTAGAAGAAAACAGGGATGTATTCCAGTGAGTGCTTTCCATTATGAGTCAGCCAAACTGGGGAGAGATCTCTTCTCTGAGTGTTCCCTTTTCACATAAGTTATAACTTCAGTGATTCTGAAAGTATAGTATGCGAAAGGTGCTTAGTATCACTGAATATATATATATATATATATATATGCACTTATTTCTTAATTAAAGCAAAATTAGGTGTGGTATGCAGGCTGCATGATGCTTCATAGGCTTCTGCTGCACAACAGACATCAGAAGCTGTGCAGCTTTTGAAATTGGTCTTTACCTGTTTAACTTGATAAAATTCTCATTTTTTTCTCTCCCAGCACGTGCTGTGGCTTGCTGATTGTTATGTCAAGCTTCACCACGCTGACCTGATCAGAGAAATATCCAGTAATAGAAATTTTACCTCTGTCAAATTTCAGTGTTAGTAACTCTTGCCCAGATGCTTAATTTTTATCACAAGATTATTTTTCCCCTTTCCTCATGAGCTGCTGGCCCTCCTCTCTGTGAACTTGTGAAGTATGTGATTATGGGAGGTGAGTCTTAAGGAAAAGAAGCATTCAAAGGACTGAGAGCTGCTTCTGAGTCATATTCACTGTTACTGACGCAGATGATTTTTCACCCCTGTCAGCAATAGCACTTGTGTATAGAACAAGTGACAATCTCGTCTGTCTCACTGAGTATCATCAGCAGGGCCATCTTATTTCCATGTCTATTTGCCTTTAGCATTAGTCTTTGAAGCAGAAAGAACACTGCCTGATAGGGCAGCTGACATGGAGGGAAAGCTTTTTGCATTATTTCCTTTAATATCATGAATGTTAGTAAGGGAAATGTGAACGTGAGTTATTGGGATGTGTATTAAAGCTACTCTTAGAGCTGGTGTGCTGACCACAATATTTTTGCTGCACTGATTTGCAAGATGATTCAATTTACTGGAGAACAGTATTACACTGAAAAACTAACTCTCCAAAAGTATCTGAGGCCTTACAACATGAAAATTTAAATCGCAGTGTCTTGTGGGAGCTGTAATTCACGTATTGTGCTCTCCCCAATGCAAGGGGCTTCCCTGGCTGCACTGCATCACTTTCCTTTTGGCTGAGCTGTTGCTGTGGGGGGGGGGAAAAAAAGTCCTTGTCCAGGAGGCACTTCTGGAAGTGCTCTCTGGATTTCTGATGTGCTGTCACTTAGCTTCACTCAAATTATAGGAGTCAAAAGAAAGACCTATTCTCAGTACTGCAACGGAGCACTCCTTTTGCTCCAGTCAGTAAGTCAGCAGTGGATGAGCAGGTACCGGTACTCTGGCAGGTGTGTTGGATGGAAGCTTTTTAGCCACTGCGATGTGCTGCACTGACTGAAGTTCTGGCTGCATGAAAAGTCACATTATATAATGAGATGTTATTGGTTTGAGGAACATTTTTAATTTGACTTTGAGGCTTTAAAGAAAATGTTGTGTCCCAGGGCTTGCTGAGTACACACATTCACTATGCATGCAACCAGGGCTTCGTGGTTCTCTTTACATAAGAAACATTTCCTAATAGGAAAAATCTATCTGGTTTTTTATTATTATAACCTTATCTTTTATCTTTGGAATTTCTTCATTCCACCAAAGTATAGTCTGTTTCATTAATCTAATGTTACTTGTTACTGCTGACAATAGTGTTTATTCCTAAAAACAAAACAGGTGTAGTACCTAGTGCAATTTGTGTCAATTTTAAACTGGTTAAACTTCACAAATGCAGCCTGTGATTTTTGCCTACAATTTTACGCTATTTTCTGTTGTGAATGGTGGGAAGTCTACATCCTAACTGCTCAGATGTAGTAGTTAAACCAACTAGTTTAGGGCTACAGGATCTGTTTTCACAGAATATATACATATAACATATGAGTGAACAAAAAACTATTATATAAGATTTTATCGTTCCAAGGTCACACAACTTTTCTAACATGTAGGATCCATGCTTCCTGCAGGTCTTGTAATCAAAAAGAAAGTCACATAGTTACAAGATTTTCAGGTGAATTGCCTGTATGATAAATGAATCGAAGACATGAGCTTATTCACTTCTGTACAAGATACAAGTGATACTGATCTGGAAATCACTGTTCAGCAGTCATTATATTTTAGATAGGAAAACTATCAGGAAAACTGTCGGTAGATCTCAGAACACTTTATCTGTTTTCAAGCTGCAACACAGGCCTTGATTCTCTGCTTCCTTGAATGTTAAAATGTTTAATTTATTAGTTGCATCTGTAGGGATAAGACTCCAAATTTCTTGACCTGTTTTCTTGCTTCATTGTTTTCTGTTAATGCAGAAGGCCTTGCTGTACCTTTTGGCCATGTCTGCTGTGCTCGTGCTGGTGCCTAGCTGCTTGCCACAGGCAAAAAGTGTTTGTGATTTCTATCAGAAAAAGTTCAGTTAGACTCTGCACCACTGTTATACGCTGTTTGCTCTGCAATTATCTTGACATCTGTACCCATCAGCTGTAATGACACAAAGCTGTGTGTTACTTGGTTGAAATCTTGCATGTATTGTCCAACTTCTTTGGCTAATATTTTCTATTTCTATATCAAAGTTCTTTATACCAAGCTTGAAGTCCACATTGAAATGAGGTGTGTTGCACTTAAAAACAAGAT
Organism: Nettapus auritus; assembly: GCA_011076525.1. Classification (NCBI taxonomy): domain Eukaryota; kingdom Metazoa; phylum Chordata; class Aves; order Anseriformes; family Anatidae; genus Nettapus; species Nettapus auritus. Next base: position 8,303,458 of record CM021772.1, read on the forward strand.
TGGCGCTCTTGTGGGCAGCATCGTGAGGCAGGAACTTTGTATTATGATGGAAGAGCTCTTGTTTTTCTGCTCTGACCCATCAGTGTGAGGGGTTTTATACGCCTGGAACTTGGTATTGTGCACAGCCTGAGTGATGGTAGAGCAGAGCTTTGTTTGAACTTGTGTGAGGACCTTTGTCATTTTTCTCATAGCTGTTGCCCAGGTTATGACCTCATTTTAAATTAAGCCTCGAGTTATCTACGTTTCATTTATTCTTCTCTAGGTAAGTGTTTCAAATGGAAGCAGCCCTGTCGCGCAGTAGCACTGAAGTTGCTCTTTTTGTGCCTGTGGTAGACTTGTATTAAAACTAGGGCTTGGGGAATAAGCACCAGCTCTTAGGGTTCTTGTAAATCAGAGGAAGAAAAAAAAAATCTTTCTAAAGGGCTCGTCTGTCCTTTCTGGGGGTAGCTGGGCATGCTGACTGGGTCAGGAGGGAAAGGCCGGCCTACTCCGTCCAGCAGCCCAGCCGTGCACAGTGAGCTGTTTCCTCGGATCTTCTCTCTCCGTTTTGACTCATCATTCTTTTTTTTCCTACTATGGATCCTTGGCAAGGCATAAACTCTGCAGTGTTTGAACTTCAATTGAAGTTTGAGGCTACAATAAATTAGTATGCTTGCTTATTTTATTACACTCCCCCACTGGTGTTGAGGCCTAGTGTAGAAGGATGAAATAAATTTTTGACCATTTTTTTTCCCCAATACACTTCTTTTTATTATTAACCTGAAGAAAGTTATTTTTCATACCTACTTTTGACTTGACAGTAGGAAGAAATTTCAGTGCAGGATTAGTGGCCTGTGTCATACCTTGTGGTTTCATTGTGTCCTTCAACTTGTCCTAAAGCATCCTCTGGAATTTAATGGTTATCTGTAGGCACTTGGAATTGCCGCAGTACCTCGGCGTTGGGTGGTTGACTTGCTGGCACACATCCTTAGATGAGCCCACGGGAACTGTAAAACCACAGTCTGGCTGGCTGGAAAGTCCTGAAAAATGGGGGGACCCTAAAGGGCTTTGGATGTGCCTACCTGCCACCACTGCACCTCCCAGCCGCTGTGAGGGCTCTGTCCTGTCACAGGACTGCTGCCATTCCTCCTTGCTCTTACTTCAACACAGCTTTTAGCAAACTTCTTTAACAATTTGTTTGTTTTAGAGACAGCTGCTTTCCACTGTCCTTTTTCATAGCTTGCTTGACACTCAGAATATCACCTTTCTACTTCCCTTTCCAGAGTATTTGAAGCACACAAAAGCGGTAGGTTTAGTCATTAAAAGGTATGCTGCTTCAATGAAATACTGCGATCAAGCCTGAACTATGCCCTCCCTCTTATTACAAGGATATTCCACTAGATGTCATCTAACATCACTCTGAAGGCACAAGTTCTCTGTGCATCAGCTCAAACGGGTGGATCAAATCAGTTCATGAGGGTGGATGAACAGCCTCTGCAGAAACTCTACACAATTTGACTGCAATGGATGGTTTCACCTGGCCTGAAAGGGGACTCCTTGTCCAATAGGTCAGACTGTGAGACAAGCAGGCAACTGAGGCATATGTTGAACAGGCTGGTACAGCCTTGCTCCTTTGAATTCTTCCTTACATTGCAAGTGTAAAGGTGCAGAACAACTTCAGTGTCATGAGGGAGTGTGCTATTAGGAGCGAATTACTGCTCGGTCCATTCAGTAGCTGAGATGGACGTGCTTTTGAGGAAGAAAATAAAATAATGAGGGAAATGGAAAAGCCAACAAAACAAAAAGGAGGAAAAAATGACTAGCAAGTCAGAGACGTGAAACTTGACAGTTGCTCTTGCCTGTTCTTTTTCCGCAGATAACTGTCCAGTGTGAGCCAGCTGCAACAGTATATGCTGACCATCTTGATTACAGCATGCTTTTTTTCTCCTCGGTGAGGACAGTGCTTCTAGACAAACTCTTGCTCAAAGCTTTATTTCTTTCTCTGTTCTTTCTTGTGTTTGTCTGTGTAGCAGCATTCTTGTTAATTCCTATGGATTTTCTTTATTTTTCTCTTGCCCTTACATTTACTTTCCTATTCGTGTTTCTATTTTAATGCTCCTCTGTTCGTTAAATAGCTCGCCCACCTACACCTGTTCCATACTAATCAATTTGGATGCCCCGTCTGTCTCATTCTCAGTGTTGTACCCATTCTTTCCATCCACCTACACGCTCCCTTGCTTGCCCATCGCAGGAGAAAGGAGGTTGGGTAGCAGTACGCCCACAAGCTGGCATTCATGAATGTAGGAACACTGCTTGCTTGGGCTTGCCTGGTATTCACCTTCTTGAGGCTGTGTCTCACAAGGGTACATAAACAGAAATGCTGGAGATGTGCCTGGAGACCTAGGACCAAGCACAGGAAGAGAAGTAAGGCATTAAGGGGCCTCTTTTTTTCTTTTTTTTTTTTTTAAAAAAAAAAAAAAAAAAAACTGAGAGCACAAAGTAGATGTTATGATCTAGGTGCTGTTCATACTTGTTGCTCTTTGAGTGGACATAGTGTAGAAATAGTGCATCAAAGCTCTTGCTTTGCTTCTATACAGGTAAGGTGCATTCTTATAAGAGAAATGAGCACAGCTTACAAGTACTCACTGACTTAAAGAATTTGGGTAATTTCTCTACTCATGATTTCTTCAGGTTTGGGCCATGGTGTTGGACAGGCTTTATGTTGCAAATGCACTCTGTAAACTTTAATAGTCATCATCTTAATAAAAGCTGACTGAAGTCAAGACAGAACTGATGAAAACCTTACATCCATTGTATGCTATGTCATTTCTCTTCCCTTTTTTATTCTGAAAAGCCATGATGTCACTCTGTGAGCCTGACATTCTGTAATCATTAAAGCAGAAGAGGAAATCATGCGACTGAATGCTTGGACTAGATTTAACGTAAGCTCTCAGCCCTCCCATTCAGCTGGGCTTTGGAGAGGTGAGTACCATGGTTTGGGTACAAAGCTCTGTGTGCCCTTAGCTCTCCGTCAGACTCTGCAAGCACACTTGCATAAAAGCACAGCAGTATACAAGGCATACTTGCGCTTCATGCAGGTGTACTCATTTTCAAGATGCCAGTTCTCCATGGTTATGTCAGCATTAAGTGATATTTTTTTGTAGTTTGCTTTTAGGGTGAACTTACTGATTACAGCTTGGTCCATGTAGGTCAGAATATTTGACCATGTTAGCCCAGGTACCCTAACTCCAGCTGTTTATTCCAGCATACGAACAGTTCCAAGTAGGATTTTGGGCTGCGTTCAAACATTCTGTGTTCGCTGTTTCCTCGGATTGGCACAGATAAGCACGTTGTCTTGCTTAAACTCCTTGCTGGTCAGATTCAGTTCAATAGCAAGTCTCTTCTCTGTATCTCCAAAGCTGTCTGCTTGACCTTTATTGGATGGCAAACCATATATGAAATACAATCTGGCCTCTTTCCAAAAGTCTGAAAGTAAGAAGTCTGAAATTCATGGCTTTGTAAGTTATTACCATTATGCATAGTGTATTTATTTTATCTTGATAAGTTGTCCTCTAATTGCAGAAGCCCTCCAGCAACGCGTGGTAGATCTTAAGTCTCCTTTTTGTGACTAAGGCCTTTCAGGCTGTGTTTATCTAAACAAAGCCAGGGGATAACCTTAATTCCAACTTTGTTTCTGAGCATTCAGGACAAATTTAAATCATCCAATGAAGCAAGAACTTGTCTGGCAATCTGTGCTCATGTCTAATGACTAGAGTCTTCCTTTCAAGAAGCTTCATTTATAGAGATTACGCTCTGATACAGTTAACCCATGTCTCTGATTGGAAGATGAATATATCTAACTTTCCACCTATTGTCATCTAGTCATCTTTGTGATCTTTGCTTTTCAAACCCATTTCACAGCCACAGAGGAAATGATAACATCCAGAAAGTGCGTTACTTTGGTGTTGGCACAGATGGGTGGCATTTAAGGTGAGGAGTTTATACTATTCTTCACCATCTCAGCTTGTCCTGGCCTCTAGCTTCTTTCATGCTTCATTGTGCAGGATGCTTCTAAATAACAGGCTTTCATGGCTGGCCTTTGTGTTAGTCTCCCACATATAATGAAAAGTTATATCACACTTTAAATTCAATATTACTAAAAACATCTATTTTGGGGAATGAATTTTCAGGAAGTTTTGCAAATTGGAGAGACTAAAATGAGCCTTGTAGTTTCACACTGTGTCTGCAAAGTTGGACTCTTGAGTCCTTCCATAAAGAAAACTCTACAGCTGTGAGAAATTAACTCACTCTGAAAGTTTGCCCTAAGGTGGTACCATGACTTTTTTCCTACTGAAACACTGACAAACACTGAAAATGTTTCCTTGAGCAATGGAACAAAGTTCTTAAAGAAAAGTTAGTCACAGCTGTCAAATCTTAGTTTCTCCCTGTACTGCATCCTGTTTTTCTGTACTGATCTATAGCTGATGGCCAATCTCATTCAATGGTTTCTCTCAGTCCAGAAACAGAACTGCAAATTTCTTCTCTCTTAGGGTATATTTTTTTTTCCAAAAGAGGAAAGCTAAAATTAAAAATAAAAAAAAAGTGAGCTGTTTCACCTATTAAATATTTTATCACGTTGGCAGATAGTACCTATGAGTGCAAAAACTTAATTCACTCTGGCACAAACCAAATCTGGTAAGTTTTAACAGGTAACTGATAATTAACTCTAGCATGTTGAAGAAGGACAGTTTCCACCAGTTACCTAACATATTTACAAGACAGCAACCAGACCTTTTGTTCACAAGTTTCTCTGTGGGGGGGCATGCTTACGGCATGGGCTGTGTAAGATGCGCTGTTTTGGAAGAGTCTGCCCTGCTTGGCAGGGCATGACCCGCAGCTGCGAAACTGATGTACAGCACTGAGCTATTTATGTGCATGGGTGGGGGCAGGAGGAGATGAGTAAGAAATCACACACGAACTTGATAGAGTGCATGCACCTTGTCAATGATCCGAGGTCACAAAACTTAATCCCTTTGATCTGGATGTTCTCTTGGTTTTTTAGAGCCCAAAAAACTTCCATTTAGGTTCAAGGGAAGAACTCACTGCAAAATAAGCTCTGTATGCTGCATTTTGAAAAAGATTTTGCAGAAATCATTTAAAAACCAACTCCCCTAACTCTCAGCTATCTTAAAGCACATGTCTTAAAGTACTTCTAAAACTGTTTCAGCTGTGCCGTTGAACTATTACTTATAGCTGCTTCTCTTCATTAGTTAGATTAAGATGGACAGCACGATAAATTTATGTAAGATACATTGAGATCTTCTGCACCTTGTTTAAACAACCAGCTTTGTATAGCCCTGCTGTAGCAACAGCTATGTAACACTGGGCTTGTGACAGCATCCCGGAGACAGCTCGGCATTTCTGAGCGCTGTTTATCCCCCAGTGAAGCACAGCCGTGTTGCTTGAGCCCTGCAGCGGCCTGCAAGCGCTCCAGAGCTGATGACCTGGGCATCTGACCTGTGGGGCTAGTTTCAGGTTCTTACTGCAGGGGGATTTATGAGATTTAGGGTTGTAAACTAATAATTGCTGGGTTGTAAAGAGCATAATTTCTTTCTGGGGAGGGGAAAAAAAAAAAAAAAAAAAAAAAAAAAAAAAGTTTTAATTCTCAAAATGTATCAAATCATGAACTGGGGGGAGATTTTTGTGGAAAAGGGTGAAAAGTCACTCTTGCCCTCCTCCAATAATCTGATCTATGCTATGCATGACATGAGTGGCAGTTGTTCCCTGGGGGCAGTGTTCGCATCTCTTCTATGCCTAAGTCCTGGGCACCGTCAGAGGGCTGTGAGCAGCGCGCTGCTGTCACTTCCTCACCAGGAAGCTGTTGGGGCAGATCTGTGCTGGGGGCCCAGGGCAAACAAAATAAAGTTTTTTTTTATTGTTTTGTTTTGTTTTTAAATCATAACTAGCTATACTGTGAAATATGACTTCTGTCAGAAGCTTCATACAGGTGTTTGGCTAAATCATGGCAAAATAGTGCAAGTGTATGTTTGTGATGTACATTAAATTCATGTCTATACTAACTTAAAAAGGCTTCTGAGGATAGCATCAGTTAAAGGCACTGCCTGTCTAGAGTGTAGCTGACACTGCATCTTTGACAGGCTTGTGGGGGCACTTTGCAAGTGCTGTAGGGACACTGTGTGATGTACAAAGTAGATGTAGATAGCTGCTGCTTATTAATCCTGTGAGCATGTAATCAGTGCACACAGGGACCTGGTTTCCTAAGTAAATAATAACAAAAAAGCACTGGCGGTACTCTTTTGTCTTCCGTGGCTTTCGAGCTATGCGAACAGTGACGTTTGGTACATGCTAAGTGTGTCAGCAAAGATGAGGATGCCCCTGGTGTGGGAGGCAGTGTTATTTCCTACTTCACAGGAACTCAGTTTATTCCTACTGATCTTGGAAAATCAATTTATCTAAGAGAGCCAGTTGGAGACCAGTTCACATCGTTTCAGGAGAATTCAGGTTTTGCAGTCGGAGACTCCCACGGGTATACGTGTGCTTGTTCTTCTCTCTGCACTAGTTTCAGAAGCAGGAGGCTGTGCCTTGCAGTGACTGCCAGGCTGCTACGACAGTAGGCGATGGAGGAAGCTGGCAGCCACTGCGACATAGCCTCCAGCAGAGCCTTTGTCCTCCCTCGGAGGCCCCGAGGTCCCCGAAGGGTGGCAGTCTTCTCTCCCCAAGAGGTGACGTCTGTGGGTTTACAGCTTTTCTCCACTTGGTACAGACTGGCAGAGCGCGCCTGATGAAGCTCGTGTTGTTCTGGAAAATGGAAAATCCGTCGGGGTGAGCTGGTCTTGTATTGCCACGTCTTGTATTGCCGCCCATGCGATAGCTGTCTCTCATGTTGGTAACTCATCAAGACCGGAGCACACTTGGATTCATTTTCATTACGAACTGTAACGTCATCACAAGATGTTAAGCACTTCAGATTTGGTAGTGCCTGTTTCAGTAGTTGCATAGTTTGAGTAAAATTGCAATTTTTCTTTCTTTGGTTCCCATTACTATCCAATATAGTACAGGCTATGCTTAACGTTGTGTATATTACAGAGCAAACTTAATGCTACCTCTGCAGTGAAATTAAATTACTATTGATAGCAGTATTGGTATTGTAAATTAGTCTAAGTCTTGCCAAAATTATATTGTGTAGTACTAATACCATAAGAAATGTGAATGCTGGTGAGTCACAGCAGTTACTGCCTCTCTATGCAAGTGAGCGTGATTTATCTGCTGCATTCAACACATTGCAGTTAATCCACTTCAGCGCTGAAGTCAGTGATGAAATGGTATCTATATTTGAAATTTGACTCAAATGCTGGTAGCTGGGGGAGTATGAAAAATAAGCAGGAAATTTGGACCTCCTTTTGTCTTTTTTGTTTGGGGGTGGGTGGGTGTTGTCTACGTAGGATCCGGTATTCAGTATAACTAAGGCTACGTCTCTGTAAAGCGAGTAGGAGAGAGAAAGGGGCTTGTGGTGTGAGAGGGAAAAAATAATATTTGAATAAGGAGATGGGAAGTGGTGACATAGTGGGACAGAAGGGAACCATGTGCTTCAGTACTTGTTTTGGCATGTTTCAGTAATTGTAATGGAAAGAAAACAAAGTAAGATGGAAAATGACCATAACTTTTTCTATATTTTGAGTAGATTTAATTGAACAGTTGGTTATTATTTTGCAATAAATTAAACAGAAAAGATGCTACATATCTGCTTGTTGAATACAAACTTTAAAAAAAAAAAGTACAGCTTATATAATTCTTATATAACTTAAAATACATCAATTTTAAAATAAGTCAATTTATAATATATACATAGCATAATATTATCATGGAGCTGCACTCACACTTATTAACACTTCACAGATTTTTTTTAAAAAAAACATTAAACAGCCTTGTCTGGGCATTTTCTTGTTATGCACAAAGTTGTCAGTTGTCCTTATTTTTCTTCTGAACTTGATCATCTCTTCCCAACACTCAGCTTGCTAATCTTGTGCTTCCTAATAACGAGCAGTTCTTTGGGATCTAAGACTTGGTTCAATGTTCACAGTGGAGTTCAAATAATAAATACCATCCAGATCCTGTCTCGTTTCCATGATGTATGGCAGGAGAGGATTTTCTCCGTGCACTGCTCTCACCCTTGTAACAGGCCTGCTAGCTTTTATCCTGCCTTCTCTTGGCCATGGAGCTGTTTGCATCTCACTCATACCTTCTCCCAGGGAGGGCATTCTCCTAGCCAAGATCCAGCCATCCTGGAGGATGTTTCCGTGGGATGTTTGACACAGAGTCTGCTTGCCTCTTCATTATCTCAACCCCTTTATTTTGAACTGTTGGTCTGCAGCTGGTTCAAAAGGTTCAGGTAAACTTTGGATTTCAAAAATCTGGGATATGAATCCCTTTCCATAAGGACATACACAGTTTTCTGGGCTTCATCAAAACTTGTGTGAGTTGGGTCTTGAGCCCTTTTGGCTGTCGCTTCCCTCATACGATAGTCAATATTGATCTGGGAAAAAAAAAGTCATCAACATCTTTAAAATGTACTCTCCTGCAGTATCTATCACTTGGTCTTGTCAGTAAGTAAGTTCCCAGTCTTACAACTCAGTGTGATATTCAGTATCAGAACTGCAAAATGAGGGAACTTAAAGTTTATATCCCAGCTACACACAATAGAAATGCAGTTTCTTAAAAAGTCAGAGGCAATAGAGCTGAACAGCAAATTACCATCTCCGGTGAAACCTCACATTAAAACAAGGAGAAATCTTGTAGAATGAGTCTCCAGTTAGAACTCCGATCACTGTACACAACGTTCAATTCTCTAGCATGTCCCCATATTTTAAAGGACAACAATTAATCCACAGCTCTCTGACAAGCCAAGCTTACTCCAGCGGTCTGACCCCGAACCCCAGCAGTAATTCAGACTGTGCTGACTTGGAGAGAGCAGCATCGTGTGCTGAGCCACTGGTGCTGCGACTGAACTTCTGCTGGCACTGTAGTAGTGCCGGCCTGTGTCGTGTGACTGCACTTGTGAGATCTGATCGACTCGTGGCTGAAGGCGCTAACAGTGCAAGCATGCACACACAGCATGTGGCTGTCATCTTCCTGTGTCAATGAATTTACATGCATCTCAGCGAAGGAATGCTTCCCTCCCCTCAATTTTCAGAATCCCTTTACTGTAATTTTATACAGATTAAATTAACACTTACCTGTTTAATAGCATCTGACTGGACAAACTCCTCATAAATCCTCTCTGCTTTGCCGTGTAAGTGATCAGACTTGGTTTTCTTGTAATCCTCGCAGGCCAGCCAGAACTCAATGTTCTCCTCGCTGAACTCTGACTTCAGGAACTCCCGAAAGACACCTTGACCACCTACAGCCAACACAAATGCACCATATGTAGCATGATGTTTGTGACCAGGGATGATAAAAAAAATAAATAGTTTATAGCAGGAGTTTTATTGAAATCTCTGGTATAAAAATCTTGCCAAAATATAGTGTTCTCCCTTTCTTTTTACATACTGCAAATACTCCAGTTCTAAGGGGGATGGGACTCTTCCTAATGGCGTTCAGTGGCTTTCAGATTTAGGCCCTGGGTACCAAAACATATTGTCAGATTCTAGTCTTCCCTAAATACCTGTCCTAGGGTACAGCTGAAGGCAGAATTCCAAGTTAAATCAGCGTTGTACAGGGATGGAGAACTGGTTGAAAAGCAGTGAATTGAGCTTTTTTTTTTTAATTATTTTTTGTTTATTTGCTATACTATAGGTATGAAACAGGGCAGGGGAGACAACTTTTTGGAATCAAATTGGAATATTGGAGCTGTGAATAACTGAAATGCAACTGGTCGTTCTTTGTCAGTGTTTGCAGGATGCTACAGCTTGGCGTATTTGGTGAAATTAGATAAATTTTTATCTGCAGAATAAGAATAAAGTAGTACTAAAGTAAAGTACTTACTTTGGCTGGCCAAGAGCTTTTCCAAAGACTGGGACCACTGTATTACTTCCTCTGCAGAAAGCCTAAATTGACAAGAGAAGGAAAAGGCTTTAGATAAGAAATCACATGTTCACTTGTATGTTTAAAGCAGACAAGTTTTATAATTGATTATTCTATTCCAGAAATATGTAACACATTTATTAAACTTATGACTTCCTCAATGCAGATCTGAGAGCCCAGACTGAGGAAAAATAATCGGAGAAATGGAAAAGCAGGCATCTATGAAAGACGAGCTGCTATTGTGACTATGACCAAATCCTTTTGAATCAGTATTACTGTTTCCATATTTCTGAAATGAGACTAGGGATACCCTGGCTATTCCCTTGACCATGAAGCGTCCTTTTTTGTAAACCTTTACAGATCTGTTACAATATGCTTCTGAATAAAATAGATTTAAGAGAGGCTTCTTCTTTCCCCCCATTTGATGCAAATATAATCATCGCTAACGATGAATTTAGGAAGCGGAAATTATGAATGGAATTATAACATTAGTCTCTTTTGAAAATTTCAGGCACTATTGTTGTATTAGAAATAATTTGTTGATCTAGGAGTAGCTTAGAAGCCAACAAACAGTAGTTAGAATATATAGCAATCTAACCATAGACTTATTTTTGTACTTACATGACATTTCTAGAGTTGGAAGCCTTAATCCCAGATTCAAGATGCGGGACCATGCACTTCAAATAATTCTTGAGATCGGCGCCACTGAAACCAATGAACAGACATTTTGTAATCCTTTACAATTGCAGTTGCATTTCAATTCTACAGAAATTCCTTAAAACTTAAATAGAGGCAAACAGCTCAATCCTATCACTGAAGCCTGTGAAGTTGCATATCCGTGTAATTCTTCTCAAAAGACTGACTGCCACTGTATCCAAAAATCTCATCCTGCTTGCTTAAATTAATCAATTTGTTGGTTTGTATTAGCTCAAGCCACTTTCAGTGATGCTATATTCCTGGGCTTTGAGCAGGCTTGGCTGTCATTTAGCCTGAAAAAGGCACTAATTCTTAATCTTCATGATCCAGAGTTATTTTCATTTCTAACACATTAGAATTTATACTGAGACGTGTATACTTACAAAGCCTTTTGCTTCTTTTTATGGATTTTGCCTTCTGCAAGCTTGCAGTCGTCTTTTCCATTTAATTCATTCATGTTGTGGTGGGAGAAAAATAATCCTGGCATTTTACTTAGCCGTGATGCGAAGCGCCTCGTGCAGCGATAATCCTCCAAGCACCAAATGCCGGTTCCCCGACTGCTACCTCCTTTTATTGACGCAGGCAGCCCAGCTAGCTGGTGTGAACAGATCTGTTTATCGTGCAGCCTCACCGCAAACTGTGGAAGTTCCCTTTTTTTCAGTGCGCGGTGACGTGAGTCTTTTGAGAAAGAAAACAGACAGCAGCGTCTCGTGGTTGAGGTTAAACCGGATGAGACTGAATTACTTTGGGTTTGTTTTGTGTGTCTGTGTTACACCCCCCATCAAAAAAAAACCTCCAAAACCTTGAATTCTTGTCCCTCTCTGATTGGTCTCCTCAAATCAGCAGTTTGTCTTGAGTTTATCTAATGGGCTCCAAATATTGCAGTTTAATCTTGACAGAACTCACCTGCTACGTGCCCGTTACACCAGGTGTGCTCTGAAATTGCATACTCTTGCTTCAACTCATCACATCGACTGTAAACTAGAAACAAGTGCTTTCAGATACACCAGTATTAATATTCCATATGTAACAAACTATTTGCAAGGCATGTATGTACCAGTTGCTCTTCAAACAAGAATACTGTTCAAATAGAGGCATCTGACTCGTTCAGCCCCATGTGCAGTGCAGATATTTGAAAGTGATTTTCATAGGAAAGGGTTTTGTGCAGTGAAAACTTGGGGAAATTCCATTTAATTTCTCCAAGTCAGATTATTTGGAAGTACACTGACATATTTCAGGAAAGTCTCTAAAACATGAGGTGATTCAGAACGGTCTAAAGATTGATGTAGGTTACAGAGCTGTTGTTTGTAAAGGCAAAGTGAACACTGCAGGGTGTTGGAGGGAGATGTGAATTCCACTGCAAAGATGACACCATGGATATAAAGCAAGATGAATTACTTGTCACCCTGAAAAGGGAGAAATTGCCTCTGTTTATTTGTCTGGGTTGCTTTAGAGGTGTGAGTACTTCATCTGGTCCTTGGACATCTCCACGTTTTTTTGTTTGTTTGTGTTGTTTGTTTGGTTTTTGTTTTTTTTGGACAATTTCAAAAGTTTTCTTTTCTTAAATAATGCTTACAGCTTTGATTACCTAGAAATAGCTCATGAATGTTTTGTACAAGGCTGCGTATGGCTGTGGTAACTGAGTTGTTCACTTATTTACAGTCCCGTAGTGGACTGGTACAAAGGACTCAGGACGATGATGCACATGCAGGGACACTCTGTATCAGGATGGTTTTGACCACAGGAGGCTACTGATCCCCTGAATGCTAGTAGTGACATAAATGCCTCTGTATAGTCTGCACCACAGGAAACATTTATCTTCACGTTATCAGGTAAACACTGACCTTCACGCAGACAGACTTATTTACTAACTGTTCTTAACCCCCCTGAACAGGACAAGAAAGGAAGGAAGAGATGGTATCAGTACCGTATTTGTTTTCATACCTAGCGTGAACAATGAGAGGCTGAGGGAGCTGAGCTGCTTCAGGTTGTAGCTCTCCTCAGTGAATTACCGGGAGGGTTGTAGGGATGCTAGATCCAGACCCTACTCAAAGGGTGCACTGCTGGTTTTCTTCTGGGAAAAAAAAGTTACAGCAAGAGCGGAAACAATGGAGCAGGCTGTGTCGTGACTGAGTAATCCACCTCCCTGGAAATATTCAAAACAGACCAAGTCATGAGCAACCTGATGTAATTCTTAAGCCTGTTCTGAACAAAGGTTGCACTAGAGGTCTCTTCTGAACTAATCTGTGATAATGTTCTATAAAAAAAGATTTGAGGTGCTTGTACTTCTTCTAAGGTAATACAGGATTCTGAAGTAAATTAATCTGTAGTATCCTGGACCAAGTCTTCAGACACGGGCAGCGCACGGTGTATTTGTACGCTTAGATTGCCGGATGGGTAAATGCCCACTCCTACATTTGGGGAGATCTGGATATATAAATGAACATTCATTTGGAAGTTGAATTCAAAGACTTCATACTCCAGAACTGAGTGCAGACTGGTTCAGCTCTCACTGGAAACAGAGGAGGCGAGGGAGCCTATTCTCTACCACATCTCTCTGCACTTTGCAGCCACAAGTTAAAAGAGAGGGAGGCACCACGGGGACTTCCAGTTACAAGCAGCTGTAAGGCACCAGTTAGGCTCTGTGAGTCTAGGATGAGGGACTAGACAGACTTGCTCCTCTGAAGAACTGGCTGGTTTCTTTCTTTGTGCCCAGTATCAACACAGGACTGCTGGTTTGTTTGTCAGACAAGGAATGACTACTGCCCATCGGAAATGAAATTACTATCTTTACCTCTGGGATACGTTAAAAATATCAGTACATGTTGCAGGTGTTGTTTCAGACCTTCTAGAAGGGGATTATTATGTGCTACTGCAAGGACATTGAAGATAAACTTCTTGCGATAAATGTTCTCTAGAGTAAATAAGGAGTAAAATTCTTTTGACTTACATCCACGTAACACTGCTGTACCACAGGATCTGAATTACGTTTACCAGATAATTTTTCTGGTAGAGGAGATCAGTTATGTTGGTGTTGGACAACAGTGTAGTTTGAAAAGTGAAACAAATTCACTTCCTATCCTTGTTTCCTGTAGACAGAAGGCGTAGTCCAGGCTCTGGTAAGATTGAGTGTGATGCTATGAGCAATAGTTATGTCTTGCCTCCGTGGAAAGCTATTCAGATATTTGGAGGTCAGAATTTTATTTTATTTTATTTTTTTTTTCCAGTTTCGTGTGATGGTTGGTAACAGACCCATCTGTTTCATTTCCCACTATCTTAATCTATCTAGAAGGTAGTTTTCCCTATTTCTGACTATGGATTGTTGCTTGAAATGCTTCCAATAATAGTTGTTCTCCTTTTCTTCTATTATATATATATATTTTTATTACTATAATAATGTATTTTGAGCCTGACAGTTTTAGAGCTTATTAGAACATCCCATTATCTGATACAGAACCCTGTTTGTCCTGGGGCTGGTATCACCGCTATTTAAATCTGTCCATTGGACAGAGATTTTTTTTTTCCAGTAGCACAGCTGGCTATCACTAGCTGTTCTTACTGCTTTTCAGTTCTCTTACAGACTTGTGATGAGTAATTCATCTAACTTCTTAATGAATAGAAGAGATTAAATGTGCACAGAAGAAACTTCTAAATACTTGCTCTCACTCTGCCTGTTCCTAGGCTTTATTTCCCATTCAGTCTAGCAACCACTTGGTGGAGTGCAAGAGAGCACGTGAGAGAATTTCCAAGATTACAACACTGGACAATTTTAGGTAAAACAAAGACAATAAAATTCCTATGAACTTTCTGTGTGCCACTTGCTGGTGTAAATGACTCCAAACTTCTCCTTCTGACTTCTGTTTTTAGTTTTCTTTTAGGTTTTTCTGACAGGCCTTACCCTCATTCCTTCTCCACTTCAGCCAGCTTTACAGGTTTTTAGCTTTACTGTGTTCTTGCTGTTTACCATACACTTCTCTGGATGTAACTGGTCAAACTGGTGCTGGGCTGGAGGGCTGAGCTCCATGGTGCCCCGACAAGCAATGTTGTCCCAGTAGAGAATATTCATCCCCTTGACAGTTGTGCGCTGAGCTTTAGCTTAGCTATGAAAACAAGTTATTTCTTTGAAATGCTAGTCTTTCTTACGTGACCTAAAGAGGCAAATTACTGATAATCCATCTCTTAAGCAAAAGGGGCACTTAAAGGAAATAGAAACTAGTTTCTGTGTGAAGAGGAAATACTGCTCATTCTACAAAAAGCGGGGGGTCTGCTACTGGGTGGTGGGGATAATTATTGGGAACATTAAATTTATTATCTCCTGTCTATGATAGTCAGTCCATAATGTAGTGATGATATCCCTTATGATTTTTCTTGTAACTCTTTCTGTTACAAGTGAATGACATATTAATCTGTGTCTTTCTAGGCACTAGCACTTGTCTTGCAAGTGCTTTTAATGGTCTCACTGTTGGTGTTAGACTGATTTGACTGGGAACTGTTTTTTTTATATACATATACATTTATTTATTTGGCTTGAATTTTTGGATATTGCGCATGTTAGATTTTATTTCCAATTAATCCAATGGGAGTTTTATTTGGCAATCACTAAGATGTAACCAGCACTGAAAGAAAACTTTTGTATTTGAAAAATATCTGAAGGCCAGTGCCAACCTACAGCAAGGGATGCCATGCAGTGAAATTTGGGTAGATATCTTCCACTTAGTTCTGTTGTGTTTTGTTCTTTGGGCAGCTTAAAATGTGCAACAGACATGCTTCGTGTTTCAGTTCATGCGTGACAATGACAGAGACAGAGACTAGAGTCTGGAGGACAAGCAACCAGACCTTTCCTGAGTTTTTAGCTCTTTCACTTCCTTCATCAGTATAAAATGTCTTCATAGAAATGCTCCAGCAGACAGCCAGTTCTGCCCAAAATTGCCCTCTTGTCTTCTGAATTATCAGCAAAATGCTTTCAGGGGATTTTTTTTAGGGGTTCCCCCAGCTTCTGTGGAGGACCTCATGGAATTTTTCATCATGATAGAGAAGGAGTGACTTGTCAGGAGCTTTGAAAGCACTGTGGAGAAGACAGCCTGTAAGTGAAGTGTTCCATATGGATCACTTGGAGATCAAAATATAGCCCGTTCACTGCATCCATCACGGAACGCCTATAATCTGTGTAAAGAAAAAGAAAGCCTGTCTACCTCTAAATGTTTTTACGCTGTCCCAATGGGCACTGAACTCTTGGGCTGTGTGACTTCAGTCATGTTACTAGCTTCTCTGGTACTTCATGTGGCTGTTGTGAGTCACCATTAACTATTGGAAATCCTTAATTCAAAAAAAAAAAAAAAGCTGAATATACATTGTTCTAACAAAAATACTATTTTCTCTGTGGCATCTTTTTGAAATTTCACAATTTCTTTTTACAGAGAAATATGAACAATATTTTATGATAAATGTTGTTAGCACTCAGCAATCCTGTTTATACTGTAGAGCCAGTGCAGGGAATTTTATATGCTTATTTCCTCCTCCTGCCAAAGCACATCTCTCATAATCTGAGGTATGCACATACCCAGTAATTCTCTCTTTTCTTATGGCCATTTCTTAATTAGGGTATAATAAGCTTATACAGTTTATCAGAAATCAGATCATTTTCATTCTGGGGCTTTCCATCAGAAATAAATTAACTGCTTTATTTCTGTGAATTCAGGGGACTTCTGGTTCTCAGCTGTACTGACTGACACCTGGATTGAAGAAAAAAAATGCAGTACAGTGAGTTTTGGCGGCTGATGGTGATGCTTCCTGTGTCTGTTGTTCGGCAGTGCAGGAAATGTGTTCACCACGCACTATCTGGGAAACGCACACATTTCTGATTGCCTACTCCACATTTTGTATGCGCTCGCATATTGGTGCACTGAAGCAGGGCAACCTTTCTTTAAGCAAGAAAATGTGAGAAGAAGGTCTGAGGTGGTGAGGTGTGAAGCAGAATTTGCTGAGCGTTCTTGCTGTGAGCAGGGAAATGTGCTATGTGAACACAATACCAGTTTAGCTTTTGAAAACAGCAGGCTTCCTCTTCACCTGAATCTTAATGGAGAAAAATCAGATGCTGTTTCTTTTACTGATCTGACATGTTAAACTGAGGTACCCTTTCTTTCTTAAAACAGCGGTTTGGGGTTTTTTTGATTGGATATGGACAGCAAGCTAAAGCTTTGAAAATGTTTTTATGCATTTTTGAACAGGAAAAGCAATACCAAAGAATTAGGTGGAGTTCTACAGAAAACTTTTTTCAGCATAATTATGAACACTTTCAGGAAACTATTTCATACTTGGTGTTATAAATTTCTTAGCTAAATTATCACCTCAGTGGAGGCTTAGCTTTCCCTCTGACCATAAAAATCCTCACAGAAGTGAGTTCATCTGAAAATTGCCTTATGTTACTGGAAGCCATTCCAGACGCAAGAAGGGCCCGTCTGACACTTGGGAAAACAAGTAGCTGTATTGGGATACTGGCTTGGCTAAGCAAGGCACTCAGGACAGCTCGGACTCAAAAAAGCACCACCATAGAAGGGATGGAAGAAGGGACAGACTGCAAAGGAGGAATTTAGAAATGTCACCCAGATGTGTAGGGATGCTGTTGGAAAGCCAAGCTCCTTGGAAAACTTGGAAAGCCAAGAGTTGAGATTTGCATGGGATGTAAAAGGACACAAAGATCTGCCACTACATTAGCTGTGAAAGGCTAAAATGGGAGGATGAGGGAAGAGCAGTGGATATCACCTTGACTTTAGCAAGGCTTTTGATGCTGTGTCCTACAGTATTCTTGTGGAATATAAAGTTAGGACATTACAATCATACAGATGAACCACCAGATGAATAAACAAAGTGGTTGGATGGTTGGGCTTAGAGGCCGTTGGTTAATGGGTCATAATATACCTGAAAGGCAATAACAAATGGAGCTCTGCGAGGGTCTGTCCTAGGATCTGCTCTGTTTTACATCTTGATCAGTATCCTACTCTTGTCAAGGTTTCAGATGACACAAAGAGGAGGCCTGGAGTGCAGGGCTGCCTTCCAGAGAGAACTAGACAGGGTGGAGGAAAAGGCAATTGTCTTCTGATATCCAATAAGAACAAACGCAGAGCCCTCCACGTGGGAAGGAAAACTGTGTGCATCAATGCAGGCTGGGCGCTGACCGGCTGGGAGCAGCTCTGCCAGAAAGGTGGGGTGAGAGGGGTAAGCGCAAGGCTTGGCAGACAGCAGTCGGCATGGGCTGGCAGTGTGCCCTGGCAGCAAGAAAGACTGACAGTATCCTGGGCTACATCAACACAGCACAGCCAGCAGATCAAGGGAAGTGATTTACCCCCTCCACTCAGCACTCCGCAGACCACAGTGAGAACTGTGTGCAGTTTTGGGCCCCGCCAATACAAATGTCACTGGCAAACACAAGCAAGTTCAGCAGGAGGCAACCAAGATGGGCAGGGCTGGGGCATGAACGAATATTGTTATAGAGCTGTTATTCAGTTAAGAGTCCTGCTTAGGAAAAAAAAGTAATTGTAAAAGCTAATCGAGGGTTCCAGTTTGTCTTTTTTGAATGAGAACTGCACACTGAAAGTGCATCGGTCAAACTATCGCTTCCTCCATCTCCCTCTGAAAATACTTGCGTGGTATACAGGTAAAGTAGCAGCAATTTATTTCAAGAAATAGGAAAATGGAAGATAGCGATATATTCTCCATCTAAGTATATACAAAGATATAAGAGCTAGCGATCTTCGGGGTTGTTATGTTAGAACCAGTTCTGTTTGTGATGAACCAGAGGAAGACAGTTTAGTTCCCTCTCTTGTCATTTACTTTGCATCTCACCTGTTCTCTATTTCCGATTACCAGGTATTAGAGCACGTGCAACAGAAAGACTTGAATTTACTCAAAGTCATCATACTTGCTTTTTTATGTGGGACCTTGGCACTCCACAAGGTGTACCACGGAGAGACCTCTCCCATCCTATCAGTCTGCCTCCCTGCCCTCCCATGTGCCTCACACCTGACTTGGTTTCCCTAATGCTCAAGAAGGCTGTTTCCTGACGGATGTGCTGCCTTCCTCAGTCTGTTTGTCCTCTAAGACAGTCAGCCCTAGTTCTGATCACACAGTGAAACAAAAGCTTCTGCAGGAGTGCTTTGAGATTGCACACTGCACACTCATCCATGCAGAGCTTGGGCTGGCTGGGAAAGCATGGCTATGCTGCTAGTATTTAGTGTGCTAAACGTGCTAAATATGCTGCTGCACACGTGGGGGCTGCCAAGGAAGTGCTGAAAGGGGCAGGATGGAAGGAGGTGGGGGATCTGAGCAGTCGGTCTCCGAATGCTTAAAGAAAATGAAGCTAACCCTGCACAATGGAATTGCTGAGAAGTTCTAGTTTAGTTGGGGAAGGATTTTGACTTTTGACTAGCAGTGTGGTTATTGTCAGTTTGGGGAAATGAGGAAGAATCCTGTTAGAAGCCTCTTTGCTAGAGGTGACTGCTACTTAGGAATTGCTGGTACCAGTGGAAATCCAGCTACTAGCAGTTAGCATTTTGTTCCTGGTCAGAACAAGGGCAAAAGGATTATTACAATGTAAGCCTACCATGTGTCTTTGAAAACTGACCTCTTTAATGATATGCTTTTTAGTAAACACAAGTTACTTGTTTGTCACAAGTGGTTTTGTGTTTAACAAGACAAATCTTTCTGAATGTATCCCCCCTGTTACCTATGTTTGGCACTCACTTTTCAGGCATGCATCATTCACGACGCCCGTCTGAATGCTTAGAAAAGTTTTGATGCTTGATTTTGATTAAGAGCAACCTAATTCTTTACAGAACTTCTCTTTGTGGAGTTAGGTAACTTGCATAGGTGCTAACGGTTTTATCAAAAAGCATATAGAGAAGGACATGGAGGTGCTTGAGCAAGTCCAGAGAAGGGCTACGAAGCTGGTGAAGGGTCTGGAGAACAAGTCTTACGAGGAGTGGCTGAGGGAGCTGGGACTATTTATTTAGCCTGGAGAAGAGGAGGCTCAGGGGTGACCTTATCGCACTCCACAGGTACCTTAAAGGAGGCTGTAGCGAGGTGGGGGTTGGTCTTTTCTCCCACGTGCCTGGTGACAGGATGAGGGGGAATGGGCTAAAGTTGTGCCAGGGAAGGTTTAGGTTGGATATTAGGAAGAACTTCTTTACCGAAAGGGTTGTTAGGCACTGGAATGGGCTGCCCAGGGAAGTGGTGGAGTCACCATCCCTGGAGGTCTTTAAAAGGCGTTTAGATGTAGAGCTTAGGGATATGGTTTAGTGGAGGGCTTGTTAGTGTTAGGTCAGAGGTTGGACTCGGTGATCTTGTAGGTCTCTTCCAACCTAGACTTTTCTGTGATTCTGTGATATTTGCCTCTTCGGGTCACTAAGTATCTGGCCTCTCTCTAAATTGGGTAGAAAATTACAGGCTTAATTTCCTTCTAAGTTCCAGGGCATAGAAAGGTGGGCCTTTGTCATTCAAAGGCACTGTACAGTTCCTCAGAGATTATCTGAAAGTCTACTTCCAGAAAAAGGCTTTGGCTGTTATGAGTACTGAATATAATCTTTTCTGAAAAGAGGGGCAGTCACAACCTCAGAATGTATTTTCCTAATGTGTGTCATTAAAACACCAAGTGATCACCGTGTCCCTCCAGTTCCCCACTAGAGATGAAAACTAATTACTTCAGCCTAGTTTCTGTGTCAGTCCATAGAAAGGTTAAAAAACCCCACACTCATTTCTGCAGCGTGGTCTGTACGTTGCTAGGCCTGGAATTCCCCACCGAGTATGCTGTACGTGTCAGTGCTGCTGTACTGTAAACCAGGTGAGCTTTAGTGTATGTGTGTCCATTTCCCTTTAATTTTTTCAACTGAATTTGAAGACAGGAACAGAAGAAAATGTAACGTGCAAACCAAGATACCCAAATGTGGAGGGATGGCTTCATGCGAGCAGCAGGAAGTGGAACCCGCTGAGTTTCACGACAGTAATAGTTTTGCTGTTAACTGCTGAGCATTTTTGTGCTGCTCTGAGTTACTCTGAAAGCAATTGTGAAAGCTTGATATATGTTCTCCTAACCTCAGCCTGAGAAATGGGGCCCAGAAACCGCAGGATCACAACTCCCTTATGAAGATGTCTTTTCTATGGGTTGGCACTGCCTGGGCGGTGTAAAAGGAAGAGAAAAAAATCCGTCCTCTGAACCTTTCTCTTCTTAATATCTGTCTTATGAATGGAAGATATCTCTACAAACATGGATCTGCATCTATGTATAACTTCATCTCGAATACCCTTTTATGTAGTAGAGTTGTTCTGTTCTTTACATGATATATACCCACATCGCAATGATTACAGATGGCCTGATGAAAACATAGCTGTTAAGAAACCTTTGTAGATCTTTACATGCATTCTTCTAGTGTTACTTAAAGCACTTTTGCAGCTTGCAAGTCATCTCAAGCACTTTATTCTTGGTTTTCTTTTAAGGTTAGGCTTTAAAGTGTTGTCTTTAACACTCACAATGTATAGGAACATGCTGCATTTGGTGACAAACACCAAGCCCCATGTTGGTGTTGCAACTAGGTAAAAGAACAATGTAATAAAATGCTAGTCTGTACAGAAGCACAGCAGTGATCTTAGAATTGCTCGGGGTCTGAGTACATTTTAGGTTTATCATAAACTCAATTTAGGGATATCCACAGTAAATCAAAGAAATAGAAGATAACTAGATTTTCAGGTATGGCTTTCTATTTTTCATGTTCATTAATGCTCTTGAACTGCTAACACTTGCTGAATTTGTTTTTCTGAAAACTGTAGGATAGCCCCCCCCCCCTTATTTACTTTTAATGAAAAAATCAAGTCAGGTAATAAGGCACTTTGAATTAAAATCACTGTAGCCACACTGATTGACCTTAAAGTCTCCACCTAAACTGTAACGTTGAGACACTTCCCTTTGAAGAGCTGAAGATTTCTTTCTTTTCACTTGTCACTTCCTTCCTCTCATTGTTTTCCGGAAGGAGGAACATAAAACCATGGTAAATTCATTACTTTGCTGCTCTGTTGAAAGTCAGAAGCGTGTGGAGCAAAGGCATCCAAGATTTTTTTATTATAAAGCTTGGGACCTAAGACCCAAATAAGTAAGGATGACAATTCAGCAAGTAAGTTAATTGCTGAACTGAGTAAGAAATAATAGCCATCAAATGCACTAGAAAAACATGGATAAACAGCGGAAGATTATGGATGAAATTCCTCCTGCCATTGGAACAAAAAAAGCAGGATTTTTCCTATGTTATGGTTATTTTCCTCTAGTAACTTGCCATGCCACACCACTTAATTTATCAGCTGATTATTGTTTGTACAGAATTTTTTTCGTGGATTCTTTCCCATGATAATTTTTTCTTGTTCCAATGATTCTACTTTGCTTAGGATCATGAATAGGACCATGAATAGGGGCAGATTCCACCTCCTGTATACAACTATTACTGCTTTGACAATTACAGAACGAAGATGTGTTAATACTGCTGGATGGAGGAAAAAAAAAAAAGTATAATTGGACGTTTTGCTTGATATGGCATCTCTAACTTTGACCATCAAGGATGGTATAAGCAGAATATATTGAACAGAAAGCTACAGTGAAGCTTGAAAAGCATTTAATGCATCCTTACTGTATTCTCCTGTTTCATGCAAATCAACCTCTGAGGACAGGCCATAACAAACGAGACCTAACAATGGTTGCTTGCGTCATTTGAAGTTCAGAATACGGTTTGCATATTGTTCTCAGTTTTTTTTTATTGCTTTTGTCTTCTATTGCAACAAGTCTTGTGTTTTACAAGCCAAATCTTTCCTTTTTGAATCCTTTTGCGTTCACTGAATAATCAGCACCACTTTCACTTGTCATCTGGTTTAGTCTCACTGCGTGTTGCTATGGAACACTCCAAATATTAGGGAGCTGCGGTGTAACAGAGCCCAGGGCTCCATGTGGTTTCCAGTCACAGAGCAAAACAATAGGAAAAATATGATCTCAGAACCCAAGGGACTACCACAAACCTCACAGCACTTATAGTATGCAGAACATATAGCTTACAAAGTGTATGACTGTATTTTTGAAGGAGGATGCTGTTTACCTGATTTACGTGTTAACAGGCTCAGTTCAAGCGCAAAGAAGTTTTCGGTATATATTGCTATTTCTGTAAATGTCATTTCTGTGAATTTTACTTTCTCGCTTTCACTGGTGCATGTTCACACCTGTTTCCTTTTAGCTTAATTTTTGTTTTATCTTGTATTCATAAAGTGCATGCGCAATCTATAAGAATCTCATCAGGGATTTTTGTCTCTGAAGACAGACGACCACAGGCCTTTATTCAGCACTGCGTATGCTTCTTGCATTTTCAAGAAACTAAGTGAGGGCTAATGCTAAGATTAGGAAAAAAATAATGTCAGTATTTAAAAAATAATATATATATATATATATATACACGTGATCATGCTGGATATGTCATTTATGTCTTTTCCCCATATAATCATCAAATCTTGCTTCTCATCCTCTTCTTTCTGTGAAGCATCTGTCAATAGTGCTAAAGAGACCACTCAGCTTAGCCTTTCCCTCATGTTATTCCTTCACAGGAACCTCAAGGAGCTGACAGTGTGCAGAAGGCTTATGGGTGTGAGGCAATGGTAACAGCTGACCGAAACTAGCAGAGGAGCTGGTAAGAAAGGAAAAACAAAGGTAGAACAGAGTGAGAGAACACTTCCATATGACCTGCAGCTGTGCTGTGGAATGAGGGTGCAAAGCCTGGACTGGCTGAGGTCAATAGTGAGAGGAAAAAGGTGTTAAGCTCATTTTCTCCCTAAACTTGATAGTGGTTTAGCTTGAAATTTCTTCATGTTCACATTCCATTAAAAGTACATTGAGGACAGTGCTGAACTTTATTTTGTGAAAACTTGCCAAGAGCTGTAAGGATCTGTGCAGTGAGGCTTTAGAAACAAATGACTCATTGTTTTAAACGTCTCAGTATTTGAGGGTGCCGGTGAGGTCTGCTTATTATCAAACGCTGGCTTTGGGAACAACACAGAAACCCCAACCTGCGCAAACCTATTTGTTCTAGAGTTAACACCAACACTGTAAGGCATCCACCTCTCTCCTTTTTCATGGGATCTGAGACGTGGTGCTCAACCCTCAGAAACTTGAAGCAGTTGTGGCCACTCTAACATCTGCAGCTGCTGTCCCTAGGGGCTGGCAAAAGGAAACCACTTCAGAATGTGGTTTTCCGCTGTCTATGTAATGTTTATCGGCCTTTTTCAAAAGGTAACTGATTCCTTTTCAGTGTTACAACAGCCAATAAGATGGGCTAGGGGTGGCATACTTGAATTTTAAGACAAACCCAAAGCCATGATTCTTTGAAATAAACTTGGAAGTCTACTGTTTTATACAGAGTATGTATGTAGAAGTGTCTTGCTAACTCCATTCTCCTTCTGTACTTCCCACGTAAATGGACCCAACCTCCTTTGTTGGGATCTCTGCTCAATTGGCAGCTCATTGCAGAACAGTTTGCAGGGGCAGGAGAGGAACTTTTATGCAGCATTTGCAGAACTGTTGGATGCTCTATAAATATGAATTAGTAACTACTAAGAGCCAACCACAACACCGGGAAGCACTGCTTATTTCATAAGCAGGTAAAAGGAAGTAATCTTGCTATGGACTCAGAAATCTGTGGCACTGCTTGAATAGCATTAGGGAGCTTGTTCATCATTTTTAGACAGGTTTGGATTTTTTTCTGTGTATCTGTTTATTAGAAAATTCTAATTAAAGAAACCACCAACAGTATTTCATAGAAATGCATCTATATAAATGAGAAAATCCTCTCAACCTAGTTTTTAAGTTGAGACAAATGTACTGGTTCATAGTCTAAGATCCAGCTCAGTCAAGGGTCTCTCGCTTCAGACTCCACAGATGTCTTGCAAGGTTCCTCCTCATGCCCCTGCTCTGCTTGATGCTTTAAATTTCCCAACCATTTCCTATCAGTTATTAAGGGAAAGGCCTCTCTTGTCTTCATTTTATGCCCTTAACAATATGGACGTGCATGTCACAAGCACATGTTCCTCCTCCTAGGGGTGTGGTTCACCTATTTACATGCACCTCTCCTTAGCTGGGGGTGTTCCAGCTTTCCATGTGTCCCTGCTGCTCCCTCTGTCTGATAATCCACGTACTAGCAAGAAAGCTGCCATGGTCATATATGTGTATTTAAAAAAATAAAAAGGTAAAAAAGTAGTTTGTGAATTCCTGTAAGAAATGTGCCAACTTGGTATGCTCTTAGCTACAGGTTCAAAAACAAAAGAGACAATGCTATATGAATCTCTTGGGGGATCCTTGGACCTGCAAAACTTGATCTCATGTGCTTTTTGGTCAGGTTTTTGTTTTTGAAGTTTGGTGAAGAAATGGGTCTCTAAAAGTAAAGATTCTTGTGCATTGGGTCACGGTTTATACATAGAGCCATGCCTTCAAATGGGCTAGGATCCCGTTGGCATACATGAGGCTCCCATCCTGTTCTCAGTGACTGCCAGATGCTTTGCACAGTTCTTAACTGCTGACTTTTTGGAAATGATTTTAACATTCAACATTAACAGAATGAGAAGAAAATGAAGAGAGCCTATTGATAGAAACCTAGAGATAAATGCTTGCTAGCCTTTACAAAGCATCACCATATGATAGTTGACTTTGCCTAGCTGCAGTTTTGAGCGGAAGTGTTGAACAATGTTGCTTTGTAGGATTGGGTGTTGATCCTAATTGGCATGTTTTAGCATGGAACAGCCTCTGTACTCTGTTCATGTGTCTCTAATATGACTTTTGTTCCTCCTTTTGTGCTTCTGTTTTTTTTTCTTTGTCACAAGGGGTTGCCTGCTGTTCCTTTTGCATCCTCTTTGACTTTCAGAAGATGTACTAATATTCTAAAACCCGTTGAGTTCACTTATATCACTTCACTAGATGCAGCCATTCACCTGTCTGAATATCAAAGTAGATTAAAGATATTTGGAATTTGTTAATTGGTTGAAAATGTGGCCTTGTGGAGACATGAAAGAGGAAGGTGGATCAGCTGGCCACTTGAAAATAATTAGAGGAATTGGAACTTGTGTATGTTGGATTCAAAAACTTCAATTCATCTGGTGTTGCTTTTTTTTTTTTTTTTTTTGTCTCACAACTATTGTGTTATGAAGTTTCATTACATGAAGATCAACTCTAATCTGCAAGACATGATTTCACTTCTGAAGAGCGCCCTGCTAATACCCAGAGCATTAGACGTGTAGATAAGCAGCTTAGTGCTTCAATGGATCGTAATCTGGATGTTGGTCATGTATCAGCACTATTTACTGCTACAGCAGTGAGATCAGTACGAGACAGAGAATGAGAGAAGGAAGTAGATCAAATGTTAGGGACAAAAATAGCTGAGAAGTCATGTCAGAGTGATTGGAAGATAGAGCACGTGGGGGTTTTTTGGCGTTGAGGGATGTATAAAAAGAAGGCCATTTCTCACCACCAGAAGGTGGTGATCTGTTTGAGTAAGTTTCAGTGCCAGCAGAGTTGGGGGTCTTGTGGTTACTGGATGACACTTAAGTGAACTGGGTCTAATTTCTGGGTCTGCCATGGATTTCCTGTGTGAGTGAGAGCAAAACTTAACCTTTCTGAGTTCAGACCAGTTATCTGGCATAGGTGTCTGCTCCCACCTGGAGCAGGCATAGGGCATCTGGAACGTCTAGACAGTGCTGGCAGGTATGACACAGGACCTACGGGGAGGAGAAAGAAGATCAGGTGATACTTGAGTGAATATCAAACAATATTACACCACTACGTGTGGGCAACCAAACTGAATCTTCTTTTCTGCTATCTGTAAAATGAGGGAAGGAGTGATTATTTCTTGCTCCATCCTATTTGTGTTCTCTCTAATGAGGTTGTAAAATAAGCTTTCTAGAAGCCATACAGAAAACAAAGAGGTTATGTGACAACTTTCTACCAGTCCTTTTCTGAGCATTCACAAAAATATTTCTCTCTCATAAGTAATACCACAGAGAAAAAACAAATTTGCCAACATTTGGCAGGGTGTGAACATGGGCTGTCACTTTATTCACTTAAAGGGGAGATATTTTTTTAAAGGTCTTTAATAAATACGAGTTTAGACTTTATCAGTACCATAAAAAAGCCATTCTAATTTTTCCTAACTTAGAGAGTCTTGATGTGCCATCTCTGGTCAGTGATGTTAGAGGTCTTGTCCTGTTTCTGTCTGCTTTAGACACTGAAAGGCTCCAGTGCTGTGCTCTGCCTTTTGCAAGCACCAAATGTCTCTTCAGTGACCCACGGGGAGACCACCTTCAGTCTGGGGCATAGAAGTCTCGGCCCTGGGTCTTGCACATCATTGCAGGGAAGGCAGAACCTGTAATCTTTCATACAAAATAAGGAAAAAGTTTAAAGTATTTACACCCATTTTCGCCATTGATGAGCTAAGTGGCAAGAATCATAGTTGAAGGTGGGGATTTGTATGGGATTTAGCAAACGTGCCGTAGGTGGTAGAAAAATCAAAATCCAAGAGTAAGCTTATTAAGGAAAAAATATGAAATGAACCTTGGCAGGGTTTCATGTGGGCAAAGACTAACTCTGAGTTTTATTGTCAGCATGTTAGGATATCTGCATTTCACATAACCCTGAGCTAAAAGCTGCTTTTTTTTCAGGGGAGTTTTGTCCAGTTTAGATGTGTCCAGCCTGGTCAAGGCTGAACTCAGAAGGTTATTAGCCCAGCCTAAGGTGTAAGGTGCATCGGAAGTGAATTGATGAATTTTATGAAGCTGTCAAAGGTACATGGCCTGGGGATGACTAGATTTTCTCAAAGTGGTTTGCTCAGAGTATGACTAGCCAAAGCACAGTGATTTCTGGCAGGTTTAGACAGACTGAACCTGAATCACAGTTAACAGTGGGTTAGTTTAACTGGTACTTGAGGCCTTTCAAAATGTATCTTCTGTTCTTTGCTTTATTGCTCACTTAGTTAAACAAAAACGGAAAACTTTTTTTTTCTTCCTTCTATCTTTTTCTACAGTTTTAGATAATTAACTGACTACATCTACAGCTGTCTACTCCCATCTGTTTCCCTACATTTGCCAACTAAAAGGGGAATGTAGGGAGGCTATGCTTCTTCCATACTCTGACAGTGCCCCCTCATTAGAATAGGATATTAGATTCGTCCTGAAAGTGTTTTGCCTACGCAGCTTTTTCTTTATCTAACTGTGAAATTACAGATAGCGAGTGAAATGAGTAACGCAAGTCACAACTGATTAGTCAGTCTTTTAAAACGGAAGCAGAAGACTTCCACCGAGAACCACGTTATAGAGGAGACCAAACATAAAAAAGGAAATTGGGGACAAGTAGTCTGAAAAACTGCGTTTGAGACATACGTCCCACATAACCACACAGTTTTGCCAGACAGAGTCAAATCTGGTCTTACGCACTGTCTCCTTGTTGTATGAACAAATCAACATACTTAGGAGAACTTCATTACATATTTTGGTACTATATTTTTTCCAGTCATGTCATTTTCTAAGGGGATATTCTAAGGGAATGTTTTGTAGAGGATATTCTTCTGTTTTCTTATAGTGTGATCAGTAGTAATTCATGCTAGATATTAAAGCAAATAGACTGTGTATTTCAGCATATAGAATTCAATTTTTAATGGAAATACTCTTCCCTGAACTATTCTAATAAATGTAACTGCAGTTAACCCTGAGGAAAAATGCTCTAACCTATGTTAAATATGTGGTCAAATGAATTTTTAACTCAGTCACTCTAGCACTTGAATCTAAGGATGAAATAGTTTTTATAAAGCCTAACATTGAAAGAAACATCTCCATGGTATTTAAATGGCATTTCTTTAAAATGCATCCATTACCGTTTTAAGACTAAGCACACATTGTTGGTTTGTGAACACAAAAGTTAGTACATAAAAGGGTAACCAATTGATTTGTAATTCAAACTTCTTAAAATTCCAATATGAAATGATTTACATGTGACATTTAGTTGTGCAGTGAGATGTAACATATCTCTTTAGGGGATGGGGAGGATAAAGAGTGCGTATATATAAATATGTGTGTATTAATTTACTTATTTTACCAGGCTGAAATTTGAAAAAAAATCAGGGAGATCCCCCAACACCAATTTAGTTAAAAGATTTGGTTAAATGAAATATTTATTTAAAATATTTAAGGGGGGCGGGGGGGGGGGGGGCAGGGCGGCGGGCGGAGAGAGTCTGAAAACAAAGGATAAAGATGGATTAAATGAGACAAATGTTTGACAGTGAACCAGCAAACCTTCCATCTACCGTTTGCAATGCTTCTGGAAAAGTTGAGATCTGGGGAATATTTATTCAAGACTCTAAAAAGAAAGATCTTAGACTGGTAGATACACTTTGAGTCTCACTAAAAATCAATAGTTTCAAGGAACAGAGTAGTAAGAGACAGCAAATGCACTTCAGTGTCAGTTCTTGAACTTTAGACCTCACATGAGGTCTGGATAAATGTAACTTTGGGAGTGCTCCTCAATCAAGTTCATTACTTGTTGGTCTGATTTTCAAGTTCTTGCAAATTCTGTTGACAATGAAACAGTACAACTGCCAGAAGGTGAAGACTGTTTCTAGCTGTTACTAGCCACCAGTGCATGTCATAGGTTACATGTCCAACAGCTAGGGTGTTCTGTGTTTTCTCTTTTTGAGAACATTATTTTATTAATGTTAGTACACTCAGCTTGCATTAAAAAAGATTTATTGATGGAAAAAAGAGTTATCTGGCAGAATCCTACAATCTCATGTACATCATGAACAGCAATAAAACAAAAAAGTTCTGAAGTCCACGTGCGTTGTTGTGAGATTCAGAAGGTTTACAGTAAGCCCTAGAGTAATTCTAGGTGTCAAACCAGAGGTAATGTTGAGAATATACAGCATTTAAATAATACTCACAGAAGAATTCTTACAATAGATTCAGAGATTTTTTTTAAACCAAAGGAGACCTTGGTGACCAAGTTTGACACACTGTAAAATAAAATTTAGAATCAGGTGTGAGTAAAACATGTTAGGATGTTCTCCAATCTGGATTTGAAGTCTCAGCATAATCATAGCATCTCTTAATTGTTGTTAAGAAGTATCTAATTCTAGTTTGAAATTGTCCTGCTTTTTTTCTGTTATAGTTATTCATTAATGTGTTCCTCAATAAATTAAACAGATTAAGCATTAATTTTTTGTTATTTTTCTAGAAAGCAGATTGCTGGAACTCAACCCTGATTCTCTTATAAACCCCTTAAATTCGGAAACTGTTTTTTAAACACGGAGATCAAAATTAGGCATGGGATGTTATTTATGGCCTTCTTTGTATGCAAGATTTTTGATACCTTTCCATATGAACAATCAAAATACAAAAAAGAACTTCATAATCATAACTGAAACAAAAAATATGCAAGTGTGTATATAATATATACATGCATAAACATATATTCGCACGTATACCATAAAGAGAGTTTAGGGTTGTGGTCTGTGGGTCTGGTATCTGCTCTTTGGGTGAATATGAACAGCTTCTGAATGCGATTTTGTACATTAAGAACAGAAAAAGTTTTCATTTTTCAATTTTGCACAATTCAAAGGAATTGCAGCACGTGCCTACACTGCTAGCTGTTGAGAGATGGTCTGACTTAATGTTCTGTATCTGGCAATTTTACATGGTAACATACATTTTTGAAAATTTTTAATAAACCAGAAATGTATTATTGATATTGTTTCGAAAGTGGCATTTTTTCTTGTATGGCAAAGTTTAAAAGAAGACTATTCACTATTCCCCTTAAATAAGAAATCCCTAGTCCTGATTTTTGCTAAGACACGGTCAGTGCAGGCAGTCTGTGATGGGAGGCTGCGTAAACATTGTCATTCCATGGTGATAAGTGTCATCAAATCATGTGGAATGGAAAATCAAAGAAGGAAAGCTGTGGTCAGGAATGATTACTTACATTTCTAAGCATCTTCCCCACCCAAAGTATAGTAAGTGTGAGCCAGCTGCCTTAAAAATAGCTGTTTAGTGTCACTGTAGATGTCCTAAAATACTGAAGATATGGAGGCTGTCAGCTATGACAATGAACGTTCAATTCTCTGTCCTTCTGAATTGGTACCAAGGCTGGGTAGGATTCCATTCAGCATGTAAAACAATGCTAAAAAACTTGTTTTAAAATTTAAACCTCTCCTTGGATGAGTAAAATAGGGTGATGCTTGTATTTTTAATCCAAGACTGAGTCTTAAAATCTCTGCTCTGGGTCTTTTGCCATTGCTGTCCTACAGTTCTAGCTGAATTTGAGCATTCATGACTTTCTTCTTAGAAGTCTTTGCTTAATGGTATGTAGGGAGTGAACATTTTTGTTTAGTTTTGCTTTTTATCAGACCAGAAAAGCAGAAAAATTCTGTGTGTGTATATAGTCTTGCTGTCCCCTGCTGGTGAGTAAAGTAAATCGGAACTGTTCGAAACACCTTTTGCAAGAGTCTTGTCTGAGCCTATTTTACTGCAGACTACTGTTCATTCTTTTGCTTTAAAACCTGGTACATATCTGTTTGTTTGGTCGGTTTGGTTCATTGTTTTGTTCTTATATTTTTGTGCCCGTGCTTGAGTAATTTGGGTCATTTAGTCAGTCACGTGGGCTTGGCTGGAGATTAAGGCAGAGCCCTCAAAGCCAGTGTTCTGCTGGTGCCAGCCACTATATGAGTGGGTAAACAGGACAGAAAACAGGTTTTGTTCCTAGGTGGTCTATTCCTCAAAATAAGCGAGGCTAATGAATAATCAGACTCCTTTTCTAAGGAAATGAAGCCTAGTTATGCTCTCTTCTGTCTACCTGGCCACCTTGTGCAGTAACCCTTCTGGGTTTCAGCTGACTGTAACTGGCCTTGGCAGAGGGGTATGGGTCTGGTCCATTTGGCTTGATGAAACTGGTGGCTCAGTGGGAGAGACTGGGTTTCATGTGCTGTTGACAAAGAGCGTGTGATGTCTCTAAACCACATGCCTTCTGCTTTTTCTTGCCTTGCCAGAGGTCTACAGGCAGTGGGAGGGAGAAGGCGTGAAACATAAGGTTTGTGGGCGTAAGGAACGGAAGCATCGCCTAGGGGTTAGGTGGAAGGTGACAGCAGGGCCAGACTTTATGTCACCAGTTTCCACGTTGAGAACAGGATTCACTGGTTCCAGCGTTCTCACCACAACTTGTGAAACAGATGCAGTTGCAAATGCCAAAGCTAGATTTTCACTTCTGAGTCTGAGGAGGAGACTTCTTTGAGCAGGGGAGGGGATTATGTACCAGGCCGGGTTACAATGGGCAATTCAGGAGTGGCACAGATGAGAACACAGCTGACTGACTCGGGCATGCGTTTATGGGTGGGTATGTTGGCAGACGGTTTCCCTCTGAGTCACCACCTTCTGCTGTTGTGAGATGGCCCTCAAAACCTGCAGTTGTGGAAACATCACACATATATGCTTAATTATAGATGGAGAGACTCGAATGTGGGCCAGAGTGCTATCTCCCACCTCTTCCCACAAGTCAGACAAACCAGAAAAGCATGCAAGGCCATAAATTCACCTCCACGCAGAGTAGCATTTAGACTTCTGTGGGCTGAGAAACAGGAGAGGTGGTGACATCACCTCAAAACCCAAAATACCCCAAATCAAGATAAAAAGGCAAGAGGTGAGGTGAATGTCAAGTGGGGTCAAAGGCGCTGGGTTTTAAAAAAAAAAAAAAAAAAGGTCAGTAGCAACTGTGTCAAGACTAAGTTGGTCTGAAAGCGAGTATTCTTCTTCAGGAAAGATAGAGTAGTTGCAGTGTTTGCTTCTGTTCCTTGTTATGGAAGAACTGAAACTACTGCTGTCACAGAAGAACCCACACCAGACAGACACTCCTTAGTCACAAGATGAGCGGTATCTGGAATGGGAGAGGCTTGAGGCACGTGTCCTGGGCTCCACATGCACCTCCCTGTGTCCCAGCTTAGCTTGTAAATCAGCGGCTGTTTTGGAGATCGAGAGTAAATGTGTTGGTGGTGAATAAAACAAATTTTTCTTCTTTTTCCTTTTTAACTTTGTCCTGAGAAAATTTCCTGAGAACCCTTTTGAAATGTCTGTTTTTCCTTAGAAAATTCAGGGTTTCAGTCACTCAGACCTTTCCAGTCAAAAAGCTTTCATTGAAAAATCCCAGCCAGATCTAAAACCATTACGTTCAGAAACAGAATCACAGGCTGTTCATTTGTCTGTCAGCTGCGCGATCCGAACGTGAGAGGATCCCGCCTACAAGGCCCAGGACTGAGGTACAGATAAGCTACAAACAAAGCCCTTTGTGCGGGTGCAGGAGGAGGCAGGAGGTGCAGTGCTAGGCCGGGAGGGCAGCCCTTGGGGTGCTGTGCGCACCCAGCACACGTGTTTCTCTTGTGTTCAGGCTGGGTGCACGGCAGCTGCCATTGGCGGGCTGGGTCACTGAATTTAGCCTGGTGCTGGGCAAAAATAACGCGTCTGAATGCCTCCTCCGGCCTTCTCTCTCTGCCGTCTTTCTGTGGCTTCTGAAGACTCTCAATGAGTCTGAAAAGTTTTCAATTTCAGTTTTGTTTTTTCAGGTTAATACACACAATTTTGTGGCAGTATCCTTACCCGTGACTGGAGGGGTTTTCACTTATCTTCTTACATAGGCCTTAACTGATTTCTAAGATGGTGTCAGAAGAAATATAAATTCCTGTTACACTTAAATACATTGCTGTTCCCTTCAGGAAGTCATGCCCAGGGTTTTTTTCTAATGTTCCCTCTCTTCCCCTGCACTGCTTGCCAGCTGCGAGGTAAGCATGTGTTTAAGCATGTTCTGAACCGGCCTTCCTTCTGGAGCAGACGAGGTGACATAGTATATCACAAATACACAGCATAAAATGGTAAACAGGAGTTTAGTATGTTAAGGTTAAAGAAACTGCGTAGGAAACCTTCCTTAAATTAGCCCAATGTATCTTCTCTTTCTGCTTCTCCTCTTGCTATGAGTTACAACCTATTTAATATAACATCAAGGCATGGGCTTATAGTTACTATAATGATGGATATTTGCAAAGATTATTTGGCAGGTTACTGTCAACATTGCCTTATAGAGTAAGCATGAGAAGGTTTGGAAAACAAATGTCTCAGGTACATAAGTGCCTACTTAGTGGAAAATGTTTTACTCCGGTAACAGGCCCTGACATTTGCTCCTAACAAAGCGGTGTGGGCTTTTGAAGGCTGGCTTTTAAAAATGAACAAGATAGTAAAGAGTAAACCTCTGATTATTCTATCAGGAATCTGTATCTATCTGCAGAACAAATTGTTTTTACTCCACTAATCACCTAATGGATCCTCTTTCTGATTTTTTTTTTTTTTTTTTTTTAATTTGAGTCTGAGATAGAGAGGTAGTGCAGGCTTTTAGGATGGAGAGATTATAAAATATGATAGGAAGATAGAGTTCTTTAGATGGTGCAAGAGCATTTGTTGAAGTTTTATATTGCTTTATGTTTTAGCTTTCTGCCTTCTCTTCAGCTTGACCCAAACACCTGCTCTATTGGCATTTTTTTCCTATTTCATTATCAAACTTAATAAATGTATTATATAATCCCAATGCTTCTCCCTTTGTGATTCAGCTGGAAAGAAGAAAGCAGTCTGCTGGCAGAGAACCAGACCTTGCAGAGCTAAAAGTCCTTGCTTTAAAATGGCTTATTCACGCATAGTTTCTGTGCCAGTTTCTAGTCTTTTTTACAACAGAATTGATGCTTGCAGATAGCGAACAAAACAGGAGCAAGCATGAGTTGGAGCTGGAATGTGGAAGCTGCTTCAAAGTCGAAGTATTAATTTGAAGACATCCAGAGCTTCCCGGCACACACAACAAGCAACCTGTTAACTACCATTTTCAAACAAAAGAAGTTCTCCTTCCTGCTCTGCTCTGTGTTTTTGGTAGTCAAAACTGTAAGAGAGAAAATTATACCTAAGTTTCAATACACAAAGATGGACCTAAACCAAAGCACAAAGTAAGTCTAAATAAATGTTATGTCTTATTGAGAGCAGAAACTTCATCTCTTGTGGTGATGGTGAAAAAGAAGGATGAAGATGGCTGTCAGAGAAGTAGACTAAAAGATACTTGACACAGTATTGTTGTTTAAATTCTGGTGACTCCAATAAGGTCAAACACCAGAAGAGTACAAGGGGCTTGTTAGCTAAGGACTGGCCCAGCCAGGTCACCTAAACCAAATGCTTTCTCAGTCTGACATCTTCTGTCAACTCAGCAGTGTCTGGATCTCTGTTTTTCTTTCCAAAAGCTCATCTTTACAGTTGTAGTTCATTTACATGCTTGTTTGCTTTCTGGACTTTTCCATGCCTTCCTCTGATCTTAGCATGATGAGAGCAGAAGCTGCTGTCACCCCTCTGTACATCTTACTGGCTTCTTCCTCTTTGCATATGTGAGGCAACAGGGACACCCCGGGCTCCTCCGGGTCTGTTAGCACTCTCATATTGCTGATGCTCATCTGTGCTCAGCAGTGTCTCAAGCTTGCATGGAATGGGATGAGGTTACAGCAGCCATAGCCAGTCCTACCTGACAGATGTACCCATGGCTTCTCCCAGTCCTGGCCTCAGAAGAGATTTGTTGTCATTTCTGGAGCTCAGAGTCTGAAACGCTGTCACTGATCTGACGGCTATAACAGACGCAGGAGCTACCCTTGTTTCAGTGTTTTTTTCCTTCCCAGGTTTGATAATATTTGTGTACATGAGCAATGCCAGACTGAGAAGATTCAACGAGTTCTTACATATGTAATTTTTGAAGTGTTGGAACACTGATGTTCAACTTTCATGGAAACACACTTGAAATTTGCCTCAAATACTCTCTAACACAGAGAACCATAAATCCATCAAGTATATTAATTGCTCTTGGTATGCAGATGGTTCTGAACATAGCTCAAGACTAATCAGTACAAATGTTAGTTATATAACTTTTTAAATATTCGTAGTCTTAGTGCTATCTAAAAAGCTGCCACAAGGTGGTACCACAGTATTTTGTAAGATGTTGAAATTACCATATCAAAACGAATATTTTCTTAATACCAGTGTAATGTAAACTAGATGTGGATACACAAGACATGCCCTTGTTGCAAGATAAAACCCCTTAATGCTGCAGAAGTACTTTTCACAGAATGTCCATTTGCTCCTATACATGCATGAGCAATTGGGTCTGTCTGTCCATGATGCTGATTGAACAAAACGCCAACATTTGCAACGCGTTCTTCTGCCATCACTGCTCAAGGTAGCTCTACCTAGGTGCTGGAAGTGAAGCAGATTAAACAGATCCCTAACATATGGTCTGAATAAGCAGAATAATCTTCATGTTCATCTAGATTTTTCACCTTCTTTCTCTTGTGTGCTAGCTGCTGTAACATTCTTCAGCTCTTTGTCAAGGACAGTTGTGCCTGAATTATTTAAAGGCATTTGTCTGAAAATGGCAGGACTCTTAGGAGTCAATGGGAAAGGAAACCTGGACAGTTCTGCAGTATGGGAATTGAGCTCTAACTCCGTGTTCTGTGCCAGCTGTAGTGGTGGTGTCAGTGTCAGACTGAAGTGAATTACAGACAGAAAATAATCATTTAGTGGTAAGGATGTGTTCTCTGGTCCATTACTTATTCCAGTGAGTATCCCGGGGCATAGGAATTATGTCCCTTCTCTCAGGGAAAATAGGGAAACATTGCTAATCCATCTGTATTGTTTACTTGTAGTCTCATTACTCTGGTTTCTTGAGTCACGCTCTGTGCCTTCTGTCTTCTTTAACATGTACGGTTCATATACCTCCTTGACAAAGACACTGTATTTATGCTCATCTCTTTAATGTCTGTTAATAAGTCAAACGTGTTTTGCCCTAATTTCCTAGTAACCAAACTGCTGCCTATTCACTAGTAATTTTCTGATAAATGGGGGGCAACTGATTTCAAAATACTGAATTTTGAAACTTTTGGAGAGAAGATGAGTTCTCTGAACTCTGCATACCAATAGTATTGTGAGGGGGGAAGAGCTCCGAATACATCTCCAGGCTGTAACATTCGAGATGTGCATGGAATCGTAGGGCTGCAGTTGGGCCTGCATGCTCAGCTCCATGTGTATTGCTTCCAGTCCTTGAAGCAAAATTCAGCAGCAGGTTGTCCTTAATGAAAACTGATGTCCCTGGAGTTCAATTTCTACACTCCACATGGTAGCCAAATCCTAAAAGAGTATTGTATAAATATTGTCTTTAGTTCAGATCTTGGGGAGCTTTTTTCAGTAACAATTAAAATACACGTTTGAATAAACAAGCTTTTTTGCCAGGGTGCGCAATGTCCTTCAACAATATTGCTAGGTAACACCTGCCTAGTGGGCTGCATTTTAAGGTGTTTTTCCTTCAGTATATTAGTTCACATTTATGAAACTGCCTCATTACCTTTTTTCTTGTCTTTATTCTGCTGTGTGCAGTTTTTTGTACAACTGCTTTGTACTACCTACCTCTGTAAAACCTGCGGGTTTCATTTGCATATGAATTTTCCAAGCTTTTGTATAATCAAAGTACTTAAAGAAGGCCTCTGATGGGTTGCGTTTCCTTTTGTCAATTCTTTTTTTCACATGGATTGCCAAAAAGAAACAACTCCTGGGATAATTTTAATGCATAATTATTAGAAAAATAAATAGTAATACCAAAATAATAATGAAATTTATTACAAAAAATGTGTTCGATAATTTAAAAAGAAACATACATCATCATTTTGTGTACAATGCATTAATAAGCACTTTTGATAAGCAGTAACTCATAGGAATTGCCTTATGGACTTCTAGTACCAATGCATCGAAAGCTTTTCACAGAGGACAATAAAGTATGAAATAACTAATTTCACTCAATTCTGAAAGGAAACCAAGCAAAACAACCTTGTTAAGAAAGAAGTGAATGTTTTTATTTTTGTACTTATTAAATCCATAGATACAGTTGACCCAAAAATGCATTTTTAGGGGGTAAAGTACTTAATGGTGGTGGGCATTCTTTTTTATTAATTCAGAAAACCTGTGGAGATTTTTTTAGAAGAGCAAAAAGAACTTTTTAAAAACTGCAGTGTGTTACTGAAATTCTCCTTTTGTGTTCTCCTTTGCCATTCCTCCAGTTCTAATTTCAGTTCAGAGTAGAGACTTATTACCTGGTATTGCATGGCTGGGTAATGTGTTAGTCCTTCTAAAAATATTTTTTGAAAATATTAGGGAAAAAAAAAAAAAAAAAACAACCTTGGAGTTACCATAAGAAGAACTACAACCAGGAAGTTTATTATTAAATATATATATATATATATATATATAAATATATATATAATTTAGGCAAAAAGATAATTTCATTAAGAAAACTAATGTATTCCTGGCTACATAATTCAGCATCACTGTAGTATGTACATTGTAAGCGCATAGAGATCAACATAAAGTGTAATGTAAGACTAACTGAAAAACGGCATAAATATCAAAGTAGGAAATATGACAGAAGTTTATTCTAGTAATTCCTGTCTCAGTATGTAAAACTTCCAATATTGGTTCACTATCATCAGTGAAAACTACTTGAGACTGTGAAAAGTGTCAGAATTAGTGTCTAGCCTAGAATATGGAGCACTTATCGTTTGACATGAAAAGATAAATATGTCAAAAAAATATTTTATGCCATTTGACAAGCTATGTTTTTCATTTTATTCCTCTAAAAGACAAACCTCTAGTAAGAAAATCAATAAATACAAGGGCTTTTCAGAACTGCCATTTTATCTCATTCTAGCAGGCAAAATTATTGCAGGTAGATCAAAATTCAGTCTATTTGTTCTGGAAATTAAATTCAAGTCTAAAACAATGAACTTTGTATGATTATGTATATGTATTTTGTATGTAATTTTGCTGATAGTGCTTCAAGAGAAGCGATAATGCTGTACAAGTTTAGAAGGGACTTGAAGATATCTTCTCACAGTGATGAGCCTAGGCAGGTAGGTGGAGTGCAGAACTTAGAGCAAACACAAGAATTGGTCATAGTCAATAGCATTTTTTCTGTTATCTCCTAGTTTATACAGCACTGTTTTACAGTGTCAAGAATATTTCTGAAGTCTTCAGCTGTCAGCGAATTCAGCCTGCATTCGCCTATGCATCTCCTCTACTGAATGGAATGTTTTAAATAACAAACTAGTTCAGCCTTTCACAGGAGCTAACCCTGGTAATTCTCTGAATTTACTGAAATTATAATTTTCTGTTGTGATATATTTGTGCTTCTTTAGGTTCTTTATCTTTTATCTGTTTAGAATCAAATATCCTTTGTGCCATGTATGTAGGCTACTTGCTTAGGTTAGTAGCAGAAATATCTATATCCAAATCAGAAATATTATTAAATAATTTTTGTGTGTGCTGGTCATGTAGAGACTGTAGCCTGTAGTTAACATAGTAGTTAACATATTCTTCATTGTAGTTAACATATTCTTCTGTATTTCAGGAGGAGAAAAAGGTAATGCATTTTATGTAAGGCTTTTTTTTTTTTTTTTTTTTTTTTTTCCTCTACTGGAATTTAGTGAAAATATGGAAGGTGAGTAGAGGGTAGCTCACCAAAAGAAGCTTCAGCCTATGGATGATTGGCAAGTCTGGGAGTCCGAGTTGCAATCTCTCCATATCCTGCCTTTCTATATTCCCCAGCTGTGCAGGCAGGGGAATGTTGCTACCAACAGAGATAAAAATAAGAGGTATTTCTTCAAAAATACTCAGTCTTGAATTTCATGATTTCTTCTCTTCCTCTCCTCTTCTCACTACCAAAATACCATGTTTAGAAAACAATATAATGCATGCAAAATTCTTCAGGAAACATAATTTTTAGAAGTTTTTTCTTTCCATTCTGGTTTCTGAGTCTTCACATTATAACCACTGCATTAGAAAAAAAAAAAAAAAAAAAAAAAAAAAATGTTTTCCCTAGACTTTTATTGGGTACATGCTTTTGTTTGCCTTTCCAGCAGTTATGCATAGTGGGGAAGCTATTCATAGAACAAATATAACCTTACATGCAAACCTAAATGCAAAAGGGTACAGATGGGGAGACAAGTCCAGCTGTACTCATTTTATATGCAAAGATAAATGCAATGCAGAAAACAATACAAGGCAATGTCTCATTTAGGGCAGAGAAAAGATATCATGGCAGCCAGAAACCATAGCAACAAAATAATAAACGAAGGGAATCATTTGCTCTAGTGCTGTCTCATTTGTTTCACTAAAGCTTGGAACATCCTGAGCCTCCTCTGAAATGTCTAAGAATACATTGGATCTAATTTACAGAACCTAATATTATAGAATTTGAAAAACTGGGGAAAATGGAAAAGTTTTCTAGGAGGCATTTTCTCTCCAAATGAACAGCTTAAAAATATATAAAGTAGAACTTTTAGTGATGTTTTTAGTACCACATGTCAGTCCTTCAAAATACTTTGTCACTAAATGAGCTAGTTCAAAATTACAGTATTAAACAATTATAATTCCTAAGCACTGTAGAGACTGCACATCACACAGTATTTGAAGGTGAATATGCACGAGGATCTTGTTTTTGTTACTCAAGTAATAAAAGAGGGACTTCTTGAGCTACCTGGGATCTTTAACCAATGTTAACAAACATGGCAATTCCTCTTTTCATGGCTTGGAAAAAGGTAGAAAATGCACTCGGTGTTTCAGGCCCACAATGTGCTTCAAAGTTCCAGGAGTAAGGATGTTATAATGATTTCATGAATCTCCAGAGTTTGGACATCAATAAAAAATGCCTTAGGAAAGCACTGCATGGAAATTTGTTAACTGAATATCTACTTAAATACGATGACAACTGTGTAACCAGAGATGGATATTAGACTTACACATGTGGGTACACAAGCAAAGCTGTTATTTAATACAGGTTAATGGTGCTAAACTCTTCTCAAATCATCTTAGCACAATAATCGTCTTATTTAGAGGCAGACACTGCTGGAGGGATTCAGTATTTTGAACTTTTTGTTCAAACTTTTTGTTTGGATCAAGACTGAAATGAGTCTAGGATGGTCTTGTGCAAAGCCTGGGACTCAGTGTGCATGTTCAAGTCCTGCGTTGAGGACATAATTATGCCTTTATTTTATACATATATATATATAACTTGTTTGTTACTTGCTTATTATTATTTGTTTATAATATTTTTATGCCTTTAATTGTAATTCTGGGACAGTCCTGTCATGACGTGTGCATGATGGATCTGGCAGTCTGCGAGTCTAGATGCTGTGGGAGGTTTAGTGTTGTCACTGTGTGCAGGAGCCAAGGTTTGGTTTTGTTTTAAGAAATGGGGTGTTATTAAGAAGTAAACCCCATTTTATTTCTATCATTTATATTTGACAGGATTTTTTTGTTCTGAAAGAGATTGAGTCCTCTAAAAAAGTAGTTCTCAAAATTGAGATTTTTACCTGGCTTGGACTTGTAAATAGAGAAAAATGGAATAAATAATCACTTATTTTTTAGTGAAAGCAAGTGGGAGGGTTGCAGTGCAAACATTCTTCCTAACAGAACTTTCTGTGAGTGTTTTTTGTTTAGGTACAACAGTATTTTCTTCATCCTTTTATTGCGGACTAGCTTAAAAAAAAAAACAAATCTGCCATAAATTCTGTAAGATAATTGTTGAAAGCATAATGCTGAATATTGTTAACACTACAGTCTTTTCTTCCCTTACAACCCAAACTGTTATTAGTATAAGTACTTCTGGTAACGTGTTAGCACTTGATGTTCCATAGGAATAGGTAACTTACAAACATACAAGATTAGTTGTGACCCCTCTCCACAAAATTTATATCTGGGATTTTCAAGCTTCAGTGGCTTCGGCAAAGCAGATGTTTCTCTGACTGATGCTAAGTGGCTTTGGTCAGAGGGATCACTCTGAAGCCCAACCACAGATCCGGCTTTCCTGTAGTGTTTATGTGCTCCCTAAATGCTAATGGGCACATCTGTACTACATTTCAGTGGAAGATGGAGCTTAGCTCTCCATTTCACATTTGTTGCTCAACAGTTTATACAAACGGGCCGAGCTCTTGCTGGAAATTCTGGGTAAAGCTCTGGGATTTGGCAAAATTCAGTCTTTTAAGTTGTACTTCAGTGCCTGTCCTTTTCCCATGTCAAACTACCGGAGTTTGGATGCTTGGTTTTGAGTTTTGTTTTGTTTTTTTTTTTTCATGTGAAAGTTTGAAGCATCAGTTTTAGATCTAGAGGATAAACAGAAATAAAGACTACCGGCTCCCAGCTTTCTCATCTGGGTGTTTTCAGATGCTTTCTGAAATGTATCTTTGATAATGCACATCTTGTATTATATAAATTTTCACAAATTTGATTGCTCAACTACAGAACACTTCAGTATGCTGTAACTTCTTTTGTTTGGTTGCCTGTTATGTAGTAAGATAGAGCTCTGATGGTTTGAAAAATTAACTGTGCACACACATCCAATTATCATTGGATATATCTGAATTTAAATTGATCGTGTATTTAAACTTTGTGAAGTTTCAGCTCATATTTAAGCACCAGAAACAGATTAATTTATAAAATGGTTGAAAGGTCTGCTCAGCGAGTTTTAATTAACTTTGTTAACTAATTAAAACTAATATAATTTTAATCAGGGGTTATGAAAAAAATAGTATTTTTGTATTACACTGCAGTCTGTGATAACCCTTAAAAGTGCAATTACTGTACATTTCTGCTTAAATTTTCTAAATTAATTGAAATAGTGTTAAAACCATCCATGGTACTTTATTAAGTAATTATTAAAATGAATGTCAAATGCTGATATGTTAAGAATGGTTTCCTCTTTTGATGACAGTTATGCTGGTAATGAGAGAATTATTCAGATGTCCATCTGCAGTGGATATAGAATTGACTCTGTTGTATTGTATTGACTCTGAGGGCTTCCTACTATTGTTTTATAAATTTATCAGAAAAATAACATGCATTGTTTTTATCCAGTCAGATTGTTTTATATTTAACTTCTCCTTATCCTGTGTTTTCAAACAGTCAGGAATTAAAGATCCCTAGCAGCCACCTTGTCTGCACTTTCTAGTTCTCTTTGTGATAAAATCAGAA
This sequence comes from Nettapus auritus, assembly GCA_011076525.1. Lineage (NCBI taxonomy): Eukaryota > Metazoa > Chordata > Aves > Anseriformes > Anatidae > Nettapus > Nettapus auritus. Next base: position 8,346,349 of record CM021772.1, read on the forward strand.
GTGTGGAATTTTTAAAAGAGTACTGATGTGTGAGATTTCATGATCACACATCTATTATCGAGGTACTTTTTGTCCTAAGGTCACTAACAATTTATGCAGCAGATTTTTTTTTTTCTCTACTTGACCTATTAAGAAAGGTGACTTGATCCTGCCTCTTCCTACATGTGGGAATTTTCTCTTCTGAAAATGAGGTTTGGATTTGTAAGAGGGAAAAATGACTCGCTACGTTTTTGAGTAAATCATGTAATTTCAGCAATCCTGATTGCTGTCTTCACTGTGACTTTAATCAGCAGAAATTCCCCAGTGCAGAAGCGATGCCGAGGCTGTGCGGCAGGCGGAAGCTGCAATTTTCCACTGAAGTATCATTGCAAAATGAATGGTAGCTGCGGGACTGCAGAACAAAACCACATCCTCCTTGTAGCTCAACCTCAGTGCTCATGTTCATTTCTCTGTTAACCACTAATGCTGGGGAATAAAGAAACAAAAAGAAATGCAGAAAGCAAGAAGAAAATGTAGGTAATAGCCTAGGCTGTGGGTATCAGAGAATAGCTATTTTACACCAAATTCACCTATGTAAGCTGTGGTACCTAAGTACATAACTGAGAGTAGCATACTAGGGCTTTCAGACTGCTTAATGTCCTTTATTGTCTAAACAAACTTGTTCTTTAATTTAGTTTGATAAAATAGAGAGGATCTTTTGTGTATAGGATGCAATGGCATGTAGAAGGCAGGAGGAACAGGGTTCCAAAACAGGGAAGGATCCTGGAGATTCAGAGCAGCTCAAAGCAAAAGAATTAAATTCATACCAAATTAAAGTTGGTGGGTGATTTTTTGTTGTTGATGGTTTTATAAATCTTATTTTTGTCCCTTATTTTTAGAATTATTTTCTATTGTGAATATTTTACCTGTCCCGTACAGTTTAGAATGCTTTTTTCTTCAAGAGCATGCCATAGCTCCTTCCTTCACCTAAAAATATGCAATGAATCCTCTAGTAGCAATGAATGAGATCAGTGTGCATGCTTGTAGACACGCAAAGATTGTACTAGAATCTTTCTATATCTTGTGACACCATGCACTAAATTCTGATTTATGTGGTTACTTGTCTAAAACTGTTGGCCTTCTTTTCTGCTTACCTTTATTTCATTGAAAAAAAGTAATCATTACTGACATTACTTTGTCATGAGTGTAAGTAGACAGTACAATTAATACATTTGGAAAAGCAAAGGAAATGAATTTTTAATAGAAAATGTACAAAGGTTTGCACTTCTTTTCCAAAATGCCTATGCAATTAATAAATGAGACATTTTGATGAAAAATTTAAATGGAATAAACTCAAAGAAAATGGAAGAGAGTCATATTAAAGAGGGCTGTACAATGAAACATTCACTGTTCTAAATGCCAGGAACATTTGTCAGAAAGCATCTGTTTAATAAATATTGTCCTTAATTTATTATCATTCACAGTATGGTATCTACCATTTTTCTTCTATTTCTCCTTTTTTCAATTTTTTTTTTTTTTTTTTTTTTTTACCAGTTACAAATAAGGAGGTGTTTAAGTTCCTTGAAAGGAATTTATTTTTTGAGGCCATACTTCTAAAGAAAAACCAGTGGCAAACCAGGAAACCAGAACATTCTGTTTACCAAATGTGAAAACACTTTGACTAATAAAGTAAGTATTAGAAAATTTAATAGCAACCTTTTTTTTTTTTTTACTGAAAAGTTAACTCAAATGTCTTAGTTTGTTTCCATTCTGTTTGTAGGATACTTCTCCACCAACTTTAGCAGAAAACAAAAAAATGTACTTATTGTACTTAAAAACACACTAGTTCTGATTTGTACAATCACTTTAATAGAATATTACCTGTTCTGATTTGCAACAGGAGACATTTATAAATTCATAAACACTCCAGTCTTTGGCATTTCCATTTTCACAAAAATGGGAGCCACCTTTTTTGATTTCTATTCTGTTGCTTCTTTACTAGTTCCTTATACTCGTTTGACCTTAGAAACCTGGGAAAAGAGTCCTTTGCCATGAGACTATAAATTAACTTTTGAGCATCATCAAAGCAACTGAGGGTAGGCTCGGAGATGTTCTGAGAAATGTGGTTTCTGGTATGGAAGTCAATATTTATCTGTAGGAAGAAAGGAGGAAAAAATCAATTTCAGTTTGACTGGAAAGCTGAAGTCTGTGTACAGGACACAGTCAGCAGTTGAATTTCCTCCCAGATATCCTGGCTGATGCAAATTAGCAGGGAGGTCTTCCCTTCTTTTCTACCATGCTGATTTTTTTTTTTTAATTTGGTTCTTTAAAAGTTGGCATCACTGAAAAAAAAAAAAAAAAGGGAGAACTTGCTTTTGATTATCTCATCTTGCCAGACAAAAACCTATGAAGTACAGTTTACTATTAAGTAAATTAGAGATGAAGATATTCCACATCATTTTAGGTTTGGGCCTTACTCATTTGGTAAGGATTTTTTTGCTCTTAATAGTAATTAAATGGATTTTGATCATGCATGGAGACGTTCAAAGCATGGTCGCTATCAAAAGCAAAAAACATCAGCATTAAAGTTTGTCAGGAATCATACATCTAGGCAACAATTAATAAGCACTGTGTTCCTCCACAATGAGTTTTGCTTTTTTAAATAATGATAAAATACTATTTTAAATAATGATAAAATGGAATACTGTGATAGAAATTTTAGCAAGTTTACATTTTAATATTCATCATGGTAAAATATCTGTACAAAAGAAAATGAACAAATACAGTCATTAACATCCCAATAAGCTTGTGCCTAGAAAATGGAGGAAATGATGCTTATTGCATGAAAACAGTTAGGGAAAACAAATTGTATTGAACATAAATTTCCTTACATATGTTCCTTATTGAATATATATATATCTTTAAATCATAAGACAAATTTCTGAAGGTGAGATTAAACACATGCCCCATGTGAAGAATGTATTTGACATATTGCATTTAACCATAAGAGGTCTTTGTTTGCTTGAGAGTTTCACAGTGTTTTCCACCTGCTAGATAATTGTCATAAAAAAAAAAAAAATGGAAGAGAAACCATGTTGAACCATGTTTTCTGTCATTCCAGGAAGTTTGGACCTGAACTTTCCATTTTATTCCCCATCTTCAGTGAGTACCCAAAGTACATGCAAAAAAAGTATTTACCTCCTTTGGAGCATCAGCTTCTATAAAGTCAGAATAAATTCTTTGGGCTTTTAAGGTGATCTTGGTGGAGGATTTGGTTTTTTTGAAGTCCTCGCAAGCCAGCCAGAACTCTACATTCTCCTCACTGAACTCTGATTTCAAAAACTTCCTAAAAGCCTCCAAGCCATCTGGAGAAAAATGCATGAGATGATGGGTAGAGGAAAGCCAAAAGACCAGCGCAGTTAATATGTATGTGTGTGTATGTATATACATATGCATGCAGGGTATGTAGTGTCACTTATGGTTCTCATATTGTCTGTCATCCAGGAGTTAGCCCAAAGAGGCTGCTGGGTGGGAAATACATAGGAGAATAAACAAGCAGTGGTAAGGTGTTGATTGGATTTCTTTCAGAATTAACTGAGGAATATTCCAAGTACCTTCTCAGTGTGGTTTGGTGTCTGTAATGCCACTAGTTCAAAAGGAGATCTAGGGCATGTTGGTCACTGAGGGTTTGAGGCTGACCCCTGGACTAAGCAGCACAATGAAAATGAGTTCTTACTGTGGTAGCGTGCTGCTCACAGAGCTGAGGTTAGCCTGGCCAGACAGCACCTTCATCTCCTTTCAAGGACTAAGTTTGAGTTTGAGTCAAGCTCAGATGCCTCCAGCCATAGCACTGGTATGGCTCAAAGCACATGGTGAGTTGGGTGGGCACCAGTGTGCAAACCTGATGGCAGTGTCTGGGAATTGGTTTGACACGTGGTTGTGTTCTGTTTAATATTTTTCAAGTACTCCTTACCTTTATTAGCTAGTAGCGTATCTACAGAGTCAGACGAAGCCATTGTTTCTTCAGTGTTTGACCTGTGGAAACAACATCTATCCTTGAAAATAGCATTGTGATCTTTTGCTTCTGCAGGCCGCGGTAGCTACTCTATTACTTGTCTATTCACTGAGGGAGCAGGGTAGTTCATACTACCCTGCCTAGTGAATAGCATAAAGTCAGCAAAAAGTGTGACACATTTTTATTTTCTTTTTCTTTTTTAAAGAGTGTAGAGAACTGTATAGACTCATAAAGTAGAATGTTATTTGGCAATTGCAACTGGATCATTCGTCCAAGAGACAGCAGTAATAGTGCTTGCAATTGGTTGAACTACAATAAAGACATAGGAGGGATATTAATATTCTGGAGCGTGTACAGAATTTCTTCTCAAGTTCAGATAAATTAACCATTAATTTTACACTTTTTTTTTCTTGGATTGAGTAGAATTATCCAAACAGTTACCATGCTAGCTAACAGTGGCAGGATAATGGGCATTTATTCAGTTTCTTAGTGGTATAAAAAATTGAACAAATTCTTAGCTTTTGCTCTTTATTTGTAACTCGTTGTTAGCTTCTGTTAGAAATGAGACACTGAACCAAATGGATCTTGTTTCTACCTCAGTGCTCTGAAGAAGTCCAAGGTGGTTTGGAAGCAGGGTTTAGTTTGGAGGCCAGCAGCAGGCACCCATAAGCTCTGACAGGCAGAAGGGTGTCAAATAAGGGAACTGCGTGCTAAGTGGGGGGATTTTTTTTTTTTTTCTTGTAATGTGGGAAGACTTCATTCATATTCAGTTTAGACCATATCATGCTGCTTTTGTTGAAACTGTCATATTTTATACAAATAGCTAGAGAGGAAACCAACTTTCTAATCCTGTGGTTATCTATCTCATATAGGTTATGATAGCAGGGAATCTGAAACTTAATTTACATTCTACATGAACATAATAGTCACTTGACATACTGGCAGCTCTGGAATCATTTGTGTGTGTCCTCTTTCTCATTTGGTGGTAAGAAAGGGGGGAACTGGAAAATTCATAAACATTTTGTTTCAGTGCAGAATCAAAACAAATCCCTGATTTTTTTACCAGAAACAGAAATCCTATTTTCTGATTAGTCCTTGTTCCCATTCAAAAAAGAAATAATAATAATAATAATAATTTTTGTGGAGGTTAGTCATTCTGTACTGAAAGGTTCTTCTAAGTTGGTCTTTTTGGTTTCAGACATGCAAATTCAGGGAGCACAGCACTCTTCTGCCTCCAGCCTAGGCCACAGCTGATGTCCCTGAGGGCAGACAGGCCTAACCAAAAGTACAAAGTACAGGAGGTTGTCACTGGGTCAGAAAAGAATCACAATGCACTAACTGACTAATTGGCCGTGATACCGAGGGGTGACAAAACTGAGTGTGCTGAAAATGTGGTGGAAGAGCTCTGCTGGAGCACAAAAATGGGGTTGAAAAGGCTTCTGGTCTGCTGGAGCACCTGCTCGAGCACGCTGTGCTACTTCCTCTGGACTGGACTTGAGACACTTACACAAGAACACTTACTTTGTGCCACTCTCTGTACCAGTAATGGTATTTACAATTGTAAATTTATCAAAAGCTTATGCGATGGCATCATATCATGTAACTGCAGTTATATTTATAAAAATCACAATTGATTTTTGCACTGACAACTTTAGGAAGGAAGCATTTTTTTTAGTTGCCAGTTTGCTTGTATCCAGACTGCACAAAATGATATTCAAACAGAATTAAAATATATATATTTATACATACATATGCACACATACAGGAGGGAAACTGGAGTGCAAATAAATTCAGTCTGGATTAAAAATAAATGAAACCTAAATGTAGCATTATGTAGTAATTTGTGTTGTGTGCTAATGAGATTAATCAGCAGAGAATTTATTTTAGTTACTGTAATAAACTAATCAAATATAACAAATTTGGGGGTGCTTCAGTGAACATTTGAGAACTTTCCTGTCAAACAAAAAAGCATAATGAAAGATGAAGACAAGACAGTATGAACCTAATTCTGCTTCTCTTCCTCATGAGTAATGTTATTTAATTTAATGTTTGTTTATCACTTGGAGAATGATCTCACTGATCTCCTTGGATTTACTTGAATAGGAATGGCAAGCCGAATTGACAACAAGGAACCAAAATTGTCACATAATGTTATAAAGGCGGAGAGAAAATAAAAACTGTCCAGGTTATTCAAAACCCAAGGACCATCCCACAAATCTCCTAAGATTAAAATAGCCATAAAAAAACAACTCACTTCACTGGCATTTTTGTTCCACTGTCTGCCTGTCACAGGTAGAGCAGAATTTCTTTTTCTGACTGATCTTCAAGCTGAAGGTAATGTGACAGCAGGAACAATACAATTAGCACGTGAATCACTAAAGAGTACGATGCAAATTGACAAGCTGTTTATAACACCTCCTTTAATTTTTTCTGTCAGAAATGTGGCTTATTTTCACCAGAAAAATAAAACAGAAAAATAGAATTTCACCCTTCTATCTTAATTTACCAAAAGTAGTTTTAATTAAATACAATTTATATGCAAATATCTTTTAATACACTTTTATGCTCTGAACATCTTATCAGAGAAATCATCTCGTGTTTGGCTTATTGAGAGTGGAAAAGAAGGAAGGAAAACAGATTCAGTGCACATAAATAGCAATTTTTTCATTATATTTATTTGCTCTTATGTTGTATCTGCAGTAAGTACATATATAGCTTTTCCATTACCTTATACATCTTGAAGGTCTAAGGCCCTTGTACCATTCTCTGTTGTTTATTCAAGCAAGACTGCTCACATTGATACTGCTACAAATAATGGTATCATGTGATATTTGAAAATTTTGATGTGATGATTTCTTCCACTCTTAACTCATTCTGTGTTGTTCCCTTCTAGGAGCACCCCAGAAACATTCTCATATAATTTTGTTTTTTGCTCTTGATGTGATCTCTCTGCTCTTTCTCTATTCTTTCCTCCTTAGCTTTTTTTCTTTCTCTTTGTGCTCCTTGCTCTCCTGAACAGGCAGGCTTCCTGGCTGGTTTCCTGCCTCCCTCCTAATCTTGTGCTGCTGCATCATCCTTTGCTCAGCCAGTCTACCCAGCTTCCCTTATTCTCCCTTAATGGAGGGGAAAATATATACATATCTTAGCTTAAGGAACATATTAGTAAAAAGAACAAATGGTTATAAACAGTGAGTAATTTTAGGCTAGAAATCAGAAGGAGGCTTCAGAAAGTGTCATTGTTAACAGTCTCCCAGTAGGATTTTTGTCCTCTCTTCTCCTCTGTTCTTCAAAGACCGAGCTTGATATATTTATGAAAGAGATTATTTTACATTATTGCCTTTGATAGTAGAAAACTAGAAATGATGACCCAGTCCTACTTTTTTAATGCTAAACAAGATTCCTGGCAGCAAAATGTGGATCTTGTTTTCTTCCCATTTCAAATTTCTCACCTTAAAATCCACCTGCTTCTGCAAGTAATGTTAGAATGACAAATATGAACTACCAACCTGATTCTGTACAGTGCTTCTCATTTCCCTTAATTAGTTATTTTGTCTCATTTCTACAGAATTATGTACCCTGGACTATAACATAGTACCAGACAAGACCAAAACCCTTTCATCCATTGTGTTATTAAGATTAACTTCAGCATCTTACAGGCAGGGGGCAAACCTCCAGTATCTGACTTTACATTAATTCATTTGTGACTGATTCAGTCCCAGGTCTGAGCCTGGTAAAAGAGAATAAACATAGTACAAAATGTAAACAATATTGATTTATAGAGATTGTGGCTGGACAGACTGTAAATAGTTAAAACTTTCAATTTTCTAGCAGTGAGACATTTTTAGTTTGTTCGTTACTGTTCAATGACAGTTGAATTTTTTGTATTATTATTTTATGGTTTATGATTGCTGATTTAGCATTTTAATACAGAAATAGAAGGCTCTGCAAAGCTGAACATACTTATTTTTGGCCAGTTTTCAACATATTTGTTATTAAATAATACGGCTGTGATTTCGTAATTTGGAGATTAACTTGCTAAATCCAACATGAAGATAGTGCATATTTGTAATGGTAAACAGTTTGAACAGTAAACAGCATACAAAGAGTATGAACGTATAATTAAAAAGACACATTTATTGTGTTATGCTCTTGATCTCTTTTATGGTGTAGAAAAAAATATTTTTTTCCCTGAGAATAAAGCAAGATATGGTAAATGTAATTGTGAAATCTATTGGAAAACAAGACCTGAAGGATAATAATTTAGATGCAAGGACTCAGGTCTTAAAACCAATACTGAACTGCCAGCTGGGGATACTGCTGGATGCTCTGTAATGTAACTTCCATTTGCAAGTAAGTGCCTCATTTTCAACATCGTGATTTGCTTAGTCTTTAAGCATCCAGAGAAGATGCTTTCAGGCTCAGTATTACTGCCTTTAGTAGGTGCTTACACCCACGAGTGTTCTGACTAGCACACAAAGTAGCTAGCTGGACACAATCAGATTGCTATTGCATTTTAAGGAGTACTTATCACTGGAAGCTGGCAACTGACAAGCAGCTCCCTGGGACCTTGGGAAGTACAGTACCACCTTCTCCATATCATCTGCCAGCATGCAGCGTGCCCCAGCCTGTGTTTGGAAGAATGTCTCTGGTGTAAATAGGATAGCTTAAGTTCCCTGGCCCATTTGGGCCTTTACCTTGCTTGACTGGCAGCCACATGCAATTTTTGTGCTGATGGTTTGACGAAATAGATATCAGCTGGCCAGGTGCTTAGATGGGAACCTGATCACAGTTCACAAAAGCACAAAGAACAAATGAGAGACTTTCATGATTGTGTAATATGCTGCCCAGTGCCTGCTTAGTGTATGTAAGCTGATTGTATTCCAGGTCCTCAGAAATACAGTCTATTTTCAGTTATCCTTTTGGCAGTAGGTGACTCTTGCAAAGAAGATATAAAAATCATCACCAGGTAGTAGGCTTATTCTTATTATCCCGGTACAGATATCACAACTATACTATTCTGAAGTTAGACAGTCACCTCTTCCCATAATGAGTAGCTGTTAGTATAAGAAGTTTAAGAATTTGTTGTATAACTCCTCTGGAATTTAATAATTTCTGAAAAGGAACCCTAATATTTTACTGAAATTTCATAAGGAGAATAATTGTCTCATTACAAAAATTCCATCAGCTGCTTGTGCAGATGTGATAATTATTCATAATATACTGTATTAAGCAAACAAAGAGAAATACGAAGATGTACTAGAAATGGGCTGGAAATTACACACAGAATTATTTCCAAACTTTGTGGAAATCTGGATCCAGCTGATGTGTGTTTGCAACTTCAGTTCACTAATAACCCAGACTGGACTTGCAAAGTAACTCAGGCCCATATCAGTTTAGCTAATTTCAGTGTATTTAAAAAAAAATAAAAATCTATGATGCTTCTGACTTTAAAACTGTTGACTGTGCTATGGATTTCCGAGTCTCGTGCCTTTGACAGGCTGTAGAAGAGCTAGAACTGTAGGAAAGGGAATGTGGATCTATCGGTTGCACATTTCATCCTTTGCTGACGTTACCTGATAAAAACTATTTTTTATTTTTGAAGTATTTGAATCTTCTGAACTTTAAGGCTTACCTCTTGACTTTTTAATGGTATTTGTCTTTTAATTTTTATGTATCTTTATACATTGGTTTCACTAAATTATCTGCCTTTATGAAAAGTTATTCGCTGATTAGGGAAATTAAGTCATTTTGTGTTCCACTGAGCCACACTTGAGCTAGATAGCTATCTCAACAGGCAGTGTAAAACATCTGCTCCTGTTCAAACTGTTGGTGTATTAGCCTAAGAAATCCCTTGCATTTATATATGTTCCTAACAGGGTTGCCTTGTACTCACCTTGTACTCAACGTGAGAAAAGGTCACGCTCTCCAACAGCAGTTTTGGCGTTTCCCCTGGATCAGGTTCAATATGTCATTGCCCTTCAGCACCTGGCCTCTGTTGAATCCATTCCACACCAAGCTTTGTTGGATAATGTTCTGTATAACATAACCTCAGCAGAAAAGTTAATGTTCTCTTGGTCCAAGTAATTCAAGTAGAAGTAGACTTTACTACCTTTCTTATGTCGGGAGAAGCCAAGATGACCAGAGCACTGCCGACATCCTAGTAAAAGAGAGCCACCTGTCAGATGGCATGCAAATACATTTTAATCACAGCGCTATGCAAATGTCTGCTTTCCACTTTCTAATAGCACAGTGTGGTCAATTACTTTTTTTTTTTTTTTTCTTTTTTTCTTTTTTCTTTTCCATGTGAATATCTCTTTGGTGTGCCACTGAGGGGTTTTTTGCATAAGGAAATAAGCTGTTATTTTCCACCCAAACAAAGTGTGCCCTTCAGGTAAAAGATTTGATTTCAAGAACAATCTGTCAAAATGTTTTACATCATTCCAGACTCTTATATGCATGATTTCCAAGTCCTATACTAACACAAATCTACAGTAGAGGAGAATTGACAATTCTCAGGAAAATGTGCAACCTTGAAGATTCTTGTTTAGCACTAGCCGGCAGATTGTTTGTCACAGATCATGTCCTGGATGCATAAACTCTTATTTATATAGCATCAGACTTCACAAAACTTCATTTTGCGAAAGGAGCCTATATAGTGCAAATGTAAAAGACCGTTTTGTGACCTTGTGCTTGGAGACGGGTATGAATTGCACCAACACAAGAATGTGTGAAAGGTAGGCATGATGCCTCAGAAGGCTCTTGAACCATAATTCCCCCTATCAGTCTTCTCTTAAGTGGTGCCTTGCTGTGCTAGGTAATGGATAAAAAGGAAAACCAAAATATAGATGTTCTTGGTTGCCTTATTTTTGTAAAGGACTATTGGAAGTATATCTTTCACTTCTCCAGTGTACCTGCACTCACGTCACCTGTGCAAAGTACGCGTATGTTGTAGAAAAGCTCTTACTGTGTTGCCCAGAGGGGAACAGTCCACATTAGGATTCAATAGTAGCTTTAAATTTAAAATGGGTCTGGAAAGTTGTGTAGAAACAAGAGTTTCTAAAGTACAAGCAAATGGCATGGTGGAGAAACAATAGTTTAGGGCTTGTCATTGTGTTGGGCTTCGGCTTAATCTTCTGTCCTGTTTGAAAACTATGAATTGCCGTCCATAGGACTGTATTTCTTGCTAGTGAATCTTAGCTAAGTTTCATAATGAAGGCAAAGATAAAGTCTAAATTATAAACCTTGTGATTTAGATAAGCATGGAGCATTTACAAACACAGTTTTATATGGTTGGTGTAAAAAAAATGGAACGTAGTAACAAGACATTAGCAAGAAAAAAGTAGGAATGGAGGCAAGCTGGATGTTGTACAGAGGAAAGTTATTTGTATCTTTGGCACAGAGCCACACAGGAGCTTAAAGCTTATTTGATTGAGGCATTTGGCTGTAATGTAAAAAACAGAGAGGGATCTAGGCCAGGTATCTGAGCAAGGTGTATGTGCATAAGCATATGAACCACTGAAGAGAGGAAGATGATTTTATGCATTTTTTTCATTTTTTTCTGACAGTAAGTGTGGAAAAGAATTTGGAAAGGAGAGGGAACTGCATTCAAAGCAGTAGTCAACTAAGGCAGGCTGAGCAGCTGGGGGCAAAAAGAAAAGAGAGAAAAAATGACCTGCCTTTTGTGAGTCACTTATAAACTGTAGCATGTAGAGGCATACAAGAGCCATATTACCGATTGCCTACGTTAGTGGAAGATAGAAATCTATCCTTTCCTTTGAGATTCGTTATGTTAGATCTCATTCGTCTTGTTCCTTGTCAGTTCAAAAATTAGTTATCTTTTGCAAATCAAATCCTAAAAGCATACATTTGGTCTCAATAATTCATATATGTAAGGACTAAAGTGAAATGTTTTTGTAGGGGTGCAGTATTGTGTTGATAAGAGGAGTATTTTGAGAGCTCTTACTGAATGCTGAATGGCACACACACATCTAAAATACTGCTACATAAAATAATTCCCAATAAAAACACGTGCCCAATAGGCTTTGTATGTATTATCTGCACTAGGTCAGATAAACAATTTACATTTACATAACTATGACATTGATTCTGCCAAGCCTACAGAAACCTAACTATGATTTCTGGCTCTGTCCTGAGATTTATACTATAAATACACCAACGCAGGGCTAGCCCTCCGCCTGATCAATCCTGTCTCACTGACTTCTGGAAAAGCATCACAGACTTGTCCTAAATCTATGTGGGGTGCGTTTTCCAGAACTATAGCAGAGCTCTCATTTTACTGTTACTAAAAGGAGCCTCTACTAGAAAAGGACCCTTTGCCAGATAATTATGTTATTTTGGTTTATCTTTGTGCCCTTTGTTTTCCTTTCTCTGAATTTATCTCGACTGTCTTCTTACAGTAGTTCCCATGGCATTAGTCTGCTGTAAATTCAGTTATGGTTCATAATTATCTCTGAAAAACATACATGCATAAATAGCTACCAAGAATATCTTATTTGTTTGCTGTCATTATAAAGCTCATAAAAGGGACTAGCACTGTCAGTACCACAGAGTGATGGTTTTGAGGAAGGCCTCCCTGGAGATAAGCAAAATTTTCCATGTTTCTGTGAAATGAATCAAAGGGCGCCTGTTTACTTATATTTATCATTACAAACACTTTTCACTAACAGCTGGGCTTTCTTCGCTGAGAAGAAAATGTCTTACTCAAAGCATTATATTTGTCATTTGTCTGGGTTTTGGACATGTATTGAATATACACAGTCTTTTAAATTTATTTAATCCATGATAAGAGTAAATGTCCAGATTCTTAGCTGGTGTGGAGCAACATAATCATACCGGTTGAGAATCTAGCTGCAAACATGTAAGTCTTATGCCTGTGTTGTAACAGACCAACTGCTGCATCCCAAATGAACTGCCAAGGGAGGCATTTGGCAGGGTGTTGTTCAGATAGGTGAGCACACCAAAGAACATTTAGAGTGCAGTATTGGCTAGTCAGTTTTTGTGTACAGAGATACGTATTGTGAGCAACAGTTAATTCAGCTGTTTGATTGGTTTCATACATAGCTTAGTGTAGGGGGAAAAGAGGAGGCTTGCTTGTAGACAGGCACCATGCAAGACTCACTGGGCAAAAACAGTGAAATCTACAGAAAAGGATGGCTGCGTAGCGATGCACAAGGCAAGAAGGGGATAGGCAGCATGTAAAGGTTTAGGCAATAGTGAAGTTAAATTTCCCAGACTGTCTTCAGACATCAAAACCTTAGTGTCAGCAGCTGAATGTGCATGAGGAGCTTTTCCTCATAAATGAGGAAAAAAAAAAAATGACAGTCTTCTCTACATGTTTGCAGAAAAAGGACTGAGAGCGAGTTGTTGATACGAATAATACCCAAATAGGGTAATAGCTACTGCTTTTTAAGGGCTTGAATAATTTGATTATACCACAAAGAATGGAATTCCTTGAGGTGGTCTGTTCTCTATGTCAGACAAAGATAGTAATACAAAACATAAGAAAATACATATTTTAAATACCTGAGAACTCTGGCACCATTGTTGGTGATATTAGAGATTCCTTAATTAAAAGCAGGATTCTGGGGAGAATTGATTCATGTTTAAGGGAGATGCAGTCAAAGAGCAAGGGTAAATTAACTATCTAGACAAATACACTGACTTCAGTGGCGAAACTGGGTTAGAAAATTGCCTTTCACCGCATTCTCTCCTTCATGCGACACCTGTAACAAGGACAACAGAAATGTTGATGATTCTTTACAAATGGAGGCTGACAAGCTCCAAAACTGGACTTTATATTGATAAGGGTGACAGAAGTACAATATCAACCCACTAAAAACATTCAATTTATTCCCGAATCACCGTGCCCAGTTTCTGACCACTTACAGTCTTAGAAATAGTGACTTCAGCATTCACTCGTGTGAAGCTTCTGCCCAGAGTTTTGGGGTTAGGGAAGAGTAATGGAATAAATCAGGAAGGATCACACTCCTCAACTGCAAATGTTTTCTATCTATTTCACAGGTGAAACAAAGAGCTTGAAGAACACTGATCCCTCATTGCCACTTGTCAGCATCCCCTGGTGAGTTCTGTGTCTCTGTGCTTTGCTTACCACTTTTGATTGAAATGGCATTGATTACAGCTACTATTTAATTATAAGTGAAGTGAAGCTTCCATGTTTTGTTGTTGTTGTTGTTGTTTTTAATCAACGTAATAGTGATAAACTGAATCCTGACAACTTTTTAAGTAGATCACTTCAGATTTATTGAAAGTTAGTAAAGCAGACACTGAAGTCCTCAGGACAAGCAGTTCATCTATACTCCGAATTAGTAATGAACATAAAATTCATGATGAGCTGCACCTCATCACTTTGACCTCTTACTGGAAGAGAAAGAAAAGGGAGAAAGCTTAAATTCTATGCAAGGTGACTGAATATACAAGTCACAGTTCCAACTAAAGCCTGCAGGCACTTAGTTGCTGAACAGAACCAATATTTAAGATTTTAAAAATTGCCCCATGTTTCTAAATATGTCTGCAACAATCCTGAAAGAAAAGGACAGGGTGGTTGCATATGCTTGCTACGAAAATGATATGCATGACTTTAAACAAATAAAATGGGGAATTCTTCCTTCCTCCTCTATACCCACAGAGAGTACATTAGTGACAGGTAGAACTGAATGTTATTCTACTTAGTCCAAGAGCTATTAATTTTCAGACTCTTTTTCAAAATAAAAGGCAGAAAAAATTTAGATCAAAGTTTAGTAACAAAGCTGGTATAACATGAATATTTACAAATAAAAGTAAAAATATTTATATATATACATTACTTGATATGAACACACATTGCGTTAAAATAGCATTCTTGGTTCTTGAGTGCTGCTCGTTTGCTTGCAAAAAAAAATAGAACACATTTGATGACAAAGTAAATTTATACAGAATAATTTAAATAGAACAGACACACATAATAAGAAAACAGTATAAAATGTATCCCTATAAAAATTAAATAGGCTTTCTTATGATTCTCTCAAAATATGCAATAGCTAAATTTTAATTATGCAGTGGCTGTAGTTAAAATCCGTATAATTTTTACATTTCACCTAACTAATGTTCCCATGTGTTTTGCAATATGAGAAATACCACAAATATTCTGTGCTTAGTGTAGGAAATACTGCAAAAACAAAGTTATGTGCAAAGGCTATGTTTATAGATTCAAATTGTGATGAAACTGTTTTAAATAATACAAGCTCAAAATATATGATGGATGTTATCAAATGGCCTTTTAAACAACGTTTTCGTGTTGGAAACAGATTCTTCTTTCAGATATGATAACAGCTCTTGACTGAGTTAAAAAAAAATAATAATAATACTGTACAAAAGGTTCACACAACATGTCTTGGCAATATATATTGCCCACTTAGCTACAATAAATGAGATTACTCACTGGCTACAGAACTATGACCTGGTATAAATGCATGCAATTTTGCTTTCTACATATTTACACCAGCTAAGGATTTGGATTTTAGAACACACATACAGTTTGCTTGCAGTAGCTAGATTTTGTAAGGGTTGATTTTCCTATTACCAAACAGTAAAGTCTGGTCGCACACCCTGGAAATCATTGACCGTAAAAGATCGTGACCTCCTCCTAAGAGTGGGACGACTGGGATTTCTTCCCTTAACCAAATTTAAATAAGGATCAGATCTTAGGAAACGTGGATAGCTGTCTTGCTCCATCAGCCTGTAGACTGTATTTTGTGCTGCATCAAAGGTGGTGATGACGGGCTGTTCAATATTCTGACTTGTAACTTCTTTGGTTTGGAAGTCCAAATTCACCTGGAGAATGAGGAAAAGTGTATTTCTTTAATGTACATTAACATATTTCCTGTGTTATTATCCGTAGCAATGATACTGTACTTGGGTGAAAATGTTTTCTGGTAAGAGGACTTTGAATCCCTTACACAACTGGGTAGGAATGCCACAGAATTAGTCGAATTATGGCTGTTAGAAAGTCTTCACAGATGTGTCACTGGTACAATGAAAAACTGGTAAAATAACTGTTAAAATAAGACTGATCAAGTTTGCTGTGGTAGCATTGAAGTAAAAGTGACTTGCTAATGGTGATTTTATATAGTTCCTGTTGTAAAGCTTTGCAACACCAGCCTAATGTAGAACTCCCTCCGTTCTCATTTAGCATTTATGTAGACTTCATCTCCTTAGAATATGCTAGTGCATATTTAAAATTCTAGCTCCTGTATAGAGTTTTGGTGTCAGGAAGGTGAGAAAATTCTAATAATTAAAATATTAAAATAATTTTAATAGGCTTCTGGAGCTTTTAGAGATGTGGAAAGCTTATCAAAATCATCATTTATTCCATGTACTGTTGGATTAATCCTGGGAAGATTTACTTTGAGGATTTTATTGAAGTGTCAGACACAGGTTTGAGCATGGTAATTTGAAAGAAAAAAGAAATTCCTGATCCAGTCAAAAGTCGCTTCAATAACATGCTATTTTTTAAGGAAATGGCACGTGTCTTTTCCTTAAAACTATAACAAATAGCTTAGATCTAATAACTGAAGAGTAATTAGTGATGGTACGATGGTCCATTCCCTCAGACCTACAATTTTATAAATCCTATCTAACTATGCTCAGTAAAAAATGTCTGTAAAAGAGCTCTGAAGGACAAGAAGTCAGAGAGGAGATGCAAGTTCCAGAGCTGAGTAGTCTGCAATGAGATGCTGCTGGCTGGGCTCAGCTGCTTGGCTGAACCCAAGGAAGGAAGTCTCACCAGAGCCATCTGCTTTCGCACAACAGCACCCACGCCACATGCACCAAACCAAAAGTACGATAGTTAAGGAAATCATTCCGTTAATGTTGGTCAAAGTGAGACTTTCATACCCCATCCCCTCTCCAGCTTCCATCCTGCTCATCCTTTTGTTTATGTCATTCTCAAGAGTTGATATTATCAGTGCCTACTGCCCTACCATAATTGCTTATAGACTGATCTATTTGTACCTCAAATAATTACGGATTTTCTTTTTATGTAAGGTCCACCCAATTGAGATGCTGCAGGAAAAGAATTAAAAACAGCTATGAGTTTTCAAGTGGACCTACCAAATTGGTCCCCTGTCCTAGCAAAAGCAGATCTGAACCTTAAAGATAACCTGTGGGAATTATGAGTGGAAATTGCACCATTTTGCAATGCTCTTAAATTAAGAATTAGACCTTTTTCACCCTTGTTACAGGGAAGTAGCAGTTAGGCTTTAACTTCTATTCTGACAAAAAAAAAATAGAAAAAAAATAGTAGTAGTAATAATAGCAGTAATAATAATACAGGGGAAAAGGAGTATTAGCAAGTGACATATTTAATCTGCTCAAACTTGATAGAATTACACGAAATTGGAAGTCCAAAAGGCCTTTTGAAGAAGCTGATCCTGATTTCAGTGAGAGTTCATCATTTCTCAACCTCTTCATCTCCTTCCTAGACCAGGCAAAAAATGTTCTTTTTGTTCATTTATAATATGATTCCTTTACAATACATTTAGTGCTTATGAGGATTGACATATTAACTTATTTGTGTTTGTGCTGTCAGTAACATAGTGAGAATGCTCAGCCAGAGCTTTGGCTTTGCAGCGAGATCAATCAAGAAAAATCTATGCTTAAAACATAATTATTACTTTAAAGGATGTGTTTAATTTAAAAGTTTCTTTGTACTCTCCTTTAGTCTTTAAAATAAAAGCTTCTGAGTCTTAGCTGTGTAATAATTTCATAAATAATTACTAGTTAAAGAGAACGAGAGAATTATTCTGTTGTTCTGAAGGTAGCCTTAAAGACAGGTAATACTTTTTCACAAACACTGGCTGGTAAGTCCCCATGGCAACATTAACATTTATAATTACTATTTTTCCTTAAAATACTCTGTGTGTATCTCTGTTTATATGTGTGTCTGTATGTAAATACACACTGCCCTTGTATATATACATATATATATATATTCTATATAAATATAGCCTGTATGTAGCCATCCTGGCGTATAGCTCCCTAGGAATCTTTGATTCCTGAGATATAACATTTAAACTTAAAAGAGTAACATGCAGTGGTTTTCGCCTGGAGCCAGGAGCCTGGAGGACAGTGATAATAATGCATGCAGTTGCTTCCAGGCTTTCTTCCAAAGTTTTGACATTTAAGATACAGTCTTCCTAAGTCAGTGAGTACACAATTAACTGTTGCCACTGCTTCTGGGCATGTTATTCTTAAAAGCAGATTTCAACAGATGCAGTTCTGACAAACACTGTGTACACTGAAGAATGTTTTTACTGTACCTCTTTTGGAGCATCTTTCTGTATGAATGTTTCATAAATGGTCTTAGCTTTTGGGAAAAGTTCGTGTGTAGTTTTGCTTTTCTTGTAATCCTCGCAAGCTATCCAGAACTCGATGTTCTCCTCGCTGAACTCAGTTTTCAGAAAATTTGTAAAGGCATCCAGTCCAGCTACAGAAAGCAATATTGAATTGTGTTACATATATACTTAACAGACAGTTAATATTTTCAAACAGTCTATGCAAAATAACTAAATGGGTTGTGCTCCCTTTGAGTTACATCCTATTATTTTAAATTATGTAAAGGTTTTTAATTAAGTGCATTTCTTTGATTATGGTCCTGAGTGCTGTAACTCCCATTACAGATTTCTCAGCATCTGTTAAAATTGATTACCAAGACCTTATGAATTTATACATGGAAGCAATCAAAAGATCTGGATGTGTCTGGAAGTGATGGATTTTGTTCCAGCTGAATATCAGATTTAGGTTAACACAAACACTGTTTAAATCTTTGTTCACAAGTAGACTGCTCTCCAGTAACATTTTTTTTCCTTTTTTCTTTTTGTTTTTCTTTGTTTTATCCTAGTATTGATCACATGCTGAAGATATTTCCTTTCCTAAAGGTGCTTAGTCTGGGGAAGTAATGCAGTTGTATTGAAGTCAACTGTTCAGGGGACGTATTTGAAAACCATACAGTGTCCAGCAGTGCAGTGGGATCATACATGTGCCCATCCAGAGTGGGAAGAGGGGGACATATGTTAATTTGATAATTATGTAAGCAATGGGCCCTTGCAAATGATGGCCAGTTTGGATCCTATCACTGTTTTAGAAACCAACTGTGTAAAAAGTGACAAGTTCTTTTTTTATATACATAGATTTTTATTTTTTTTTTTTCATTTTTAAGTTTTTGGTCTTGCTGTCAGGAATGTTTGAGCAATATTCAAATGAAGGTGATGTAGTAAGTCTTTCTCATACCCACCATGAAAAATCAATTCTTTGGCCAAATGTTGCCTCCTATAGCTCTTATTATATCTGAAGCAAGTGATTTCTGCCTAGGGACTCTTTATGTTTCCACAAACATATGGCTAAATACTCTCAGCACTGAGTTCACCTGCCTTTCACCATTGTTTCTAAAGAATTTAAAACCACTGAAACTGTTGTGGAAGGATTTATCTACCTAAAAGAGGGTAGTAAAGATGTGGACCAGAAATAGGCAATGGTCCGACATTTCCAGACATTTTAGATCTTCTGAAGTCCATTTAAACATTTCTTACATTCCCAAGGTTAACAAGTGTTAAATAGTGTAGCTCCAATGTAGTAATGAGAAATAGACATTTATAAGAAGCAAGGACTCCCTGTTTTCTGCTTTTTACGTTAAAATTGGTATGTTTTACTAACAGTAATGTGTCTATAATGATAATTCAGAATTCTAGCCTTCAGACAAAGTCACAATGCTAGTAAGCTGTTTGATTAAGAAGTTCAGAATCAAACCTGCATATATTGTACAAAGATGCAGGACAAAGATGCAATATTAATTTCCATGCAAACTTGGATTTTTTCCCTATTTTTATATTTCTCCTGATCAAAATATAGAGGCACTTTCTGCCTGAAAGTCCTCTTTTTATTATAAGCTCATTTTAATATTGCCTGTAGGCCACACGTGGCTAGTTATCCGTAATAGGAATATAATCACTATGGAGTATTTCAGCACAAAAAACTACTGCTTCATGCCAAATACAATAATAATAATAACACAAATTCATTTTCAGACTTCATTATACAAGCCTGCTAATACAACAGGACAGAAACAATACAGTGTGATTCTAGGCAGAGGCAAAATGATGGATGAGACAGTAGCCAGCAGATTTCCAAGCATTTTTTAAACTGTCGTTCAGTATTTTTATGCTAAGATAGCAGTTACCTCATCAGAACATAGTTGTTCTTCTTGGCAATGTCAAAAAATTTAGTCCAGAAATGATAATATCAGTTTCTGTTAATGTGAGTGCTATTCTAAATAATTTATTAGTATGCCACTATTATAATGGATTTTTCCAAGTGCCTGATAAGAACTGATACAGCAGAAAAGCATGTTATTCATTACAGAACAATTTAATAACTTTTGGCTGCCTTTTACTGTTTATTGCTAGAAATCTTCACTTCCTGTTATTTGGCTTTGTTCAGCAAAATACCCAACTTAAAAGTTATTTTCAACTATTTTCAGTAGTTGACAGCATGCTATAGCCTAAACACACGAGCAGAGCAGAAACACATGCTGCTATAAATGACCCATCATACCTAATTTAGGTAACAGCCATGTCTACTTAAATGCACAACTGGATTTTGTAATTTTCCATCAATTTTCCATCATAATAGTCTTCAGGAAGAGGGAAAAAAAAACCTACTAACCTTTCTGGGAAAGCAGTTTGTCAAAAGATTCACCCCATTTCAGTGCTTCTTCAGGAGACACTCTGTTTAAGAAACAAAAGATGGTTTTGAAGAATTGTATGTATTGTGTATATACAAAGCTATTTTGATATATGTTATAAATTGCTGTTACCGCTCTACACTGTTTCACAAAGTGTTTGATTACATTATATTGCTAAAGGAACTCTTTATTTATTATTATTAATAACTCTACTGCAGACTTCAGAAACACATGGCAAAATTTTTCCTGACGTTTTTCATGCAAAGTTGCACTTTTTTCCCGTTAAAAAAAAAAAATAAAAGTCAGTACAGATATTTTTCTCTTCAGTGTCTGTGTTGTGCTACTAATCTTTAAGGAAATAGAGATGATGCAGTATGGCAAAGCTTACAAGGGAAGCCGTTCAGACACCTATTTAAACTTAAAAAATACTCTTGTAGGGATGCGGTTTTGAATGCACTGAGGCTGTGTTGCCACAGCCTATTTTTAATGAACTACGGGAAATTCTATAGGCTGAAGATGAAGCTATAGCACTATGATTTAGGTGACAGTCTTCTAGGGTAACAGCACATACAGTCTGCTTTGTTCACCACAACCGTTTTTCAAATATCATGCTATTCTGAGACGCTGCACTCTATTTATAAAACTCCACATATTCATCAAAGATGCTAAGTTACATGTATTTTTCATTGATTTCAAGTATTCAGTCTTAGAGAACAATACAGAAAGGGAAAAATAATACCCTACTTCATTCACCCAAATGAAATTTTCAGGAAGGACTTTTTGTGTGTGCTGTATAAATTAACCATGAACAGTACGTTGATTTTTGTAGACCAGAGCTGGCGCAGGCCTGGAATTAACTTTATGAGGCCAGAACTATGGCTTAGTTCTAAGCCTGAAGGTGAAGAATGAGTATTAATATTTGGAACCATTTTTGACATAGCACAGCATTGTACACTGAAAGTACCAATGTCCTCACGTAAGCAACTTGTCCAGGGTTAGTTGATAGCGGGGCTGAAAACCAGAACAATCCGTTCTTATGGATTGAACAATTCTGGAAATGATTTCTCCTTGCCTGATGCTTACGTATGTTCTGTAGCCTGGTTTACATAGCTGGGGCTCCCTTGGCAAAATCTGTAAGAACAGGAGTTTTAGAGGAAGGGAAGTTCTGATGAGTATGGGTAGGAATTTAAGTCAGTAAGGATCTTGGTTTTGTACAAAACTGAAAGGAGGGTTTTTTATTTATTTATTTTTATTTTTTATAAGTGTCACGTGTCTCCTTCCTGAAGTCATTGCTTATAGGAATGAAAATTTTAGCTAGGGAAAGACAAACAGGTCTTGAGCGGTACAAATGTGGGAGAACTGAAATTTTAAAATAATAATAATAATAAAGTAGGCCAATAAAGTAGGGGAATTCTTGAGTGGGGGAAAAAGAGAACTCACTCCCTTACAGAGTTTTTTTTAATCATGGGAAGTACAAAAAGTACAGTTCTCTGAATTGTGTGTACTCATACGTCTGGGAACAATTGATTCCTACAGCTAGAGAAATGAATTTTGTAGTAGTGAAAGATAAACCCTGACGGTTTCAGAGCACATATGCAGTCCAAAACCAGTTTCTCTTTTATTCAATTGAATCCATGTTAGTCAAGCATCTGGCTGAGAGTAACACAGTAAAATGTAGTTGGCTGAGCAAGGAGGTGTTGGTCTGGTAGAAGAGGGAAATTCTTCAGATAATTCCTTATCAATATTGTATCTGTGTCTGAACATGCCTTTTCACAGCTGGTAAGAATGCTTTGATGGCTCTGTACTTTGTATGAGATGCCCAAGGGTAATCAGCCACTTAAATAAAAAATAGTATTGGAAATGTACGGTCTACCTACAGGTGATATGGAGATTGTACTTTCTATTTTTAGATAGTCTTAGCACAATTCTACATGTCTGGAACTGAGGTACTGAAAAAGGATGTTCTCAACATTGTTTTACCTTTGTTCATAATTTCAAGGTCTTCTATTTTTGAGTGAACTGTAAAACCATTGAATTAAGTTTTCTGCCAACAGCAGCACAAGAAAGAAAGGGGGGGGGGGGCGGGGGGAGTAATGAAATCCCTTGGAATGGTAGAGTGGAAAGTCTTCCAGATTACAAGTTCATCCTTTCATTTGGATGCCCATGATATTTGGACATGATAGCAACAAAAAACACCTAATTAGCCAGATGCGTAGGTGCTTAAACAAGGTTCATCAGGCTTAACAAGACCAAAGAATGACATGAGAATCTCTGAAGTGATCTGTGATGGAAAGAAAAGAACTGCAAATTTTTTAGGCCATGGAGTTGCAGTACATTTGCAGTTCTTTTTAGTCAAGACCTACAAATGTAATTCTTAGTATATCACTGAGATTTTGGTATCCTAATGAAATCAGGAACTAAACTCTTACCGAATTTAACAAAAACAAGATTTCACCCTGCAACTTAATAGGAAACAGTGTAATAGAGATGATATTACA
The DNA here is from genome assembly GCA_011076525.1 of Nettapus auritus. Classification (NCBI taxonomy): domain Eukaryota; kingdom Metazoa; phylum Chordata; class Aves; order Anseriformes; family Anatidae; genus Nettapus; species Nettapus auritus. Next base: position 8,369,597 of record CM021772.1, read on the forward strand.
GCAGTGTTTAAACATTGCTATTTGAATTTTGGAGACAGGACAGTGTTCAGTCAATTACTGCAATTATTGAGGAACTATACATCCAATATTAGACATGCATCACATAATTATTTGGAAAACCTATTTTCCAGCAGCTATGATTTCCTTTTAAACAGTAATTTGTCAACTTCATTTCCGAGTCAATGCTTGCTCAATATAGTCAGTGGATTAAGAAAAACACTGTTGACATGAGTAAAGGCTTTTAAGCATATGCGTGTGTGGGTAACAAGTCTGCACTTAGTGGTATGAAAACATGAGTGGTGAGTTACCTTGATGTATACCAGATAATTCTATATCGTCTGTATGCTTGGTTTAGATAGCTGATTTTTAAATGAAATAGATTGTGAAAGCGTTTCTCTCTGCCAAGTCTGAATGTGCACAAAAATGCAGGAAATGCTCTGAGTCACACTTCCTGGAAGGAATCCCCGTTGTTGGTCTTTTATAATGCCTACCTTGATGCTTTTGTCAGGTTTCCAGGTTTACTAAGATGTTCACCTTCATGGAATTCAGATTTCTGCAGGAGAAGGCTCAGCCTATTCCTCTTCTGCTTTGCTCTACAACAGAATTCAGGTAGCTTTTAAATCAACCACATGTAAAGGTTTTTCCAAAGTCTTTCCTTGAATAAGAAAAAGAAACTCTGCCTCTGCATCACAGACCCTCAAATGTTCACTTACAATAATATTTCTGTTAATCTCCTATTTATGTTATTCACATTAATGAATTTCTTCTTCTTACATTAACATGAATTTATATGCAAAGCATTGGCAAAGAGAAATGGACATCTTTCCATTTTCAGCAGCTCTTTCCCTTATTTTAAAGATAGGAGGGTGACATTTCATGTTAGAGAACACAAACACAACTCATGAACACATGAAACAGTTGACTCAGTATCTTCTACTTTTAACATTTTGCAAAGAAAAAGGAAGTATTGCTTCAAGACATTTGAAATCTGTAAAATATAAACTTTCCCGGATCATATTAAGGCTTTAAAAGCAATTCTAGGAACTTTATGAAACCTTCCTTTCTTATTTGCTTAGTTTATTTGTTTCTTGTTCTTAAAATAAAATAAAAATTGATGAATTAATATTTTATGCATACAATTCCCAAGGCTTGCAATTCATGAGTTTTCACATATATTGGCCAGAAATAAAAATATCTATGCCCTAAATTCATACCCTCGAGCTATGCTAGAAGAATCCTGTATATAAACAGAGCACTCAAAGTGTCAGCATGACCTTAAAACTTACCCAGCCTTGCTTGCTTTATTTGGCTCTTCCTTAACTGCTGACTTCGTGACTTTGTAATAGGATTTGTCCTTTGAAGCAGAAATATTTAGCTGGGGGAATAAAAGAAGTGGGTTCTCCATCTTCTTCTAAAAAAGCTTCCCAGTTTTAGAAAATGTTGCTTTAACTTCCTTACAGCAGTTTCATCTGGTGTAACTGGTGTGCTCAGGAAGGCGTGCCCATGCTGTATGGGGCTGCGTTGCCCCCAATTGGCTGTTGAATGGTTTCCAGAGCAGGTAGTGGAAAGAAGGAGGTTCTCCACCTTCGCTGCCACTGCAGCTGCACACACACAGGACTTTAAGTAGAGTTCTGTTTTTACAGTCGTCATTTAGGGAAGTGAGATTACAACTTTGCAAAATGGCTGTTGATCATACAGCAAACGCAGCTACTAGCAGAGAGCAACTCCTGCTTTTGTGCTTGCAGAACGTGATATTTTAGGAGACTTAGGATGGTACCATCATTTTCTTCCAAAAACCTGTGAGAAGTGTATATAGCTTCTCTAAAATGAACTTTAAAGAGAATCAGCTTGCATTAAAAAAATATGCAAAATTTTCTTTAAGCTCTTAGGAGAGCTTCTAGCTGACCTTTAACTGCTTTCTGCAGTCTCAGATGCCATATGCTGGACACAAAGTTAGTTCTACCTGCAATGTGCTAAGCTGAAACTGGGGGGTTCTTAGTCTGTCCTGCACGAGCTTGATGATGCTGTCGTTAATCAGATATTTTTGTAAGCAGAAATTTTAATTTTTACTCAATTTTCCAGAAATGTTGAACACCTAATTTCAAGCTTGTCCATTTAGAGCTTCTCATTTATCTTTTATACCTGTGGCTTTATTTTCATTTACAATCTCCCAGCCTGGATAAAAATTCTTTCAGCACAAAATTTCTGATTTCTTCTTGTTTTGGCAGTAAATAACCAAAAAATTCTTAGTTCATATAACCTAAATGTACTGCTTTTTTAGGTTGATCACCACAAATAACCTCTTCACGTACAAGCTCAGTCTCAGTTAAGTTTCTCATTCTAATAAGATTTGTGTTGGAGATGTGAAAGGAATAATACAACTACCAAAGAAACCTCTTCAATATTAGTTGAATTAAGGCTTGGGAAAGAGCAACCTACATGATGGTCCTAGAGGAAATCTCCTTATTATAGCTAACTTACGCAATCATTATTCATTAAGAATGATATAGTCTCTCTCTTTGTAATGCCAATGTCTCATTTTCATTATTCAGGTAAGATACCAAGCCCTGGAGAGGAGATGTGACCTCATCACCTTCCCATGACTTTGCCACTTAATGCAATGCTGGTATGTTCTGGTGAGAGTCTTACCATGGCCCCTTCTCTGCATTCCTGAAACATAACCAAAAAATAAATGAAAAAGAGAGAATGTATTGTGATTTTTTTTTTTTTTAATGAGACAGGGAAAAAAAAAAAAAAAAAAAAAGAGAGAGAGAGAGAGAAATACATAGCATTACCTTTGGGACATAAATTTTAAAATCAGACTGAATGGAAAATATTCAGTGCAAAACTGCTTTTGCTTTTTGTAGCTCAAGAACCTTTAAGAAACAGGGTTATGGTTTTAAACAGCATTTTCAGTTTCAGAGTAGGCTTATATATCACATCCTGCTTATTGTGAACTGGCTTTAACCACAGCTGTCTTTAATAATATATTCTGCATTTTACTAATAAGTAAAGAATAAATAGAGAATGCATTATTTTGTTTCACTTTTCTGCAGCAGAGGTAGTCACGTGAGCTCTTTCCCCCCCTTTTTAAGGATGTTTAATGCTGTCTATGTGTTGATCTGTCATAATTTTATTACCTGGTGATTGCAGTTCCTGAAAAAAGTCATAAATTGTAGCCTCAATAGTTCATATAAGCTGATTTAAGAAAGATTTGTAGCATGAAACATCACTCATGAGTGAATAACTTTCTGGTGGCCTTGCCACGATACCAGTGGACAGTAACTGTTCTAGTTATAGATCAAAATGAATGGTTGTGGCACTTCCTCCAGCACCCACTAACGATGGGCTCTCATCAGCATTTGTCTGAATGGCTTGTCCAATCCATTCTTAAACGACTCCAGAGCAACAGGTTATGTCTTAGAGGCTTGAAATATTGCTGTACTATGTTGTGGTAATGGCATCAGTCCCAAATGCAGCATTGTGCTCTACATCTCCGGAGACTTCATTTGGAAATTTTGAAAGAAAATATGGAATAATTGCAATCAATCTTTTTTTCTTTCTTTTTTTTTTTTTTTTTTTTTTTTTCATTAATAGAAAGCTAATATTAAATCCTGTCCATGAAGTAACCAAATTACATCAAAGTCGGTCTGTGTTTTGTCAGTGACAGTGCTGGTGCTAATAAGCATTTCTGTTTTGCACTGCAGGCTACAGTAGTTATAGCAACAGTATAAATGACCCTGTAAATGCTTCTGGGCTGTTTTATATACTGCAAGATGACACTTTAGAAGAGTAAGTTATTTTAAGCCAGAAAAACAGGCCCAAAATATTATACTGATGACATGACTACAGCCCTAGAAAGCTCTAAAGAAATTTGGGATGAGAACTGATGTCCTAATTCACAACCATTTATCTAAACTCTGAAGTGTATTCACAAACATTTCAGCACTAGGTGAATAGAATATGTATTTCCAAAACAATATTTACTTGACAAAAAAGCAAAAATGAATAAATCACAAAGTGCAGGAAGTTCCTTGAGGTGATACACTATCTCTTTGGGCCTGCTTCCTCTGAAATATCTCTGCAGTGACTTCTGTAAGCGTTTGATGGAGACCCATCCAGCTGATGATAAAGTCATGCTTGAGTTGTATAGAACTGATAGCTGTCCTCTGTGAAAGGAAAATTGACTGATAGCATAAGCAATAAAGACTTTGTATTATATGTTGAATTGTTGAATGTCTTTTTCTTTTTTTTTTTTTTTCCAAAAGGTAAGGTCTGAAATATTCAGACTTTTGGTTCTGCAGAAAACAAGTGAAGCCCTGACTGAGTGCTTCAGCTCAGCACTAAGAACTAGAACACAATCAGAAGTTCTCCTTTTTTAGCAACCCCTCTGCATCTTTCTTCAAAGTATTTTTATTACTTGTCTGGTAAGTGTAAACCTTGCCTCCTTCGCATCCATGCTCATGTTCTAGCACTGCCCCGATTTCTCTGCAGTCAAGCTCTACAACTGTTCTTATTCAGTCCCTTTCTACCAGCTATATGGCTTCTGTAGGGTTATATTTGTTTTATTTTCTGCTGAAGGGAAGTGATACTCATCCCTGTGTCGAGGGGGAAAAAAAAAAAAAAAAAAAAAGTTAAGTCTCTATTGTCCGGGAAGAATAAGCAAGGTAATTTTTTATTTTTTTTTATTTATTTTTTTTTTTTTTACTGAAGAACATGGCCTGAAAATTTTTTCAATTTTTTTTCTACCATATTTCTCTTTCCTTTTATTGCAATGGTGTTTGAAGTGATGAAAATGAAAACTGCATGTTTTGAATGAATTTGGCTTTGAAAAATAATTCTACTGCTCTTCAGAAACATCTCAGCAGTTCACCAATCATCAATATTTGTTGTTTACCCATTATTGGAAACCATAATTGGGCCTACAGTTTAATAGCACTATGATCAACAACACTATTGTTGTTTTATTTGTCCTCAAATTAAAAAAAAAAAAAAAAAAAAAAAAAAAAAAAAAAGCTTCATGAAGAAATACCACAGGAAGATAACTTTATTGTAAATCCCAAGGAGAGGAGCTTGCAGTCTGCTACTTCAGTGAATTTATTTAGTGGTGCACTTAAAAGATTCATCATAATGGAGGAACTTGGCATGTGGGATACTTAAGAGTTAGTGGAAGAGAACCATTATATCCTCTATGCATAGCTCACATTATGAAACCTTTTGCTGCTGCTGTTTAAAAGGAAGGAAACACAATTGCATTGCTTATAGATATGCATCACAGAAAACAGAAACACAGAGTGCTTTGCGTTTAGGGTCTGTAGGCCCTGTCAGCCAGAGGTCTCAGAGAATCTTGTAAGGCACCCTAGGTGAAAAATCAAACCTGGTGTAGGCTTTGGGAATGCTTGTAGTTTCTGCAGAACTTCTGCTATGGAATATGTTTACATCTGTGCTAAACTACATTTATTATTTAGTCTTTTGGAAGGTCAAAATAAGAAACTGAGTCTGCAAAGTTCTCAGTAGTATTCATTTCCTGTCTGCCCCATGGCTATATGGCCTGCATCTCTGATTAGCTCTATTTACATATTACTTACGTCACTGTCACAATTAATCTGCAGGAAGCTGGTTTCCCAGCTGAACCACTCAATGTTTACAACTAGCTTTCCACAAGTGTATAGCAATGACATCAGTGCTTGTTAGACAAATGTGTTTTAATGCCCAGCTTCTGGAAGTGCTTACCTAGGACACATACATTTTAAAACGTGTTTTTTTTTTTTGTTGTTGTTGTTTGTTTGTTTTTTTTTTTTTTTTTCTCTAGTGTGTATTCACAGGAAATGTTGAAGGCAGGAATGTTCTCTAAATTCTGCCCAGAATATCCTACCGGAATTAAGCATTACTTACAGAAACCCACAGGGATTCCAGCACATGACAACCTTCTTGTTTTTCAAGAGAAAGTGTCTATCAGCCCATACTAACAGTGCAAGCAATGGCAAGGATTGGGCTGAGCGTATTCTGGTCCTTCTGTGAAAGGTGTGGGAGCACAGAACAGAGAGACTGTGGTTTAGTAACCTCCCGGTGCCATGCTAGAATATAGTGAGTCCTGGTCCACTGACTGAGTCATAAAATCAAATTCCCTACAGCAGACAAGGGAATAAAAATCTCTTTTCTACCTCAGACTTGAGTCCACTATCAGAGAACTGTGTGGTTTAAGCAGAGCCCTCAAGTGTTGGAAGTCAGGCATGTCCTCGCTGCTTTTCACTAAGGCGGTTTGGGGATCTCTCCGAGATGCCTGCAGCACGGGTTGAACTATTAGGCCAGGCATTGTCCATAACACAAAGCTGGGGAAGATGTGAGGAGCGTTTCACATAAAAAAGGTAGCTCTGCAGGGAAAGAGGGCTGCTCCCAGGGCTGGGAGAGCTGTCAAAACAAGTTTTGATGATCACACCCTAGGTATTCAGGATTAAATTAGGCAGGACGTAGGAGCTCAGGTTCTACTGTAAAGACACTCTTGATGGTTGTAGTGCTGTATCTCATGCTCCCTCAGTGTATTAGCCCTCTGTATCAGTTCACACTGATGCAGATACACAGAATTATGCTTACTTAAAGCACAGCCAAGATGTTTGCAACAATACTTTCTGCAGCTTATAGGTTAGTTATATTCATTGTTACTTCTTCCTGAAAGTGCATTCCTCTGATGTCCTGATTTAGCTGATGTAAATAGTGCTAGGGTTTAGAAAATAGTATGGTTAATTGTTCATCAGAGCAGTAAAAAATGAAGCCAAATAAAAGAAAAAATATCTCAGTCATCACTAAATATATAAAATATATTTATATAAGCATATAAAATGAGCTACAAAATATCTCTCTGTCAAAAGCAGACTCCGTCTGAAGATTTTAAAGCTACCAGTTACTGGGATTTTTTTCTCCTCAGCCATTACAGAAAGGAAGCTCACCACTAAAATTAGATACAACTTAATCATTCCAGGTGAAATTTCAATGGTTATCAAAGCTTCAAAATGACTGGGGAATTTTTCAGGAAGGTTCAACTATTATTTGAGGATCAAGAAAAGCTGTATTCTAAAATGTAAATTGGTGCAGTTTTATCTCCTAGATGATAAAGGTTCTGCAGTAGTAGTTTCCTCCTCCTAATCTGTTATAAATCTTCTATGGTGAGGAGGCTGGCTTCAAGGCAGGGATGCTCATTGTCACTGTTCACCAGCCTGTCATAGTCTCTCCTCTTCCTAGTTAATACCAGAATTTGCAACAAAATTCTTCAGCTATCAAACATGAGGTAACATCAGCTTTCCCAAAACTGCCAGCCAATTTCTTCTTCATATTTGCAAGAACCCTCAAGAAAATCTCGTTACTCAATAGAGTAATATGCAGAGGGCTACAGTCTTAACTAGGCTTCAGAAAGGCTTCAGGCACAGAACAGATAAAACTCTGCTCTCGTAAAGTACTTATGTATATGTTTCATTTCAGTCATGCAAGAAAATTTTTCTGATGAACTTGCTAAGTCGGGTTGGAGATGATCATCTGGGTAAAATCTGAAATGTTTTGGTATGCAGGAGAAGTGAGCAGCAACAAAGGAAAGAACTGAACCCACCTCTTCATTCTGGATTCAATGCAGCTGTATGGATTTTATGGATTCCTCACTGTCACCCCTCGCTGTTCTGCTCATGACAAATGAACGTGCCATTTCGGCGCTGTCTGGCTTTTAGCCCACGTCATGGTGTGCTTCACTATTACCACTTTGATTTGACACAGTCCATGACTTTTCCAAATGTTGACCATGGCAACCTTTTACTTCAATGCCAACTTCTAAACCCGATTCTCATCTGCTACAGTCTGTTGGTCCTGTCTTTCTCTTGCCTGCGTTTCCCTGTCACAGCTAGAATAACTGTAATTGCAAAAATAAGTTTTGCAAAGCTTGCCAAAAATACTTCCTCAAAATGAAGAAAGCGTGATATTTGCACTTTCAGTATGCGTACCAGGAAGCAAGCTATTCTTGTCTCTCTGTTGAGGAAAAACAGGTGATCATTTATCAGGTTACCCTGTCAATTTGATAAATGTATTTAATAATTTCAGCATTTCTGGAGCCACTGAATCTAATAGAAACGTTACGTTTCATTTGGTGCAAATCAGCCCAAATTGCTTGATGATGGAAACTGATAGTGTAAAGCTTGTCCTTGTGGTATGTATGAAATAATTTCTATTTCAATTCATAGTGACCACAAGCCTTTTTTTTTTTTTTTCATAGTGAAGATCTTTAGATTGCTTTGCTTGATCCACAAGTGTCTTTCACATCCTAACTTTATAGATTGTCACTGAGGCTGACTTTTTTTTTTTTTTTTTTTTTTTTCTGAATGGTCTCCAAGTTTCATGTCTTTGCTTTCTGATGACCAAATTACGCCTCGATCCTGCCAATGGTGATAAACTTCCCCTGGAAGAAAGGTAAGAATAGCTGTACGGGGGTCCAGGACTTCCAGTGACAAAACAAGGCACCCCCGAGGAGGGGTAGGGTGTGCAATGGCTACGGTGCTCCCTCTGTTGGAAAAATTGTGACACGCCCTTTCCCCTTCAAAAAAGGGACAACATATCCTCGCATGGATAGCAGTGTTTTTGTTTACGTCCAAGCAACCTGCGAGTGCTGTGTGCATTCTGCAACAGGCACTTTCCTTCCTTGTATTCATATATAATGCTGAGATTTGCCGGATGTATCCCATCAGAGGGTTTTTTGTTTTAACAGCAGTAGCAATATAGAGAGCAATACACTTTTAATGCCTAAAATCAAACATTTAGTCTGATCTTTTGCTAATATTTTGCCTAGAAAGTACTTCAATGAGAGGAGATGTTTCTTCTCCAGGAAAGGCCGCAGGAGTGGGGCAGCAGGCCCTGGGATAGGGAGAGTCCCTATGGTCACCATCTCATTTTGCGGGCAGGAGTACAATGTGGGGCCACAGCCTCGGCCACTTTCCTGCTGACAGGAAGGGCTGTGAGAGCTCTGCTGGGCACTGAGATTCCATCTCCCAGTGTGCTACAGGAAAAAATGGCAGCCCGGATGGCCCTGCCACGCCTGAGCATGGCAGGAAAACGAGCAGGCCCAGCTGTGTCTCCTGAGGGACAGTGGAGCAGCCTGTATGGTGTGCAGGCCTTGTGACGAGTGTTTGTCAGGCTTCAAGCTCTCAGCTTGACATATGGCCATGCCCAGAGACCTCAGGAAAAATCCTTGGGTATCAGTGAAACCTGTCCCTGCTGAGAATTGCCAGGATGCTCTTACCTAACTCCTGCCCAGCCTGCACATCGTTGCTTCTGGTGAATCTCCAGTACCTAGTGCCAGGAGACAGTGCACAGGTTTCCTGGTCACCCTCTCCCAATGACAGCTCCATCAATAAGAAATCCATGGTTGAGTTGAGGGTATGCACGCTAGTTATTTTTTGTTTCTGCTGCTTTCATGGCAGGGCTGTGCAGACGTGGCAAAACACACAAACCACTCTTGATGTTTGCACCTGGGGTCATTTTCTAGTAACTGAGTGCGTGCAGGAACCTGCATAATCTCACTTGCAAAAAACAGATGGACTGTGAGCTGGAGTCCTTTTATGGCTGCTGAAGAAACATTTGTCACTGCTTCACCTCTGTGCTTGCCATTCTGTATTCATTTAGCCAGATTGACTGTGATGGTTATCTGAGCAGAGCTGAAAACAAGGAACCCCAGCCCAGTCCTTGGGGCAGAGCCAGAGCAGGAACTTCAAAGGAAAAGCCCAGGCTTAAGCCTACAGAAAGTGGAGGAAAACATCTTGCACAAAGGTGAGCCTGTCTAAAGTCTCACTCAGGCTCCTGCAAAGCATGCTTCTTTTCAGGTGGCTTCTTTATCTGAACCTTCTGCTTATCATCACGTGAGAGCAGTTAAGCTAATGCCAGGTCTTGCTCTAGCTAAACATGAGTTGATCACGTTTTAGCATTTTAAGCTGTAAAATGATACAAAAGCCAGTACAAGCAAGGAAAAACGTGTGACTTTGGGACTGCCTGTGCCCAGACTGTGCTAGGGAAGCTGTAATTTATATTAACCACCATCTTTCTAGGTGGGATAGGATGCTCACCACTCGCTTGAATACTTCAGCAGACCAGCTGGTGCACTATAAGATCACGAGTGCTAGATGTGAGACTGTCCTATGGTATTTCTTGACGCAGTCTGGCTCACTCAGGATTTAAACTCTTGGACAGAAGTTTCTGACAAACATAAGTCACGTGAAACAAATGGTCCTCCACTGACCGAGGCTCAACCCTCAAAGTGTTTAATTGCAGCTGAATGCCACAGAGATAACAGAAGGCTGAATACTGAATAAGTCCAGCCAAAGTTAGTTTCTTGGAGAAATCGGAAATTTCTTACCTCGTCCCCACCAGCAAGGACTCAGTGTCTTTGTATGGACACTGTGTTGGGCATGTGTAGACACACCAGAAATGAACACCAGAGCTTCCCTGATCCAGAGACACAGGGACGAGGCCAGAAGACCAAGGTGCATGTAGAGAAGTGAGCCTTCAAGGCACAAGTGGCTGGTGGAAACCAACCCAAACAAAAGTGGTGCTCAATGATGTCTATCTACCCCATGGCAGGCACCCAACTAGCCATTGCTTTCTTGCTGTCCTGGCTGGGGTGGTAGTCCCTGTGCCATGCCTTCCCTTTCCTTAGGAGAGACAGATTTTTCCCCTGCTTTGGTGTTTTGTTTTTTCCTCCCTGCCTTAGCAGCTGTGAGTTCTGGGAACAGAGACACGGGTGACAGATGCACACAGCTCCTGTCCCTAGCAAACTTTTGAGTGGGCTAATTAGCCAGGGTGATGGCATGACTAATTGGATGAGGCTGGGTGTGGTGCTATTACAGCTGTCCTTCTGGTATCTGTGGCAAGAAATCCTTCTTGATGTAAGTTACAAAACTTCTAGGCCCTCCCTAGCAAGCCTTGTTTAACTTGCCTTTCAGTTGGACTTGATGCTATCTGATCTGTAGAAAGGATGCAGAGAAAACATCAAAGCTATCCTTGCTTTGCATGAATGTTGGGCTAGGTGGCTTCTGACTCCCTTCTAGCCTCTGTTACTCTGAGACCCTGAACTCACGGAAGGACTTAGGAGCCTGTCCTAGCACAAACAACCCATCGAGTCATCCTCAGTGAACCAGAAACTTGTAGAGCACCAAATGGCACAAATTTCATTCATCTTTGTCTCAATGCAGAAGAGCAAAGGAGGGAATCCCACCTTGGATTCCTCCCCAGTTTGCTCTGGGACATGCTTTGCAGGAGCAGCAGGTCCTTGGTAGAGGGCCAGAGGGGGCAAGTACCTGGATCTGCTAGGGCCAGGTGCTACAGCTGCTGCTGCTGTATGTGAGTAATTGACAGAGATGCATGGTTCAGGGAGCAGCTACACAATGACTGTGTTCTGTTCTTCCTGTCAAACAGAAATTGTGGAGGGTCATTTAGCTGAAGTTGGATAGAATCAAAATATAAAACGTTCACCCAAGCAGATGTTTTGCAGCTGACAGATTTGTGCCAAGCATACCAGCAGTGGGCAGTCTAAGTCCATCCTAGCATTCACCCAATGTCCAAGCACCTGCACCAAGTGTGGGAGAGAGGAAAGGTGTCCCCGGCTGCTAGGGAAAAGTATTAGTTTAGTTTTGTGCTTCTGATTTCAGGAAGCAGTAAGATTTCGCCTTGGTCTCAGCACTGCCATGGAAACGAGCACCAGAGTGGAGTCTGCAGGCTAGATAGGAGCTAGAAAGAAGGCTAAACGTAAGGAAAAAGGTAAAAGAGCTTTGATTTATTTCCTGAGACAGATGAGATAATTTCTTCCCTCCAAGTCACAGTCCTGGTCTCTTGTATTTTTCATGTTTCATTACAAGTGTTTGTAATTATATGAGTGGCTTTAGAGGCCAATTAAGCCTTCATTTGGAGGCTGCTCTGGATGCTGGAAGCCCTCCATTAGCCTGGGCTTCTGCCAGGGAAAAACACTACATTGTCTTTAACAACTGCACCAGCTCCTATCTGCTTAATGTTGATTTTCCTATTAAGTTCAACTAATACTTTTCTAATTGTGTGAGCTGGGCCTGAAGCCAGGCTGGGTGGTTTTCGCTGGCTGCTTCCTAGGCTGAATCAGAGATGAGCAAAATCCTCACAAACAATTCACTGTGCACATGTTCGGTCCCTTCTAAACAGCGGCTGTTCTCCTAAAAACTGACTCAAACTGCATTTGTGCCTGCTGTGTTGACTTCACAAGACAAGTTGCACACAGTCATGAGAAGTGGATGCTGGAGAACATGCTCACTGGAGCACTAAAGTCCTGGGCACTACACACAGGTTACACCATGAAGTACCTTAAGTGATGCCATGGAAATCAAAGGCCAGCCCACATCTCTTCTCGTGGATGAGCCACAGGCCAGGAATTATTCCATGGGTTATGTGAAGCAGGTAGGACAGTACGAACTGCCCAGGAGGAACTATTCCTTACATGCAAACCAGCCCAGAGAAGGATTGCTAAGAGATTCAGCGTGGGATGCCCCCAGGGAAATGCAAGCGACAAAAGCCCTAAAGAAAAATGAGATTGTTTTATTGTAGGAGCAGATGTAGAGGCAACATCCCAACTAAATCTGTGTCACATTGTACTGGCAGAATGAAGTTTGGACATCATATAATAGTCTTGCTGAGAAATAGGAACCATTACCAGCAGCTGACTGACAGCCATTGCTAAAGGAGACCCAAGGTATACACGTACAAAGCGTGCACTTCTCAAGCTTTTTCTCTCAGGCTGTGGTTCAAAAACACATATGATTGACCTTAATGAAATTTAAGCATATGTGTAGATCCATTGCTGCGTAGGGGTGAAGCTAAGCACGTACAATGTCCCTCCTGCTTAAAGCGTTTGATACACAGAGATGAGAGTTTTAACAGCACTATACAACCAAACAAGTCATTATTGTAGAAGGTTTCCTGGTAGCATGAAGAAGCAAGAGGGAGCCAGGGCTATTTCAGAGCAAAACTGAAAACGCTAATTGACTTTTACTCACTGAGAAGGAAGATATAGCATGACAAATGGCTTTGTGGTTTGAATCATTAGAGACTAAAGAGAGAGCTGCTGGCTAATGGGACTCTACTAGGCAGAAATGGCTGTATTAGGATTGCTGTGAGCAATTTACAAGATGTTTTTGTAGAACACAGGAGGAATCAGTAGGACCCCAGCTGACACCCCGCGGTCAGGAAGAAAGCAAAAAGGGTCAGGAAGAAAGCAAAAAGGTAAAGCAAGGAGACGGAAGGATCAGAGGGGAACTTGGTTGTCTTCCTCCCTGGGACAGACAGTACTGCATAGTTCTTCCTGGGGAGGTCCAAGATAGCTCTGCCCATCCAAGGAGCAGGCTCAAAGAGCAGATACAGTGCCAGGGTTCTGTGGACATTATTAGCTCTTAGTTGCACCAACCCCCATCACCTGGGCCTGGGACCAGGAGCTATATTTAAACTCAGGACATGGGCTTTAGTCTTCTCCTGAGCTATCGTGTAGGTAGGTCTATCTTCAACCCCCTCCCCTGTCGTTCCTGATAGGGCTTCCTGGTTGTCCCCTGCCTCAGTCTGTCCCTGGAGCTGCGGATGCGCTGTTAGTAGCTCTCTGTGCTGCCTGCTCTGCCCAGGCCTTGTGGGATGGTGCCTCTCAGCTGAAGGCACAGTCTGGTCATCCTCAGCTCCTGGCCAGTCCTTCTTTGGGGAGCTCTGCTCCTGCTGCACCTGGACACATCATGATCTGTAGAGGGTTCTCTGGAGAAGGTTACTGGAAGTGTGGTGAGCTGTAGAGGGGACACCAAACAAAGTCTAGGAGGAAGGAGCTGGTTTCCTGTCTTGTCTCCCCTCTTCTGAAGGACACATTTGCTAAAATAATAAGATATGGGTCTGATGCTCCTTATTTCACATAGTACACATCAGGGTTTGTTCTAGCTGCTGGAAGAAGTGAGCTCAGAAATAATTCAAGGGTCAGTTTTCTAACATTAGATTGGAATTGGCTTTATTTACTTTTACAAACCTGGCCAAGGCTCAAGGCATTCTAATGTTATGTATTCTTCAGTAAACACAATTAACTGGAAACTCAGAAACGCTGATATCATCTTTTCCCTTGGGACTGGTCACTATGAGCTGCTTTCTTCAGCCAGAAAATTGGATTATATTTCCCCAAGGTTGCAGAGTGCCTGGAAATCTATTCAGCTCAAAAATAAATAAATAAATAAATAAAAAGAGGAGGAGGTCAGGAGGTGGGATCACAGGCATGAAGTGTTAGAGGCAATGTCTTTTTTATGAATGGAATATCATATCTAAAGTTTTCCCAATGTGCCTGAGCCAGCCTGATTTCTGCAGAGAGGCTTTGCCGGTGAACTTTACAGTGCTTGCAGCTGGAGAGTTACCTGACTGGTAGGTTTGATGATGCAGGCAAGTGTGGTTTACTGCAGCAGCAGTCTGGTACAAATAAAACGTTATGGATTGTAAAGGGCACCTGCACCTTCCATGTTGAAGACAGGTTGCCCAGAACCAGTAGGTTCCTGCTGTTCAACAGCAGTTGGGTGTTTGTCTCTGAGGCAGCCGGGCGGGATCTTTAGGAGCAAGATATGCAATGTATCCAATATTTGACCAAAAATCCTGCATGTGGGTGTTGAAGCTGGACTTTAGACTTCTGTTTTATCACCTCTTGAATAACCCCAAGCTGAGGGAACGCAGAGAGCCTCATTATCCAGAGCCTTGCCTAGCTCCAAGGTGGAAAGAAACAAAGCACGTTTGTCATAGGACCTTTTCTAAGTGGTTATTACAAGCCCTTCCCCAGTTGATCCAGTCCAGTACTTCATGATCTTACAGCTAGAAAATCTTGTCTACCATCTAATCCTTCCTCGCTGTAATTCAGGACAAACATTTCTCGTCCTAACCAGCATGGACATGGTGAACAGTCCTTCATCTTCCTCTTTGCAACTGCAGCCTTTTATGGACGTGGCATTTAGGTACTTCATGTATTATTAACTAGTGTCCTTCAGATCTGCTCACATCCAGATGGAACATTTTCTCATTCTTTCAACTTTCCTTATAGATTTTTGTTCTGGACTCTCTCCAGCTAGCCTACAGCCTTTCTGAAGAGCAATACCATCTTGGAACCTCTTGCTGAATGTCTAAGGCAGAACACATTGATTATGCTGCATAAACACGTGCAAGAGATTTGTGACAGAAATTAAGATTGAAGTGAAGTCTGAATGGAAACGTGTGTAAACACAGGGAGAAATAACTGAATGAGGATTAAAAGGATAGCCAGTACTGATAATGAAGAGCACTGCTTCCAGGATCACGTTCCTGGGATGCCATTCCTGGTTGTAAAACCGGATAACTTATTTATGGCAGGACCAAAAGCCCTGTGCCCTGCCTGATAAGGTAGCACAGACAGGTGATAAGGTCTCATAAGCAGAAGACCTTACATCCTGCCCTGAGGACGACAACGAGCTTGCAGTGTAACACATACCATTCCTTTTCCTTTTCCTGACAGGCCACCAGAAAAACAGTCACGTTGTAACAAGAAGAAACATGATGGGCTGCAGCCTGGCCTAGAACATACGGAAGCTGAAGTTGGCATTTCTGAGGCAAAGACCCACTCCATAACAACTGATGCTGTTGTGTCACATGTGGCTGATCTCATCCAGCCCCTTGGCACTCACGTTGTGGTGCTTGTGGGTAAGTGAGTGTGAGAGTCTGAGTGAAAGAAGTCTGTAAGAGAAGGATTCTGTGTGCATCAAATCAACTGGTTGTTAAAGTTTTGTTTAAAAACAACGACAGAAAACCACTATCACCTTGCCTGCAAATGAACTGTATGAGCAGACTGTAGTTAACCAGGACTAGCTTTCTACAGCACCCAGAGGTCCTCTAACCTACATCTACTGTCCTAAATCATTCTCAAATCTGAAGAGTTTAGCCCTTGTTGTTTGTAGCTAGAAGGATGCTGTTTGTAGCTTCAAGCTGACAAGCCTGGTTTTCTGCACCTCCTGCATCTTCCTCAGCCTTCAGCAACCTTTTCCATCCCATTTCTCCAGCAGCACTGGGCTGCCTCAGTCTTTGCTGTTCTCCAGACTATCCATCCAGGTCTTTTTTTTTTTTTTTTTTTTTTTTTTAATCTCTGCTGCTCCTCTCCTGCAGTCTGTCATCTTTCTTGTTGGTCATGCAAGCCTTTCGCTCTGCTTCTGCATCCCAGCTGCCTCTGTTTTTTAACCCAGCTGTCATGATTTCCAAGCTACCTGCTGTGCCTTGCACTGCCCCTGTTGTCACTGCTTACTGAGGCTTTTGGCTGTGTCATCCTAGTCCTGGTCCTCAGTGCACAGTGGTCCCAGGCTGATGCCTTTTTTTTCTCCTAGTAAAAACTTGATCAGCTTAGCAATGTCATCCGTTCTTCCTGCACTGACCTTCAGCAGACTGTGTGTGTGGATAGCATGCTCTGCTCTTCCTCCCTTCTTTTCCTGTGCTGGACTGCTCACATTGCCATTCTCTGTGCTTTTTCTCACTGCCATGCCTCTATTTACACTGCTTCTGAGCCCTGTATGTGGTTCAGCATTCAGCACTGCTTTTCCATGGCTGAATATTTGAAGAGCCTGGACTGATTAGGAAGGGAGTATGTCTCCACTCAAGCCCTTTGGAGGTCTGATCTGATAGGCTTGGTTCTGAACAAAGTGTTTGCTTCACTGAGTTGTAAACTCTGGGTAATTGGACCAGGTAGTTCATCCATGGAGGATGCTTGAGATAAATTGTTTCTGCACCAGTACTAAAACAGGTTTCTTAAAAATACATTAGCAGCTGGATAAAAATCAGCTGAGAATAACTTCCATATCCCTGTATAATAACACCAGAGCATGTACTGCTGGTCAGTTTGGGGTTCAGGGTAGGTTACTGCTTTCTTGTGATACCAAGCAGATATTGTTATGGACTGAAGGAACAGCTCACAAACAACTCTAGACTACATGAAAAGTAAACTGAAGAAAAAAAATTGTTCCCCTCTTAGAGCTGTTTCCGTTCCCCTTCCAGCCTCTGCTGCATATTACCTTGTGTGACTCATGCAGAACAAAGACAAACTGCATTTTAGAGCTAATGTCTTTAAAATATGAGCCCACTTTGGTCTCTGCTGCTGACAGAATCCAGCCTGTCTCCCCTACTGGACTGATGGTTTTTGGACCAAGTGCACATGTATTACAGCGTTTAAAAAGCAGTAAAGCAGCACAGCAGGATTCAGCCTCTGTTATCCAGGAGCCATATATAAAGGCACTCCGCAGCTGGATACAGGAAAATGGAGAAAAACAGAAGCAAAAACCTCTCCTGTCAACACCAGATTTTATGCACTGGAGTAACTCTGTTCAGCTCAGTGCTGTCGTGTTGATGTACCCTGCCTATGAAGGTACGTGATGTGGGTGTCATCTGCTGACAGTGCCTGCTCCTTCCTATTATGAGCATCGTGAAGTCCCTTTGACAGCCCAACCCTGGGCATGTGGCACTGGGCAGCAGATACTAAACTGAAATACAGTGACCCTAGGGAGTGAGTTCTTCAGCAGGAGCAAGCTGAGCTTTCGTGAGATATACTTTGAGACACACTTTCAGAGGTTATGGTACTGCTTCAGCAGGGGATGCCCTTGGTTGCAGTCCTTCCTCCATGACATTTTGTGATAGGGGTGCAGCTGTCTTGCCAGCTGTCAGTGTCTCCTGGCTAACGTCCTTCATATCTAGTTGATCAGAGGCTGCTTCAAGAGATGCTCATTAGCCCTCAAGGAGAAAAATCCTATTGGAAGTCAGTTTTGCTTGATACAGAAAGTGCCACAGCACAAGGGGAAGCTTGTTGCAACACAACAGCTCCGCAGACCGATGAAAGCATGCCCAGGATGTGGCCTTTAGATTGCTGTAGCGCTGAGTCCCTCAGCGTAACAAGTGTACGAGCACCAGTGATTAGCAGAGAAACCAGGCTTTGAGGGCTTGTTTTGATTTCTGCTTTGGCCTTCCAATCTAACACACTTAATGCGCATCAGGGAACAGGGCGAGGAGACACTTTGTTCTCATATCTTGCAAAGTCAATCAGTTGCATAATATGAATCACAGAGGCAGCAGGAACGTGATGAAGTGCAGAGAAGGGAGACATCAGATGTTTTATTGTGGCTATGGGGGAGTGAGCCAGGCCTCTCTCTACCCAAGTTATTTTCCCCTAACTGCCTTTGATCCTGCTTTGCATCAGCTGCTTGTCACTCTGAAAGCAGCACAGACTGCAAGATAGCTTCCCTGGAGCCCCTATCTGTTAAAATAGCAGTAAGCACCCCCGAAAGTCTCCAGAACGATTCAGAGAGTTTAAATGAGCCACTTCCTTTCCTCACGGTGGGGCAGGGACTGCCTAGTGTCTGCACAGCACTATGCAGAGCAGAGTGTGATCAGACCCAGCATGGGTGCGAGACAGGTAGGAGCACCAGATAGGGGTGTCACCCTGGCCCTCAGATTCAAAGGGCTGAACTTGTGAGGGAAAATGACCTTTTTGTAAAGATAAGGCTTTAAGCTCAGAGCTTCTGCAGCTTAGGAGAGGTGTCTAGGCAGCTGGTGTGGTGTGGTGCAAGTCGGCTTGTTTCTATGTTCCCCTTCGGAAGCCGAGACACTGTGCAACCAGTAGCACCTGGCACACCATCTGAAGGACTGTGGGCACCAGGGATTCAGCTCATTTGGTAGCCCGAGCTCTTGGCTGACTCCTCTTCTGAGGCTTTTGCTTTTCACTTATCAAAAAGTGTTTAAAAATAGAAGAAATCCACAGAGCTTATTCGAAGCTTGAGCTGCTAATAAGCCCACATCAGAGGGGACAGGCCCTCCCCACAGGGCAGAAATTGCAACACCCGAGCTGAGGGTTAGCCTGAAAAGGCCATGCGTGTTTTGGGCAGTGTCTGCCTCTGACAAGGAAAAAATGCCTCTTTGTAGCTTCTCGATGATTTGGAAAATGGCAGATGATCAGTCTGTTCTCTCCCAGCACAAGGCTTGCTGTGATGCCTTACCGGATGTTCTGTGCATACCTACTGGCAGCTGAGCCCCACGTATTTTGGTAGGAAGGGTGCCAGGGGGTTGAAGAACGCGGGGTTGCAAGGTAGATAACACTGAGGAGTGCTAAAAGGAGAAGGGACAGAAAGAAATCACTCCACCGTGAAGCCTCCCGGGCGTATGGCACTGTCTTAGGCAATTTCCTTCTTTCCCTAACAAACAGCAAGTGCATTTACTGTAGACAAGCACAGCCGAGAGCTGCGGGAGCATGTAATGACTGCGAGGGGCTTCTGGGCTTTCTTGCTCCACTTTGTAAATTCATCTCTCATCCTTGTTATATTAGCGCTATTTTTAGCTGCTCTTAGTCAGAGAGAACATAAGTGATTCTCCATTACGGATCTCAAGCACGAGATAATAGAGACAGTTGGAGATGTTGCCGAGCAGAAGGCTGGTGCAGGAGGCCTGTGCCCAGCACAGCTCCAGAGATCCCACCACACGGCCCCAAAGCCCTGGGGCACTGGCTTCAGCTCTGCAGCCTCCCTTGCAGGGCAGCAAGGCTGCTCAGCACGAGCACGTGCTCCCTCTGGACACAGCCGAGTCTCCCAGGAGATCCCTGGCTCTCAGACAGCATTCCCAAGGATCATCTTGTCCAGATGCCATGAGATGCATCCTCTTCCTTCCCACGGCTCATCTCTAGGGCTTCTCACACAGCCTCCTGCCCCCTCTGTACGTCACTGACCACTTTTCTCCCTCCTTCTCTCCTCCTTTCCAGCTCTCATGACCCCAGTCTTTCCCCTTTTTGGCCAGCATGGCCAAAATGGTCCTGTTCCTCAGCATGGCCTTACCTCCATAGCCACCCCAAGACATTGGTGCTCATATGACAAAGGAGGGTCCCATATGTACAGCTGGGGGTTGCTGATGGGATGAGGTAGGACATGTCTCACAGCGTGGATATGAATGCAGAGCATGGTGTGATCGTGGTGTGAGACTTTTTCAGTGACAGAGGGAGAGAACTAGCAATGCCCAGGGAGGTTTTGCTGGTTTGGGGGCATTTAGTGCTTCTCCGTAACAAGTCTGTGTCTGGCAATCCCTTCCGTGTGGGGCTAGCCCTTGAAATTGGGCTGAGGATCACAATCTCATGTGAGAATTTTGTGGGTGAAGTTTAGCTGGACTGACTGGAACTGCAGCATTTTTATTTTTATTTTTTTTAAAACAAGGGGGCAAAAAACAAGGCAACACAATATGTCAGTGCTGTCCTCACCAGAGGCTTGCAATTTCCAGTGATGCACAAATAAGATAAACACTCCATGCTTACGGAATATCGAGCGCTCTGTACATGATAGCAGTCAATTTATACCACAATAATGCTGAACAGCACAAGTCCCTTCGGAGCCATGCTGGTCTTTAGAGCTAGCTTGTCTCTGCAGCGATCTGAAACAGTGCCTTGGATCTGAACAGACGTGATCTGAGAGAATCTGGGTCCAAAATATACCTTCCTAGGTCTATATCTAGAAATACGCAGGGCAGCATCTCCTTTGGCACTGGTGTTATATCCTTGGTACCACGGGGCCCCTGTGGCTGACAGTTTAAGGACTACTTTGTCAGGTCCCTGTTGTGTAGTCCAGAGGGATATTGATCCCTGACAGTCCCAGCATGATTAGTTGGTTGTTATTTGTCTGCACTGAACCTTGCTTTACATTAAAAGCTTGTTGCACTCCCAGCAGGCCTCCTGAACCTGTGCAGCTCTGTGATGCCCCAGCCCTAGGGAAGTGCTCTGGGCTTGTCTCCTCCAGTCACTGGCAGCGTGGCATCCTGCAGCAGTCCCTCTGGGGTGGCAGGGCATTGCTGGCACTCACACTTGCCTTAGTGCTGCCAAAGCCACTAGTCCTGCACTCTCAGCTCCATTATTCCTCTGGACAAGGCCTGGCATTGACTCCGGTATCTGCAAGACGTGGGAGTGCTCCCCAGCAGTGGTAGAGCAGTGCAGGCATCAAGCAGGGGACAGAGGAAGGCTTGTTTTAATATCACTAGGCATGTGGACTGCTCTTGGCCACAACTGCACTGCTGTGGAAACTGCATTTCTTCCTGGCATCTCTTTATGTATTTATATTATATTTTAATCACTTCATTTACAGACCGTACCCTGTGGAAGTTTCTGAGCAATCCTGCATTAGAAGAGCCAGTTATTGGTGCTTGAGGCTTGATTCAAAACAGGTGCAAAGCCCCTATTTTCCTTCCTGTGGTTAAACTGATTTCCAGGTGAAACACCAAAGTGCATGTGTGCCTTGGGACGTCAGGTTGCAGGAGTCCTGCCAGCAGAGCCAGGAACTGCCATCCTTAGCATCCAGTCAGCGTGCAGAGTAGCAGATGGGCAAACGCTCTTTCAGAAGAGACAGAAAGATCTCAGCCACATGCGTTCTGCTGAGAAGTTCAGAAGGATGAAGTGTAACAACAGGACCGTTTGTTTCTTCTTTGCAAAAAGCAGGCATTTCTAAATGATGAAGCATTAAATGTTGTCACTCAGCGTGGAGCCGTGAGCGTCAGCTGCTGGGCACGGCTGAGCACCATGTGCCGCAGGTAGCTGCTCACAGCCCTGTCTCTGCTTTTTTTCTGTGGCACAGTGAGTACAGGTCTGCTTGGATTTACAGTCTGCTGTAACATACATTTTGAACAGCAAGAGGTCCTGGCAAAACAGAGTTCACCGAGCAGTGATTGTTTTCCAGTAGTCTTTGCTTGTCTGTTATGCACTGTACGCCTTTCTGTGCTGTCAGCCTCTGCAGCAAGTGACATTTTCCCAGTGCTGTAATTCCACGTTTGTGCTACTCTGTGTGTTTACTCCTTGTGATTTCATTCTGTCTCATTCACCTCCAAGCCGCAGGTCAAAGAACTTCAGGCTGGGATCAGCTAGTTTTTTTCAGTGCAATCTCCTTTTACCGCTTCCTTTTTTTGATTTCTCAGCTAGCTGCCCGGCAGTCTGGGAGGAGCAGGCCTCGGGGCTGGCGGATCCATTGACTACCTGGCACCTTTCAGAATTGCCCTCCAGGCTGGGGCCGCATCAGGCTGAGATCACGCAGTGCTTTTGTATGGATGCTCTTTCTCTGCTGCAGGTGCTTGTCCTTGCTTTTGTGTTTCCTTAGCCTGCAATCATGGTGCTCTGCAACCCCACCCGCGGACAAGTCAGACATCACCTTTTAAATAACCGGCATACCCTTGAGGCAGGCACTGACAGATGCTCGCTGCTTCCAAGCTGCCTTTTGTGAGCAGGCTCAGAGCATTAAACAACTAAACTGTGACCGGAGCAGTAAGCAACATGCTTTGGATGCTGAGCCATGACCCCACCGATAAAACGTCCCCTGAGCTTTGCCCTCCTGAACAAAGCTGTAGCCTTTGTTCCCTGGCATGGGCCTTTGTGCAGTGGCAGCTCTAATCCTGCTCAGCTGCCACTGGAAAGATAAGAGAAGGAAGGAAGAAAGGTCCGTGCAAGGTTAAGACAGATCTATCTAGATCTGCAGCTATGGAAGATTTAGCCTTGCAGCCTGTAACTTCACATCTTTTAGTAATGGTCTAGGCAGAAGACACCTCAGCCACATTTAAAAGTTGGGCTTTTTAAAGCTGTGGAAAAGAAGTCCCTGCACAGCTGGGTTGCTAAGGCGCAGAAGGAACAAGGAGTGTTTCAGCTGTACACTGCACGTAAAGGAGTTGATGCTCTAAATTTCTGACGCATCCACCCTCCTCCTGCTTCACTTTCTGCTGCCTCCTCCCTGTACCTTAGGGCACTTTCAGGTGAAGCGGTCAGCCCACGAGTGAGGGGTCCCAAAGTGAGGGGTACCTCAACCACTGTCTTTTAGCTCCTGTGCTGATATTGTCCGTCGCTGCTCCTGTCTTGATAGAGGATTTCCCAGTAAGCTGCAGACAGTAAGCATACAGCAAGTGTGTCCCTGCCTGGGGTCTGCACTAAAATTCTTGGAGGAATAGGCTGAAGAGCTCTCAGGACCAAGAATGGTCATTTTTAATACGTTTTAGCATAAAAGGAGACTGGAGGAAAGCCATACCGTACAAGGTGGTAAGCTATATAGTCATAAAGCTATTAACCTTTTGATCAGTGCAGGAACACTATTAGTATGGGTGAGAGCAGGCTCATTCGGAAAGGAGGTGATATAATTGATACCAGCTGACATGATTTAATGGAAAAATAGACTTTTTCCAACAAACCTAATGATGCTTTTCAGAGGCACTTGTGGTGGTGAAAGATTCATAAATGAATCTGACTTGCTATGAATATTTGGGTTAAAATATCATAAAATCGATATTAAATGGACTAAAATTGGGTAAATGAGACATTTCAAAGTGTTTTTAGTGTTAGGAAAGCATCAGTGAACAGGCACATGTTGGCTTGGTTTGTGGTCCGGCGTTATTCAAAACGTTCTTAGTGATTAAGAGGAAATGTTTAAGAGGCTGTTAATCAAAATGGATGATGAGATAGAGATATGGGAAACTGGAAGGCAAATTACTCAAATTGGAGCTTTTTCTGTTGTCTGATGCCCAGAAACAAGAACAGTAGTCAGACCAAAAACCCTATTTCATTAGCAAACCCAAACCAGGAGAAGAAAGTCCATTTGGGCTAAACAAAATTCTTCCTCTGATACAAGGTTAAATATTTTCTTCTGATTTTTCTCAGCCTTCTTAGTGTAGTAACATAAGTAGGCAACCCAAAAGCTGAGGGTTGAAGTCAAAATACAAAGGATTAGGAATTTGCAGGCACTTAGAAGTGACAAAAATCTGCTAATGTAGATGCATATGCAAGTAGAAAATACCTGAGAGTATCGGAAAATTGTCTGAGTTGTGCGTTTGGTTGTAGAAATTACGTGAAGATGGGGTTAGGTGACCTGCTTCTTGAATATGCTAGCATCCACAGAGCATCACTTCGGAGAGGAGCAGGCTCAGCAAGGAGCTGCAACAACAAATCAAAGCTGCTTTGCCTTTAAAGTTCACCTTTACCTTAGACAAGGAAAGCCAGAAGGTGACTGGGTCAGCCTGGAGATACAGACACGTACTTGCAGAAGCTGTGTGTGTGAGCAGCGAGTTGCCCATGCGGCAGCACCGTGAGTCACCCCTCGTGTCAGGGCTAATTTGGGAACAGGCGCTTTCCCTTCAGAGGCTGCCTCTGGGCTTGTGGCGAGGTTCGTGGCACTGGTCATGCGTGAAGTCAGGCAGTGCATTGCAGAGACATGGGAAAGAATTATTTCCTCCCTGTGCTGCAGAATGCCATTTCTGGGAATCCCTCTGCTGGCCAGGGGACCCACTGGAGACAAACTCGGCCTTTACGTGCCTCCTTTAGGGGTCAGACCACAGCAGAGCCCCAGGACAGGGCATACAGCCTGCGGGGTCATGCACAGCCATGTGCTGATTCATCCCGACTCAGACCCAAGCAGGAAGACCCAAATGCCCAGGGAAGAAGGCAGCAGGAGGAGAGGCTCTGTCCCGGCAGCACGTCCTCACAACACCCGTGTCATGCCCTTCTCCATTTCCAGTGACACAAGGCGGCCATCACCCCTGCGTGCTCCTCCGCCCCACAGCGCGCTGCTCTGAGATGGGAAGGGACCAAGATGGGAGAGCCTCGTGCTATCGGGAGGGCAACAGCCTGCAGTAGCTTGTCTCTGGGCAATGACCACTGAAATAGCACTCCTCGTGCTCCCTGCCTCCTCCCACGGCCGGCGGCTGTGAGCCGAGGGACAGATCCCACACGCACTTGTATGTGTGCACGGGGGCGGGCGAGCATGTGTGTGAACTGTTCCCTAGCAATGGGGATGAGGGGGAAAGCTCTGTTTAATGTCTCCGTCTCTAGCTGCATCTCCCAGGCCACTGTGAGGAATTTCTTGGCATTTACTTCATGCTCTTCATTTTTTTTCTCTCTTTTGACTGCGTGATGTTTCAAGGCCGCAGTGGTATTTGTTAGGGTTGTATTGGCCGGGGTGCCCCCCACCCCCAGCCTTGCACACCCACAGCTCATCCTTACTGCTGATTTCTCCGTAATTCTCTGCCCACAGGTGAAGTGAGCCAGAGGTTACACTGCACACATAAGAACTGGCCTGATCTGCTGTTTTCCTAACTTGCAAGAAGGAAATTTTGGTGTTAAATACAGCCCTGCCTGTGCCCTGGGAGAAGAGGCCTGCGTATCAAGGCAGGAGTAAGAGATGGAAGGGGCTATTTTTCACTGGGTACCAGCTGGAGTGGCTAAGATGATATTAAACTGCAACAGCTGGGGAGCACAGCTTAGAGGAGAAGCAGTATACAAACCCAAACTCCTCACAGGGGGAATAGACTGAACAAATGTGTGTTGATGAACTGGAAAAGTCAAAATTTCAAACGCTGCAGTTCTGGGAGTCTGCATACCACATCCCGGGAGGATGGTCTTAATTGCAAATTGCTTAATTCTTAATTGCTGTCCACTGAGATAGCAGAGTTAGAAAATTCTTATTATTCTCACAGCCTTCTCACACAGGAATTGGGGTATCCAGCAGGTGAGTTCACGTTAACAACACCATCATTCCTCTGAGTGTCATTAGGAGTGCACAGCCAAGGTGATTAAAATCAACAGAGAAGGGTGAGATTCTGAAATTCCCGAGCACACCAAATTGCAGAGAAAATGCAGAATTTCTGTGTTCTGCACACATGTTCCCTGTCCTAGCAAGCGAGCAGCCTGTTGGCAGCTTCCTGAGCCGGGAGCTAAAGTCTCACACCAACAGCAGGAGTATCTTACAAGTGTGAAATAAAAATTAATTATTTAATTTGCTTAATTAATTAATAATTTTCTCCTTTGCTATATTCTGCTCTTTGGTGTCTCTTCTCCGCAAACAGGAGACATCAGAGAGCTTTGGCACCAACTCTGGCAGTGTTCAGCCACTTCCTACAGTTCCACTCAGCTCAGGTTTTACAGTGCCCTGCGCTAGAGCTAACTCTTAGTCCTAACAGTGCAGGAACTGCAAACCTCAGGTCTGGCAACAGGATAGTCCCATTAGTACAAAAGCATTTTAAAGTTTATTAGAGCACTGCCTTTCGGCACAGTTAATGAACAGAGGCGATGAAGTATGCCAAGGCAGGTAAACTCATCCAGCGTTTGGGTCTTCCATGCTGCTGGCTGTAGGCACGGAAGAGAAAAACTCACCCTGAAACTTTTGCAGGTTATGGGCAAGGTATTTAAAGGTTTCTGGGAAGAGGGAGCCCAACAGTGGGTAACATGGGCGGGCAGCCTGCTGCTGAACTGAAGCTTCTTTGTTTTACATCAGGATGGCGCATGATACCCTCTTATGATGGTACAGGCTGTGCTGAGCAGCAACTCAATACATACCAGCCAATTCCCTCTCTTCAGAGGAGTGCTTTCAGCCTGCATCTGCCTTCTGCGCCCTGCTAGGACTGAGGATAAGCGGCATAGCTGGAGCCATTCCTCTCTCCTTTGGGACTAACCAGAGTCAGGCAGTGCATTCACCGCCAAACATCCCCAGAACCAAGTGTTTCATGGGTTCATCCATTAGCACATAGTAGCCTCAACACTGCCAGAAAGTCCTCTCTGAGGAGACACCATTATTCCTATTGTTTTAATGAATCATCTTCCCTCGGGTACCCAGATATTCCTGAGTACCAAGGCCTGGCTTTGGATTAGGGGCAAATGGAGAAGTAAAGTACTAGTGGTACCCATGTATCTAAGGCAGTCATGTTCTCAACCTCCTGTCTTTTCTTCCTGCACATGTGTGTGAGCTGTTCTTACATATAAATGTGCTGGGACACGCTAACTCATTTTGTATTTCAGTGGTCATGTGCCCCTCAGACCTTTCTTTCAGCCTCACCAAAGGCACATATCCATGTGCCTCTAGACTAGAAGAGGGCAGCTTTTTCTGCCTGAGTAGTTCCCTGGTGAATTTACATTCCTGTTTCCTTAGAGCTCCAGTTTCTGAATTTGTTGAGACTATGTGAACCTTTTGTGTTTAAAATTCCTGTCCCTTGTTTTTCCTAGGTTGATTTAAATAGAAGAGGAAAATGACAAGAGCTCACCACACTTCTCAGAACTGATTCTCTGACCCTTTTCACTGTCTGTGCCCCTCTGAAATCTCCCCCACCTTTCATCTGCACCATTCCACCTTTTGCAATAGGGGAAAGCCCCTGGAGCTTTTTCCGTCCTTTTAAAAGAATCCACCTCTGCAGCCAGACACCAAGCTTCATTTCTGGTAAGGTTTTCAATCCCACTCAGCCCTTTGTCTCAGCTTATACGTCAGCCTCTTCCTCTTGGGTGGGCAGAAAGGGGACGGTTGCTGCTGCTGTGCTGGCTGCTGACTGGGTCACCGAGTGCTGCTGGGCTGGCTG
This sequence comes from Nettapus auritus, assembly GCA_011076525.1. NCBI lineage: Eukaryota > Metazoa > Chordata > Aves > Anseriformes > Anatidae > Nettapus > Nettapus auritus. Next base: position 8,396,987 of record CM021772.1, read on the forward strand.
GGCTAGGCTATAAAACACAGCAGAGCTGGAGCAACTGGCTCAGAGACCAGACTGAATCCCGCAGCCGGCGAAGGACCTGCACGCAGCCTCTGCCGCCTCCTGCATTGTTATTTTTTCCTGGAATACAGAACCAACCTTGGGAGCAAGATGTGCAAGGGACTCGCTGCGCTGCCAGCCACTTGCTTAAAAAGGTACCATTTATTTCTGGGCATCTGTTGTGGGCTCGTTAGTCTGGAGATACAGGGGTTTATTGCACATCGTGTCTGAAATAGAAGTGATAGATTTGGCTCTGATTCTTTTGTAAGATTAGATACAAATGTTTGTTTACAAGCTTTTTTCTGTTAGTCAGAAACAGAATTGCATAAAGGTTTTGTACTGAACAATGGGGACTCGAAACCCGTCCTCCCTATCAGCAAAACAAGCAGCTCACAGCACTGCCACATCTTGATATTCCTGTCAGCTGCTTCTGCTGCAAGCTGTGCACCCCTTTCTCCTTTGAACCCTTTTTCTCTGGTGAATTTTCTTGTCTTAATTTCTTTGAGGGGGAAGCAAGGCAGACAAGATTCCACAAAAACCGAGGGTAATCCCTCAAAACCCAGCCCAAATGCAGGAGCTGAGCGTGGCAGGACCAGAGACCCAGCCAGTGCGGGGCTGGTGTGGGCTCAGGCTGTACCCCCACAAACGTGCCTTGGGGGCCAGTGTGGGGCCATGCCCCGCAGCGTGTGGCACCAGCCGGGCATCTCCGTGCTGGCAGAGCCATCTGTGCACCCGGGCAGGCCCTCGGAAGCACGACCTGCCCCACAGCCCAGCACCTGTGCCTGCAGAGTGGCCACAGCAAGCTCCTCGGGCTTTTTCCCAGTTGCTGAACAATGGTGGAGGGCTGGGAAGGTACAAGCTGAGATTCACCCTGCTCTCATCTGGGGGAAAAAGCTCCCCGTGGTGGCTTTGAAAACAAAACATACCAACACCTTTCTTCTCCAGTTTGAAGGAAACATTGACAGGAAAAAAAAAAAAATAGCAAAAGAAATGAAGTGCACATCTTTTATCCACCTCTGTCCAGGAATCCCCAGAGAATCTCCATGTCTTAGAAAGCTGCAGGACGTGCTGCAAGCAGCAGTGCCTTGTTTCCTTCTGCTGCCTCCTTCCCGCAGACAGGAGCGGTCTGATTCTGGTGGTGGGTAGCATTGCCCTGAGAGGCAGCCGCTCGGGCACCACCGACCATCCCATTACTGCCAGAGATGCCGGGGTGTTCACCCTGGTCGCTCTTCTCCTTGGGAGAAGTTAAGAGTTTCTTTCACTCTCACCCTGTGCCATTGAAAGAGGGCTGACTGCTCAAGCTGTTAAGGCAACATTTATGAGCACAAGCAGGCAGTGAGATAAGATACGGCCGGGAATGCTGACAGTGCTCTGACTGGCAGGCCGAGCAGCTACTGCAGCTCAGCCCCACAGCACATTCCCCTGCTCTTTTCTAGGCTCTGATCTGAGGAGCAGGAGGAAAATGATGCTTATGCTATCATTACACCTTGAGGCAAGCCAGGGCTTGTGCCCCTGAGCAAGCAAGGCTGGTTTACCTACGCCCTCGTCCTTAAACTGAATGGAAATCCAGAGAGATGCTGAAGGTAATAGCAGCTGTATGTTTAGGTTGTGCACTCAGCCAGCAGTTGTCCTGAGCACACTGAATAGCAGAACAAAATTAAGCTCGCATCCTTATAGGACCTTGCTGTAGGGCAAGGGAGCAACTTGCAGTTAGCGTGGGCTGGTTGTGGCGAAGATCCTGTCTCACCCCTGGTCTCACAACTTAATCCTGCCCCTAGCTCTTTGCTTCCTTCCCTTCCCTCCGAGTCACACCAGCTGCCTGGTGGGGTTGGCCTGGCATGGCCCCGCTGCTGGCATAGCCAGGTGGTGTGGCAAGAAGGGAGATGGCAAAGGCTGCAGGGAAGGATCAGTAAGCATTTAAGAACCAGACACCGGCTAGCTGGGCAATTCAATTCAGGGAGAAGTGGTGTGTGACACATTTACCCAGCAGCAATACCTTTCTATCACAATATTTTACCTGATCAGCAGTAAAACAGCAGCTCCTCCGCCTTTGCCAGACCTCCCTCCAGGCTGATGACCTTTTCAGCAGCAAGATTGTGCTGCTGAAGGTGGAAAATGAACTCTCTGACTTTGCTGCATTTGTTTAGCGACTGAAATATGCGCTCTGAGGAGTGAGAAGTCAGCACTGGAATCGCTAGCTGTGACCTGCGTTTGCGTGACTGAACAATGCTGAACAAGCTTACTGCGGGCGAGGAGGCTGCAGAGGGAGTTGTAATACATTACCTTCACGGCATTCCTGAATTGTTTCTTTCAGTGCCAAAGACATGAAGCATCGCCTAGGTGTCTTGCTGCAGAAGTCAGACTCCTGTGACTACAGCTCTTCCCAGGGCAAGAAGGAGAAAATATCTCCGAGCCAGAGGTAAGAGCAGATGCTGCCTTGTAGCTAAGCAAAGGCTGGCTGCAATGTGTTGTTTACTCCCGCACTGAGCTGAACTCCTTTGCATTTCTACTGCTGTTTTTTAGTACCTCCCAAATGCCTTTGTGTGTGAATCCAGCGTGTCAATAGTCCTCAAGTATTGGTAGTCCCCTTCCAAGAAGGTGGGACGAGAGACTTCCAGAGGTTTCTTTCTGCCAGCATTTCTGTGATTCAGAATGCACGTGCACATTGAAAGGCTTGTCCTGCACAGGGGAATAAGGCTATCCCAAGACCCAGAAAGGCTCGATACATTTCAGTATCAGACACGCTGGTTCTTTGAGTTGGATTTGTGTAATGGTCCACACAGAAATATCTGCACAGAAAACAGAGCTGCCAGGAGATCACAGCTCTCACTGAGCTGCAAGTAGATGTCCTTTGCAAGGAGGACTCCAAAGGCCAAGAGATGCTCTTGGAATAGATCAGCCCTAGGATATGCTGGTGTGATGAGAGGAACAAACACAGGAAGTGCAAACATAGTTTATATTTCCCAGGTTCTTCTCTTCCATGTATCTAGTGTTCCTCTGACAGGTTAAAGAAATCAGCTCTTCGGAGTTCACTGATATGACCTGTAAAAGTGATCCCAGGTCCATGCCTGAGCGGCAGATGCAGCCAGTCATAAAATAATAATAAAGTCAACAATTTTTACAGGAAAATTCCCTTCCAGACCATGGCTGGTGAGGGAGATTGCAAACTGGAATTTCTGTAGGTTGGATCTGAGATCCTACAAAAGGAGAGGTCTACAAGAAGCATGGGGAGAGACTCTTTGACAGGGAGTGTAGCGACAGGACAAGGGGTAATGGTTTTCAACTATTTAATATTGTGTTTCTCTCTTTGTATCCTCCTAGGGTTAGTCAAGAGGAAGTCAAAAAGTGGGCAGAGTCTTTGGAAAACTTGATCCACCATGACAGTAAGTAAAGTGTGCGCTTCTGCTGGAGATGTTGAGGGTTTTGCCTGCAGTCAGTGTGCTTCGCAGGGGAAGCATGGGATGTTGCCTTTTTTCTTTTAGCAGCACACAGTAGTTCCTTTGGGAAGGGTGGTGATCTGTTTCTCAGATCCAAGGGACGATCCTGCTGTATCATGAGTGGGGCTTTGGCTTACTGCTGAGCAGTCCCTTTTGTGAGGGTAACTGTTTTAGCCCTGTGCAAGTTGATTTTAGGAGCGGCAAGACTGCAGCACGCGGTTAACATTGGGTTAAACAAGAGCCAAAAAGTGGAGAAACTTATTGCAAGCTGAGCCCATGGGAGACTTAGTCTTCTCGTCGGTTCCAGACTACACCAATGTCCTTGAGGTTTCCTTCACGCTGTTCCCATGGCCTGAGAGCCTGCAGCGTGTGCTGGCTGTCTCCTTGGGGCCTCCTGGGAACACGCGGGTTGCTTGTGTTGTCCTGGCTGAGCCACTGGAGGTCACAGTGTGGGAGGAGGCAGCTGAGGACCCATGTGTGATGTCCCTGTGGGCCTGCATGAACCCCCGCCTCCTTTGGCTTGCATGAGCTATTGCTGTGGAGGCAGGGGCTGCTGCCAGCTGCCAGTGGCAGGGGACTTGTTCATTCAGCTCTGGGAAGGAGAATCCAGACTTGCTGTTTGCTGAGGCTCTGGGTTTCACAGCTATGACTAACTCTCTTACCTGTTCTGTTTTTCCTCTGAACAATCTGTAGGAGGACTGGCTGCTTTCCGTGCTTTTCTCAAATCTGAGTACAGTGAGGAAAACATCGATTTCTGGGTCAGTTGTGAGGAGTACAAGAAAACCAAGTCACCAGCCAAACTCACCCCCAAAGCCAGGAAGATCTACGACGAGTTCATCTCTGTGCAGGCAACAAAAGAGGTGTGTACGCAGAACATTTCTTGGGCATAGGTATCACCCAAAATCCTGAAACAGGCCAGAAGCACAGGGAAGTAGATGTTTGGTAGTGTCACAAGGGTTGAAGGGTGCTGCTTCTCTTCTACTTAGCAAGTAAATGGTGTCATTTTTATTGCTTTGATGTTTAACTTGGATAGAAAGTGTGTTTAATCATGTGATCACCCCACATGCACACTCAAATGGGAGAAGCCCAAGAGGGCTGTGATTGCCAGTGTTGCAGCTGCTCCCATGAAATTGCTTGAGTTTTCTGTCTGGCTGCACCCCAGAGGAATATGTGTCAGTCTGCACTGACAGTTCGTCTGGCAGCAGAGATGCGTTGGTATCCAGCTGCACAGATTCTGTGAAGGCTGCAGGGTGTCAGACAGTTCAGACCACTGCCCATCAAGGGCAGATTAAGCACATTTGGTGGAGTTGGGAGGCACTTGGATTTTCCCTTATAATTTCTAACAATTTCTGGGACAGATTCTACTTATGCTGTCCCTTTGGCCCACACAGGTGAACCTGGATTCATGCACAAGGGAGAAAACGAGCCACAACATGCTGGAGCCTACGCTTACCTGTTTTGACGAGGCTCAGAGAAAAATATTCACCCTCATGGAGAAGGATTCTTACCGCCGCTTCCTCAAGTCCCCCTACTACCTGGACTTGGTCAGCCCACCTGGTGCTGGCTGTGGGCCTGAAAGCTGCCAAAGAACCCACGCTCACACCTTAGACTGCAACTCCAACATTATCTCTCAGTGCGCCTGAACCTGCAGCAAGGCCAGGAGCAGGCTGGGCAGGCAAGGAAATATTTGGCAGCAAAAGCATTCATTGGCATGAAGCAACAGAGCTGTCTTCAGTAGCTGTCTAATGTCCCAGTTGTGTCCCATGTCATGCAACAGCCAGCATTTGTAACCCAAGCCAGGCTCAGTTTGTGTAGCAAACCCTCCTCTGACTCCACCTGCGTAGGAGCCCTGGAGTCTGACGTGAAAGCTGGGCGAAATCATTGCGTGCCCATGGTTCCTGACAGCACCAAGCCCGGGAGGGCGGGAGCGGTAGGGAAGGGGCGCACACACTTGAGCCCAGCACTAACCACGAAGGGACCAGTCCTGCCAGGCTGGGTGCGACACCTAGCAAGGGGCAGGGGAAGCCAAGGGAAGTGGTGGGGACTGAGATCTCCCCTTTCTAACCAGCAACAGCTTAAGTGAAATAGACTTGGTCTGGTCCTTAGCTGTTCATATAGCTCCCAGATATTTAGGCTTTCAGTAGTATTTGCTCAGAACTCGGGCTGTGCTGCATTACAGTGATCGGACATGTGAGAAGCTCCTACTCTTTTCTTGGAGACCAGAACTTTTCAGACTAGCAAAGAGCCTCCTGTGGTCATTACAGCCCAAACTGCATGAAAGCTCTCCCCTCCACTGCTTTTCTCTCTGTAGCATCTAGTTGCAGCTGGCCAAGGACCTTTTCTAGGGCTGTACAGAGCTATTATTTTACAGGCAGTTCATTATTTCAAGCATATTTATATCCTTTATGCTCCCAGACTTAGAACGCCATCCTGATACCGTAGCTGAGCAGAACAGGAACATGTTCCTTCTCCCAGACTGACACTTGTGCATTCCATCTCTGGGAGTGCCATCTGAATTCAGGTCTGTCTGCCCTGACTTGTATGAAGCAGTTTGTGATGGAATAGGACCACTACCACAACAGCTGAGGAGGAAAGGCCCTGCTTGGGAGTATTATTGGGAGAAAAAAATAAATAAAATGTTATGTATTTAAGTTTGTCGTTGAGTAATTGCATTACTCACTTTGTCCTGAAGGTGGTAGGAGGAATATGCTGGCCTTGTTACTGCTCCTGGGTTGGCGATCATGCTCTCCCCTTGGCCTTTAGCTGGAAATTGCTTCTCTGACAGCCGGGTGTTCCTTACTCTGCACCCCAGTCTAGACATCTGTTCTCACACTGGGGTTTTGGTACGGCAGGGGAGGACTGTGGTTCTCCAGTAGGTGCTTTGAGGTCCACAAAGAAGCATCTCTTTTAACATGTGCTTTATTTTGTATTTATTGGTGTGCTGACACATACCACCCTGCATGTTCAGCTACAAGATGGAGAGGCTTGCTAAAACTCTGAACATAGCTGAGCATGTGGCTATGTTTTATTTTCCTCTGGTACTGGGAACTCTTGATAACTCTTGCAAAGATGTATTGATAATTAAATAACGATGAATACATTCTAAATAAAAATGTTTGCATTAGTCTCTTCTAAAGTGCCATTGTGTGAACCAAGGACTGTGTGGTGATGCAATTCATTGACTAAGGTTCCTCTAAAATTAGTCTTTTGTAACTGGTCTCACTCAGATTGTTTTAAATGATAGTATGGTACAATAGCCATTATACCCTTCAGCTGTGCTGTTGTGCAGAGGAACCCATCCCTCAGCACTGCGAGCCTGGGACTGTGGTTGTCCTGGGCTTCTCGGGGTCCCTGCTGTGCCTGACGGGGAGCAACCATCCCCGCCAAGGGGCTGGGGTGGGCACGGGGCCACCCTGAAGACAGCTGTGGAAGGGGGAACCCAAAGGAGCACCTTGCTGCAAACCCCCAGTGTCCTGCGTGACTGCAGCTGGGGAGAGCCTCTCCCTTTCCCCAGGTGCGCTCACTGCCTGCAGCAGGCCCAGCTGCCCCTCAGACAAATGTTCTCCCCATCACAGCTCAAGAGGAGAACACATTTCAGCTCAGGGCTTGACCTAGCCCTGGGTGCAAATCCTACAAGGCACCAGGGGGTTTCCTCCAGGCCAGTCTCCCGGGGTGATATTTTTATTCCTTTTTCCAGTTTATTGGGAAACTGCCGCATCTGCTGCAGCTGAAGCTCTCAGAGGCCTTTGCCGTTTGCCAGGGCTTTTGGGAACAAGTTTTGGGAGTGCTCTGTGGAAAGTAAGGACGTGCTGCCCCTTCAGTGCAAAGAGAAAAAATAGTCCATCGAGACGGTAGCAGAAATACATGTTTATAGGTGGATTACTGAGTGGTACAAGAATGTGGGTTAACACAACCAGTTCCTCAGTGCCCACCAGCACCCCGCATCACCACTCAGGAGACCTGTCTGAGACCATCAAACTGGGAGACAGCTGCTTGGACATGTAAGGAGCCGATCTGTTACAACCTCGGTCCCGTCCTTGGCCGGGGCACTCGGCACGCTCCTGCCAGGGAGCCCAGGCCCGTGACCAGGGGCTGGGACGAGCCCTGGGACACCCCCAGCCCCCCGTGGGCAGCTGCAGCCACCCCGTGCCGGGGCAGAGCTGGGCGATTTGCCCTGTGGCAGGTGAGGTGCAAGGGCCCGGTCGCTGAATTAACCTGGGCGCACGCAGCAATGCCCTGGCATTAATCCAAGCGGCCCCGGCTGCAGTGTGAGGTTGTCTTGCCCCACAGCAGAGGGGGGTCCCCGGGCACCCCGCATGCCTCAGAGAGCACAAGGCCTGCTCGGAGAGCTGCTGATGGTCTGAGAGCACAGGAGGACTTCTGAGGGTGTTTGGGAAGACGTGCCTCTGTCGGCATCACCAGGGCGGATGGCCAAGGTTTCCTTTGGTGGTGTCAGGGACCGTGGTAAATCCTCTCACACTCATCCCTTAGATCCCAAGCGCTGTATGCAAAAAGTCTGCGTCTGGACTCACTGACTCACTGGGATCTGGCTGCCAACACTGAGTACACAAATATATGTGTGTGTATGCTTATGTATGTCTGCAACGGTATAGATGTATCATGTCATGTGCATAGTGCTCGTACATATGCCAAACTTGATAAGAAGAAGAGTGACAAAATACATGAAGTAATTGCTACCAGAGATATGATGGTTGGTATTAGCCCACCTAAACACTTCTGGGCCTGCAGAAAGCTCGGCTGTGCGGTACAGGCATTGCTACATTTCCGAGCGAGCGTGCCCAGCAATTAGCCAAACGACCCTTCTACACAAACACAACTTCACAAGAGCTCCAAAACACTTTGGGGGTCACGTTTTGTGGCCACCCAGTCACTTCCTGCACCTGTTAAATCTCCCCTAAAGCAGGTTTCCGATATTTTCAAGCTGGGGTGGGATTCCCAGCGGAGCAGTTTTGCCTCTCTGGCCTCCGGCTTTCTTTTCGGCACGTACGTACCTGGTGCCACCTCCCTGCCCCGCGTGGAGCTGCTGCAGCCGGTGACATCCCAGGTTTTCATCCAGCAGAATCCAAGTCTCGACAGTGTCGGTGTTCAACTGCGAAACGTGTGAGGGTATCTGGAAATAGCTGCCAAAGCGTCAATGAAAATGAAAGGTCTGGGTCTTTCTGCACGGAAGCCTGGTCGGTTTTGTGTTTCTGTGAGTAGCACCATGAGCAGGCAGAGTAAGCGTGCTGAACCCGCTTGCTATGGCACCATGTCATGGAGACGTTTGGGTGGTGGTGGGGATGCCCTGCGTGACCAGGGCTGCTCCTGCCCTGCTCCTGCTCTCCAAACACCCTTCTGGGGCGATCATACACCTCCGGGGAGCAGCTGAAGCTGAAGCTACCCCCAGGAGGTGCCCACCAGCCTCATACCCTGCTGCTCCACTCCGACTTCCCCGGCTGTTTGCTTGACAGCAGAAAGAAGCCACTGCCATGGGCACGCTTGTGGTCACCTTCATCTCTCCTTTGCCTCCCCATCCCTGCCTGGGAAACGCAGCCCTCATCCTGCAGTGTTTTCTTTCCTCACTGCAGTGACAGCGTGCAAATATTTGGGGCTGGCGGGGCTTTGATCCGATTCTGAAAGTGTCAAAAAGGCTGCATGGAGCCTCGTGATGAAGTTCAGTGGTGGTGACCGCTTGCTTTGGACGTACGTGGCCGATCCCCACCTGTGTGCTCCTCACTCGCAGATGCTGCAGCAGGAACCATTGTAGGGCCAAGACCTCTGGCCCCAGGAACAGGGCTCAGCACATTCACATCAGAGAACTTGCCTATTTGGGTGTGAGTGAGGCCTCAGCAGCCTTTTGCAGTTGCCTTTGCCCCATCATCAGACGGCATTTGTTGTTGTAGCACGCAGTGGGCTGCATTTGGATCGCTTGAAAAGATGTGTTTTTTTTTCACAAGACTGCCTTATGGAAACACCTGCCCTGGGCAGAGAGGGGGAGACAGAAGAGAGAAGCAGGCTACACAAACTCAGCAGAGTTTGCTGTCTGTTCAAGAAGACAGGGTTTTATTTTTTTGTATTTCCAACAACATTTTTGGCTTTGGCTTTGCTGTTTGCTTTTTTTTCTTTTTTTTCCCTGGAATTGGCTCTGACCAGTTTCGCTCAGCAGCTTTCTTCTCCCCCAGCATGACTTTCTCCCCTCTAACCGGCGCCCCTGGTTTGGGTTTGTGCAGAAGGATGGCTTTGGCGTGCCTACTGCGGAGAGAAGCAACCGGAGCGGGAAGCGGCTGCAGCAGCATTCCCAAAGGTGCCACCCGCACGCGACGCTGGCCACTGTGGTGGCGAGGCTCCGGGCTCCGGGAGCACAGCTGGGGACTACGAGCTCAGTACGTAACGCAAGCGGGCAGGAGGGCTGCGTTGCTAAACAGTCCCGGTGTTTTGAACGAATTGATCGTGCTTCATCCTCTGTACTGCCTCCAGCAGGGAGCAGACAGGCTGCCTCGCAGCCGTCCCGGCACACGGCCACCTCTGCCCTACGGCCGCGTGGCTGCTGAGCATCCCGGGGGCTCCTGCTAGCTGCTCTTCTGCAGGGGAGGAAGGAGACTGTGGGAAGAGATGTCGGGCCTTCCGAGCGTCCAAAGCACTGGGGCAGGTGTTTAGCAACACTGCTGGGTGCTTCTACAGGGTGGTGTCAGGAAAGCAAAGCGGCTACGGGAGGAGTAGGTGCTGAGACAGAAGCAGTAGGGCCACCCGCAGGGAGTGCCGCGCACAGCCAGGCCGCATTGCTACTTGATTAACTCCTGGTAAAACTCCGACCGCACGAATCTGGGCAGGGAGTCTTTCTCCATCAGGGCAAAGATCCTCTTCTGGGCCATGTCGAAGCTGCTCGGCGATGGCTCCACCAGGTTCTTCATGGTCACGGCCTTGGTGAAGTGGTCGATGTTCACCTGTGATGGGACCGTGACAGGGATGGGGCTCCACCTGTGTGAGGGGTGGGCCGTGGCATCTCCAAGCCCTCGGCCATGGCACAGCCATCCCTCTCTTCCAGGACAGCATCATCCCAAAAAACCCTCATCCCCAGTAGCACCATCCTCTGCCCCATGCTCACTGACCTCTTTGGGCGCCTCGGTCTGGATGAACTCCTCGTAGATCCTCTTAGCCTTCTCCGCCATCTTCACGGGGGACTTGGTCTTCTTGTAGTCCTCGCAGGCCACCCAGAACTCGGCGTTCTCCTCGCTGAACTCGGAGCGCAGGAAGCTGCGGAAGCTGGCGAGCCCGTCTGCGGGGGGCCGGGCACCGCTGAGCGCCGGGGGGACCCCGAGTCCCCGCTGAGCCCTGGGGGGACCCCAGGTGTGGGGGGACGTGGCCATGGGAGGGGGGGGAACTTACAGGGGTTTTGCAAGAGCTTCTCCAGGGAGTCGCGCCACTGCAGAGCCTCCTCCGGGGATGGCCTGGAGGGGTAAAGAAAGCCCGGGTAGATGGGCTGACCATGCAGCGGGCAGGCATTCCCTTCAAATCAGGGAGGGATGGAGGGAAGAGCTTTGGAGGCTGCAGAACTGGGGTGGTGGGTCACCAGGAGCTTTGATGCTCCGTTTAGGGACAACAAGGTGGGGTGACAGCGAGTCGGGGCAGAGGGACGGTGTAAGAGCTGCTGGGGCGGCAGCTCAGATGCCCGGGCTCGTGGTGAGGCTGGGCTGGGGGTACCTGGGTGAGGCTGTTGCCCACATCCAGGACACTGCTCTGCTTTTAAATTTAAGCTTATTTTTTTAAAGGCTTGTTTTGCCTCCTGACACACTTCTCCATCCCTCAAACTGCTAACCCTGCAGAACAAACCAGCAGCCTCTCCAGCTGCTCCTCTGCTTTGCTGTGTTACAGCCGTGGGATGCTGGAGAGCAGGGGCTCGGGGTGAAAGCAGCAAGACGGGAACAGCCTCAGCATGCCCTGGGGCCATGTCCCAGCTCGGGGACACGCTGCGGCCCCAGAGCCACCCGCCCCACCTCACTGGCACCTCTGTGCCACGGCGGATGACTCAGAGAAATCTGAGAGCCTCACGCCTCCGGCAAAACCTCTATCAGATGAACGTGAAATCTCATCAAACACAAATTGAGTTTCCATCAGAAAGCTGGTTTCCACACAGCCCAGCACGTCTTGGGCTGCGTGGCACTGAGCCTGCCACCAGCACGTGCACCGTGAGGAGCCCACCGCGTGCCACTGAGCCCCCACTCACTTCTGGGCCTTGGCCGGCTTCTCCGGCTTCTCCGGGTAGGGGATGATGAAGTCGATGGCCGAGTCAGGCTTCTGGAGGAGTGTGCCCAACTTGGTCTTGATCTCCTTGGCCCTGCGGGGTGAGCGGAGGCAGGTCAGGCGTGGGGATGGGCAGGGGGCACACAGACACTGGGGCAGCACAGCATGACCATACCCCGAGGTGCCATGCCAGGCACAAAGCCGTGTAATTAAATACACGCCGACAAATGGGCCCTAATGCTGTAAAGGAGCCTGTCTGAGGCGTTTCGAGCCAGGCGCTCAGAATTAGCGGCAGCTCTTGAGCTTGATCTCAGCGCTTTGTCCCCATCTGCAGCCGGGATAATCACATCACCCGAGCTGGCTGCTGTGCAGATGATTCAGGGGGTGTCTGTGCAGCTTCTGCAGCGCTGAGCCCAGACGAAACGAGAGAGCAGCCTGCTCTGTGCCCCCCGGTGCTGCGCCCACCCGCCAGCCCTGCAACACCAACCTCTGCGCCCACCAAAATGCAGGGCAGCGCTCCCTGCCTCGTCCCTGCCGGCCCCGACCCTCCCAGGCACGCACAGCTGGGGACTCCCTCCTTTCTAGGCATTTTTGTAAGGACTATAGCATTTTTTTCTCTTGCACCTTCAGTGGGGAGGGTCCTGCAGACCTGGAGCCCCCGGGGGCTGCTCTGGAGCCCCAGCACGGCACGGTGATGGAGGCCACACTGCAGCTCCCCAGCTCAGGGCTCGCTGCACTTCTCTCGGCTGTTTATTTTCACATGCCCTCTGTGTAAGATTGTTCCCTTGCTATGTCTGCTATTTCACTGCCATTCCTCTTATTCATTTATTTTTCCCTGCCTGCACAACTCTCTCAGTGTTTTGCCCTCCAGGCTCCGTGGGTGAACGCTGGGGACCTGGCATGGGCTCCGCTCCTGCCTCCGCTGCAAGCACCTGCCTCTGACAGCCACCCTCGCGCGGAGCCCGGGAACCCAACTGCTTTCTCAGAAAATGTCAGCGGCTGCAGGGACAGCTTCCGTTCCTCATTTTTCCAAGAAAGCTCGGATCTTGCCTGGAAGGAGCAGGACCCTGGGTGAAGGGTGATGAGGTCCCCACGCTCCCTGTACCGAGGTGTCCCTGGTGCAGTGATGCTGCCATGCACAGCTCATCCCGGTCCCTCTAATAAATAAATGGGATGTGGCCTCTGGGTAACCAGCGGGCACTGCTATGTCACCAAGGGGGGAACAGGACCAGCAGTCTGTCCCTGCGGAGCAGAACACGGTGACAACACCATCCCTCTGCGGACCGACCCGTGCTCAAGGTAGGGATGCACCCAAGGGTGGCTTCGCACAGCCGCAGGTGTCCCTGGAGGACACTTAGATCTTGTTCAAAATCTTGCCATCAAATTCCTGCCCTGTGACAGCGACTTACGGCCAACATCTGTTGGGCTCTCAGGGCACTAACGAGCCTGGCTGGCCCTGAGCAGCCCCAGCTGAGCCCCATGCCCGGGGGCTCCATTTAAGCTCAGCCCCGGAGGCAGTTTTTCCCCAGGTTGTGTCCTGGGGGGCTCATCTCCAGCCTGGCCTGGTGGACCTGGGAGCTGTGTCCTGTCCCTGGGCAGCCCTGGCCCTGCTTCATGCCTGGACTGAAGCTGATGAACCACCAGCAGTTGCACCCCGCAGATGTGGGGACAGGAGCAGGAACCTCCCCACCCGTGTACGTCCTGGGCTCAGTGGTATATGCGAAGGTCCAGAAGCGAGGAAGCTCCTGAAAGGGAGGTAAGAAGGGACAGCCAAAAGGGCTGAGTGCTCACAGGCGAGCAGGAGGGCAGGACTATTTAAAGACACCATCCTGGAGTCCTCAAGCAGATGTCTTGTAAGTTTTTGGGAAGGCTAAACAGCAGGATAAAAAAGGCAGCTATAAACAAAGAGGAATTCTCCCAAAATCCCAGAGCTGCATCCACGTGAGAAGAATCAAGACGGCCATAAACCATGCAAGGTTAAGTGTGAAAACAAATGGGAGCAAGCCAAGAAAAAGTCTGAGAAACAGCTTCCAAAAGACATTAAGAGAAAATATGGGCTCTGTCAAACATATCAGGAGCGAGATGCTAGCCAGGAGAGGCTTGAACTTAGAAAACAAAACAAAGAAGCTCAAAGAAGTTATAGCTGAGGAACTGCAGCTCTTCGTTTGAATCCAGGCAGAAAAACCTCCAGGGCTGTTTGCACGGGGAAACCTTTCTCTGTACGGATGGGATCTGCTTCAAATTCCGATGTTGCAGGAGTGGCTGGGAGTGAGTTCAGGTCCCCCTGCCCCGCGGTGGCCACCCAGGAGACTTCATGGGAGCAGGGAAGGAGAAGCTGGCGTGTAACATCCCCGTGAAAGCCTTCCTGGGATGTAATGTCCCTTGGGAGGGGGGGAAGGCCCTGGGGAGACTCGGGGAGCTGCCGAGCTGCACGGCCGGTGCCTGCAGGAGCATGTCAGCAGCAGCCGGCGCGGTGGACGCATGGACAAATATGGAATGCTGGCGAGGAGGCAGCTGGCGGCCGGAGGAGGCTCCCGGTGGCCTCCTCCATAGAGCACGTGTCCTGGGGGGGCTGCAGGGCCCGGCAGACCCTCGGCGAGACCTGTCCCGGGGCTCTGCAGACCCCAGAAGGCTGCGGGAGGAGAGGCGGCCTCGTGGAGGATGATGCTGTGGGGAAGGTAGGAGCCAGCGTGTGGGGGCACACGGGGCCTGCTCCCTGGTGAGGCTGGCCCCGCAGGGGTGAGCCGTATCCTGCCCAGGGCAGGTGTAAGGCCTGAGAAGCTCCTGTGAGGGCAGGGGGAGGTGGTCCTGCTCTGCCCATGCCCACAGCGCTGTGGTTCCTGCTCCCCCGGTCAGGTTGGCCTGGACCCAAAGGAGCAGTAGGGTCCCACATTACCCCTCGTGCCTTGACGGCTGTCAGCCTGCTGAGGGGCAGCATCAGACTCTTGTGGCAGAGGGTTTGTCCGTGAAGAGGGGTTCTCGTGAGACCTGGCTCCCATCTAAAAGCCAGCACTAAGCATCTGTGCAGTGCCAAGAAATCCCCGTGTTCAAACACTTCATCCTTCCTCCTCCGGCAGAGCCCTCGCTGCCTCGGGGAAGCCCCAGCCTCCCCGTGCTGCTTTCAGCAGTGCCCACGGAGAGCCCCCGGCTTCCCGGAGCCCCCTGAGGAGCCTTTCCTCCTGCACCAGAGCCACAGACACGGGTGCTGAGGGCAACGCAGGCAGCACTTCAGAGCTCGGGCTGTGCTTGCTGCAGAGAGACAGCTGCTTCCCTGTCACTCCCCATTGCAGGTTGCAAACCCGAGACCCGCGGCAGAGCGATGCAGCACAGGTGGGGGAGTTTTCCAAACCAGAGAGGATAGTTCGGGATGACAGCGTCATGGCTCATCCCACCAGCTCTAAGCCACCCTCAGCATCCCCCCAAGCAGCCCCATGCCATCCCTCCCGGTAAGCGACACCCGTCCCTTGCTGCCAGCAGCCCGGCACCGCGGGGCTGACAGCTCTCACCTCTCCAGGCACGTGTGGGGCAGCGCGGCCAGCCCTTTGCACATCTTGGCAGGCCGTGGCTTCCTCGGCTGCGAGAAAAGGGTGAGCGACGGCTGCGGCTCGGTCTGTGGCCCGGCTCCCCCTGCGCCGCCTTTATAGCGCCGGCAGCTGGACCCCCGCCAGCCCCCCCAGCGCCGTCCCGCCGCAGCTGGCCCCGGACGCCTCGGGCTCTTGTTTTCTCCTCTGGCGGCTCACGGGGGGAAATGCGTGTGCCCGGGGTGAGGCCTGGTGACGGCAGCGCGAGGGCCGAGCTGCGCTTTGGGGAGCTCCAAGGAAGCCGCAAGGTTTCCTCTTGGTGGTATGTCAGGCTCCCGGTCGGGAGTTGGAAGGGGGGGGGTAGAAGTGCTGTGTTGAAGTGAGCTTTATTTTCTTCAGTGAAAAATATTTTCATGAAAATTAATGTGCTTAGCAGAAGATCTTGCTTTAGATTTAAAGGTTGTGGTTAATGTCAAAGCCTCCACGCTTTCAGCAGTGTGAGTATTGGTTGGTGGGTAACGGGTTTGCTCTAGAACCAATTTGTTTCCATGTAAGCTTAAAAAAAATATCTTTTAACGATAACAAATGTTTCAGCTTCATCTGAGAGCGATGCTTTGATAAGGCCAAAACAGATTCCTGCCCATAATTTTGTTATTTTGGTAACTCAGTTGTTTTTTCCATCTCCTTCCATACCAGTAAAGTGCCTGAGCCCCCAGCTGGCTGCGGAGGGGGAGCGGTGCCTGAGCAGGGACCTGAGCTCGTCCTGTGCAGCATGATGGCTTTTCTCTCGGGTCAGGTAAGTTCCCTTCGGTTCCTCCCCTAAAACTGGAAACCACGGAGGCAATGCCTGCCTGTGGCCAGGGCATCCATGGAACAAGTTCCTCCTAGCCTCAGCCAGCATGGTTGTAGGCACAGCCTCAGAGGGCAGGGCTGCCAGATGAGGGGCAAATCCTGGCTCCAAGGGCCCTGGCACCAAAGTCCCTGGCTCTAAAGCTGCCCTGATATTTGCTGCAGATGCCTTGGCCAGGAGTGATTGTGCTGAGCAGGGACCTGCCTGCAGGCAGTGCACACCCACTGACCTCCTGCGATAACCAGCTCCGGGTAATTTCACCCCCAGCTAGCAAGGCGTTTGTGGCTGAGCCGCGAACCAGCTTCCTACAGCCCCCAGCCAAAATGGGCAACTCCTTGTGCTCTAACAGCTTTTGAAGTGGTGAGGGCGAGTGTGGCTGCTCCAGACATTTCCCTCCCAGCTTCCAGATCTGCCACCTGCCCCGTGTTCACGAGTGGTGTTGGGAGCATGCATCCGTGCGCTCTGCTGGGTGCCCTGAGCAGCCCTTGCTGCCCACCCACTGCTCTGGGCCCCAGGGCAGCAGCACCCTGGGTGGCACTGAGCTGCCCCAGGGCTACATTTAGGCTCATCCCGGGACACGCTTTCCTCCCTTGCACAGTGCCAGAGCTGTGCCTGCCTGTCCCTGGGGTGGATTTTGGACCTGTTTCATCTGATGATGGCAGGGTCAACTGTCTGGGGACGGCCCGGGCCCCTTTGCCAGCAGCTGGGCTGTGGGACTTGAGCCCTGCGGGGTGTGCTGCGCTGTGCCACTCGCCTGCAGGTGACATTGCCACCCAGCTGGGTCTGGGGGGAGCGTGGCAAGGCGGTTCTCACAGCTCCCTGGCCAGGAGGGCATCGGGGCCATGAGAGCCGCACGGGAAGCCTTGTGCATGGCTGCGGAGCCATGGGGACGGGGGTTGTTTTTTCCTCATTAATCTCCAGTAATAAAGCCAGCGTCAGAAATCCCAGGGGAGCTGGGATCTGTGGGATCAGGCGGTCTGCGTGGACGTCGTCCAGCAGACGCCGAGCAACCTTGCGTGCTCTCCTTCCAGCTGCAGCCCGGAGCACGGCTCCCACCGTGCCGACCTCCTGCTCGCAGCGGTGTGGGGGCCCTGCCCTGGCTGTTTCGGGGGGTCTGAGCACCGAGGGGTGCCCCTGAGGACCCATCTCTGCTCCTTCAGTCCCGGGTGGGCAAGGAGGGGCTGGGGAGATGCTGCACGGTGCCCCTCTGCTGAGAAAAACCAAGGGTTGCACAGAAATAGCGCTGGCGTTTTCTGCAGACCTTTGTCTAGGAATAAATGTTTGTTTTGTCCGTTTCAAGGCTTTATAGTGCTAAGAAAATATTTCCAATCAGAAATGCACAGACCTTCCTTTTCTTCCCACGACAGCTTAATTTCTTTAAGAGCCCTTTTGGGAGAGCTTTGTGGAAACCCAAGTGCACCCTGAGGACCAGACCGCCTTATGTACACAGCGGCCGATTTCCTCAAAAAGCAGCAAAGGTTTGTGCTTTTTAACTGCCCCCTCAAAAGACATGCGGAATCTCCCATTGCACCATATTTATCCTGGTTTCTGTTATTTCAAGACGTTATTATCCTTTCTAACAACTTGCCTTTTATAGAACGCCATCTTACTGCTGTGCAGCTTCCTGGTTCCCACTGGAACTTTTTTGAAAATTAGCATCACATTTAACTGCATTGACTTTTTAATGGCAGGATCACTGTCGTTCTCACCCAATTCAGTGTTTTCCAGTTCATCCGGAGCGCTCCTTCTGGCACTAGCATTTTTCTTTTTTTAACTATGTGCTCTAAAAATGTAGTTAAAAATCATTTTCCCCCAGTGCTTTAGGACAGTCATGCAAACACGTTCCCTGAAGGAATGATGCTAGTGTGAGCCTGTTAGCTCCAAAGGCTAATACAAGTAACTGATTAAGCTCTCCTGTGGTGGCTCCTTCATATAACCTGATCGTGTCCTGTCCCCCGGGGCTCTCTGGGGAGTTTTTTGCTTCTCACACAGTCATGATTAATTTTTATACCTTCAGGATGCCTTTCTCAAACCTCCTGGGGCCTTTTACTTGTAACTTTCCAGAGCTTGTATTCTTTATTTTTACTCTCATCTGTTTGCAGTCTTCACTTCTTTGAAGGTCTTGTCACCTCAAGTGTTCATTTATACTTGCCTATTTAAGCACAGCATCTTTTCTTAAAACCTCTGAGCACTGGCGAGCAGTTAAACCAATGCAACCCAATCCTGCATGTTTAAACAGCCTTCCTGCTGCATAAGCTTCAACTCTCCTCAGAGGCTTGTGCGTTATTCCTGGCCAGCCCACCTCACGTTTCCCTTTGTAAATTATTACTCTCCAGGTATCCCTTTTGCACTCACAAGGGTGGTGTGACCAGGAATTATTACTCAGTGGCCTTGCATTTGTTAAAATACGAGCTAAGCCGGGCGTTGCTCTGGTGCAGCCCTCAGCATCCCGCCCCTTCCTCCTGCCATGTCCCGAGGTACCAGCCCGCCGATCCAATTATTTGTGCAGGAGGATGGAGACCAGGGACCTCAGCTCCCTCCCGCTCTCCCCATCCAAGTCACTGACACGCGAGCCACGGGGAGGTCGAAGAGGAGAAAACCCTGGAAAGCTGCACTGCCTGGGGCGCTGGGACTGCGGCCAGCAGGGAACGCGGGAGTCATGTAAGGCCCCGTCCCAGCTGCGGAGCCACTGCGGTCCTTGACCCCGCGGGAGGCCTGAGAACGGCTGCAGGAGCTGGGGCACAGCGCAGCCCCCTGTGAGGCAGGGGGTCCCTGGGCAGCCCCTATGGCCCCGGCTCCTTCACCCTGACAGCAGAGCACGAGGACACCCTGCCCTCCTCCCTGCCTCCTCTGTGCTCCTGCCCGCCTGCATTCCCGGAGGTGTCACCACAAGGTGCACTCTGTGAGCTGACCCAGGGGGCTGGCAATGCGCAGGTGCAATTTCAGCATGGGGCTGGCACAGACAGACTGGTCACAGGATTTTATTCGAGGCCTCAGTTCAGAGAAGTGTTTGCGTTGTACAACTCCTACCCAGCTTTGCGTCCCAGGTTGAGGAAGCAAAGCACCGTTTCTCCTCGCCCACCAGCATTTGGCAGAACGGGCTGCCTCGTGAAGGAGCACGCCTCCAGCTCCCCAACACCCATGCAAACGCCCCACTGCTCTCCCATGCACTCATCCTTGACCCAGAAGAGCACCTGGAAGGTGAGCCGAGCACTTCTTGCCTCCCCCCCTTTTGCCCTACGTGCCCAGCTGTGGCTCTGCCTTTCCCAGCTGATGGATGGCCTTGTTCTCCAGCACCTCCACCTTCCCCCCGCCCGGCTGCAGCACGCTGGCCACCATTGCCCTCGCCACTGTTTCCACGGGCACTGAGTAAGCGGTGGGGAAGAGCCAGGCCACGGCTCCCAGAACGCTCTGGGTGATCCACTCCATGGGGCGGAACTCCTGGCGAGCGCACAGCAGCACCCTGTGGGGCGAGGAGACACTGGGTCAGGCTGCAAAGCCAGAGACCGACGTCCCCTGCTGTGCTGCAGGACCCAGCCCCGCTTAAAAACCTGCACGGGGCCTGAGGGGCTTCTGCTGGGTCCCGAAATGTGACTGGGCTGGGACACCAAACTTCCTTCCCTGTGGTGCTGCCGAAGCCAGGATGCTGGTTCTCCCAGGTAGGGTATGGGGGAAAGGAACCCCCCCAACGTAAGCTGACCTCCGAGTGAGGTTAAGCTTTTCCTGGTGTCCTCCAGCCTCTGCTTTCAGCTCAAGCCTCTCCTGTCACGGGGTATGATGTGAGCTTTGGGAAGGGCTGTGGGGAACGGCCGTGCTCACTCCCTGCTGCGGTGGGGAAGGGGTGCAGGCTTGCACCGGGGCTTTCTCTGCTTTCTTCCCCGGCCCTCTCCTTCTGTATGCTGCCTGTGGCCCCATCTCCCAGCACCCTGCCACGGTGCCCTGCACCTCCCCCTGCCAGAGGCCGGCTCCCACCATACTCACGCTGGCCGGAGAATGGTGCAGCGATCGAAGCCAACAGCCTGGACCAGCTTCTCCACTTCTCCCTGTCGCAGGAGGGACAAAACGAACCGAGGGTGACCACAAGCACCACCACTCCCACCCTGTGAATACCTCGGTGCTCAGCCTTGCAGCACCTCAGTCCCCCGTGAGTATCACCTGACAGAGGACTGGAAGGTGTGTGATCCTCCTGAGAGCTCAGGAGAGGGGGGTTACGGGAGAAAGGACACAGGGTGCCCAAAGAGGCAGGAGACCGGCTACGTGTGGCTGTGGGCAGGGGTCGCTCCTCTGCCAGCGTGACAAACCCAGGGCCGCAAACATCCCCGAGGAGAGGAGCTTCTCAGAGAGCAGGAGAGGAAGAGCCACAGCTGACTCTGCCCAAAATGTAAAACATTTTGCTAAACTGGTGGGCAGGGCGGCTGTTCGGAGGGACCACCGCAGGGTGGGTCAGTAGGGACCCCAAAAACGTCAGTACTGATAAAAGCAAGGCCAGGCGCTGCCCGGACAGGGGGCAGCTCTCCAGAAGGAATGGCTTGGAGCTGTCTGGAGGAGAGCTGAGCATCAGTCAGCAGCGCACCCTTGCAGCCAGGATGTAAACTACAAGGGGGGCTGCATGGCTGGCAGGGCGAGGGATGTGGGGACACAGCGTCTGGGCTCTGGGCATGGCCAGCAAGGGGACGCTGCCAGGCAGGAGCGAGTCCTGCAGGAGCTGGGGACGTATGGGGAGGAAGACTTTTGCGATGGATTCGGTGCAGCCCACAGGGCTGCTGTCCCTGGGTAGTTTGGATCTCGGTGGCACACACCCTGAGGCTCCTGATGGCTGTGAAGCCACCACTGCTTGGAGCAGGGATGGGAGGGGGCTCCAGCGGGCCTGTCTTGCCCAGACCCTTCTGGTGGCTCTCAGAGGTTCTCAGGAGGCTGCGTGCAGGGCGTTTGCTGGTTAGGGCGCTGCAGGTGACACTGTTGTCCTGCCAGCCCCATCCTCTGAGCTCCCTGTTCCCAGCTTCAGGACCCTGGGGCCATTTGGATCTTCTCTGACCTCAGTCCCAGCTTCATTCCCAAGTGTCCTGGCACTTCCTGACCCCCTGGGCTTCAGGAGCCTGCCCCAGCTTCCCTCCTCACCTTCACCCGCAGGTAGAGGAAGCGGCTGTGCTCGTTGGCGCCCTGCGAGGACTGCAGGACGAAGTGCTTGCAGCCCCCTGCCCGTGCCAGCTCTGCCGCCTGCACCACGTAGTCCCGGTCCACGCGGACGAAGCCATCCTACGGCAGAGCAGGAGAGCAGGCTCAGCGCACATGGGGGCTCCCCACCGCTCCCCCACCACCTGGGGCAGGACCCCCACCGAGCCCCCCCCAGGAGCAGCAGTGCCCGCAGTGTGTGCCCCACGACCAAGCAGAGGGGTGCCAGAGGGACGGGTGCCCCACTCACCGTGCCCGCCTTGCTCCGGGTGGTGCCCAGGCAGCAGAAGCCCACGTCGTGGCCCCGGAAGGCGGCAGCGTGCTCGCCCAGCCGCTCAAAGTCCACCACCACCTGCTCCTGCGGGGACAACGCCGGGCTCAGGGTGGGGAGCTGGCACCTCTGGCACCCCCCCGCCACCCCGTCCCCACCGCACCACGGCCGTGCCGCTCTCCTCGGCCAGGCTCAGGCGGCGCCGCCCGATCACCGTCACCCTGGCGAAGAGCCGCCGTGCCCGCAGCTCCCGCAGCAGCGCCCGCCCCGTCGCCCCCGAGGCCCCCAGCACGAAGCAGGATCCGGCCCCGCCGCCGCCCGCCGCCGCCATGACGGAGGGCCGCGCTGCCGGTGCTTTCCCCGCCCGGCCGTCCTCAGTGCTCCTCCCCGCTGCCATGGACGGCGTGCTGCCGGGATCCCGGCCTGCAAAGTGCTGGCTTTGTCACGTTCGTGTCACGCTCGGCAGAAAGTGTCCCGGAGGCTGGCCCCGCTCGGGTCTCTGTGCAATCCCCCGTGAGATGTGGCCATGCAGAGCGGTCGCAGGAGGGATGCTCAGAGGGGTCAGTGACCCGCCAGGCTTCAAACCCCTCAAAAAACATGGGGTTTGGTGTGCGCTGCCAAGTGGGGTGCTCTGCCAAGCTCAGGGTGGCAAGGGGCAGCCGTGTCCCCAGGGCAGGAGGTGAATCAGCCCCCAGGGCTGGCTCAGGACTGGCCGTGGGGCTCACACCTCAGCGGTGACGGCAGCGCTGACCGGCCGTGCCTTTCCGGGCACAGGCAGCTCCACAGGGCCCCGGGGTGCCCCATCCCGTTTGTCCTGATTCCTGGGGAGGGAGGTGTGGAGGCCTGACTGGCTCCTTTCGGGATCAGCCCAGCAATTTTCCAGCCCGGCGCGTCAGCTGAGCGCTCTCCTCAGCGAGGACTGAGCCTGAATCTGCGGAGCACGTGCCACGTGCGGGACATGACGCGCGTCATGAGTGTCGCCGGGTTAATGGCTAGCATCCCGCTCGGCCTGCCAGTCGCAGCCTGCACCCCCGGCTGTGTGCCCCGTCCAGCAGGCTGCACCCGCTGCCGCCGGCAAACCCAGGTGGGTGCGGAGGGGGAAGCCAAAATACACCGGGGCTGGGGGAAAAGGGGGCACCGCAGCCCCAGGCTGGGCAAGGAGCACAGGGAGCTGTGGGTGCAGGCAGAGGTAGCTGCGTGGGGTACGGGCATGTGGGGGGTGGCTGTGGGTGCATGTGGATGTGGCTTGCTTGAGAACAAGAGGGAAATTGTATGGCAGGGGATATGGACAGCGATGGGGCTGTCCCCCCGGCTCACGGTGCTGCTTCTCCTCCAGGTAGGTCTCGGTGGTGCTGGCCTGGTGCCGGGGCGCCCGTGCTCCCCGCGCCATGGATGCGTGGTGCCGGCACAGCGCGGCGTTCGACTGCACGCCCCAGCCGGCAGCCTGCTGCCCCGACTGGATGGCGGCGCTGCCCGACGCCCTGCCCCTCTCCCGCCTCTCCATCCCTGGCACCCACGACTCCCTCAGCCTGTTCGGCGGCCGGCACCTGCGGTGCCAGAGCTGGGGCCTGGAGGCGCAGCTGGCGGCCGGCGTGCGCTTCCTGGACGTGCGCTGCAAGCTGGAGCGGGGTGAGCTCCGCGTCTACCACCTCTGCACCTTCCAGCGGGCCAGCCTGCGGGGCGTCCTGCGCCGCACCCTGCGCTTCCTCCGCGCCCACCCCGGCGAGGCCGTGCTCATGCGCATCAAGGAGGAGCTGCCCTTCTTCTCCCGGCCCGGCTTCGCCGCCCGGCTCCAGCGCTGCTTGCTGGAGGAGGGACGGGGCCGCCTGTGGTGCCGCGAGGAGGTGCCCACGCTGGGCCAGGTGCGGGGCAAGATCGTGGTGCTGGAGGCGCTGGAGCAGGCGGTGCTGGGCATCCCCTACGAGCAGCTGAGCATCAGCGACGCCTGGAACGTGCTCTCGCTGGAGAGGAAATGGGCCCGAGCGCGGCGGCACCTGGAGGCGGCGGCCAGCGGGGACCCCACCAAGATGCACCTCACCTTCTGCTCCGGCAACGGGCTCTTCACCTGCCCCGAGGAGGTGGCCCGCTTCGTCAATCCCCGCTGCTACCGGCACCTGCGGCGCCGGTCGGGGCAGGCGGTGCGCTGGGGGGTGGTCATCATGGACTTCCCCGGGGCAGGCCTCCTCCGGCTCATCGTGGACAGCAACGCCCCGTGGGCGAGCGGGCGCGTCGCGGCGGCACCCAGCACCCCCGTGGCACCCCGGCGGCGGAGGGGACGGGCGCTGCGGGCGGCACCGCTGGGGCCGGTGTCCCCCGTGCCGCTGCCAGCCCCACGCGTCTGCCGAACGATGTCGGCGCCCTTGGGGAAGAAGAGCAGCCGTAGCTCCCGTGTGGCACCGCGAAGCCTTCGTGTGGCGGCTGTGTGACAGCGCTGGGGCCGGGTCGGAGCCGGGCAGCCCCCAGCTGCCCCCGTGCATCGCGTCCCGCCAGGAGCCAGGTACAGTCTCGGTGTGGGGGAAGCGAAGCCCGGCGTGGGTCTGGCTCTGTGAAATCCCCAGCAGAGCAGCAGGGATGGGGTGGAGGGGGAAGATCCTGCCCTGCCTCCCCTTGGGACCGGTGAATCCACCTGGATGTGCCCTGCGGCGCAGCCCTTGCCCTCTCCACGAATAACAAAAAGAAGCTAGGAAATCACTTCCTACATTTCCTTGCCATTTCCCAGCAGAAAAGTGCAAAATAGCATGGAAAAGCCCCTTTGCTTTTCCTGCTTTGCAGCAAAAGATCCCGTAGCCCTCTGTCCACTGCCAAAGCACAGCGAAATTGGTGTTCGCAGCCATCGTGCTCTCAAACCACAGCTGTGGGAGGCCACGACATGGGGAAGGAGGAATTAATTTCAAAGGTGACAACAAGATATTGGGAACATCCTTCCCCTCGTTAGTTTAGGTGTTGGTGTTTGTTTTTCTTGCAGGGGCTTGCCCCCAAAGTCAGGACTGTTAGCAAAAGGCAACTTCAACCAACCCTGCAACAAACAGTGGGGCGAGAAGGCAGCAGAAATGTCCCCGTCATCTGCTCGTCCTGCAGGCGCCCTGGGACAGCAGCGAGGAGAGGAGAGGAGAGAAGAGGAGAGCTTTCCAAGGAGCAACAAAGGAGGGTGCCTGCAGGGGAGGGCTCGAGTGGCACACACATCCCCTGCCGTGTACCCGGGCCAGGTACAGGGAAGTGCCCCGTGCAGAAGGGAGTTTTCCATGGCTGGTGCATTCGGCACACACGGAGAGCTGGCAGGACAGAGCGAAGGGGAGTAAACCCCCACGCACCTCCAGAAAATAACCCGGCGGTTTAAACAGTGACTGGGGAGCTGCAGGACGCCCAAGCTACGTGGAGCAGAAGGAGAACCAAGGTGCAGAAAGCACCAAACCGCTGACTGCGCTCAACAAGGAGGGGTCAGAAAGCACAAGGCAGGGTGCTCGCCCAGGACTGGTGAGAAGAGGAAAGCTTAGCCCCGGCCTGCCAAAAGGTGAAGAACACGCTCAAGGATGCTTCTGTGTCAGGGAAAAACAGAGCTGGCCTCGCTGCGTGTGCACGGGTGCTTCAGGATTTCCTGGCAGGAGGAGAGGACATTGTTTGCTCCTCAGAGGCTGGCTCTGGCTGCACACGAGGCTCTCACTGCTGAGTGCGTTCATCCGCTCCCCTGGGTGGCTCTGCCCGGGAGCTGCCGGGGCCGAGGAGTGAGGGGATGGGGCCAGATGGGAGGGAGGGGAAGGGGCAGCGAGGGCCAAAAGCACACCGGGGGTGATGAGTGGGGGAGCCCACCCCTGGGCTTGCCCTGATAGATGTGGGAAGACTGAAATCGTTCACTGCATTAAAACAGACTGTCCAGACACGCATCATGAGCACTGGTGATGTCCGGGGTGGCACGAGCTGGGCAGGGTGCTGGCAGAGCTGCTGCAGCCCCAGGAGGGGTCACGGCACAGTCGGGGGGGCCCTGGGCTCCGTGCACCCACCCTGCACCCCGGCGGGCAGCACCACTTGTTTACTACGTACCGCGCCAGCAGCACGATAACCTTGGCGTTATCTACGCCCCCGGCATCCTGTTTGGCAAACCCTTATCTGTGCCCGGCACGTGATGCCGCAGCCAGGCGCCAGGGAGCCAGCCTGCAGGGGTGCGCGGCTGGCGGCGATGTCCAGCCAAAAACTCCCCATCACCTCTGTCCAGGGGCAAAGGTGGGAGGCTGAGAGCTCTGCCACAGCGGGAGTCAAAGAAACAGCTCTGAGAGGGGGCAGCAGGCAATGGGACGTGGAGGGGTGGGCAGGGTGGTTGTCCCAAACCCCGCTGACCCCTCAGATGGAGTTGTAACGCCTCGTGGGTGCCCAGGGACATCCTGGGGACAAGCCTATCCTTCTGGCCCAGCTCCTCCTCGCCACCCTGTCACCCCGCGCTGGTCGGGGTGGCACTTGGATAAACATGTTTTCCTGTGGCCAAACTGCTCTCGCTTTCAAGGCGTGAGAAAGATTTTATCAGGTGCTGCTTTCCCCCGGGGCTGCGGGCCAGGCATGGCGCTGGAGGGCCCACCGAGGCAAGGTGCACCCAGAGGCACCTTGCGGCTCAGGCCCCCCTTTGGGACAAGAAGCACCCCCGGGGGCCGCAGGGGTCCCCAGGAAGGTGGCCGTGGTATCGCCGGCAGCAGCTGGGCTGTGTCAGGGTGAGTCGGTTCCTCTGCGGTTTGCAGGGGAACATTGCACAAGGAGGGCAATGGGCTGGGCCGCGTGGGGACCGGGGCCTCTGCCGCAAATAAGGGCAGCGTGTGCCGGCTTGGGGAGCTCGTCCCGAGCGCAGGAGAGAGCCCTGCTCAGCCCCGCGATGCCAGGAGGGGCCCTCGGGACCCCCAGAGAGGAGCACGTGTCCCACAGCGTGCTGACGCCTTGCTAGGAGGCAGCCTTGGGAGCCACCTGAGATGTGAAAGGGGATTTTCCAGCTCCCAGAAGAGCTGCGGAGCTGATTGTGGCCATTGCTTCCCCCTGCCCACATACCCCTCTCCACTACCTGCAAAGCGTCCCTGAGCACGTGGCCGTGTCAGGCCATCTCAGGCACCCCACTTCTGTTTTTACAACACCACCGGAGACTATTTGTACTTACAGAAATAAAGGTGGGACTATTTCTTCCTACTGCTCTGCCCTACCATGCCCCTACCAGCAGAAGTGAAACCAGCAGGGGCACAGCCTGTTTTCCTCCTGTCCTCCCCTGGGGCTGAGCCCCCACACGCACACCTCTGGCTGCTCCTGGCCTGGCGCAGCAGCTCCCGTCCTGCCCAGGGGACCTCGTCTTTCCGAGGCGTCCCCCTGCCCTGGCAGCCACCCCTTGGCCTCTCTGCCCGTCCCCATCCCAAACCTGCTCGCCCTCTGCACGGGAGCCGGCACACAGCGAGCGCTGCTCAACTCCTGCAAGTACAGAGCTGCAGCTCTTCCACAAAACGGGAAAATTGCAGTAAAGGATTTTGCAAAGATCATGACAAAATACAGGAACAGAGTTTCATTTACGTTGGCCAAGTATACAGTCATTGTAGCAGTTCATGGGTTCTGTGGGATGGGTTCCTCCTTTTGTGTAGGGCAAGTCCCGCCGGAGCCCCGTTAATTTCTTTGGAACTGGAAAGCGCTTGTGACCTGAGGGGCTCCCGCGGCGCCTTTAGCTGGAAGTGAGCAGAGCAATTCCTGCAGAAAACCCTGCCAAGACGATTTCACTTACAAGCAGAAGAGGGGTAAAAAAAGAGATTTATGATGATTCAAGAAGGTGGACACAATGGGGCATTTTCCTGGAGCACTGGTGGAAGTTCATAAAGGATACTAATGGGGGGGTGGGGTGGGGGGTGTTCTTCTGTCCTGTTTTTAGACCTTTCTCATAAAGACTTAAAAAAGGCAGAGACAGGAAAATACATTGTGTAACTAATTGTTCATCAGCAGTATATGAAGATTCACAGCCTGCAAATGAGAAGAGCATCCGGCGCAGGAACTGGGAGGCTGCGAGCCACGCTCCTGCTCTGCCCGGCACAGGAACCCCCGCGGCCACCTCTCGTCACACCTCGTCCCTCCGCCGTCCTCCCGCTGCCACTGCGCGGACATGGGGGGCCGGAGAGGTCTCGGTGGCCGTGGACCGGGGCTGGCCCCTCTGGGGGTGCCCTCCTGCACCTCCCCAGGGGCTCGGCCAAGCCCTGCTCGTTGCGGTGGGCTCCTGCGACACGTAGGTCCCCGTGGAGCACCCAGAGGGGAGCAGGGTGGGGAGCCCAGCGGGGGCAGGATGCGGGCTGGCAGCGGGGCTGGGTCAGGAGGGGAAGAGGCTGCGGGGAGGGAGCCAAGCTCTGCGGCTCGGAGGAAGCGCGAGCACCGCTGCTTGCCCGGGGCCAGGCACGGCGGGCAACCTGCAGCACCAGCATGGTAGGTCTGCTCCTCTCCCCGGGGCTGCTCGGGGTCTGCTTGGCAGGGCAGCACCAGCATCCGTCCCACAGCTGGTGCAGGTGCTCTTGGGGGTGCACGAGACTCCTGTGTTGTGGGCTGTGTGTGCTCACGCATCTCTCCCTGGCACGCAGGGCACCGCCGTGGGACAGTGCTTGGCTGGGAGGACTGGGGCTCTCGGCTCTCGTGGCATCTGCTACCTGGGCATCGCTGCCATCACATGGGGTAAGTGAGCCCAGCGACACCTGCAGAGCTGGGAAACCGGAGAAGGGCAGCGGGGTTATTTTGGGGGGCATGTCAGTCACACAGAAACCAGCGGGCTTTGCTGCCCGGAGGACATTTCCTTCATACGCTGGCACAGAGCAAGACCCGCTGGTGTCTGCTGTGTCCCCAGGAATCCTATGTGGCTATTTTCCAAAAGACCTTTCGTGGCTCGGCTGAAGAGCAGAGGCAAATGCAGAAGTGTCAGCAGGAGGCTGAGATTTAGGTCTGCTGGGAAATAAAAAATATGAATGTACCTTGAGGCAGGCACTGTGCCCCCAAACCATGCCCAGCTACACGGGGCAGGAGCATCAGGGCGTGAAACCCAGGCAAACGGCGCCCAGGTGGGGCTCAGCTCCAGGTGGGCAGGGAGAGGTAAGATAAGGCTGAGCAAAGGAGGATTGAGGCTGGGGAGCATGTGGAGAACAGCTGGGATGTGGATGGGTTCCCTGGTAGCAGGGGGATGCTCCAAGGGGAGGCAGGCTGCCAGGAGGTGCCCTGAGCTTCTGTCCTGAGACTCTGAGCCTGTGGGGAGTGAGGAGCAGGGCTGCTGCTAGAGGCCACCTTTTTCTGCCTTTGGTTTTGTTTAACAAAATAAATAGCTAATATTCCATGAGGAAAGCCAGAAAAATGTGGGGGATTTTGCATATATAAATGCATAGCAGCATTTAGCACAGTAGCGTAGTGGCCTGAGTAGATTTCTTGTTAGATTTGGGAAGCCCTAAACTTGCATTTAATTTACAAAGCCCAGACTTTTGCCTTCATAACAAGTTTATGACGTGCTCTCCTGAAGACACAGGGTACCCCAGGCAGATTGCTTGGAGCAAATGCTGGCTCCCACCTTGCTTTCAGGCTTCGTTCTGCAGCTGTGGTGATTCCCCCTTCTAGGGAGAAGGGAGAAGCTTTTTCATGGCAAAAACCTTCCGATTGCATCAGGTTGCCCTGTGAAGTGCTGTTTATAGAAGCAGTGTTTCAGCAAAGCACCCTCTGCTTCTGGGTGTGGATTCCAGTTAATCTGGGCTTCATCCTGCCTGGTGGGCACGAGCAGGATGTCAGCTTCACTTTTGCAAGGCTTTGTTGTGCAATGCTGAGGTTTACAGGACTCTTCAGGCCGCCTCCGGCTCAGAGGAGCAGCCTGGCATGCCAGACGCTTTTGGGTGTGGGGCACACTCGGTCCTCTTTCCTGCACCAGGCTGACCCTCGTGAAGCACATGAGGAGAAAGCATTACAAAAGAGGCACAATTCTGCATTCGTGGAAGGAAATGTCTGTTAAGGAACCATCTTGATACCATCCTTCCTCTTTGGGAGACCCCTGTGGGCAGGGGAACCCCAGCTGTCTCCCACTTCTCTTGTCCCTGTGCTGTCCCCTGTGTCCCAACATGGCTCCTGCTGTGTCTGGCCCACGCAGGTCTCTGTGTGTCCTCTTTGAGGCCCGTTCTCACCCACGCTTCTCCCTTTGTCCCCTCCTGTCCCCTTGTCCAGCTGGTCGATGGTGTCTGTTGGCCCTGCTGCCAGCCTGAGCTCGCCCTCGTGTCCTCACCGACCTCTCTGGTCTTTTCTGTGGTGATCCTGGACCCTGTGCTCTCCTGCAGGCATGGTGACGCAGGTGGAGGCCTGGACGTACAGCTACAGCGACCAAGGGGTCTACTCGTGGGAGCAGGCCAGGAACTACTGCCGGACCTTCTTCACCGACCTGGTGGCCATCCAGAACAAGGAGGAGATCGGGTACCTGAACGCCACCCTGCCCTTCCACAAGCAGTACTACTGGATCGGCATCCGCAAGCAGAACAGCGTCTGGACCTGGGTGGGCACCAACAAGGCGCTGACGAAGGAGGCAGAGAACTGGGCGAAGGGGGAGCCCAACAACCGCCGCTCCAACCAGGACTGCGTGGAGATCTACATCAAGCGGCAGCAGGAGGCGGGCAAGTGGAACGACGAGCCCTGCCACAAGAAGAAGACGGCGCTGTGCTACGAAGGTGGGCGCGGGGCGGCTGGCACGGCCCCGGGGAGGGCTGGGGCTGTGGTGGGGTGTCTGCTGTGCCGGTGGCTCCTGACCACGCTCTGTGTGTGTGTGCAGCCTCCTGCCAGGCCTCCACCTGCCGCCCGCACGGCGAATGCGTGGAGGTCATCAAGAGTTACCGGTGCGAGTGCCACCCCGGCTTCGAAGGGGACGAATGCAGCACTGGTGAGTGCCCGGCGGGCTCCGCTGGGGGTCAGGGTGCTCGTCCTGGGTGGCCTCGAGCGGCTCAGCCTCTGCCTGCTGCTGGCTGTGCCCCCCAAAGCTCCCCACCCTTATTGCTGAGCCCCAGTGAAGGATTTGCCGTGCTGATAACGGGCCGGTGGCGCTGCGTCTCTCCCAGCCGTGCAGTGCCCCACGCTCGACCCCGAAGGAGCGCTCATGACCTGCAGCCATCCCTTCGGAGACTTCCGCTACAACTCCACCTGCGACTTCGGGTGCCCGGAGGGGTTCGAACGGCGAGGTGCGGGCACGCTGCGGTGCCTGGCTTCACGGCAGTGGTCAGCGGAGATCCCCACGTGTGCAGGTAGGGACCGCAATGTGCTGGGGCCCTTGGATGCGGCATCGATGCCCAGCATCGCTCGTGCAGGTGCTCAGTGGTGTCTTGCCACCTCCATCGCACCCTCTGCTCCTCCCCAGAGCCCTCAGCAGCCTTCGGAAGGTGCTGGGCACCTTGGGGGGCCTCAGAGAAGAAGGACGGGGGCTGCTGTTGTGGCAGGAGGACGGGTGTGCCCTGGCAGGGCTGGGCAACAGGGGCGAGGGGCCGTGAGATAAGCTGGGAGGGACACCGAGGGCAGGAAGCCGCTGTGGGGGAGAAAGCCACAAAGGAGAGAGCTGCGGTCTGTCGTGCTGCAGAGGCAGAGAAAGTCTTCCTGTTGGCATCTCGAGGGCTCGCAGCTGCTCTCCCGGTGCCCCAGAGAGGTGCTGAGCCTTCTTGTGGTTGGGGTGTGTGGAGCCCTGCTCCACCTCCTCCGTGCCCCTCCGTGGCGGGTCTCTGTGTTTGCACAAGGACGGGACGAGTGGAAACAGAGCAGATACGGGACACAAAGGGGCACCTCCTGTATGGGGAGCCCCAGCGGGAAGCAGCGAGGTTATTCATGCAGAGATAACACAGCACGAACACTGACACGGACACCCCCGAGTTCCCTGGATCCTTCCTGCCAGAGGGGGGGCAGGCTCTCTGTACGTAGGTTTTTGAGAAAACCAAGTTGGCCGTGCAGTTAGTGTGCTGTGCTCGGTGGGCCTGTGGCCCACGGCTTTCCACAGTTATGGGAAACAGGCACGGAGGGATGAAGTGATGGTCCGCTGGTGGCAGGGTCAGGAGCTGGCCCTGGTTTTGTGGAAATCCCCATCCAGCAAGCTGCTCTGATCCTGCTCTTGGCTTTCCAAGTTCCCACAGTCGGTTTTCCAGAGCACAGCTCTGTTTTCACCTGCTTGGCTGTATGTATGCTGGGTTTTTCTTTTCTTTTTTTGCAAAGAATCAGATGAGTCAGTTGTTTGCCCCTGCTGATAACAGAGTTACGCTAGCAAGCACTGCCAGCTGGGCTCACTCCAGCACTAAGCACAGGCTTCTGCTGTGGCGGGGCTGGACGTGCCCTGGGTACCGCAGGGACAAGGCACGAGGTGGCTGTGCCTGTTCCATCCTCACCAGCTCTGCCTGTGTCTCGTTGCAGCCGTCGCTTGCCCCGAGCTGGTGGCTCCCGAAAGCGGCCAGGTCAATTGCTCCCACCCACACGGAGCCTCTGCCTTCAGCTCCACGTGTGACTTCTCCTGCCAGGAGGGCTTTGAGGTGACGGGACCGGAGAGACTGTGGTGCACGGCTGGGGGGACCTGGTCGGGGGCTCCCCCACACTGCAAAGGTAGAGCTGGGGTGTGTTGGAGGGGGGCATCCTGCAGGGAAATGGGCTCTGTGTAGGATGCCTGCAGTCCTTTGCCCTGGGGCTGCAGTCTGGGAGTGCTGGGGATAAACAGGGTTGTGGCAAAATCACCTGTGTGGAGCAAAAATCCCTGTACCACCTGTAGTACCCCGATGTCTGAGGAGGTGAGGCTTGCTGTCTGGAGTTAGGCTGGGGAAGGTAAATCAAAGACATCACCATAGGTTCAGTTTGATAAGGTTAGGTAGGATTAAAGCTTAATCCCGGGATTCAATCTCACCCATGCCCTGCCCTGAGACCCTGCTCTCCCCTTGCAGCCATCACCTGCCC